>CAOLHI010000821.1:0-639903 GCA_948474755.1 Ctenosaura bakeri
GTTCTCACCCCAACTAGCCATGTAAAATATACTATACCCAAAGATTTCTCTAAAATCATCTGAAGTCATCTATTACAGTGCAGAACAGCTCTTACCATCAGGAAGCTCTTCTAATATTTAATTGGAATCTCCTTATCAGTTGAATTTATCAGTTTAAGTCATTCTGGAACAAAAAAAAAGAAGAAGCTTGTCCCATCTTCTGCATGTCATTTCTAGGGCTACTATGACACCTCAAACTTCTTTTCTTCAGATTAAATGTACCCAGCATTCTCATTCTTCATAGGTCTTTATTTCTAGAATCTTTATGATCTTTGTAGCCATCTATGTTGTACATGGGAGGTACCCTAAAGGTACCAGATCCTATCTGATCTTACAAGTTAAGCAGAGTCAGCCCTGGTTAGTACTTGGATGGGAGACAACTAATAACTACAAGGCTATATTTCAGAGGCGGGAACTGGCAAAACCACCTCAGAGTATTCCTTGCCTAAGAAAACCCTATAAAACTCATGGAGTCACCATAAATTTACAG
Organism: Ctenosaura bakeri; assembly: GCA_948474755.1. Lineage (NCBI taxonomy): Eukaryota > Metazoa > Chordata > Lepidosauria > Squamata > Iguanidae > Ctenosaura > Ctenosaura bakeri. The sequence goes on from CAOLHI010000821.1 coordinate 530, forward strand.
GTGATTTGAAGGCAGAAACACACACATTCCTTTCTCACAAGCATATCTTCTCATACATCAGTTGAAGCCACCTCTTGTCCTAGAGAACTTGGTTGCATGGGTGGGAGGGAAGGTGACTACCACATCAAGTAGCAATATGTAGTTTCTGAATGAAACTCTTAGAAGCTATTTGTACATGAGTGACATTGGTAAGTACGAATTGCAGATGCACAAAGTATACCGTAGGCATTTTAAAACATAAGAATAAATAGGAATAAGAGTTAAAAACTTTTTGTTCTATATGGAAAGTGGGGGGAATCAGGCATCATACTTTGGACATGCCATGAGATGACATAACTTATTAGAAGATGCAATAATGCTTGGTAAAGTGGAAAGTGGTAGCAAAAGAGGAAGACTACATTACAGATGAATAGCCACAGTCAAGGAAGCCACAGCCCTAAGTTTGCAAGATCTTAAGAGGGCTGTTAATAACAGTGTGTCTTATTTATAGGATCTCCATAAGCTGAAGCTGACTTGACACAGGTAGCAACAACAAAGTACAAACATTGTATTTGATTATAGAGATGAATTAGGACATTGCTGATATGGTAACTGATAATATTTGAGGTCAGCCAGATTACCGAGCTGGTCCACTTTTGAATAAATTAGTATTTTGAGTTTGAAAACATATTTGAAAAACATCAGGTTTGGCTGGTGGCTCCCACAACGGGGGGAAGGTGGTTGATTCCCTCTTGAGTTAGTAATCTGTAAAGGAGCTATCCAGGGTGCTGAATCCTATCCTCAAAATAGCTTCAGCACCTTGGACAGCAAATTCAGACTAAGCCCTGGGTTCACTGCCAGCACTCATGTGGGAGCCACCAGCTGTTATCAGAAACCGTGATAAGACAAAAGTTAATGAGCATAATTGCTTTTGGTGATGTCTGCTCTACACAGATGTTTTTAGTCTATCCAAATAATTAAAGGTGGACTTCATAAAAGGTCTGGAACATGAGAAGATTCTGCTAATTGAAACATATATTTTCCCCCCTTGGTCTTTCACCAGACTACAGACAAGGAAATACTGTAAATTGAGCTCTGTAACTGAATCTGAAGACTTGAATACCCAGACTGACCACCCAACTTGCTTATTTTTTGTTTCCTTAAGAGCCAGATGTACAAAGAAAAATCTTATTCAGTATTGCCTTAAGGAAACTGAGATGGGCAATGTGCAGTACCCATGTGTGTGGGGGGGGGTAGGGAATGGGTTAAAGTGGAAGGAAATCTAAGAACTCTCTAACCATCTCTTTTAATCACTGGAGAGAAAACAAACACTTCTCTTTTCATTAAATATGGTGTGTGTGAATGTGTCTGTGTGACTCTTTGTCTGTGTAGGGTCTACGCACCTAGGTCTCTGTGCATGAAAGCCAAATATAACAATACTTTGTCAAAGATACGTCAGTTTGGAAACATTATAAAATGGTCTATTTAATTTGTTTCTATTTTTAAAAGACCTAAACAAGAACAGAATTTCACCTGCCATTGCCCAACTTAACACATATGTCTGAAGGGGAAAAATAATATAAAAATGTGATCATTTTTAATAGATTGGTTTGTTCTACTTAGCTGTAGGTTGTGGTGGAACTTTTATTCACAACTAAGTTGCTGTCATTGAACCCATTCCAGATTCTTTATGGCCAGAGGCAGTCAATCTTGTTAGCAGTTTCCAGTGATTTCAGCTCTTTTCCCTTATGGTGGAACCAGAGATTCACCCACATCATTTAAGAAGTAAGCCCAAACAGTTCTTTTTCAGGGGTTTTGGAGTATGAAAGGATTCTTTACTGTTGGGATAGTGAACATTTGTTTCTCCAAATACTTTGGCCTACCTCTTGCACAGTCCCTTACTATACTCCATACTAGCAGTTATATGCTAAAACATCTAGAGAGCCAGTGCTCCCCATGCCTGCTTTAGCATAAATGTGCTACTCCCTGAAGGTTGTCAACATGGGTTGATAGAAGGTCAGATATATGGAACTCAACAGGACCTTTTCGTTTCTGTTACCAACTTCCTATCTTACATGTAACCTAGAACCCAGTTCTGGAAGGGGAAATGCTAGAAGATTCTGGTGAGCTGTGGGAGGAAACTAAGCAGGATAAGAACAATAGAAAGCCAAAGTCAGGAACTAAAAGATAATGACTGTATGGCATAACTGACAAGTAAGACTAGAGAACAACAACAAAGTTCTCAGGAATAATTTTTTATCTAGGGCAGCAGGGACTGAAAAATGGTTGGTATACAAGATATAGAGGCTTTCAAAGTGTAAAATGGCGAGCACAGGGGTGTATGGGAAAGCATTTTAGTTGGGAATATTGGAGGTCATCAGTGTCCAATGAGGGAAGCCAAGGCATGGCTGAACAGACAGTTGTATGTCAGCTTTAAAACTCGGTGGCTTAGTTTGATAAATAGCAGACTGCTGTAACTAAGGGTGCCACTTTGTCCTCCATTGCCAAATTTATGGTTTGCTTCTTCAGGTTGAGGGGTGGGGGACACATGGGAACAGTGCTACATGGATGAAATAGAAACAAATTCTAGTGAAAGAAATTCTTAATTAGATTAAAGGGCCAAATATTACTTTGTCCCTGGATTCTATACATATGACAGTTTGCCAGATTTCCAGTAGAGAGAGAGAGACTTTGGAGAGAGTACTACAGGTTTAAACAGAGAATATTACTGTACAATGAATCGGAAACCTAGTGGAGAGCATGTGTAATCAGACAGGATGATAGCAGATTCAGGCCCCATTCAGACAAGGTAAAACCAGCAAGGATTGAAAATCACAGCCCACTTACAAACACTTCAGCAAGAAGAAGGAATTCAGTGTGGTATTTTAGTACTAAATTGTCTAAAACATCATTCATTCCTCAGGGGAGCTATGAAGAACAAATGTTTAATATGTTAAAGGCAGCCTGGTAATAAAGTTATCTGAATCTGTAAGGGAATCAAGTCAGAGCATTACATTTGTGCTAATTGGTTCTGGTGCATTAGATGTAAAGTTTATGAGGCTAAAGAGTTACATGAAGGTTTGGTATAGGTTGTTGTCTGATACATATTGCATATGAGTTTCTGTCTTTTCCAGGGTGCTGCAAGCATATTGCTTTTTATTAGATATATTGCTGACTACAAATGGTTTAGACTGAAGCAGTAATCCGTGACTCTTCCAGGTGTGCATTTATGGGGGAAATATTCACTGGTCAGAACTTAATAGTCTTATGATGATCCTGTACACTAGTTTTTGAAGGCCATGTTTTGGAACACTGTGTTTGTGCTTTCTAGTTTGATTTCTTAAGCTTTCGGTCCTGCACCTAGTAACTTGGGAGTAAGCCTTACTGGATTCTTGAGTATACATATATAGCATTATACTGTGAGTGAATACAATCAGAGGAGCAGAAGATTTAAACCAGGTGTGGGCAGCTTTGCTTTACCTAGGAGCCAGTTTTTTTTCTTCCAGGAATCTACAGGACTTGAATGGCCTGTCAACAATGCCATGAAACTAAACACTTTCTCTCAAAGTGGCTAGAAGTCCACTCACTGGTTTTAAAAAACAGGATTTCGTGTTGTTAGTACAAAGGGAGCCTAGCAATCTATTTAAAAGAAACATTACTACTGAGGCCTTTTCAAGCTACACAGTTAACATTATAACCCCACTTTAACTGCCAGTGCAGGGAAAAGAGCTTTGCCTGTTGTGCAATCTTTCTACTATAAAAAAGGCAACCAGGATATCCTGGCGGCCTTAAAAATTTATAAAACAAAATTAAGACCACAATTACTTTATAGTATGTTCACCTGGATTCCAGCCTTTAATAAGGAGATTGAACGATTGCAGACACTTATTTTCAGGAGAATATTATCTGTTCCCCCATGTGTATACCATCTGACTCTTCATGCAGAATTGGGCTTGAATTCTCTTGAAACTGAAGCTTGGCTGATGACTTATAGATCTTGGTTTAAGATTCATTTTAGGTCTAATAGATCTGGCCTTTTATGTTTTCTTCAATCTGACGTTTACTACACCAGGTGGGCTACATTTTATGGAAGCAAAATAATGTCTATGGGTTTAAATATGGATTCTCTCCTCTTATCAACCGAAAAGGAGTGTCTTGAAACTATCAGGGCCTGCCTTGCGGAGAGGGAATATCAGTTGTCATATCCAACACCTCCTAGGGTTTGTTCCCCGTCGATGCTCGGTATTCCCCCCTTGCAGGGTAGGATTCCGGATTATTTTCAAACTCTCTCATTGTTGGTGTCAAGGAAGGCCTTTCTACTTGCAAGGTTGAATGTACATCCCTCAAATGTGTCTAAGGGTAGATATCTACAGATCCCTTTTCTGAATCGTATATGTCATTGTGCTCAAGCTCCTGACGTTCTCCATCATATTGTATTGTTCTGCCCATTGTATATAATTCCAAGGAAGAAGTTTTTAAGGAGGTTATTGGAAAGGGATATCTGTTTGGATAGGTTATCAGTGGAATACTTATTGGAAGATCGGAATCCGCATATTACTAGGCTAATGGCCAACTTTCTGGTGGAGGCAACAAACTTATGGCTTAAATTTTCTCAAAATGATTGTTGAAGTTTTATTGTAAATGTATATGTTTTAATATGCCTAATAAAGGTTAATCAGAATCAGAACTGCCAGTGTTCCATCCTATGGAATTCTGGGAGCTGTAGATTAGAGAGTGATATTTCAAATGCTATCCAGAGAACTTTAGTGCCTCAGCAATCTAGAAACCCCAGGATTCCACAGGATGTAGCCATGGCAATTAAAGTGGAATAGTAGTGCTCTAACTAAGACCCCCTGGAAATTTCCAGGAGAGGCATTTCACCATTTTCTTTGGCCAGGCCAAGGGCAGTTTCATAGACCTTGTAGCACTTATAATCTTCAAACACAGTGACCACATTTAAGGTTTTTGTAGGCCTTGGTACTCTTGTATTTGACTCCCCACTTCACCTCAATGTACCACTAAGGATGTTTTCACAGGCCCTGAAATTTTTGTAAGCCCCAGGCACTGTGCCTAAAGTGCCTTATGAATAAGGTGGTCCTGACAAAAACAGCCTGGTGTGTGTGTGTGTTGTGTGTGTGTCCGTGCCCCTCAAGGCTATACTCTTCCACTCCAGATTAAAATACTTCCCTCACTCCATTTTCAAAAGTTACTGAGATTCCTTCAGATACAGAAAATTATTTCAGATGATGCACAGCAAAACAGTTCTGCATATTTTAATTTTCCGTGCAACTACTTTACAGACCATCCTGTGCATGTCTACTCAAAAGGAAGTCACACTGAATTCAGTGGAACTTACTCCCAGATATGGATGCACAGGTATTAGGTGTAAAGTCAGCGTCCATTTGGGGGCAAACACTGGCATTTCTGGGAATTGTGATGCATGGATATTGCTGAAAGCAGTCAAGACATAGTCCATTTGAGTGGTTTGACTTTCCTCCTTTATTTTATGACCTGTAGTTATAGTTAGAGCTTTCCAGACTTCCCATTTATTTAAAAATACTGATAAACAAACTTAGAAAGTTTTTTGTCTATTACTTTTATTATCAAAAGCCCCTTCCCCGGTATTCCTGATGTTAAAAGAGTGGTGTTCTGTTTCTGTTACTCAGGTTTTTAAAAGCCCATGAAGTAGGTTGTATGAAAAGCTTCCTGGAGTTCAGATTTATTATCAGTGTTTCAGTGCACATGAAGCTTTTGAAAGCCATTCTTGCTCAAATACTGCAGCCTCTTGATACTAAGCTCCTTTCCTCCATAGCTATTTGCCCTTAACCAGAAGTAATAAAAGTTAATTTTTTTTTGGACTACAGCTTCCAAATTCTGGAGCCAGCATGGCAACTGGGAACTCTAGGAATTAAAGACTTCAAAGTAACTCCTCTCAGCACAATCACCCTTCATCCCAATGAAACATATTATGATCTTTCATATGCAGACTTTATGATCTTTCATAGAAAGTAAACTGGATTCATCTCTTCTGAACTTCTGGTGGGCAGCTAAGTGTGCAGTTCCTCAGCCTTTGGTCACTGACATTCCTGTGCTGTTTAACTGTCAGTTTTTCCATTATTTTAAAGGAGCATTTTAAAAAAATTTCTTAAAAAATTATATATATTTAATGTTTTCAAAGTTTGTAATATTTTTATCTATTGGACATAATCTCGAGGGACCAGGTAGGCTGATAAATGTCTTGAATATAATAATAACAATAACAAAACAGGTGGTTGCATCTTGGTCACCACCCCCTCCAATTTTTCCCTTAGCAGCTTCTCATATAGCTCTAGAATCTGGGCCAACTGAGTTGACTTTTCTTTTGTGGGAATGCCATTTACACATCACATGCTGGAAGGAGGAGGAGGAAGGAGAGAAAAAGGACCTATAGGCAGTATATGAAGAAGAGAAGGAAGTGGTAGGGTGTATGTTTTAGGTAGTGTTGCCCCTTTCCCTTTCTTTTATAGAGGTCTCTTCTCTTCCTTCCAGCTATTCTCTCCGTGTGGCTGTTTCATGCACAAAAAGAGCTTGAAATGTATTCCTTGTTCTTTGAGTGGAATGAAGCTATGCAATCCCTGGTATCTGGTTTCAGAAGCCTAATTCATGAACAATTTAATAGATTATATAGAATTTCTGAATGATAAGTGGCTCAACATAGATGTTTGATTTTCTTTCATGTTAACATAAAACTGACTACAGAACAATATGGTTTTCACATTCTAGTAGTGTTTAAAAATAGCTAGATTCTAATGGATGAACATGAATTGTTTAGTCTGCTTCACTTTTCAGTGCATTCGGTTTTACTATAACAGATGATACTATCCATGTTGAATCATACGCTAAAAATATTATTAAAAGCTCTCTTTTTTTGCAGATCCATTATATGGAGTTTGGGATTTATTTGGTTACCAAATTCCCCCACATGAAATAGATGAACCCCCTACAGATGCTGAATCAACACCTGATGAACCCTGTACTGCAACCCCTGATGAAGAGTCTGCAGAAATCCTTATTGTGGACCCTTTTTACCCAGGATTATACAATCTTGAGGAAGAAGAAGAAGAAGAAGATGAAAGCTGTGAAAATACTACTGATGTCACAACTCCTCCAGCTCTTCAGTTCATCAATGGAAAGCAGCAGGTGACTACTGCACCCAAAGATACAAAAGCCGAAGAAGCAAGGAGTGATCAAATTGAAAGTCTAGCACACTCCAAAAATGTGACATTTCCACACATCAATGAAACTAACATACTATCTGAGCATGAGGTCTTTGCCACAATACAGCCCAATGAATCCACTGAAATAATGGGAGAGGCTGTAGTTACCCAAAATATAATAGCAGAATCTGCCATGACAGAACTGTTTTTTAGTGGGGATTCAGAGGTATCTACTACAGATAAAATGCTTCAAGTAACATCTTTACATGGTGAATCTTTCTCAGGCACAACAGAGAAATCAACACAGTTTGGAACAGATTTTAATCAAATTTTAAGTAAACACCCTAATGTTTTCTCTTTACTTAATGCAGAGTATTCAGGAGATTTTACTACCAAGCCTGAGTTAAACAGTTATGCGGTTTCTCACACAGCTAAGCCAACACTAAAAGAAGATTCAAAAAGTTTTTCTGGTACAATTTCTGCTTCAAGTAAGTTTCTTCTTTCCACCACTGTAACCATGGACATGGATGACATTGTATCACCAAAAAATGAAGCTTCTGTTCTACACGATGGTTCTAAAGCAAGAGTTTCACTCAATACATTTTCTTCTGTTAAAAGTTTTTTGGAAACAACAAAACTTCCCAGTTCATTTCATATACCAGAAGGCTCAGGAGATGTTCAGGAAGAGAATTATAAATCTACAACTGTGGTAATAAAAACAGAGAACATTCCTGTTCAGGAAATTTTCTCGGATGATGGAAAACAAGCACCTACAGAAAGTAGTCATGTTTCTTTGTATAAAGTCGCTGACTCTACATCTGGACAAAGTTCCATAGAAACTAGTACTAGCCAGGCTATTACTGAATTGCTTTTAACTTCTTTGAAAAATGCAGCAGAAGTGGAGGATAATAAGGAAGATAGTACAAACACCCTTTTTTCAACTACTGCCAGGTCTGAGAAGGTGGTGTTTAGTAATGACTTAAAGGATGTCAGAGATAATGTCCAAGTTGTGAGCCAAGAAACCGTAACCCACACCAAAACAATATCAACAACAGATGCTTCTCCTTTCAAAGCCAAAGAGAATACAGAGAACAGGTTGTCCATAGATGAAGAATCTGGAGATGGATCCACAGATGTTTGGAAGAAACCTGTCACCAACATACTTTTGGGGGGTCCCACAAGCAAAGTGGTAAGTACTGACTCCCCATTTATCGATCTAGGTTCTGGAGAAATTGATGTTATGATTGAAACTACTACACAAACTTCATTTCCATTGAGGTCTGGAAGTACTGACACACAAGGGGAGGAGACAGACTTTCTTAACATAGATGCACCACCCTCAGAATATGCAATAACTACTGATCCTACAGTGCAAGTATTAGGTAATGAATCAGATGGAGGAGCTATTGAAACAGAAGGCCAAGTATCAAAGAATGTAATTAGTAACCAACAAGGATTACAACATGAATCAGATTCAGTTCCTCTGTTGACATTTAGTGAAAAGTCTGTTGTGGAGTCAAATGAAGAAATGACAGCATCTCCCACAGCAATGGAAGAAACATTGGATGTATTTGCGACATCTGGTTTGACAGTATCCATGGAGCCTTTGACAAATATTGTTCCTGACACTGTTGTGACCCACAGTGTTGAGACTATAAAGTCAGTAGCTAAATTAAGTGAACATGATACCAATGATGATATGATAATTTCTACCAGTACTTCTACAGTACAGACAGATAATGTAGTTCAGGTAGAACGAGGCTCTGAATCTATCATAATTGAAACAAAGGAGTATGCTCAGCCAGAAAGTTCAAGTCATCTTTCTCCAATTGTTTTTGCAGATAAAATTGTCCTTGTAGATGTAGGCTCAGGAGAGGAATCAAAAGATGACAGAAATAGTGTAGTACTAATCCCTCATGGTCCCACAGAAAAAAATCATATTAAGGTTCTATTGACTGAACAAGGTTCTGGAGACATGGACTATTTTACAGATTCTCCTACACAAACAACAGTTTTATCACCATTTTTGCTAGAAAAACCTGGAACTCAAACAATAAAAAGTGGAAGCAGCATGACATCAAAGCACCAGTTATTTACAGACATGCCCGCAATATTAGATGTAAGCAGTGCCCCTTTGATTCCCTCAACAAATACACAAATTGTAAGAGAGGTGTCTAATATATCCAACACGGAAGGGGAAATACCAGTTGAATCAGAGATGAAGGACTTGGCTACAAATTTACCTGTGAAATATGAAATTAATTCCATTGAAGAAAGTTCTGAAACACCAAGAAAAATGGCACATGCATCTACAGTGATCATACAGGAATTGTTCACTAAAAGTACAGAATCTATAACTGAAGAGCCAAGAAGCACTTCTGCAGTTACTCCACATGAAGAAGAGATAAAATTTGAGGTCACCTCTGATACTAAATTGTATGATGTAACCCAAACATTTGAAAACAAAGCTGTAAGGACTTTACCAACAGTTGAAGATACAGAATGGTTAGAGCAAAACATTCATCCTACAGAAGATGGCCACAAGGCTTTCTTTATATCTACAGAGTATAAACCAGTGAGCTCAGCAATCAGTAATACTCCATTTTTCTTAGAACAAGGTTCTGGAGATGCCTCTTTTACTGTTCAGTCTACCACAGTGCATGCAAATTCTGCTATAAATGCAAACACATTAAATAACTATATGCTTCCTCCTCAAAGTTCAGAAGCAGCTTTTGAAGAGGATAACATAAAAGAATTTGACAGACACACAACTGAATCAAAGAAAGATTCTGGCAATGATATTAAATATCCTCATACCATAACAGAGGCACTTCCTACAGCAAGTGACAAAAGAATCTCAACAGCATCCAGCCTCGATATCAGGGTCACTGATAGTAAAGCATCCACCTGGGAACAGTTCATTTCTGAAAGGGAGCAAAACCAAAATAATGCTTTTGGAGAGGAAGAAAGTACAACAATACAGGCTGCTACTGATGGAATTTCTGAAAGGGAAGCCTCTCTTGTGATAAAACATGAATATACAACTCTTGCTTCAGAATTATTTACTAGAACCCCTACTCTTAGAACAGCTAAAATGTCTAAAGCCATGTCAAAACCCACAGTGTTGAGTGTAACAGGTCATGATGGTTCTGGAGAAGGCTCTGGATGGCTGGACAGGTTGGAAAAACATTCTGAATCACCTACTCAGTTGCCAAAAAGGGAAATATCATTTACTTCTCATACCCCCCGGGAAAACTATTCAGATGTTGTGAACCCAGATATGACTGTGAATGGATCTCAGGCAGTGTCATTACCATCACCCAGTCAGAGAGAAGAAAAGGAAACACTACCAACCTCAGACAGTGACCTCTCAGATACATTTGCAGATGAAAGTTCTACAAACAGCATAAAAGACTATGAAGAACTGATTCCAATAGTTGGTGACAAAAGAAATTTTTCTGGGGAGATCTCCAGCTTCATTGATGTTATTGCAGAAGGCCATGGAATAACAGCTGATGAAACAACAATTATAGATGCAGATAATTTAAAATCAAATATTGAAAACATAAGTGGCCAAACAACTGTTGGTTCTGAAATATACTCAACACATGATATTTTCACTTCAACAATAGAAATTCAGAATGTAACACCTGCAATTACATTACCTAGTGATAAATCTGGCATCTCTGGATATACCCAAGGAAGTTCTGTAACCAGTAAGTTCATACACAGTGAACCCATAATTTCTGAACACACACCAACATCAGATGATATGGGTTCAGGAGATATCATACCTTTTACAATAGAAACTCCCATCTCACAAGAGCTACCTCAAATAATCACTTCACTTCCAACCATATCACTACTAATCACCTCCACTGTATCATCTTTAACCAGCTCCAGTGTGAGTGAAAAGGAGAAAGGATTTGAAACTGAAGTCACAGAATCCAAAAGTACAACAGAAGACAATTCTGAATTACAAACATTGTCAGACAACCAAGCAATAGCTGATGAAAGTGAAATTGCTCCTATCAGTACAATTTCAGGAATGGGGCAGGTAGATTTGGCTGAGAAGAAACACATGGCTCCATCTCCCACTCTACTATATCTACCTCTTAAACCAGAGCAATATTTGACCACTCACAAATCTGAAGAGAGCACTGTTGCTTCACAGCTTGTCTCCCAAAGTGTATCAGACTCTGAAGAAACAACTCATGAGTCTTATGAAGAAGTAAAAACTGAAACCACAGAATCCAAAGAAAGTGATCTAGATTATTTTTTACTTGTAACACAAACACCAAAGTTGCCTGTGACTGTCTATTTACTCAATGGAGTTTCTGAGCACTCTGAGGGAATCATGCCAAGTAGTACTTCATCATCTGTTGATTTTGATAAGCATGATTCATCAGTGGTACAGACCTTTAGAGAAGTTAGTGCTGACATTGCAGCAACTTACAAACCATCCCTGAATGAGTCTTCAGTTAACACAGAGTTTCCATTAGCTTCCTCTCCCAAACAGGAATTTGAGACCAAACTCACTGAAAGCACACGTGTTTCCAGTGAGTATATGACAGAAACAGTAGAAAAGTCAGGAAGTTCAGAGGAACTGGTAACTGCAGAAGAAACCAATGTTTCCAGAGAGTCTCTTTCAAAAGAAGCAAAACCAACAATGTTTATATCTTCAGGAGCTGGAACTTTAGAAGCTAGCTCAGAAGAAGTAACTTCTTCTGAGAAGGTAAAAGAGCTAAATCAACTAGATGGAAACAGTGCAGAGGGAGATCTGCCATGGATACACACCACACCATCTTCAGTACCACATGAAAGTAAAACAGGTGGAGTCTTCAGTGCTGATGGAGATGTGAAGACTTGGCCAATTTCACCCCCACCACCCGTGGATACATTTTTATCTAGTGCTTCAGCCAAAACCCCTGCTCCTGAAAACATACCTGACTATAACAAACAGACAAGAAACATAGAGGATATAAATGCAAGTGAACTTGTAACTCCACCATTTTTACTTTTGGACGTTACTAATGGATCAGATTTCCTGATTGGCACAGGTGAGGGATCAGTAGAAGGCACAGCAGTTCAGATCCCAGGTAAGACCTATATTGTCCAATTTCTTCTTTTTGAAAAGCTGTATATTCTTCCTTTGTTTTTTAAAAAAATATTTCTTTGCAGATATAATACAGAACACTGTGAAGACATTAATGCTAGGTCAGACAATGCATTTTCCTCAATGTATTGACCATTTCTTTTGTCACATAATCTCCTGGATAAGTGTAATTTTTGAATTTAGAACATCATGAGTATGACTGGCAAAAGTTTCTCTGGTAAAAAGAGCTCTTTCTCTGGGAATCACTGCTGGTTTATGTGAGTTTCCTTGGTTCACATGTTACATTTATCCATTGAGATTTGTGTTAAGAAATAACCAACATTGCATGCATGAGATAAAAACATACTGTGTGAGCGAGCCCTGAAATATTTTTTATATGGTCAAATAAGTGTAAAAAAGAAAAAAAGAAAAGAAAGAAATGAAAAAAAGCAACTCTTTGCTTGCCACCACTGTCCTGCCCCAGTCTGGCACTGGTCTTCTTGTTTACTGTTTTATCTTCATATGGGGGAATTCACACTATAGTTCTGTCACAGTTTGCTTGGGAGTAGGCCCTGTCAAACCCAAAAGGATTTACTTTGGGGTAGGCTTTTTATCTGCTTGTACTGCCAGGGTGTTTTAGAATGAGTTTGTGAAAGATCATGCAACTGTTTCATAAATAAAAGCTCCCACTGTTAAGGAAAACTTATATCAGGATGATTTTGTACTATTGCATAAGAATAGTTGATGAACTTCGTGTGCTCTACAGATCTTATGCAGGATTTGAAATCTCATTGTAGATGTTCAACTTTTGATGAGTTTTTTTTTTCTTTAGTTTAAATCCAAAAACTTGATGGAAGATCTTCAGTTGTCTTCTGTTGCAGGCATTGGCAGAAAATAAACTTAGAGCAGAGAACCTCTGCTTTGTATTTGTAATTAAGCATTTCAGAAAGGGATTTTGAGACATGACCAATTCCTTTCTTACGGGATGGACTCACATGACTACTTCATGTATGGATGTTATTGTTTTGTCTTGAAATGGCTTTATGTGGGACAAGGACATAACTATGGAAGATCCATTCAGTTGTAGCCTTTATAGCTGAGATGTGAATCAGATGGTTGATAGGTCACATTGATCTCCTCCCCTGCCACCGCTGGTGAAGCCAGCGTCCCCTGATTGCCCCTTGATAGACAGGTTATTTTCAGTGGCAAATTAAAAAGTACCACTCTTTGAAACCTACAAAAAATGGAAATTTTTCTTTAAATCAATTGTACCCACAGCGCTTTGTTCTATTTCCCTAGAAAGTGGTTTTCTAGTTATTTCTACTTTTGTTTGGTGTGACCAAACAACATTAGTTATGTTAATTAATTGAGTTTTGACTATTATGACCTGACAGAGGTCCAGGGAGCTAAAAATTGGTCCTTGGACCCCTAGAATTTGCCTGATTCATAGATAACTTGCTTATTTGTCTTCAAATGGCAAGGCTATAAGTGGGATTTATTTTTGAAAAGAAAAAGAGCTATAATAGTTTCCCTAGAGAATTTTAAATAAGACAAATGATGCCTGATTTTTATATTATACATAGGAAGGATTGATATATGCAATATTAAAATCAATGTATTGTGTCACCATTTTGTATGAAAACTATAAGACCTTCTAGATATTTATGATCTTCTGTGAAGTTAAGTGTGTGTATGTGGTGTGTGTGTATACACACACACACACACGCACAAACCACTTTGACCTCCCATTCAGTTAGTCCATTGATAAATTTAGGAAGAAATACAATGGGAATATAACTTGGTGGAAAGCAAGTGATAGTATGAAATGATTAAGTTATTAATTAAGTTTTAAGTTTTAAATTAAGATTAAGTTATTGTGGTAATGATGATATCTAGAAAAGTGGCAGAACAAAAGTATTGTTCAAGAATATATGTTCTGTGTACCCCATCATTCCACTAACACTGTTCAGATAAATGTATATTTCATTCATTGTGCACATATGTTTTAACTATTTTCAGCTATAATTAATTGTCATGTCATGCCAACTAAATCCTCAGTAGACCATTACAGTTGTCAAAAACTACACAACATGTCATTTGCAGAAGATATTGTTGAAAATAAATTGTTTTCTCTCTTGAGTAAGGTGCTTTGCAAACATGGAAAAGGTGATTTACTGTTGCATATTATAGCTGAGATGTGAATCTGTTTTGGGGAGATGTCAAGAAAGGGTTGCTGCATAATCTGTAATTACAGAAAATTTGATAGCAGTTTTGATGGATAGACAGTGGATAATATCTTTCTCCACAGGGACAGTGAGAACTAGCAAATATTATTAGAGAATATAGCAATTTTCAATGAACTCATTTTACAGGTCAAGATCCATGCAAAAGCAATCCATGTCTGCATGGGGGCACTTGTTACCCACGAGATTCTTTCTACATCTGCACTTGTATGCCGGGTTTCAGTGGTGACCGGTGTGAAGTAGGTAAGTAATGTTTATTGGTGTCTAACTATTCTTTGTGCAGAACAGAAAATGCCATACCAATAGTGCACACCAAGGCCTGCAGGAGATTCAGGCCATTTCTGCACTAGATTGTTACAGTGCTATCATTCCACTTTCAATCCTGGGGTTTACAGCTTAGGGAGGGGCCAGAGACCAACAGGGGGAATGTATGGTGTAGTGGTTTTAATGTTGCACTAGAATTGTGGGACATCAGGGCTCAAATTTCCACTTAGCCACAAAAACCTTGGGCAAGTCACAGTCTGTCAGCCTTAGACGAAGTCAAGGACAAAGCTCCTCTGAATAAATCTTGCCAAGAAAACCTCAGGCATGGGTTGCCATAAGTTGGAGTTGACCTGAAGTAACATAAAAACCATGAAGAGTGGACAAGAGCAGGGGTTTTTTTTTAAAAAAAGTTATAGACTGTTTCCAGTAAGCCTTTAAAATATGCATTATATTTTATACATTTTTATTTTTAATTACAAACACAAAACAGAACAAAAGAAAACAGATACAAAGGAAAAGTATATATATATAAGAAAACAATAATAATTCACAAAACAAAATACTACATAATAATAAAACTGAACTAGATAACATTACTAATAAAAAACAATTACAAATCTGACAAATATCTAAACTAACAAACAACAAACTGTACAAAACTAAAAACTGATTCCTGCCCCTGCTGCAAAAAACTAGTAGTAAACCAACAACAACTACTAACCTGATAAATCACAAAATTAATTAAGTTTAATATTGGCTGCCTACAATTATTTCTATAATAATTAATGATAAACTAATAAATTAATCTATACTGATCATCACAAATGGATTGTTGATATTAATACTAATTTAATTGGTAAGTACCCTTTTGATCTTCAAATTATTAATTAATTATTACTTAGTTGGTTATTACACATCATCATCATAATTTTTAAGTATCAAGATATTTATAACATTTATAATAAATTCATTCTAGTTCCTGACTCTTACTTACACATAATGTGTGCGCACGTGCACACACACACACACACACACTCACAGATAGATAGATATGTGTGTGTGTGTGTGTGTCAGTATGGCAATAAATTAAAGTCATCCATTATTTTCATAGTACAATTCACACCTTAACAAAAAAGATAAGCACCTGAACATCTAAACAAAAGAAAAATAATAAGCTGCAAGTTCAAAACTCCAAAATCATTAATTCACCTTCATTTTCTCTGAAATCAAATATGCATTATATTCATTTGTTTCCTCATGTGGCCCTTCATACATGAGATTGGACTGTAGGCCATGTGTCTCTAGTTTGTGTTCTTCATGCTGCTATTGCCCTGAATAAGTACAAAATCATTGTAGCTCAGACATTGGAATCATGAGGCCAGTCAGCCACCATGACCCTTGGGGAGGCCCATGAGGCCTTTGCAATCTCCCAGATCTCAATTATATTTTTTTAAAAAATCTGAAAATGTGTGTTGCAGTTGAAGAACAGCCTCAGAGCATCATGATTTTGTGAATAAATATTGCACACTCCAGTTCTCAATGATGAAGTGTGAATTAGGCATCTGTATAATTATGGAAGTATCCAAGAATGTTAATATCATGTGTTAATAAATGAATGAAGAAAAATGACTTAACTTGTCTCAGGTTTATAAATGCTGCTAATATCTCCATGAAACATACTTCCAGTTACTGATCAGATTAGTAGAATATTGGAAGTGGGAGCACTGTGTGTGTGGAAAAGAATTATGGTCTAAAACGCTCAAAACCCTCACGGTGTCCACTCCTCATTCTCCACGCTTCATGCATTTATTGAAGATCTGTTTAAGGAAACCTTCTGAATGGCTATGGCAGGCCAAAGCATGAGAACATTGTGAAAGAATGATGGAATGATTTTGTTTGTTTGCTGGGTTAGTTGATTAGCCCAATTGAGCTCATAAAGGCAGAAATAAATTTGGTAGTGGTGAGGCTCCTGGTTTTGGTGGGATTTGGGGAAACCTTGTTTAAAGCTGTTTGACCAGCCCATATCTCTGGGCTTCCTACTCTTTTGGAGCACCACACTCTCCAAACATCCCAGTTTGGCAGGGGCATCCCCAATTAATCCTCTTATCTTCCCAGTTTTCCACTTGCTTTTAAAATATCCCAGTTTCTTTCCTCGTCCCACTTCTCCCATTTGTCCTCAGCTTCCTTCAACTGCTGCAAACTCATTTCAAAGCGCAAAAGTAGTTTGCGCTCAATTAACTTAATGGGTGAAGAGGAGAGGAAAGGGGGAGTCTTGTCCTTTCCAGTAGGTTCAGTCAAAAGCAGCCTTTCTAACTTGTGTGTTCTTCTTCATTAATAATTTTCCTATCTTGACTACGCTGTGATCTTGTTTCACTATGTGTGTCCTGGTTTTAATCTGTGAAATGTTGGAGGGCGTAGAAGGTATAGAAGTGTAGTTTGGAAAGTACATAAAATGGTTAGTTTCTTCTGGGTTGCCAGAAAGATATGAAAGAATTAAGAACAGTGGGAACAGACAGCAGCATCTATAGCCTTTAAGCATACATCGTAGCATAAGTTCAGTGTTCCCTGGTTATAGCTTAGAATTGGTTGGGTATTTCTCCAAGTTATGTATCCAGGCTTTAAAAAGAATGAGTTCCAGTACTCTTTTCCCCAAAAGTAAGTTGTGACGGATAGAGACTGAGGATATATTCATTATCCAGCAGTCATGCAGGATGATTCCAATAGACAATACAGGTGTGTGTCTTTTCTTTAGAAATGTTCTCACAGTTCTGAGATGTAAATGCTGTTCAGTGCTATGGGAAAATATTGAAGAAACTTGTTCTTTTCTTCCATATTATGATGCTTGAAATCTACTGATGGAGTCTTCTGAGTTGATGTACTTAATATGTATGTTTTTTATCTTGCAACTGAGATGACCTAGATTTCAATACACCTATAATTTTCTTGGACAGATGTTGATGAATGTCAATCCAGTCCTTGCAGAAATGGAGCCACATGCATTGATGGAGTCAATACATTTACTTGCCTTTGTCTTCCAAGCTATGTTGGGGCTCTCTGTGAAAAAGGTGAGAGACTAGTTTGAAATTTGTAAGTACCTCAATGTAACAAAAAAATGGCAACAACAGCAACTAAATCCTCCATCAGGAGGGACTGAACACAGTAAATTAATTGTTAATTTAATATTTTTAACACATTCTAATAATGTATTAATTTTTTCTCTCCTTCATTGAATTATTTCCACAGCAGTGTGCAATAATTCTGTAATGTCTGTATCATAGTGTATTATAAGAACAACAAAAACAGTAAAAATATAAAATAAAAAAATAAAATAATGGAGGAGGCATTAGGTCAGGGTCAATAATTTTTTTTCATCTATTGAATTAGAAATTATTTTCTTTCTTTTGTATGCTTTCTTTTTCCTTGTGATAAGATCATAATGGGGTGGATAGATGACAGCTGCAGTTTCTATTGCTAACGAAGCCAAGAGAAGTAAGATGATACTTTTGAGCCAGATTGCAATTTGTGTTGTATAATATCCCCAATATTTGCCTTCAAGAATGATACCTAATATGCAAACAATATCTCATTTACCATCCAGGTCCTAAAACCCACCATTTTATGACAAGCTGATAGCCAATTGCTTTGTATTGTATTGTACTGTAATTGCATCTGTAATACTGAGTTCAATGGAATTAATTCCTTGCATCATGACTATAGGATTGGAATGCAAGGCTACAAGGGTAGGATGACTTATTAGAGCACTGATGGGCGATTGAAATATAGTGTTGGGATGAGACTCCCCAAACTCTTCACCACTTATTAGGGCTGATAAAAGCAGCAATCTAACAAAATCTGTCAGTGTTGCCTACATCGCATTTGAGATGTATCTTGGCATGCACAATGGTGCCAATAAAAACAGAAGATAGTTTATTTACTGTACTAGGGCATTCTCTGGTGGGAAGCAGAGAGAACTTCATGCAATCCAGTGGGATCAGGTGTGGATCTTACCATTTCCTCACTAGCCTGTTATAGTGCTTTTATTCCACTTTCCTATGGAATCCTGGGGTTTGCAGTTTAGGGAGAAGCCTCAAAGGCCCCTCCCTAAACTGCAAACCCCAGGATCCCATAGGATGTTGAAAGCAGAATAAAAGCACTATAACAGGCTAGTGTGGAAATGGCCGCAGAATCAGATACAGGTAGAGCCCAAACTGGAAATTTGGGGGAAAGCCTTTAAGAACCTGATCATAAGAAGAGCACAGAAAAAACGTGTGTGTGTGTGTGTGTATAGAAATCAACCCTGTGTACCTCTCTGGCACAGTTTTACTGGCTGCTTCTGAGCCACTGGAGCCTTAAATGAGATCTACACTGTAGGTAGGGTGAGTTCAAATCAAGGCATACAAAAAGCCCGTATAGCCATACAGGACTTTACCTTCAAAGTGCCATATATCTTTTCAGAAGATATTACACCCAAAACAAATGTACAATACATGTGTGTATGCTATATGTACAGAGGAGGAAAAGATAAACAGCTCCAAAATACGAAGAAATACAAGAGGTATAGTTTGTGACTTTTCCATGCAGACCACAAACGTGCACAGCATAAGCAGAACAATGACAGTATGGAGATCTTCTCCAGTTTCATTCTTATGCATATATATACATATATTTGTATGTGTGTATGAATATAGAAGATTTCTTCTCCTCCCTTCCGAAATGAGATTATGATTTTCCCCCACATTTTTGTGAGTTTTTGCATTTCGCAATGGCTTATGCCAAAAATGTATTTTGCACATAATATATAAATGTGTGTGTGTGTGTGTGTGTATGTGTGTATATGCACAAAATACATTTTCATTCAAACTGAAGAAAAACAAAAAAGTTGGCCTTTTTTCTCTCCTATAGTGGTAAAAAACATTACATGCCAATTAAACTTATGCTTCCTCCCAAATGTTGAAACACTCTTTCTCCTTAAGAATGAAAGTTGGTGAATATACATGTCTATTTTAGCACAATCATTCTTGCTTTGCTACACAAACGTAGCATATGTAAACTGAGGTGGGAAAGTCCTCAACAAAACCACAAAGGTTTTCTGAAGTTGACATCATGTTTTATTTCCTCTTGTGTCTAGTCTTGAGTCCTACAGTCATGAAGCACAAAAACATGTTACTCTAATGACCCTCAGTAGTTGTTAATCACATAGCATTTTTGCTGTGAGGCTGGCTTCCTGGCTCTGTTTTAGTACTACCTCCCTGCCCTACATTTAGAAAGGTGATATTACTGAATAAATATGAGCTTCTCAGCACAATTTTTTTAGTTCTGTCCAAAGGTAATAGGGAAATTTCCAAAAAGAATGAGCTGAACATTCTACTTGTGCAAATTATCCCTCAACCTCAACTGTAGGTTTACCTTTAATCCTAAAAAGAGGGAAATACTTTCCTTCTTTTTTCCATCGCACTTTGAGTACATTCATTCACAGCTAAAACAAGAGTGTTCTCCAGAAATAATTACATAAATATTGGAAGGTTTCAGGCTTGTCTTTCATCCTTAGCCTACTGGGTGAAAGGCTGTGAATTTGTAAGTGCTTTTTAAAGACATCCACAAGCCTGAAGGGACTTAGTTTTGCTCTGTTTTGTTAATACTGAAACCTCAGACATAGGATTGGATCCAGTTTTCATTACGATTCGATTTTTCAGTAGTTTAAGTTAGGCTAGAAAAGCCTTCCGAGATCAGTTTTTAGTACAAGAATTTGACATTGTTTTTATACAGAAGAATGATTATGAAAATATCTTTCCCCAAGAAATCCATAACACTGAAATGGTCTGAAAATCACAATTGCTTTACCTTGTACGTTATAACCCACCAAGGAGTACATCTGAGATCAAGTCAGAAACAGACCTCTACTCAGTCAGCACTGGAAACTAAATTTCTTCCACTTACAGTCCTTTAGCGGCTTGGAACTACAGGAAGGCATTTAGTGCCAGCTTTCCCATTCTACCAGACAGTTTCAAAAATCTGGACCAGCAAGCAGCTCTAGTTTCTTACCATTGAACTGGCTTTCATTAGCTCTAAAGCCTAGCCAAGAAGACAGAAGACTTTATTTCTGTACCACAGAAGGAACATGGGTGAATGCCTGCACCTAATGCTTGTGTTTCACAAGTCTAATATTTTCCAGAATATATTGCTAGTTGCTGTAGTGGGGGAATCATTTTCTGAATAACCGTTGAGGTACTTGTGAAAGTTTGGTTTTATTATGGAAGATATGACAAGGCAAATAGAATAAAATAATTGTTTGTGAGACATTTGGCATTCATCCAGTTTTGATATGTTCTACATCAAATCAACAATGATATCAGAATTAAGAATGAGTCAGGGACCAGTTAATCCTAATTTCCACAGTGGAAGTGGAAGAAGAGCTAAAATAGGGAAACTCCATTGCTGTTGACTAGTCTTCAATTCTCCCAATAGGGAAAGTGGATAGAGGTAGTGGGGAAGCATATTTCTCTATTATACAGTGGCAGTAAATTCTGCATTTTCATTTGGCAGATCAAAATACCAATGGTCATAGGGCACAATGATCGATACACTATCTTCACTTATAAAATCAACATACAGTATTCCTGCGTATCCTAAAGGCACCAGTGAACAGGGTCAGCCCTGAATACTTGGATGGGAGACCTCTAATGAATAACAGGTGCTGTAAAATCAGCCTTGAGTATTCCTTGGCTAAGAAAACCCTATGAAATTCAAAACACACACACACACACACACACGTACGTACGTACGTATGTATGTGTACAGACTGTTCTTACCACCCTTGGGGAAGTAATAGCTCTACTGTCAGTGTAATCTCTACTGTCAGTTCAATTTGGTTCAGTTGTCTCTACTGTCCCAGCAACCCAGTGGGAAATGCCTTTCCCAGCAAGGAGAGATGCTAGAGCTCCAAGTCCCAGCATCTGTGGTTGGAATGTGACCAGTATCTGGTACATTCTGCTCTTGGAAGCCCTCTGTTGGCAGAAATGGATGGACACAATGCATATGTATCTTTCAACAGAATATTTTATTTTCAGTGGGAAATGGACTTAAGTCTCATGTGGCTGAGAGCTAGACCATTAGAACTGCTGCTGCCGCTGTCACCACCTTCACCTTTCCAGTGGCCCAGTTGAGTGTATTGAGTCCTTGAGTGGCATGGGAAGTATGAGGGAAGTGTTAGCAGCAGATGTGGCATATCATAGAATCATAAAATCATAGAGTTGGAAGAGACCACAACGGCCATTGAGTCCAACCCCCTGTCATGCAAGAACACACACTCAAAGTACCCCTAGCAAATGGCTATCCAGCCTCTGTTGAAAAACCTCCAAAGAAAGTGACTCCTCCACACTCTGAGGCAGTGCATTCCACTGTCAAACCGCTCTTGCTGTCAGGAAGCTCTTCTTGATGTTTAGGTGAAATCTCTTTTCCTGTAGTTTGAATCCTTGCTTACAGATAGGCATGGGGAGAAATTCTCTGGGTTTGCATGTTCCCCTATCTGATTCACAGTTCCCAAGCCAATATGAAACACAAACACTTTTTTTTTTACAGTCTCCAAAATTTGCAATACAATTCTTTGCTCATAAAATGCATATATTTAATTTGTGCTGTGTTATGGCAAAGTTTTCATTAAAATGCATGTAACACTAAAAGAAACTACAAACCATGCATGATTTTAACAAACTGATATGGTATCAAGACAGAATAAATTTAAGACTAGAAAAGGGAGATGTGGAAAAAAACAAAGCAAAACACTGTCAGATTCATCTGTCCTTACTTGGTACACGTGACAAAGCACTGATCTTTGTGTGTGGTCAGTTGGACAATCTGCAGAGTATCAATCCCCTTCAGGGCAAATGAAGAGATGCGTTTGAATCTTTCATAGGAATGAACTTTTAAATAATTATAGCTATAATAAATCAAGGGCAATATAATCTGGGCTTTTAATTGGCATTTCTCTGTACTGAATCATTTCTTTACAGTACAAGTAGGAATTGTGCAGTCCTCCAGATGTTGTGGAACTATAGCTCCCAGCAGATTTAACCAGCTTCACTACT
Organism: Ctenosaura bakeri; assembly: GCA_948474755.1. NCBI lineage: Eukaryota > Metazoa > Chordata > Lepidosauria > Squamata > Iguanidae > Ctenosaura > Ctenosaura bakeri. The sequence continues at coordinate 23,391 of CAOLHI010000821.1, forward strand.
AGTGAGGAATACTGGGAGTTGCAGTGTGACACTATTTATAGGTCTGGATAATTGCCATCTTTAATTGGATGGTCTTTGGGGAAAGTATACTATGAAGAAATGTAGCCTGATCAGCAGTCCAAGATTTTTGAACCTGTGTAGAACATATTGTTTAGACTAGAATTGGTGTCTTGCAGCCTTTTCACTGTTTCTGTATCTGGTGCTATTTCTTCCTGGCAGCCCAATGCATCACATTCTCTTTAAAGTATCCCATCTTTTAATATAAATGTTAAAGTTGAACCATCATGTGCCCAAATCCCAGACATCCTCTTATCAAATGTAGATGTTTTGCAAATGCAGATGTGCATTTGAACCTATTGCCAGAACTGCACAGATGAAGTTGCGAGTAGAGAATGCTCCTGGGGACAATATATCTATCCATGGTTTTTACTTTCTCTCCTTCTTTGTTCTTTCATCTTTCCTAGCATACTAAATGACTCAAAAGATTTTTATAGTCGAGTCCAAATATTTGTATTTTCTGTTACCTCCACCCATTGCTTTGTACCGTAAATCATTGTAGTTTGGAAAGGAAAGAAGCTTCTGACTTTGCCAGTAGTTTTCCATACAGCTGAACAGAACTGGGCAGAACAGGAGCAGGAAAAGTCGTGTCATTCTCCAGAGGCTGGCTTAGATTCAGAAGCCTTGTTTCGCTAGGCTTGCTGTAGTATTTCTTCTCAAGTCCCACCTAGGTGAAGTCATTCTTGGAATCTTGAGATTAGGCTTGCCCTAAATAGGACTCACTGGAGGACTCTTCAGAAGTTGTAATGAGGCCAGGAAGGTAAAATTGTGGCGTCTTCTGGCTAATGTGTGCTCGTTTGGTCATCTGAACAGACTGTATATAGAGACCATAGAAATGTACAGTTGGAAAAATATCCAAGGTCATTTAGTTCAGTCCCCTACTAATTGCAGGAAATCCACTGCTAAAGCACTTCTGATAGTTGGCATCCAGCTTCTGCTTACATGCTTGTGAAAAAGGAGAGTGTCAGGACAATTTTCACTGGGTGGGGCAGAGACAAGCATTGGGGAACAGAGAGAAGGCTTTGGGCATCAGTCACTATAAAAGAGGTTTCTATGAGAAATAATAAAAAATTATAGATAATGAAAAAAATAACCCCCGGTTAATTCATTTTGATTAGAAAGTATGTTATGAAGCTTCCAAAAAACCTGAAAAAGCAAGCAATGTAATATTTTTCCACATGCAAAATATAAGCATAAACAAAATAAAATAACAATGACTAGGGATTAAAGAAGAGGCGGAATTGGTAGAACCAGAAGAGAAAAAGAAAAAAGGGAAGTAAAGAAGAACAGTAATAGGAAGATAATTTCATGGAATGTACGAGGAATAAATTCACAATCAAAGAGAAGACAGACTTTTCATTATTTAGAAAGATTAAGACCTCAAATTACTGTACTATTAGAGACTCATATAAAGAAAACCCAAGAAAAGTATTTATATAATTCTAAATTAGGTCAGTGTTTTACCTCTTCATATGTAAAGAAGAAAAGAGGGGTTGCAATTTATATTGAAAAAGATATTCAAGCAAAAAAAATAAATAAAAAAAAATTGAAGATGAAGAAGGGAAAATACTTGGCGTTGAAATCTCAAAAAATGAAAAGAAAAAATCTTATTGGTTTGTGTCTATGCCCCAAATGAAAATAAAGGTGAATTTTTAAAGAAATTGCGAGGAAAAATATCAGCATATGAGTATGAAGATTGGATTTTAGTGGGTGATTGGAATGGAATTCTGGGATGTTAAAATGGATAAAACAACCTCTCAGAATAAAGATGATCAAGCAGTGAGAGGGAGATTGCCAAAATATTTTTTTTGAGAGGTGTGAAGAATGATCTGTTATAGATGCATGGAGAACTATTTACCCAAATATCAACTATTTACCCAAATATCACTATTTACCCAAATATTTTACTTTTTTCTCTGAAGTTCATCAGTCTTGGTCACGAATAGATATGATTTTTATTTCTAACTCTAAGCATTTGTTATCAGAGATAAGGAAAATAGAAATACTGCCTAAGGTAACATCTGATCATCATCCGGTAATGTTGCAAACTCAAGAGAAGATGAAACAATTTCAATGGCAATTGAATGATAGTTTATTGAATGATGAAGAGATAGTAAAACAAACAAAAGAAGTGTTAAAAAACTATTTTAAACAAAATATAAAAGAAGATGTGGAAATGAAAACAGTTTGGGATGCATCAAAGGCTGTAATGAGTGGTTTTTTTATACAACAAAGACAAATTTAGAATAAAAAAAGGTGGGAGAAATATCAAGTGTTACTGATCAAACTTCAAGAGAAAGAAAAAGAACTTAAGAAAAATCCATCGCAAAAATCATTATAGCAGGAGATTTAAAAAATACAGAAGGAGATGGCGATAATAACAACTGAAGATACGGAGAAAAAGATGAAACAAATGAAATTAACTCAATTTGAACATGCTAATAAAATTGGGAGATGGCTAGCATACAAACTTAAGAAGAAGAAAGAGAGGAATACAATTGTTGAGTTGAAATATGGAAAGAAGTTGATTACTCAGCATGAAAAGATAAAACAGAAATTTGAAGAATACTTTGGAAAACTGTTTTATGAAACAAAATCCCCTCATCAACATGAGAAAAGCTTGTCTGAATTTCTTCCAAAAGTTAAGATCTCCAAAATATCAGAAGCACAAAAACAGTTGAACAAACCAATAACAATTGCTGAAATTGAAGAGACCACAAAAGATTTGGAAGGGGATAAGGCACCAGCACTGGATGGTTTCACCGCATTATACTATATAAGAGATTCATAAAAGAATTGATTCAACCAATTCAAGCAACCTTGAAAGAAATAGAGAAATATGGTAAACCGAAATCCTGGGGAAAATCTAATATAGTATTAATACCCAAAGAGGGTAAAGATAAAAAAGAAGTCAAGAATTATAGGCCAATCTCCTTGTTGAATGTAGATTACAAAATTTTTGCAGCAGTGTTGGCAAAATGGTTGACAGATATTACGAATAAGATCCAAGAAGGTCAAACAGGTTTTCTCCCAGGTAGATACATGAGAAGTAATATAAGGACAATCTTAAATGTAATTGAATACTATGACAAAAACCCAGGGAAGAAAGCAGCACCTATCTTTTTGGATGCAGAAAAGACATTTGATAATGTTTTCTGGGCTTTTATACATAGGGCATTGAGAGAATATGACATGGGAGAAGATTTTTGTAAATGGATTGAGATGATTTATCGAGAACAATCTGTAAGATTAATAATTAATGGAGACATTTCGACAAGCTTTGTAATAAACAAAGGGGTACAGCAAGGGTGCCCATGTTTATAACTGTTTTGGAAGTATTGTTGAATATAGTAAACAAGGATTCACAGACAAGAGGCCCGAAAATAAGGAAAAAGGAACTGAAACTAAAAGCTTTCGCAGATGATGTAATTATATTTTTGGAGGATCCACAAGAATCAATTCAGGCGTTGATGGAAACTTTGCAAAGATATGGACAAGTAGCAGGATATAAGATAAATAAGGAAAAGACAATGATGATGACATTAAATATGACCAAAAAAGAGCAAGATGATCTGGAGAATAGATCTGGATGTCAATTAACAAGTTATTTAGGTATTGCATTAACAAAAAGAAATCAAGAATTATTTGACAACAATTATTTGAAGATATGGAAAGAGATTAAAAATGATATGGAAAAATGGAAAAACTTAAATTTATCTCTCCTGGGAAAAATAAATGGTTTTAAAATGTCCTTGTTATCTAAACTTATGTTCCTCTTTCAGAATTTACCAATAACAGAAAGAGAGAAAGTATTTAAAGAGTGGAAAAAAGATCTTCAAAAATTTATCTGGCAATGCAAAAAGGCAAGGATAAGATTTAAAACGCTTCAGGATGCAAAAGAAAGAGGAGGATTTGATCTTCCATCATTGAAAATCTACTATTATGCATGCTGTCTAGATTGGATTAAAGGTTGGATTCAACTAGAGAGAACAACTATGGAAGATTTGGAAGCAATGAATAACAGATTTGGATGGCATGGATATTTATGTTATGATAGATTAGCAGTGAATAAAGAGTTTAACAATCATTGCATCCAGAAGACATTGTTAAAGGTTTGGCTACAAATAAAGTGGAAATATTATACAAAACTTCCAACATGGACCTCACCACAAGAAGCGTACAATATTGCTCCAACAAAACAAGGAAATTTATTAACATATCAAGACATATTGAAATGGGAAGGGGATAAACCAAGGATGTGCACAGTAGAAGAATTAAAGGCTGATCGATATGAGCTAAATTGGTTCCCATGGCAACAATTAAAAGAGAGATTTAAAATCGACCAAAAATTGTACAGATTTGAGAGAAAAGAGAATGAATTAGATCTATTGATGAAGGGAAATCAGAAGAGAATCTCCAATTTTTATAAACTATTGTTGAAAAGAGAAATGGAATGAGAAGCAGTTAAAGATACAATGGTTAAATGGGCTCAGAATGTGGGACACCTGATTGAATTAGAAGTTTGGGAGAAAGTATGGAAAACTGATATAAAATTTACACCAAACTTAAATTTAAGAGAAAATATTTATAAAATGCTTCATAGATGGTGTATGACCCCAGAAAGTTAACAAAAAATCACTAAAAATGAGAATGTGTAATGTTGGAAGTGTGATGAAAAAATTGGGTCTTTTCTTTTTCATATGTGGTGGACTTGCAGAAGGACAAGAAAGTTCTAGAAGGGGGTACATGATGAAATTCAAAAAATTTGTAAAGTGAATTTTGAAATGATAGCAGAATTCTATTTGTTAAATATGTTAGGACAACAAAGGGAGATAAGTCATCAGAAGATATTGTTGCATTTGATAACAACTGCAAGGTTGATATATGTGCAATATTGGAAAGAAGAGAAAGATATTGACTTAGGAGAGTGGAAATTAAAAGTTCTGGGTATGTTAGAGACAGAAAAGCTAGCATTTTCACTGAAAAACAAACCTATCCAGAACTTTGAAAGAGAATGGAGAGGAGTTTGGGACTGGATAAAAACATGAATGTACATGAAACCAAAGGAAAAAAAAATGTAACTGTTTTTCTTTTCTGTAAGTGGAAGTGGAAGTGGAAATGGAAATGTAATAGTCATTCTTTTGGGTAAATGGAAACAAAGATTCAATTGGAGAATATAAATATGGAAGTTGGGGGGGAGGGTATGATATATCTCTCAACGGGGTATATCCACTCTGGTTTTTATGCAATTAAATCTTTAATAAAAATATTTTTTTTAAAATGACTAGGGATTACATGCATATTGTACAAGTCATCCTATTATAATGATTTCAACTGTCAGTGAAGCCCAGAGTTCCATGATTTCTCTGCCAACTTGCAAAGAAATTGCCCAAGTGAAATTTCTTCAAAAATGTTATTTTTGCAAGCCAAGATGGTTAAATCTGCTTTTCTTTGATGAAGTACTGACTGCCTTCTGGTGCCACCATATGTATGAAAATTGAGAATGAATGTTGACTCGCAGCTGTTAACTCCACCAAGGTGACTCTTACATCATACAAAGTATATGTCCACAGCACCATGTGATGTTTTAGTAAGTTCACAAGGTGCTAGTGTTGAGGTTTAGCATAGCCTTTTCTTTGGATGCTTAAACCATATTTTTAAAGGCTCATGTTTTAAATTACTGCTTAAGTTTGGGAGACTGAAGAAAAATGTAATGGGTGGGCAGAATTCTTCTCTGCGATGACAGTGGTTTCATTTGCCCCCTCTGTTTCTACACCCAGGAAAGTGTACTACCTTCTATCATCTATTCTTATGTATCATTTTTAGAGCACTCTCTCTCTCTCTCTCCTCCTCTCTCTCTCTCTCTCTCTCTATATATATATATATATATATTAAAATATACAGTCATTAACATTTGTTAAAAGCCCACAAGATGCATGAAATCAACACAGAAAGAAATGCACAGAACAGAACATACTTCAAGGTCGCTCAGATTAATTAAGTACTTAACAATTAGTAACTCTATATTTCTGGAAGTTATCGAGGAAAGCAGGTAGACAATACTGATTGCTATTATAGTTAGAATAATCAATAAATGGATCTCTTTTTGTTGTTATTGTTGTGAGCATTCAAGTTGTTTCTGACTTACAGTAACTCTAAGGCAAACCTATCACCAGTGCTAAGATTGGCCAGTTGGTTTGAATTTGGTGCCATATATGCAAAGCTCTTGGAAAAACATTGGCTTCAGTTGTGTTTTGAATGAACTCAGCCATGCATGAAGAGGCATAGACTGAAGGCATTTTTAAGCATTATTTTAGCACATTTGCTATCCATGCAATTTAAAGTCTAATGATCTTGGAGATGCCTTCATGAGGTACTCCTATTTCCCCCCCACTCTAGCCCTGTGAGGTAAATTAGGCTGCAACTGACCATTGGTCAGAATGGAACAGCTATGTCAGGCGGCAGATCTGGGGTATTATAGAGGGGTAGCAAATTGTAAACTGCCCTGGTGGCGCAGTGGTTAAATGCCAGTACTGCAAGCCGCAAGGTTGTGAGTTCGATCCTGCCGAAGGTTGACTCAGCCTTCCATCCTTTCGCAGGTTGGTAAAATGAGTACCCAGCTTGTTGGGGGCATGTATAGAAATGTTTCGAAATACATGCTATTTGTAAGTTGTTCGCCGACTCGATCCATATGGAGAGGCGGGACATACAAATAAAATAATAATAATAATAATAATAATAATAATAATAATAATAATAATAATAATAATAATTTAATGTGATTGTGTTGTTACAGTTGAATTACAGAAAGAGGTGCTTGGGAGACTTTGTGCCTCATGTGCCAAAACTTTTCTTGCCTTTGGATATAATCTATCTTGACTGGGAAGTGGAACATTTACTGTTTTGCTTCAGACAGCAAAATGTGTCAGTGGCTAAAGCCACTTTAATGGTCAATCTTGGCTTCATAGCTGAGGGCACCTTGAAAAAGATCTTCTCATCTCAGATACAGAGCTTTATTTGTTACACTACATCATGCTGACTATCTTACACTAACTTTGCTGGCAATTACGATTTAAAGGCTTCAAACTTCAGGAAGAGAGATTCCATCTAAGGGCCTTTCTGCACTGCACTGTCATAGTGCTATTATTCCACTTTTAACATCCTGTGGAATTCTGGGGTTTGTAGTTTACTGAGGCCAAAGAGCTCTCTGGCTGAGAATTCTAAATCCCCCTCCCTAAACTGCAAACCCCAGGATTCCATAGGATGTTGAAAGTGGAATAATACACTATAACAGTGTAATGCGGGGATCTTTGGAGATTTTTTTGGAGGTTAGATGACTGTCTGTCAGGAATGCTTAAAGTTTAATGTTTTATTCCTGCATGGTAGGAGACTGGCCTTAATGGACCTTGTGGTCTCTTCCAGATCTATGATTCTGATGACATAAACATTGTCACAAGTCTTTCACAACAATTGCAGAAATACAACTAACCAACAGCTTTTTATAAAATACAAAAAACGAAAACAAAACCCACTTTCAGTGGTTGCAAAATTATATTGATGCAATACAGAGTGCGCTCCATTCCAGGAACCCCCATATAAAACAAAAAATGTGAAGCATTACTTCTCATTATAGTCAATGGACACAACATGTGCACACCTGCACAATGCAGGTGTTTTACTCATGTGTTGATGAGTGTATTCTTTTTGGGACTAACTGAAAGAATTCAGGCCAAAATTAATGGAGGAAAAAAGTGTGCTAATAGAGGTCTGTTCCTCACTCCCCCCACCAGAAGTTATTCACTTGTTCTTGTGGTACATAGGTATAACACTTTATACAAGTGGTTCTGCATTTGACTGTATAAGACTGTTATGAAACTGGAAATTTCACTGGATTTCCCTCTTGCATGAAGTCCAAATGTACAACAGGTGTCTGTGATTGGATGATGACACTGCTGGATAGTGGCCAAAGAAATATTATCTATTATGGCCCACGTCCATAAATTAAAATGAACCTCTGCACTTGAATGACTCTTCAGTTTAGTGAAATATCTTTTAGAATATCATAAACATGCCATGTTCCACTTCAGTTCTTATGGAATACATTTTGGCTATGAATGCCTAGAATGCTGTAAAATAATGTATCTATAAAGACATGGGTGAACTAGATTAATTCTTATTATATCTACATTGTTCACCAGTGCAGGGAATTTATTGACCTGTTTGTGGTGACAGTTTCTTTAGTACTTCAAGCAAACCAATATATTTGTATTGCTCCTAGAACACGTACTAAGAACCTATAGAAAGAGCATGCAGTACAAATCTGCAGGGCAGGAACACTATGATTTTGGAACATTGATGGAAATTTAGATGCTTGCATGCTCATCTGTATTAAATGCCCCCTGCAAATACACACAAACCCCAATTCCTATAGAAAGTTACCATGTCAGAAGGAAGGCTATGCCAGACCTATTTGTTTCTAGGATGAAGCTTTCTATAGGTAGGATGTTTGGACTTGGATATGAACAAAGTTCAAAATCATGATTTGTCCTGCATTAGCTTGATCATCATGGACATGCTTATCCTATGATTTGGGAGTGATAAACACGTATCCTGGTTCACTGTTGAAATTTGTTGAGGGTATTCTGTAAGAAGTAGCCTGAAAACAGAAAACAGTTTTTTTCAAATTTAGCTAATATCAGTTGTGACTAACTGCCATTGAAACCAATGGAATGAGTTTGTTATGACTAACAAAGTTCTATCATTTTTATGGAACTTATAGTGGACCCTATGTATTAAAATCTCTTTAGTGGGACTCACTTCAAGCCAAGGTCATAGAATCACCCTGTTACCATTTGAACCAGGCTCAGATGACTAACTGCTAAAAGAATATGCCATCTTTACATGGCTGGAAAAAAATTATACTGGATGTAGTTTTAAATTGTATTACCAAGGTATTTGGCAGCCCAAAAGCCATTTATAAATACAGAAAATAATTTTTAAAACAAATATATGTCATGGTTTGCAGGCAGACCTAACAATATTCCATCGCAAAGCCCATCTGAAGGGGCAATAGGCACAACTCTAAAGAACAATGAAAGTTTAGCAGCATGTCAGCTTGTAAGTGGCATGAACCTATTAAAAAATGATCCTGTTCCAAGCTTCATGTTTGCTTGTCTTTAGCAGAGTTAAATTATTGGCTGGTGCAAATGCTTCTTTACTGTTCATTCTTATCAGTGCCATCTATCATGGAAGGACAGACAATGTGTATTTCATTAGTTTATGTTCCAGTTTTGCAGCTGTCTTCAGCAAATAAGCTCTTGCATTTATTATAATTTTGTCCCTCAGGGATATATAATAATAAGTTGGCTAGTCTTAATCTTTGTTGCGGTAGCACATCAGTTTTGCATCTGTGAATAGTATAATGACAATTATTTTCTTCCATGGCGGTTTTCAGTCATCAGTTCTTCCAAACCACATTGCTAAAATGAGGAACTCAGAAATGTTTTAATGAAGGCAGTGGGAGGGAAAAAAATTCAGGAGGCACTTCCACATTAGGTCCCACCAATCCACCTGGATTTAATTTTTCTCTTTACTTATAACTTATATACCTTATGGCAGTGTAAAGATCAAACTTATAGGCCCTGGGACAGTTGAAATTATTCATAAAGTGGTGGAACAGAATTGATGAATTAATTGAAATTCCATATCTTTCTGTGAGGCTGAAGCCAAATTAGAGGTAACACACTACTTGTGTATCTTATCTACGGTATGTATTTGTTCTATTATCATTTTAAAATAAGTATTTGAGGATTTCTAATTTTTATATGATAAGAAAAGAAGAAAGAGGGCTAAGCCAGATTTGATGAATTTGACCCTGCTTTGATTTACTTCTAAGTATCATCATATAGGGCTCCTCCAGATGGGAAGAATGTCTTGGGACATTTTGGTGTTCTATTCTGGAGTTCTCAAGGTTTTCAAAGTATCTGAATGATGCTTGTGTTACTCCAGACTATTTTCCTGGCAATGTCCGGCACCAGCTGCAGTATTTTATTCCTACCCTCAAGTGAGGCCTTTTCTGCACCGGGCTATTAAAACGGTGCAGAGCGACCTCCAACGGAGGTCTTCTGCACTGTAGAGTGGACTGGGGTGGACTACTTTTTGTAGTTCTATACCTCAGTCCACTCCGGAGCGACCGGAACTGGTCGCGCAGCGTGTTTTTAAAAACCTCTTTTTAGATATTTTTTAAAAAGCATGGAACTCATGACTCTGTATTTCTCCATCGCCACGCTCCGGTGCAGATTTGCAGGCGCATGCAAGTACGTGCCTGCAGATCTGCCGGGGGCGAGCTTTAGGCTGGTGAGCTTCTCCGGTTGGTGGAGAGCCTCCCTCAACCGGAAACCGCCATTTTGGATGCCGGAGCAGTGCGGAGCGATGAGCTCGCACTGCTCCTTGTCCTGACGGACTTGCCCAGACCCACCAAAAAGCCGGTGAGTAGCAGCGGGGAGCGTTTCCCTCGCCGCGTGCAGAAAGGGCCTGAGTTTCTTAATAATGTCAAGACAAGAGAAAGAGTTCCTTCTCTTCTCTTTCTTTCTTTTCCTTTATGATTACAGCCATAGAATTATGGTGCTGCAGTCCATCGGTGAAATGATTCCTCTGTGTTATAACACTATTACTCCTTGGGGTGGGAGAATGAAAAGGAAGATGAAAATTTGTCATTCAAAACTAGGATCATCTCAGTAAACTCTGCACCTCATTTTTTTTTTTAAAAAAACAAAATAGCTCAGAACAGCTCTAGTGAAGATCCAAGAAATTGTTAAGAATAGACTACTTAAAGAAAATGAGTGGACATGGAGGGACAGCCGTTGGCAAACTCCAAGGAGCTATATTGTGAGAACTCATGCTACCTTAGATCAGTCTGGAATAGCCCATTCTAGATGTGTTAAAGTCAGTGGAAACTTACTGTTGGTAAATCTGACTATTCCACATTCATTTTTGCAATTGATGGGTCACACTGATTTCTTGCATCAAAGCATGGAAGAAATATCTTTCTGTAGCACAAATGCCCAGCATTCTGGCTGTTTGATTCTTGCAGTAATGTTTTGAAAGCTTTGTCTGTATGATATAATATCATAATATGTGTTCATCATTAGTAGTTAAGTATAATCATTACACAGATCAATGTGTTAGAGCTTATTAAGGCATGGTAAAAACCAGAGAGGTCTGGCCTGAATCCAATTGGTTAGTTTCAACTAGAATATACCTATTTAATAAATTGTTGAATAATGTCAACATATAGGTAAATCTTTTTGGGTTCAGTGGATTCACTTTAGTTGGGGAGCACAACAGGATTTGGATAATCAGTCTAGTTCTGTGAATATATAAATGATGGTTTATATACTCCCACATTTAGCTTCCGGTTTTATTTTTGTGGCCTCTGGAAGCTGTGGAATTTCCCACAAAAGAGAAGGTTAAGAGGGGACATGATAGCCATGTTTAAATATTTGAAGGGATGTCATGTTGAGGAGGGAGTGGGCTTGTTTTCTGCTGCTCCAGAGACTATGACAAAGAGCAATGGGTTCAAACTACAGGAAAGGATATTCCACCTGAACCTCGGGAAGAACTTCCTGATGGTCAGAGCTGTTCAGCAGTGGAATATGCTGCCTTGGGTTGTGGTGGAGTCTCCTTCTTTGGAGGTTTTTCAGCAGAGGCTGGATGGCCATGTGTCAGGAATGCTTTGATGTGTGTTCCTGCATCGCAGGGGGTTGGACTGGATGGCCCCTGTGGTGTCTTCCAACTCTGTGATTCTATGACCCCCTCTCACACACTAAAAATATTTTTCTTTTTAAAAAAGTTACTATTGAAGGACTTCAGGAGTGATAATTTTGTTCCAGAAAAAGGCACAAGGTCATCAAACCTCTCACAATTCCTCAAAAGTAAAACAAAACTCTCACTGGATCACCAACCATTTTAAATTTTGATTCTTATATTTTTTTTTTCAGATTCCCTTTCCACAGGATGGCGCCCTTCCAGCATGGGGACACAAGAGAAGCAGGAATTTGATGACAGTTCTGCATGATGTTGTCGTGGTCCTGCCCTTCTTGCATCCCCAGCTGGCATGATCATGGGGTCTATCATTGATGGCAAAACTCTGTCAATGTCCCCCAATTGTGTGAGGCTTCCATTGCCCTCGGCCATGCAGAAGGGCCAGAAGTGCAGTCATGCACCTCCTTCCCCAATGCAGCATAGGAATAAGACTGGCTGCAGTGTGGAAGGAAGGAGTATGTCCTTTGCTCTTCCTTCTGCAGGCAGCCAGCAAGGTGTGGAGGGGCGCACTGGGGACACACTCCCATTTCCACAGAAGTGCTGCCAGGATTGAAACGGGATAATTTGGGAGAGTGTCATCATGCAGAAATGGCCAGAGTCTGCTGTGGTCCACAGTTGATCCTGGGGCCTCCAGACTATTGAGAGTTTCCCACCTTGGGGATGTTCCACTTTAACTGCTATGGCAACATCCAATGGAATCCAAGGATTTGAAGTTTAACAAGTACTATGTAGAATTCTCAGCCAGGGAGATGTAGTGCCTCACCAAACTGCAAATTTCAGGATTGCCATGGCAGTTAAATTGGAATCATAGCACTGTAACTGTTGAGTGTGAAAGGACCCTTGATAGAAATAGTAATAATAGCCTACCATTAATTGTCAGGTGTAGGGTATGACTTTTCACTGAAGGATTTCAAATGGATCCAAAGGATCAGGCTGCCCAGGACGTACAAGCCTTACATCTATGTGCTCTCTCTATCCTATAAAACGTTAAATATGAGCACAGTTCACTCGGTCTTCACCTTACATTGACAGGGTTGTTCCCCCTCCATTCCATATGGAATGTGGTATGTGGCATCTGGTGTAGGAGAATTCCCCTTCTGCTTTCTAGCACTAATAATTAAGGATATGCATTTGGAAGACATACAGGCAGTGGCCTTTATCCAAAAAGGCTATATGTACATCTTGATTTCTTTGAAGATTTAACAGCCGCAACTCTTTCTGTTGAAGCAGCAGCTTATGCACTGTTCAGACTAGGTTGCTTTGCTTCTTAAACAGTGAGAGCCTGTTGCTGTGATAAAATCTTCCAAAAGCAGTATAGCTGTTGCCTGTGGACACGTGGCAAATGCTTTGGTTAGTGGTGTTTATCCGAGTTTGGAAATGTTACTTTAATGTGACAGTTCCCAGAAGTCCCCAGCCAATATGCTACAAATGGCAGCTGATAGCTTCCATGTCAACGTGGTTATAATCTGAAGCCTGGGAGAGCTATTCAAGATGCTGAATCCTGTCTTCTCTCCAAAATAGGTTCTGCTGACATGGAAGCTGCTGATTGTCACAGGCTTTTACATTTATTGGGTCCAAGCTTCTGGGTGCATTATGTTTTTTGATTGCTCACATTCTCCAACAGTGTGCCTTTATTTTCCCCAATTTCAGGACTTTTTTGCCACTTTGCCCGTCAGACCAACAAAGCTTGAATCAGTAAAGAATAAAGTGTTCAGATGCACAATTGCAAAAAGAGCACATTGACATAAAAGTTATTTACATGGTCAGTTTATGTGTTTCTCTCTGTGTGTATTTGAGCTTTCTTTATGGAGAAACCGGGTTGCTTTGTCACAGAGTGCTTCCATCTGACTTGTTTTTGACACCGACACATTCAGTTGGTAGCCTTGGATTTTGCCAGCCTGTGTTTAGTTTTAAAAGTTCTGTGCTTGGTTGTTGCAGACACTGAAACCTGTGATTATGGGTGGCACAAGTTCCAAGGGCAGTGTTACAAATACTTTGCCCATCGCCGGACATGGGATGCAGCTGAGAGAGAATGTCGCCTCCAGGGAGCCCACCTAACAAGCATCCTGTCTCATGAAGAGCAGCTCTTTGTGAACCGTATGTGGCATTTTCATCCAATACTGTGCTTCAAGATGCAAAGGGAATGAAATGACTTTTTTTTTAACCCTCTAGGCCTCTATTTTCTTTATATATTGCTTTCAAAAATGTGTGTTATCATTTATCCTTTTAAAAGGGGATCCTTTGTCCTTGACTTGTACTTTGTTCCTTCATTCCAAGGTCTGTTGTATTCATTAGCTGGTCTTGAAGGAAATAATCTTTTACAATCCTGAAGAATTTAGTTCATCAGTAAAAGAGATTAGGAGAAAACCTAAGTAAGGTGTTTTCTCTGAATTTTCAGCCCCCTGTTCAGACAATGTCATCTCCAGACACTTTAAAAATACTGTTCCGTACAAGCAAAGCAGCATCAGTTACTTTATATTCTGTGAGGAATAGCTGACATTTGTTACAGTCTTGGATGCTGTCTGAAAAAAACGATAACATTCCAGGCTAATGCACATAAGGTTTGCTTCCAAATACTCTTCATTAGCTGTGCTAATATTTGGGTTAGATGTTCAGTTCCTGACTGTGTGCTTGGAAGAAAATCCATATTGCTTCTCATTGTCAGACATGGGTAGCCTTCTAAGAAATCTCTAGATGGTTGATTTTCTCCGAGCTAGTTTGCCATATCTGAAATGTTTCTGAGCATTTATATGATCTCACTAAGAAAGACAGTCCTTTAACAGATCAGTGTACTATTATGGCATAGCTAGATATCAGGGATAATGAAAAAATAGAAGACTGACATGGAAATTTTGTGGTCTCCATTTATGTTTTGTTACTTGTTTCATTTCCTGTTTTTGCACTTTATTTATTAACTTTATTTTGATGTAAAGTTAATATAGGTGATAGATTTCTTTAAAAAGCTTTCTGTTACTCCTTGGGCATGATTCAATCTCCACAGTGCTTCCTCTGGATGTGATACTCTATAGAACCCTCCCAGGCAGTGTTTTAAGTCAGGTGCAGGCAACATTATAACCATTTTTGTGGGCTCCCACTGATTTCTGCCATGTTAGTGGTTAAAAGCCCCACATATTTGCTCTGAAACAAGGCTTCCATTCATAGCACTCCTGGAAGCCTACAGCAAGTTCCTTCCCCCATAAACAAAGCATGCACTCCTTGCATGCTTTGTTTTCTCATGGAAATTCACTTTTTGGAAATGGGAACTAGGGTTTTCCACTTTCAGTTTCTGATACAGCACCGAATTTCAGGAGCATTCAATAATTGTTCTGTTAAAGAAACAGGAAATGAACAGCAAGAGACTTTAGGTTACTTTCTGTGTAATGAAAGGGACTCTTTTTAAACTAAAATGGCCCACCAAAAATGCCCCATGCCCTCTGGAATATGACTGAAAATCCTTTGTATGTCACCTTGACTTTCATAGTAGAAGAAAGGTTGGATATAATTTTGCTGTTGTAAATTTCTGACTTTCATTCAAAGCTTGAAACATTACTTTTCAAAAGTAATTCAATCCATGACTCATTCTGGTGTTCAAAAACTAGCCTATTCTTATAATTCATCATGATGATAAAAAACATTGAGTCACTATTTTTGCTGCTGCACTGCTTATTACTTTTCCATTACTCTCTCTTACTTTTGTGGGGGTGGGGGTGGGGGTGGATTCAGGCAGTGGTGTCATATAGCTGCTTTGCCCGAAAATTGCTGAAATTTGTTGGATTCATCAAACTGTTGTTGTGGGGACAGAAAACAAAACATTTTGCTGTGTCTCTTTCTCTGACTAGCACACATCTTGGTTGATTCCCAGCTGCCCTCTCCATCAGTAGCAACAGCAAGCCAAAAGCTCTCCTGATCTGCCCTGTTTCTGCTGTAGCATTGGGTGGATGGTGCGGAGCAAGACTAAAGAAGAAGAGAATAGGAAGTCATCTGCTGCCTTGCAAGACAAATCTGTTAGAGCAAGAGAGGCAGTCAGGAGAGAGGAAAGGAGGGAGAGCAAAGAACAATGGATAGAGAGAAAAGTAGGGAGGGTAATTCAAAGAGTTCCCAGCCCTGATCCATCCCCTCCTTGTTCTGGAGAGAAGCGCACATTCACAGACATTTGTTCAATGATGAATCATATAACTATTTTTTTTTGTTAACATGTACATATTTGGGCAAAAGTAGAATTAGTTGTTAATTATTTTGATTGGAACGACTGAATTTAGGATTGGCATAAAAATGGGAAACTTCCTGTTAAAGTGCCTCTTAAAATGCCCTTAAAAGTAATTTTTGAAAATAACTAGAAGCTGTTATTTGTTACACCAATAAAGCAACTTTGGTCTTATGGATCACTTTCCTTGAAAATATAATTTTGTTAAACCTAGTCACAAAAGCAACAAAATGACATCCTTTCCCTGAATGTATTGCTAAAATGAAACATAACGGGTGTAAAGAAGAAACAGAATTCTGTATGGAAGGACTTTGAGCTGTGCCGAGTTTTAGAACATGAAACAAATTCCTGTGCTTTTAAATTTTTAAATTCTAAGAATAGCAATTAAACATCTTCAATTGACAGTTGTGAAAGTTCTTATGAAAGGAAAGATAGATTTCACAAGCATCTGCCTATCTCTGACGTACAGCAATTGGGAGTGGGTGGGTGAGAAATACCCACAAATGTTCTTGAGCTTAGGGCTGTTTCTGTCAGTTAGCAGAAACAGAAATCTCAGCCTAAAGAAATATAGGCTGAGATCCTGCATTAGCAGGCAGAGTTGTAATGACAGAGCTCCATCATCTTCTGATGCCATCCTGCAAAGATTTACCTCCTAAGCCAGACAGCATCCCACCTGAAGGTTTTCCGCGGTGCAATAGATCAGGGCACATTGAGATAGGGAGCTAGAGAGACCCTCGGGGTCCTACCATAGTTGCTTGTCTCCTAGTTGCTTGCAAATAGGAGAGCCCTGCAATCACAATTTTACTTTAATCTAATCCATTACATTAAATGTGAATTCCAGAAGTTACAAGATAGTAAATTTAGCTTACAATCTTGCAAAGACTGAATAAGATGCTGCCAGCCTGTTTGTGAAAACCTTTT
This sequence comes from Ctenosaura bakeri, assembly GCA_948474755.1. Taxonomy (NCBI): domain Eukaryota; kingdom Metazoa; phylum Chordata; class Lepidosauria; order Squamata; family Iguanidae; genus Ctenosaura; species Ctenosaura bakeri. Next base: position 40,396 of record CAOLHI010000821.1, read on the forward strand.
TATAACCCTCTGAAAACTAAAAGCTCTGTAAATATAAATGGTCATGAGTGAAACAATTCTGAAGAACACACAGGAAGCCTGATTCATTCTATGAAAATGCTTTCATTTTGACATAATTCCCTTTTATGGGAATGTTTGTTGTTTTCTTAAAAATAAAATCTCTCTTGTTCTTTTTCCCTTCAAGGCCTAGGACATGACTACCAGTGGATTGGTTTGAATGATAAGATGTATGAAAGTGACTTCCGCTGGACTGATGGCAGTGTACTGGTAAGAGACCTATAAAAGATTTCTGAAAACTATTTTAATAACTGTGACATTGCTTTTGAGAAAGAAAAATAGGTCAGACTGTAGGAACAATGGAAAGATGTGTTTGCTAGCAAACAGCCAGCCAAATATAATGTGGTACTCCCCCCTCACTTTTTATAATAGAAGAAGACCTACTTTTTCTTTCGTTTATAATGCATTGCATGAAATAACAATGCTGAGAAGAGTCTGAGTTTGAGCTTCACGTAGTATCATATTTATGATATTTGTAGACAATCTCCATAACTTTCAGCCCACGCCCCCAGTACTAAACATACTTCCTTTTTTAAAGTTTGCATCCAAGCTCCTTCTCTCTTAACTCTTTACTGTATATTTTATGTGTGTCTATTTAGAAGTAAGTCCAGCTGAATTAAATGGGGCTTATTTCATGGAAAGTGGACTGAAACCTCAGTTGTTATACTTAGGCTGGGGAAGGAAAGAATATTAGAAAATATTTGAATGTGTGATTAAAAAAAAGTGTTTCTTGAATGTTGGGAAATCATGACTTTGAAGTCTGAAACGAATTCTTTGCCAAAAAAAAAAAAATGCATGCAGCTTTTTAAATACAAGAAATGGTATTTTCTGCACCAAAAACAAATTTCCTGCATACGATTTTGTGAATAGAAAAGGATATTTCTGTGCAGAAAATGCTGTTGTATCTGCCAAAAAACTGTCTGTGGGTTTTTTTGCACTGTGTACCCAAACAACAAATGACCTTCTAAAACTATGGAAAAAATAGTATCTTTCCCTTTTTGTCTATGAGAACGAAGTTTTGTTCAGACTAAAAGCAAGCCTAAAAACTTATAAGGACATTTGTTCAAATTCATTCCTCCTTAACATCCTCTCACATTCCTTCCCTCTATTTTTTATTTTTTATTTATTTATTTGTATCCCGCCTCTCCATATGGATCGAGGCAGCGAACAACTTACAAATAGCATGTATTTCAAAACATTTCTATACATGCCCCCAACAAGCTGGGTACTCATTTTACCGACCTGCGAAAGGATGGAAGGCTGAGTCAACCTTGGAGCCCGGCAGGATCGAACTCACAACCTTGTGGTTTGTGACTTGCAGTACTGGCATTTAACCACTGCACCACCAGGGCTCCTTATTGTCCTTGTCATCTGATATTGATTGTGTGCTCCTTGAGACAGAGATCTTTTGTTCATTTAATAAAGAGAAATGGTGACAGTTGCTTCCTTGCAATCAATAACCTGTGTGCACTCATGGCACAAACTTAATTGCAGGTGCTCAGGATAGAGAATCAGACTCTTTGGTCCCTTAAAGCTCTCTACTTATATAAATGAACCTGAAGTCTAACATCAAGTTCCATCCTAATGGATATCCCAGTCTAGCATTTCTTTGCCACCACAAATAGCCTCAACAACTGATATTTGCAACTTGATGGTGATTTCATCAACATGCCCTATTTGGGTGAAGATTGTTTCCTATAGTATCTCTGATTTGAGCCTCTAATGCAGAGATTACTCCTGAGAAAAATGATTAGAATGCCAGGCTACCCTAGGCACAATCTGCTAGGGATCCTCTTGCCTGTGCTCCATTGTGCAAAGGCTGCCTGGTCATATCATAGGAACATGGGTTCTCTGTGCAATGCTTCAGTCATTGCCTTGGGTACATTCAGCTTTGAAGACTGAGGCCATGATCCTGTTGGCTGGCATAATTACATCAGCATAGGATGACCAGGAGGAAGCAGCAGTGTGGCACTAGAAGTAATGTGCCAGCAAGGGCTGTAACCTGTGGGGAGATGGATAGGGATGGCAAAATCATCTCTGTTAGAAGAGGAACCTGCCCTGCCTGTTCCCAGAGACCTGACGAGATGGCAGGGCAGCTTCTTGCCATGTTAAAGACAGCTTTCACTGCTGTCCCTTTCCCACCTTTATGCTCGTGAAAGTGCTTACAGAGGCATGGAGAACAGTTACAGCGTCATAAATCACCAATGGAAAAGACTCTGGCCCTTTTCGCATGGCATTCGCCATGCAAAAGGGCCCCTCGAGCGCAACTGTGAGGAGTGGCCCACATGACGCACTCACCATGCATGACCCTCCGGGGTCTGCCAGGTGCCGATTGCACACTTTTTCATTTTTGGCTGTGAGCCGAAAATGGTGCGCGATCGCGCATTGCTCTGGGGCCCCGTGTGCACTTGCCATGCGTGTGGAGCTCTGGAGCCACGGTGCTCATACTTCCTGCCCCAGTGCAGCCTGGGAAAGTCCCAGGCTGCACTGCAGAGGAAGAGGAGGGGCTCTCGCGTGAGCAGGCAGCAGCTGTGGAGCTGAAAGAACCAGGATGCGAGACTCTCTTGCTAGAGACTGCTCGTGCGATCTCCACACCCCAGCTCCGTAAAAAGGTGAGTTGCAGAAAGGGCCTCTGTGTTCTTTCTAAATGAGTTGGAGGGAGAGCCATTCACTGACTGAAGTGAAGGATCATTGATCTACTGAACTACAGATGTCTTGAGACAAAACATAAAATGGTGCAGAAAACAAGAGTTAAAAAGCCAAGTCCCCATTTTTCATGGAGTACCAGGTGAATTTAACTTTAACACTGACAGTGGGAAGGCATCCTGAGGGCAGGGGCCCAGCTTAGAAGTACAGACCAGGTTGCATCTTGCTGACACTGCCTATCTCCCCAGCTCCTGTCACCAGAGGTAGCTGTGTGAAAAATGCAAACTAAATGAAACAGCAACTCACTTGGCTGTTCTTTTGGCTGCAGTTTGATCCAAACTGGAATCGATACTTCCAAAACAGAAATGGGTTGATTTCTAGCCAGTTGCATGGGCACTGGTGGTATGACTATGTGTCTTACCTGTCTTTAACTATTAGGAATCCAGGAAAATCTCAGGTCCTTGTATTGTCAATAAAAAGAGGCAGGGATCCCTTTTGCACATGGCACGTGGACGTTACTGAAGAATTTGTCTCGGTTGATTAGGGATTCAAGTTCTTCAGGGATACTTTTGTGGGAGAGGGATGCTCTTTGCTGCAAGTGAGAGGACAGAGAATGAAATATACAAGTAAGACTTTGTCTCTCTCTTTGTTGAAGTACTTTATGGCTGGAACAAATGTGCTTTATTATGTCTAGAGGCACAGTTTCTTTTGGAGCATGGCAAAAAGGAGCTTGTTAATACCCATGACTCTTTCCTACCATTCCTCTCTCCTTTTTAGAAACCTAAGACATTCTGGCAGCATTTTGGATTGAAATAACCTTTTTCTCTACTTACCCTGTTTATTCTGTCCACCGTGCAACCATTAGTGATCAAATGCATTCTAGTTCCTTATGTTTTGTATTTGCAAGATCAGCCTGTCTTCAAACTAGTTGATACTAAATATCTGATAAATTTCAGTGTCTGAGAGCCAAGAGCCACATGACACTAACTTCCAGACTCCAGGAAATGAAATCCTAATTCAGGCTTGTGAACAAACTGTGGTGTTAAATGTTAGATTTCGCTTTGAGATGAAGAAGAGAATGCATTTTGTGAGCAGGATAAAGACAGCTGCCAGCAGATTTCTTTTTGATTTATCTCCATCCCATTTTTCCTGCTTTTTTAAAGTACTTCCCTACATTGCTTTTCTATAGAATCAATCTAGGTGCCTCTTGAACTCATTTGTATTCATTATTGCAATAGATTCACATGGTAAATTATGCCTCTGTGTGCAATAGTTCCATGTCATTTCTCTGCTAATTCTTTGTATCCAAAGTTCACATTACTGCACCTGATTTCAACCATTTATGAATGAATACATTAATGAATTATTACTAATTCCATATTACATGCTGACTGACATACTGGCTCCTATGAAACATTAAAAAAGAATACACACTTTGAAAACATACACGCTAGCAATGAATTTAGCTTTCAGTTTTTACATTTTTATGGTTTTTCCAGTATATATATGTAGTAGTTAAATGTCTTGCCCGCACCCTACCATCTAAGGGAAAGAATTAATGGTCCTATCTATTATCAGCTTTAAAGAATATGATTCTTTTTCCAAAAAGAACATGGAGATAAAAATGACTTGAGGCTGTGGTATGTAAGAAGCATTAAGAAGCCCACTATTTATATATTATTTTATTGAACTGATATCCTTCCTTTCTACCTAAAATGGTAGAAACCCTTGATTCCAAATTATAGCAGAAAATAATTCTTTAATAACATAATTTGATCCAAGGTCATTTTTTTGGACCTTAAAAGAATTTAAGTCCTTTTAAAGTATAGATTTGCATGGTGAGTGGTTATAGATTCTTTTTTTCAAATGCAGCTTGAAAAATGTTGATAATTGTGTCAGAGTCCAAGGAATTGTACTCAGCAATTCTTGGACTGATTGAACATAATCTTCTGCACACTGAAAATAACATGTGAAAATGAGCCCATAACACTATACTTCAAGGCATGTATAGTGTTTCAGACAAGACTGTGTGTATTCAAAGCCTGTTCCATATGGCATAGTTGCAATCAAAAATTACTTCCACCTGAAATTCCCTTTGGAACCAGAACTCTGAAAAAGGGAGCTTTTTGAAACAGGAGAACTTCTTGAAGAAGACACATGTTGAAACACATTATTTATTTAATCTTTATTCAGTGGCAAGTTTCCACTTTCCTATATCCATGTGGTAAACCATGTGATGGAAACAGCTATAGCATCTGCATAGGAGGCCTGATTTAGATTATCATTATTCTTCTTCGTGGTCTCTGTGCCTCATACAATAGGAGCTTTCGCGCCTGCGCGGTAGCGTTCGGAAGATTCTAGAGCTCGCTGGCTTGGCGGAGGGAGCCCCTCCCCCCGGTCGTACTGCGCATGCTCCTCCCGCCGAGCCGCGGTCTCTCCTCAGTTCTTTCTTGTCCGCCTCAGCGTACAGAAGGTTCTTCTCGTTGGCTTGCATTTCTTGCTGCGTTTTGCACGGTTTTTTTTTTGGACTTTTGGACTGTTTTTGGCTTTTTCCTCGGCTGGGTCTTCGACTCGGCGCGGCGTCTTCGGACTCTCCCCCTCTCCTCGCCCTTGCCCCGCGGTTTATGTCGGCTTTGTTCAAGTCCTGCGCCTCCTGCGGAAGGAAGGTCGCCCTTTCGGACCGACACTCGAAGTGTCTTTTTTGCTTGGGTGAGGGGCATAACGTCCAAACTTGCCCCGCGTGTAGGGAGTTCACCCACCAGACACTCCGTAACCGGGCGGCGAGGTTGAAGTCTTTTTGTTGGGAGCAGTCTCTCCGCGCCCAGAAGACCGTCCCCGCTCCGATGGAAAAAGGACTTTCTCCACCCTCCTCCTCCTCTCCAACGGCCGCCGGGACCTCGGTACCGTCGGTATCGAAGCCCCCGGTACCGGTGATGAAGCTACCGAGGATCCCGAAGATCTCGGCGAGTCGGCCCCGAGACGACCCCACGGCCTCCTCTTCGAAACCGCTGACTTCTGCGCAGAAGAAGCGCCCTGCTACCGAGGAGGTAGCCAGGGAAAAGAAGAGGAAGAGGAAGGAGAAGCGGCACCCTCCGGAGACCGCCAGGCCACCGACCCCGCCGCCTACCCAGTTCACGGCAGAGTCGGCCCTCTCCGACGTCCCGGAGGAGGAAACGCCGCAGGCCCAGGAGATCCTGGAGCTATCGGACGACGACCAACCCGTCGAGGCCGCCCAGCCTCCGAAGCTAGTCGTGGAGACTGTGCCGCCGAGTCGCCGTCCATCTCCGGAGCGCCACGTGGACTCCCCGGGCCGGAGACGTTCCTCCCCCCGGCGTGGCGAATCCCGATCTCCGGGCCACTGGGCCAGGCCTCCATCCCCGCGGTATCGGGAGATGCGCCTGGAGAGCGTGCGCGCGGGCGAGAGCGCTCATTCCCCCGGCTACTTGGGGAGATATGCGCTGGAGCAAGGATGGCACGAGCCCCCGGGCTCCTACTATTCTTACTCGCCCTCCTACCGGGACCGCTACCATCCAGACCCTAGATACTGGTCCCCGCGGCCCCGCTCCCGCTCGCCGCATCGGGAGCGCCACTACTCCCGCCACGGGCGATCGCCGAGGCGTGGGTCCCCGAGCTCCCACGCTCCCCGGGAGCCGTCGCCCCGCCACAGACCGGTCTCCCCGCCGCCACGGACAACGGCCACGGCGACCAGGCCGACCCCCCAGGCCACCCCGGCCCGAGCGGGAACCTCGGCCACGTCGACGACGCAGGTGGCGTCGCACCCGGGACCATCGGTACCGCCCCCGGAGACCGTGCAGGCCCCGACGGTACCGCCGGCCGCTCTGCCGACGCAGCCGGCACAGCAGCGGCCTAGAGAAGGGGAGAAGACCGCGCGCTCGCCATCCCCGTCCGACGAGTCCTACGAGTCGTACTCGGACTCCGCGGAATCCACGCCGTCCTCCCACGAGTCACCGCCGCTGGACTTCGGAGACCCGCTCCCGGAATCGGCGCCGGAGGACGTGCGCCAGTTTTCCGCAATCCTCCTCCGGATGGCGACGGCGCTCGGCCTCAAGGTGACGGAGCCCGCCCCGCAGGCGCAGGACCCGGTCTTCCAATACCTCGAGACCCGGCCTCCATCGACCGCGCCGCTCCCGTTCCTCCCGACCCTGGCGGACGCGTTGAAACAGCCTTGGGCGAAGCCGGCGTCCGCACAGCCTATCCCGCATAGGCTCGAGCACCTCTACAGGACTCAGAGGGAAGGAGCGGAGTTCCTGTTCAACCACCCCGTCCCGAACTCCGTGGTGGTGGAGTCGTCGCAGACGCGAGGTGGCAACCGGGCACACACCACCCCGCCCGCCCAAGAAGGCCGGAAACTCGACGGCTTCGGGAGGAGGTTCTATTCGGCGGCGTCCTTGGTGTCCAGGACCGCCAACACCATGGCCTGCCTGGCGGCCTATCATCGAAACCTCTTTGACCGCCTGGGCCCCCTCCTGGCTGACCTCCCGGAAGAGTCCCGCGCGTCTGCCACGCAGATTTTCGGAGAGGCCGTGGCGGTGGCTACCCAACAGCTCGCCACCTCGAGGCACGTCGTGGAGGCTACCTCGAGGGTGATGGTCGGCGCCGTGGCCCTCCGACGCCACGCGTGGCTCCGCTCCTCCGGACTCCAGGAGGACAGTCGCCGGAGAATAGAGGACCTCCCCTTCGACGGGCAGGGGCTCTTTCACACGTCCACGGACGAGGCCATGGACCACCTCGTGAAGGCCCGGCTGACGGCGAGGAAGATGGGGATCAACCAGCCCCCCAGGCTTGCCGGTCCTCCCAGTCCAGATCGTCCTGGCGGAGGTCCTCCTCGTCCTTGGCCTACCAGTCCCGGTCCCCGCGCTCGACCGCCTCGAGACCGCCCGCGGCGCCCGCCCAGAGGAGGCCCTTCCGACGACAGCCTCCGCCGTCGAAGAAGTCGTCGTATTCCGGGGGGAGGGCACGCTTTTGATGCCTCCCGCAGGACACCACCGATGCCGTCCTTCGCCCCTCCAGCAGACCTCATCCATCACCCGGACCTGGCCAGACACCTCGACCGATGGCGCGAGATCACCACGGACTCCTGGGTACTTACCATTGTCCGCCTGGGGTACGCCATCGAGTTCCGGGATATTCCACCACGGGGCGTCTACTACTCCACCCCGGCCAGCCCGGCTCTGCTGGAGGAAATCCAGTCCCTGCTCGACAAAGGAGCGATCGAGAGGCTTCCGCCTTCGGCCAGGACCACCGGCTTCTACTCGAGGTACTTCGCCGTACCGAAGGCGGACGGGTCCCTACGCCCCATCCTGGACCCGCGGGGAGTGAACGAGTACATCCCTCCCAAGAGGTTCAAGATGGTCACGCTACCGTCGATCCTCCCATTCCTACGCCGAGGGGACTGGCTGGCATCCATAGACCTCAAGGACGCCTACTTCCACATCTCGATCCGCCCCCAGCACAGACGGTACCTGCGCTTCGCGATCGACGGTACCAGCTACCAGTACCGGGTTCTGCCCTTCGGACTCTCCACCGCACCCCGCGTGTTCACGAAGTGCATGGCTCCCGTCGTCTCCTTCCTGCGGACGAGAGGCGTCTCGATCTACCCCTATCTCGACGACTGGCTATTGGTGGCGTCCTGCAAAGACAAACTTTACAAAGACATTCACCTTACCCTGACGTGGCTTACCCGGCTCGGGCTCAAGGTAAACCCAAGAAATCCCACCTCGAACCCACCCGCCTCCTCGACTTCATCGGGGCGACCCTCGATACCGTGGCGGGAAGGGCCTACTTACCGACGGAGAGGGCTCGGACGCTCACGTGCGCGGCGCGGGCGGCCGCCCAGGCCCCGACGGTGTCGGCCAGGACGCTACAGCAGCTGCTCGGCTACATGGCGGCGACCACGGCCGTCACCTACCTCTCCAGGCTACGAGCGCGACCCCTGCAGCACTGGTTCGTCAGGGTCTTCGACCCGCTCCGGGACGAGCAGTCCCGCCGCTACCGTATTCCCCCCGAGATCCGGCAGACTCTCCTGTGGTGGCAGTCCCACCGGAACCTGATGTCGGGAATGCCGTTCCGCCAGCCCAGGCCCTCGGTCACGATAACGACGGATGCGTCCCTGCTGGGCTGGGGGGCCCACGCCGGGGACCTCCGGGTCAAGGGCGCCTGGATGGACGACGAGACGTCCCTCCACATCAACGCTCTGGAGCTCCTCGCCATCCACAAAGCCCTGATGGCGTTCCGGCACTTGGTGGCGGGCCGCGCCGTGTTGATCCTTACCGACAACACGGCTGCCATGTGTTATGTGAACAGGCAAGGGGGGACCCACTCCACCACTCTCCTGACCATCGCGCTCGCCCTCTGGAACTGGTGCGTCTCCCTGAGGATCCACCCGCTGGCGGTTCACCTGGCGGGGCAGGAGAACACCATGGCGGATGCTCTCAGCAGGGACACCTCCTCCTACCACGAGTGGTCCCTGGCCGACGACGCCTTCCGGATGCTCCGACACCGGTGGGGCGAGCCGACGGTCGACCTCTTCGCGACCAGCCAGAACGCGAAATGCCGACGCTTTTGCTCCAGGGCGGGTCACGATCCCCGCTCCATCGGCGATGCGTTCCAGATCCCGTGGGACAAGGAGCTCCTGTACGCCTTCCCGCCGTTCCCGCTCCTCGGTCGCGTCGTCTCGAAGATCATCTCGGACGGAGCCGACGCGATTCTGGTGGCACCGTACTGGCCGAGGCAACACTGGTTCGGCCCTCTGATCGAGGCCTCGCGGGGGAGGATCCTCAAGTTCCCGCTAGCGCCGGACCTGCTCTCCCACTCCAACGGCCAGGTGCTGCACCCGGACCTCCCGGTATTGGCCCTCCATGCCTGGAGGATATCGCCGTAGACGACCCGGCCATCGGTACCGTCTTGACCGCGGCGAGGAAGGAATCGACACGGAGGAACTACCACTATAAATGGCAGCGGTTTGTCGCCTTCGCAGAGGAGCGACGGGAACCGACGTCCCCGGCCGGCCTCCGGACCGTCCTCCACTTCCTCCTCCACCTGCGACAGCAAGGCCTTGCCTTCACATCGATCAAGGTCTACCTCGCCGCGATCGTGGCGTACCAACCGCCGGGATCGCCCTCGGCGGCCCTCTTCCGGGATGATACCGTCAAGCGATTCCTGAAGGACCTGCAACATCTCTACCCGCCGGTATCGCCCCCGCTACCGTCGTGGTCGCTATCGCTGGTGCTATCGCAGCTCACGAGGCCGCCCTTCGAGCCGATGGCGACAGCGGACGACAGGCTCCTGGCGATGAAGACGGCGTTCCTGGTGGCGATCACCTCGGCCAGGCGAGCCGGGGAACTGGCGGCGCTACGCTCCGACGACCCCTTCCTGGTCTTCCACCGCGACAAGGTGATCCTCCGGCCTGACGTCTCGTTCCTGCCGAAGGTGGTGTCCACCTTCCACCTCAACCAGGACATCGTGCTCCCGGCCTTCTACCCCGAGCCGACCTCGCCCCTGGAGCGGGCCCTGCACTCCCTGGACGTCCGTCGGGCCCTCGCCTTTTACACGGATAGGACGGCGTCCTACCGACAGACTCCACACCTCTTCGTCTGCTACGGCAGGCGGAAAAGAGGCCACAAGGTATCATCCCAGCGACTCTCCAAGTGGGTCGCGCAGGCTATCCACTTGGCATACCAACTGGCCAAGAAGCCTCCGCCGGACCTGCTTCGGGCCCACTCCACCAGAGCCGTGGCCACGTCCGCGGCCCTCCTGCGAGGGGTCGACCTGCCGGAACTGTGTCGTGTGGCGACCTGGGCTCAACCGTCGACCTTCATCCGCCATTACAGGCTCGACTGCCGTTCCAGGCAAGATGCCCGGTTTGGTCGTGCGGTGCTGGCCTCTGTCCTCTAGGGTCTGGGACCTGACCCACCATCCTACAGGTGAGCTATACAGTCTCCTATTGTATGAGGCACAGAGACCACGAAGAAGAAGAACAGGTTGCTTACCTGTAACTGTAGTTCTTCGAGTGGTCATCTGTGCCTCATACACACACCCGCCCTGCCTTCCCCTTTTTTCAGGTCCCATGTTCTTCGGCGGACCAGAACTGAGGAGAGACCGCGGCTCGGCGGGAGGAGCATGCGCAGTACGACCGGGGGAGGGGCTCCCTCCGCCAAGCCAGCGAGCTCTAGAATCTTCCGAACGCTACCGCGCAGGCGCGAAAGCTCCTATTGTATGAGGCACAGATGACCACTCGAAGAACTACAGTTACAGGTAAGCAACCTGTTCTTCTAAAGAGTGGTTTAGATCAGAAATTGGGGGCGGGGTGGTCCTCTAGAAACTACCGAGTTACATCTGCCATAATCTTTGATGATTGAGCATGCTGTCTCGAGCTCATGGGAGTTGGAGTCCAACAACATCTGGAGGGACACAGATTCCCTACCCTTGATGAAAATCCCAATTTACTACCAAGTCATCTTGAGTATACCTGATATTATCTTATTTTGGAATCTTAACTATCATCAGGCCTAGTTGATACTTAAGTTTGGGACCACCAGGGAATACAAGGGATCATGAGACAAGACAAGGAAACAGATTGTGTCTGAAACCCTAAAGAGCTGCTGATAGAATGTACATTGCTAGGCTAAATGACCTGAAAATCTGACTTAGGGCAGGGCAGTTTGCTATGTTACTAAGGAGCATCTGAATTAATTTTTATAGTGTGTAAACCAGGCCTACAGCACACAGCACATGATTTCTTGGTGAAGTCTGATGTCAGAGAGCACCGAGTGGTGAGCAAACAAGCAAAACAAAAAACAAAAAAACCCTGTCCTATATGCAGTAATGAAAAACAGTTTTGGTAATAAGTGTCCAGTTATTACCGGTTTTGGTAATAAGTGCTCCTATTTAAAAAACATATTTAAAGCAAAATGCGCTTTACTGTGTTAAAGAGGTTATTGACAAGAGCAGTTATCTGATGGAAGGTTCTTAGCAGTGGAAGTCAGTACCTAAAATGTCACTAGGATAATGCTGTCGACTTTTGCTTACCTCTGTTTTGACCACCTTTTTTTAACCTTTTGCACATCAGATTTGAGCACTGAATGGGTCTTGTTGAATCAATGAGAGCAACAGATGTTAAAAAGCAATGAAAAGGCATGAAAATCATATATATTCAAGTGGTGCAGTAGTGATATTCATTATGTGTGGCTTCCATGATTTGAAGCTTAATTATATGCACTGGAATCATTATGTATGGCTTCCTTAATTTGAAGTTTAATATATGCACTGGGTAGGCTACTTATTTAAGATGATGAAATTAAGTAATGTTTCTTGGCCTAACCCTACCTCACAGTCCACCCTAACAGTCAGCTGCCAGATCTGGTGAAGGAGGTCCATGGTCGGGACATAAGGAGGACAACATTTCCATCCTCCTCCTACTTGTGGGCAAGTCTGCGACAAATACTTGTGACAGGGGTCCTGCTTCTGATGACCACAGCCATCATTGGTGGATGGGAGTGGAAAAATCATCCTGCTTGTGTCCCGATCACTAGTTAAACAGGTCTCCTTCACCCAGTCCAGCAGCTAACTTTTAATGTGGATTAGGATGGCATTTACATAGATTATCAGTAAGACTATGTAATCTTACTAAATACAGATCAATTAAGGATCTGTAGCTTTAGGTTAGGAATACAGCGGGCCCTTGGTATCCTCTAGGATTTGGTATCAGGACCCTACATGGATACTAAAATTTGTGGATGCTCAAGTCCCCTTATGTACAATGATGTCCCTTAAATAAAATGGCAAAATCCAAGTTTGCTTTCTGGGTTTTTTTGTTCTAATATTTTTGAGCCGTGGTTGCTTGAATTTGTAGATGCAGAATCCATGAATAGGGATGGCCACCATGGTTTGGGAAAGACAGAAATTAAGTTTAGTTCTGGCACACTGAACTTTTGTGAGTTTCATTGACCTTAGCTGGAATCAGCATAAATTCACACTGGAATAAATATTCAAGAGTGCCTATGTGACTTTCAGTGATAAAATAGAAATTTAAAACTGAACTTGCACATACAAAGAATATAATTTTAAACAATTAAAATGTTGGCTTTTTATTGAAGTTAATACATTATAATCCAATTTCTCCTGAAAATTTATTTTTAATGTTTTATTCAGCTAATTAATGGCAATGTGTTAGAGCCAGCCGTTGTTTTTTAGCCACACTGTTTGTCATAGAATCATAGAATCATAGAAATGAAGAGTTGGAAGAGATCACACAGGCCATCCAGTCCAACTCCCTGCCATACAGGAACACCCTCAAAGCACTCCCGACAGATGGCCATCAAGTCCCTGCTTAAAAACCTCAAAGGAAGGAGACTCCACTACACTCTGAGGCAGCATATTCCACTGCCGGACAGCCCTGACTGTCAGGAAGTTCTTCCTGAGGTTCAAGTGGAATCTCCTTTTCTGCAGCTTGAATCCATTGCTCCTTGTCCTGGTCTCTGAAGCAGCAGAAAACAAGCCCTCTCCTTCCTCCACATGGTATCCCTTCAAATATTTAAACATGGCTATCATGTCCCCTCTTAACCTTCTCTTCTGCAGACTAAACATACCCAGCTCTCTAAGTCTATCCTCATAGGGCATGGCTTCCAGGCCTCTCACCATTTTGGTTGCCCTTCTCTGGACTTGCTCCAGCTTGACCATGTCCTTCTTGAGTTGGGGTGCCCAGAACTGGGCACAAGATGAGGTCTAACCAAAGTAGAGTAGAGTGGTACCAGTACCTCCCTCGATCTAGACACCATACTCCTATTGATGCAGCCGAGAATTGCATTGGCTTTCTTGGCTGCCGCATCACACTGCTGACTCATGCTCAGCTTGTGGTCTATGAAGACTCCTAGATCCCTTTCACACGTACTGCTATCCAGCCACGTGTCCCCCATCCTATATTTCTGTATTCCATTTTTTCTACCTAAGTGTAGGACCTTACACTTCTCTCTGCTGAATTTCATTTTGTTAGCCTCATCACATTGTGCTCTTCTGTTGGCTGTCATATTGGGCTAATGCAGTGAATTAAACAATTTCATCTGGGAGACAAAACACAAAAGTGGAATGGCTATTATGGTCAATATAGTAGAATTCAACTGAACATTTCTTTGTGCAGGGCTTTTCCATAAGTAAAGATACTGCTATGATGGTCAAGGAATACTTCATTAAGCAATGTGTTAGGTGAGATGTGGTGTTAAGAACATACCTGTTCTTTTTCAGAATTCTTAGGTTATTTTTTCCCAGGGAAATGATCAGCTGTTGGCAATTTACCAGAATGAACAACTGTAAAAATACCAGACTTTGCAGTGCATTTCCCCCATATACTGACTGGAATGTATATGAAGTTAACAAAAATGGTTCCAGTAAGTAGAGTAAGCTTCTAATCCGTGAGGACTCATTGACAAGCAAAGCTTTAGGGAAAAAGAATGCTTAGGTCATTGCAGACCCAACGGTGAGAAATTACATTGGAATCATACTTCATGGGCCAAGCAAAATTACTTTCACCCATTTGTCCAGTAATGCTAGTTTCAGTAATGATTTTTAATATTATTTTAAATATGAGAAGCCACATAAGAATAAGAGAGGAAAAGAGAGAATCCCAGTGTCTGTATCCTGATGATATCTGAATTTTTATTCTCTTTATAGAGTTGGGGCCTTAGTTTTAATGAGGCTCTACTATAATTGACACAACAGTGTATGCATGAGGAACTAAACTAGAAGAACAAAACCAAGTCACATCTCTTACTGACATAAAGGTGTATAACATCATTTGGTCAAACCTGCATGAAGATGAACTTACACATGTAAATTCACTTTAAGAATAAATGATCACCTTTGCATTAGGCTGAGGTCTTTAAAATCTCAAAGGAATAATATGAGCCTATGGCACACTTATTTCTAGAACTTCGTATGTGTTCCAGCCTGGCAGTATGTTCTGAGAAAGATGCATCTATTAGTCCAATCGATCTCTCCATTTGGCCGCTTATTCTGCTGTGTGCATCTAAATGTTTGATGACTGACAGGTTTACTTTGCTGTGCATACATGCTGTGCACCACTGTCACTGTCAGCTAGAGGTGGTTGTCACTGATACCTGCAACAAAACAAACACTTGTGTTTATTGCATGCCAGATTGCTGCCTGGAAATGAGGTGTATATGTTGATTTAGTTAATGTAGTGAACGCAGTTGAAATAATAGTTGATATAGTTAGGTTTAGCACCTCCTTTGCATGAAAAACATCATTTGTCCAATCGTTGAGACTAAATCCAACTATTAGTCCCAACTAGAGTGACCATTTAGCTCTACTGATGAATGATAAACCAACACTTATGTAAATTCTATTGGTCCACCTTTTGTGTCTATTTAAAAAGAACCAAGAGGCCAGTGATGTGAAAAGGCTGAAACTATGAAATATTGCTGCCAATCAGATAAGAAACACTGGGCCAAGGGTGTAGCTGTGGGGGTGGTTGACTGGGGAGAAATGAGGATGTTACCTCCAGATAAAATTCTGTACCCATTGAAGTTTTTCCCCCTAGTGTTTAAATTTCTACTATTGCAAAGAGTGAGACACTGAAAATCATTCATGACTATAACTCTTAGAGCTGCTGTGTTCACATTTCTTTGATAACTTTGCTGGCCCCTTTTCTTTGGTTATCTCAACTGTATTTCTAAATGCTCAACTGAAGTTTTAGCTAACTATAAATATGGAGGGTGAAGGAAAATTTCATGGGGGGGGCATTCTTGGGGGGACTTTTTTTTGCCCCTGCCATAGCCACACCCCTACACTGGACTGCAGTATGACAGATTTCTGTTTTACTAATGCAGTGTACATGAAGTGACACTTTATCAAGTGGAAACATTTTTGGAATAGAATTAGCTGATGTTCATAGTTGATGAAGCTGTTAAAAGAGCTTTTAACTGTCCACACAATGAATCATTTACACAGGGACCTATATACTGAAGTCATCCTAGATGAGGGGAAAATTGTGAGCCAAGATCTTATTAGCATTACCAGATAGGCTTGTCCAGATTTATTTTTTCATGTGTTGTGACTGGAAACCTGCACAGAATTCCATGAAATGCAGGCAGAGAAGCCAGGCCCTCTCAGTATCCATTCAGCTCTGCCAAGGTAACTGGATTAATTTCTTAACAATAATCTAGACCAATTTCTTTAAAGAACTGGGGCATGAGCTTCCATTCTCCATCCTCTTGTCTTTTATCCATGGTTCTATCTTCTCATCCTAAGTATGCTAAAGAATTACAACAATGGCAATATGGTTAGGTTAAAGTTAAACCAGGTTTCTCATTAACCAAGTTTGAACATCAGGTTATGGATTAAGGGATTGTCCATATTGGCTAACTGCTAGCACTTACTGCTACCAAGTTCAGTTTCCTTTCATATGAGAGCTGCTTTGTCCTTGTTTGAATCATAGACTTATGTTTAAAGCAAACATTTTCAGAAAAATAAGCAATTTTCAAACTGATTGTTTTGTCAGTTTGTTTAACTAACTAGGGTTTGTTTTAAACCACAGTTTTAAGTCCAAACACTGACAAATCAGCACCAGCTTAGTTAGCTTCTGACCATGCAAAAAAGAGAACAGGGGAAGGGAAAGGTATGTATGATCCTAGTATTTATTGAGATTTATCCAGTTTAGCATGTGCAAAATCAGACATTAAAATAAATCATAGTTTAGCTACACAGTGAATTCATGAACTGCTCATAGTTAAGTTCCACTGAGTATGCTAGGTCTGTTTTAGACTCTCTGGGGAAATTATGGTTCACATTTTGACAAGACTGGATTGCTGCCAAAGCTAGAAAAAACCCACCAATATACATAAATCATCAACATAGATTATAAGGGGTGTCCCCCCAATCAAACACTTCCTTTTCTGAGAGTTATATTCCTAAAGTTCTATTGCAGCTATTTCCCAGTTCCAGTTATTTGCAGTCTTTAAAAAAAAAATGATACACACATGCCACAAGTAAATCCAACCCTTCAGACATCATTAGGAGGTGTTTGAAAACCTTGTAGGGAAATTGAATTTCAAATAATTCAATTAGATTGCTGAGTGCCAACTTTGATATCAGCAAAGCCTAACCATGTAAACAGAAAAAAAGCAAGTATTGTTTTTGGCACATTTTCCACTGAATTTGGATGGTTACCATTTTTATATTCAAGACCTTTGCAAGCAGGCAGAGTGGTAAAGGAGTGCACTAGAACCATTCATGTCGTGGATTAAGCACTTAAAGCGATTCAGGGTTGTGCCTTGGGCCTCTTTCTCACAGGGGGAGTTATTCATATTCTTTGGAAAACACTGCTGATAATTAGTACTTTGAATGGCAGTGAGCTCACTCACATTACACAAGATTAGTTCTTTATTAAATGGTCTTGCTGCTCTCTACGGTGAGATTGTGTCTCACTCCTGGCTTGCTGGAAGCAGGGAAACAGGCCTGGTGCCACTTTAAAACTATCCAGAGACCTATGCTCATTTTGCTTCCCTTCCATATAGGTACATTTCATGTGCTTGTACTATGTGACTTCAGCCTGCCAATGGGAAGAGGCAGTGTTAAAAAGAAACAGAAGTTCCTTATGCTGAAAACAATGCTCGCCCTTTCTTTCTTTCTTTCTTTCTTTCTTTCTTTCTTTCTTTCTTTCTTTCTTTCTTTCAACAGATTTACCTCCCTTACACAAATCTCTGTCTGTGCCCCTTTCAGAGCAAACACAAAGGAAGTGTGGGCTTGGAGTGGGGGGAGCTAGGAGCCTGCTATGGAGGAAGGTTGCCCGTGAGAGTTAAATAAAACAAACAAACGAGCTTGAGAGTGTGGTGGTCTGCAGACAAAAAGCCTGTTGTGCCTGAGTCCCTTAGGATCCTGGAATAAAAGGATTATTTTTAAAAAAAAAAAGTCTTAGCAAATATTTTGGTTTTCAGTTGGTTCAGCTTCTATTTCAGATACTCATTTGACCTACTTTGAGGAAGAGAAGGGGGAAATCTATCACTATAATTACTGTAAAATATATTGTTTAACAATAAAATCATGTTCCTTGCTCAAACAGTAAGGAGGCCTCTCACATAGAGTTTTGTTTGTATTTTGGCTTAGGGAAACAAGGTGGACCATTGCCTATGAGAACCTTTACAAATGTCTTTGGTCTGAAATTCATATGTTTTTAAATAAACAAAGTCTGGCAATAATAGTTGGAAGAAATTATAAAATGGGAGTAAAGAGCGGGGGTGGGGGTGTTCTTAATAACATGCCTGTGTGAGCAGACACAGATCTCTCTGTTTCATTATTTTGTACAGAGAGAAACTGTTTTTTCAAGTAGTCTTTTCTCAATGAAATGCTCAAGTGGCATTCCCCACTAGATTTCTTAACATTCACCTCCACAGAAAATATTTAAATTCATTTGTGGAACTTATCATAGTTGAGCAACATTTTCTCAAATATACAGTCTTCATTAATGATATTAGTAGATACTAGTAATAAATAGTACTGATACAAGATGTCACTGCTGTTATTTCTGCAATCCTTTCAATAATCTTGTAAAATAGGCCTGTATTACATCACTTGTGTTGTGATGGGAGAGGGAATCTAAACCCATACTGGACTACCTATAGCTTGAAATGCAATAGAATCTCAAGACATGGATGGAAAAAGAAGGGGAATATGGAGGGAATTCACCAGTGTCAGTTTCAGAGGCAGTACGTCTGAGTGCTAAATGTTGAATGGAAGTTGGGTTGGGAACTTTTTGCAAAATAGCCTAAAATCATCAGGAGGGTAGTATAATCGTCAGGAGATACTTTTCCTCTGCTGGTTTCTCAGACTTGTCTGCCATATCACATGCAAAAAATGTGGACTACAGGATCTGCAGGGAAAGTTACAGGTGGAAGACTACGGCCCAAGATTTCACATATGAAAACTGGGACACATGAAGTAGAATCCCAGCATTCATGGGGAATCTTGAGGGCTAAGAGAGAATAGATCTGCCTTATTATCAGCAGGGTTGTGCTAGAGAAGAGTTCTACGGATACTGTGGACCAATAAAAGGAAGGAAGGAAGGAAGGAAGGAAGGAAGGAAGGAAGGAAGGAAGTAAAGATGACTAAATGAAGACTTTCATACTTTGGACATATCATAAGAAGACAGGACTCATTAGAAAAGACAATAAGCTTTAGACAAGGTGGAAAGCAGGAGGGAAAAAGAGGACCACATTACAGATGCATAGCCTCAATCATGGAAGCCACAGCCTCTAATCTCCAAGACCTGAGCATGGCTGTTGAGGATAGGGTGACTTGGGAGTCTCTCGTTTATAGAGTTGCAATAAGCTGAAGTCAACATGATGACAGTTAACAAGTTTCTCTTTTCCTGAACAAATCTGGAGCCTGCATTAGTGATGAGCTGAAAGTTCAACAAGCCAGACTTTTAGCTGACCTTGGTAGGTTCTCTTGTTGAAAGGAAGGGAATACTTACCTCTTTTATCTTCTTTTTCTGCTCCTACTGCTGCTGCCACCATTTTCACCCATCACTGTAGCAGCAGTGGACCTTCAGGTGCTCTTATTGGCTTCTTCTGTACAGATGGGAATTCTGGGCAATAAATATGGTAGCAACTATCTGACTGCCACATTATACTGGTCCAGTCCCCTCTCATTACATGAAGTTTGTTCTCAACTTTAAGTCTTCTGAAAAATCACTATGCGGATTCCCTTTTTAACCATGTATGAAGTTGTATCTATGTGTGGCTTTTGGTTCAGCTGTAACTCTAATATGATTGCACCTGACCCTTCTTTTTGATAAGCTGGTAGATGCTGGCAGAACATTATTTATCAGCTTCATTTATTGCAAAGGCTCTATTCCTTCCTGGGCACCATGAATCTTGTCATTATCCCTCTGTAACTTCTGGGCTCAGTTATTTTAAAGTGTTTTCTTTGTGGAGCTTGGAAATAATCCATTACAAGTGTTGATGTTACCTGTAACATATTGTTGTTGTAAAAAAGCAACATACTGAGTGGTACCTTCATTTTAAGGGTTGCAAGTAATGCTTATTTGTTTCTTCTATAATGTCGTTTTAGGCAGAATTGTTTTAAGAATTAGCAATGTATGTTTCAGATATTAATCCTGACACAACATACAGTTTTGCATTTGTTATCATGTGAAGCTACTTATAGGATCCCAAGCTCTTAAGACCATTTTCAGTCCATCATTGAGGAATAGCACTTGAAATGACTCCATTTTTGACTCCAGGTCTCCATTTTTGGAGCAAGGGCCCCAACTCATAAAAGAGTTCAGTGCTATATATCCCTCTCTCCTGAAAACGGAGTTACTATTTCCAGAATCTTACTTTTCCAGTGCTTTCAGTACTATATCACCACTCTTGCCATCTTTCTCTTTCTTGTATGTCTTCTGACTCTCCCCATTCTCTCTCTTTTTTTTTTCAATGTCCTCTGTGACTAAAAGCCAATGCTGGTCACATACCTTTGCTGTCTTCATCACATCCAGCTGGGCTCAATTCAGAACAGCTGGCATGGGCAGGAAAACAAATTGCATTTCTCTCCTCTCTGTTCACTCCAGGGTTGTTTATTTAGAAAAAAATATTACAAAGCTGGAAGGAGATGCACAGGCTTTGGTAGGGAATGTGGCATATATGGTAGAAACACAGGAAGCCCTATAATACATCCTAACACCAATGGTGACTTTATGGAACTATGAGACAGGGCCTTCTCTGTGGCTGTGCCACTTTGATTCCCTCACAGTCAAGAGCTTAAATCAATCTGTGGTGGTATTTTGGTGGGAAGTTAAAACATTCTTCTTTTTATTACTCTTGAATTTTAATGGCTTGTATTATATGATAGAGAGATCCATCATACAGTGATCTGAGTGCTAGACTAGGCCTCTAGGAAACCATGGTTCAAATGGAAACCTACTAGGTGACCTTGGGAAAGTCACACTCCCTCACCTGAAGAGGAAGGCAATGGAAAATCATCTCTGAATAAATCTTGTCAAGAAAACCTTATGAGAGGTTGTATGTTGTATGTCAGAGTTGACTTGAAGGCACATAACAACAAATTGTATGTTGAAGGCTCATATTGTTGTTCTTGTTAACTGCTACAAAGTTAACTTCAACTTATACAGACCCAATGGTCCAAGTCACTCATCATCATCACCACTTCTCAGATCTTGGAGATTCAGAGTCATCTCTTCCTTGATTGAGTATATCAATCTGTAATGTGAGCTTCCTCTTTTCCTACTGACTTTCCTATCTCACCAACTGTCATTGTTTTTTCTAGTGAGTCATGTCTTCTCATGATATGGCCAAGTACAACAGCCTCAGTTTAGACATCTTAGCTTCCAGGGAAAGTTCAGGCTTCATTTACTGTAGGACACATTCATTTGTCTTTTTAGCAGTCCAGAGTATCTATCCATAGAACTCTTCACCACCACCACATTTCAAATGAGTTAATTTTCCTCCTATCAGCTTTCTTCACTATCCAGTTTTCACAACCATACATAGAAATTGGAAATACAATGGCATGGTCAATCGTAACTTTGGTATTGATGTATCTTTATACTTGAGGCTCCTGTCTAGTTCCTTCATAGCTTTTCTTCCAGTTCCCTGTTTACTTAACTGCAGTTTCCATTCTGATTAATAACTGAGCCAATGTATAGAAAACCTTGGAACTCTTTCAATGTCTTCATCGTCTACCTCAAGCTTATGTAAATAATATGTGGTTATTATTTTTGTTATCTTAATGTTCAGCTGTAAACCTGCCTTTGCACTTTCTTCCCTGACTTTCTTCAATAATCATTCCAAGTCGTTGCTGTTTTCTGCTGGTCATATGGTGTCATCTGCGTTTGATGTTCTTCCCTCCAATTTTCATGTCTCTTTTCTCTGAGTCTAATTTTGCTTTGTGTATGGTATGTTCGGCATGCAAGTTAAACAGATAGGGTGATAAAATGCAACCTTGCCCTACTCTCTTGCCAATTGGAAACCATTCCATCTCTCCATATTCTTGTTTTGCAAACAGGTTATACATCAGGATACTCACACTGATTTCTTTAAGAGCAATCTATAGTTTCTCATGTTGCGCATAATGAAAGGCTTTGCTGTAATCCATGAAACACAAACTGATTTTCTTTTGAAATTTTGAAAGGCTCATATTATTCCATGTCATTTTAAGGTCTTTGAATTTTTGTTGCATGTTTTTTTTTTTTACTTTTTGTAAAGAAGTTGGGGATATGGCCTTGTTATGTCTGAAAAGTATTTTAAAATGCTTTTATTAAAAAAAAAGTTATAAAATAAAATAGGTGACAGATAAACTGTTTGTTTATTGTCATTTCAAATACTATGAAATGACCCAATTTTCCAGAACAGGAGTTTTGAGGCTCTGCTCTTCAATTATAAAGGTTTTGTGCAAAGCAATATGGGAACAAAGCATAGTATTTCCTAATTCTGTAAACTATTAGAACTTACTCTGAAAATCTCTGCTTCTTCCATTCCTCCTCCCCCCATACTCTCTTCCTACCCTATGAAGAATTAACAAGAGAGACACAATACCATTAAGCAGACAAAGCAAACTGAAGTCAATGGGAAGTTTGTTATTGATTTCCTTGGTATTTGTACTTAGCACTAAAAAAATTCATATATTTCCGATGTAATAAAATGTTTAACCTCATTTAAATCAAGGACACTTGTTATCCTGAAGTGGTAATGATTAAACGGCTCCATCTACTGGATGTTTTCCTGGGATGCTGGATATGTGTTTTTTTTTTCTGTTTTTTTTGCTGTTGAACTATGTTGTCAGGATGAAAAAGTAAACACGTTCAAATATTTGAATACTATTCTACAATATCTTTTTATTTCCATTAACAAAATATGAATTCATTGCATACTTTTATGTAAAGCAGTTATTTAATAACAAGAAATCCTTGACAGAGATTTCACAAATATGCAATGGAAGATATAGGTGCTGAATAGGATTGGATGATAATTAAGTTAAGTTTTTATTTTAATGCAAACCGAAGTAATTTGCAATTTTAGAACCAATATATGAATCACAATGCAGTTATTCTCCAATATTTAGCCTTTTTTTTTAAAGTTGTGATACAGTTCTCCGGTTGAAACATGTGAACATATTGTTCACACATTATGGGAAAATGCACTAGAAATGTGTACATTTGTGAGAATAATATAAAATGCATTTACATTGGGGGAAATTGCTTACAAAAATGCATACATGAAACAAAAATACATAAAAAGGCATGTGTTAAATGTGTATTGGAAAAATTTGCTTGTATTTTGTGTAGACTTTTTTCTTTTAACTGATTTGGAAATGATACTAAATGGATCTAACACTGGAGAAACGGAAGATTCAGCTTCCATCTGTAATGCTGAGGGATACCTTTGTCACGTTTTCATTCTGAAGGTTAATTATCTACCATAATAAATCAAACTAGGCCTTTTCATGTGGAGGAGCCTCAAGCATCTGGTGTGGCAGTTCAGTGTGCCCGAGGTCAACAAACCATATCCACATTAGTCAAAATAGCAGACTGGACTCTGTGTGGGTGGCACAATCTAAAATAGTGACTTGTACAACTTTCTGCCTCTGGTTTGTTTCTTCCACTTCTTGTTCATCATTCAAATATGCAGCAATAACTGTGCTCTCTGACAACATTAATCAACTCTGCTGGTATCTTACACAGAATGACCTGTTTCAATAGGCACATAGATTAAGTCTGCACAACCTTAGTTCTGTCTCCTTCCCATTTGCTTCCTTCTCCAGGAACTCTGAACCTGATTGTTTGTGGACTTTCCCCTTGTATTTATGGAAATAATTGAAGCCCAGACCCTTTCCCACTACACATTTGTAGAACTGGGATTCCACTTTAACTGACTTGGCAACATGCCACAGATTGCTGGATTTTGTAGTTTGATGAGAACTAGAGCTTTCTGGATGATAAGTGCAAAACCCAGGATTCCATAGGATGTTGCCATGGCACTTAAAGTGGAATCATAGCACCATAATTGTACTGTGAAAGATCCTTGAGACTGGAAAAAGTCTGCATTATGATCTATACTGTTCCTCTTTCTAGATTCAGAAATTGTTGGAGATATTTGCAACAATTTTGCTAGCTTGTTGAGGCCAGTCTGCCACATTGCAGAATTTAGTTGTACTTCAAACATTCTTAGTGCTGCATAACACTCTTGTTGTTGTTGCATACACCAAAGATTTTAAGTGCTTGTCTATAGAAAGCAGCTCCTTTCTCCAGACCTGTAACTGCTATCATCCTTCAATTTTGACTATAATGACTAGGTTGTTGGGAGATGAAAACATCTGGAGGACTATACATTCTCCACTTCTGGTGGTGCTGTCAATTCCTACTTCAGGCTTTTTGCCATGCAATGTGTGTAATGTACTGAGGAGTGGGTTTCCCTTTAAAGGCAGTTAGGAGTGTATAAATAGAGCAAATCTGACTATAAACAATGCAGAGTGGAAGTAAACAAGAAACAAATCCAAACCAAAAATCCCTTTATGAGAGTTTGGGGTGCAGAATCCTTGCAGAAGTGGAAAAACTGCAAATATTTCTCCCCGCGCTTCCCTTCTTGTTCCCTTCGGGCCCCCTTCCCATTATCCTTGCCTCTTGCAGTGGTGCATGTGCCTTCCTTTTCTGCCCTGCACAAAAGGCAAGGGAATGGGGAGAAAGCACACACATGGCTGCCTTCTCCACATGTGGTGCTCCCCTCCCCTCCCTTCCCTTTGCCTGGGTGCAGAGAAAGAAGGCAAGCGTGTGTCTTTCCCCCCACATTCCCTTGCTTTTTGCCCCAGCATGCATTCACTGCCCCTGGGCAAAAGGCAAGGGAATAGGGGGAAGGTAGACATGGGTCTTCCTTCTCCATACTCAGTGCTTCCCCTTCCTTTCCCTTACCTTTTGCCCAAGTGTGGAGAGAAGGGAGGCATGTGCACCTTGGCAAACAGCAAAGGAATGTGAAGAGAAGGGGGATGGAAGGCAGGCATGCACTTTGTGAATAATCAGATTTGTAAAAGTCAAACCCATGAATATGGAGAGAGGACTGCAATCAAATTACAGAGAACTGGGATTTTAAAAAAAACTAAAGAAAAAATTAATATAACAATTTACTAGTAAGAAAATCTACACTTAATTGATAGCAATTCAACCTTTTCTTTGTTAGAATAGTTACACTTAAGTATTGCTCAGAATATTTTCACTCATTTCTCCATTCGGTGCTATATACATGCTAGATTTGCTTATTTTCTTCTTGTGTCCTACATGTGTTGTTTTATTTGTGTGTTCATTTATCTGGTTACATAATTTTCTGCCTTTGTCCTAGTGCAGGAACTTAAGTTGTTTATAATATGAATTAAAATGGAATGCAGTTAACAAATCAATTATAACTGTTATCTTTGTAGAGATAATTATAATTATAATATTATGATTAAGGTTTCTGGTGCTTATTTTTAAATTTGGCATAGTTAAAGTTGAACTACGTATTTAATTTACTCCACAGAACTGAACAGAAAGTGTTCAGCTTCTTCAAATGTATGCTTATTTAAGCTTTTATGAAAGACTCGTATAATTTTTTTCTGCTGGTGACAAAGATTTGCCTAGAACAGAGGAGAAAAAATGAAAACCTCATTCCTCCTAATGAAGCATTTCAAAATGCTGAAAACTAAGTGACCCATATATCTAATCGATCAGTTTATTTATAGTAAATACATCCTTGACCTTAGCAGTGAAAGGGATTATTGACTTTTCACACAATGAATGATCAAGTAATTATGCTTTTGTATCAGCAGTTTATTTAGTTGAGGTTCACTACACATGGTGCCCCATTGACTGTTTTGGAATGTGAAATCCCAGCTATTGATCCCAGGCACTTGGTGGGCATTTCAGAGATTAAAGAAAGATAGTTGTTATCATTCAGTGCCTATTGCATTGCTCATGATAGATCTACTTTGTCAACATTCAAATATCTGAAGAACCATATGGATTACTCATTAGTTACTGAAGTAACTAAGGTATTCTGAAACCAGATCATGTTAGGTTGTTTGCAAAAACCTTAAGATAAATGATCTGGGTGTTTATATTTTGGATGAGTCTTATTAGTGAATGACAAAACTACCAATTGGTTAAGAAAATCAACTACTTTATTTCTATCTTCTTTTTTAAAAAAGTAATTTACTAAAAACATTTTTGTCTCTCTGGTGGCATAAATGAATATGATTTAATTGAAAACTGCATAATGGGTAACAAAAAAACATGGATAGCAACATAGTCATATAACTAATAAGGAATTAGTGTGTTAAAAACCCACTATGCTCTAAAACAATAAATTAGAAAATTCTGATTATATTTCAGATGTAATCTGATCTAGTTGCCAAGAAGAAAATTTGTAAGTCTTGATTTGTTGCTGCAACTGACACTACATTACGATTCACTTTATGTTGTCTCATGCGGAAATGGCCAAAGACTCTCTGGGAAAGGGGGGGCTCTACCTACATTCCCAGTTGTTGTAGTGCCAGGGTTTATCTTCCCACCTGCTGTACATCCGCCTTCTGGCTAGAAACAGGTCACCTAGATTAACTGTTCCTTATTCAGTCTCTCTTAAGTAAGTGAAAACGAATATCTCCTATTTGACCTTGATCTGGGAATAGCCCCTTTTATTAAGATTTCTGTCTTCATTTCCAGACAGGAAAATATGTTCCGTGTGTGTGTGTGTGTGTGTGTGTTTGAATGACAAGCTTTGAGCAATTGTGGTTGGTACTTAACATTCACCAGAGGCTGTTCCTAAATCTCAGGTTTGGATCTAGAAACCTCAGGTCCTGGGAAAATCCTGAACCAGCATCCTTGTTACTCCTCCAACACATTTAGTACATGGGTCTAAAAATTAACAGGGAAAACCTCATTTATATAATGCCTATTTAACCAAGAATTTCAGGACTTCTTAAGATCAAAGACAAATGTCATTGTACAGAATTTTGCCAAAAACTAAAAAAATTAACACAGCATGTTAAAACCAAGTTCCTATTTCTGAGCTGTTAATTGCTCTAGGATTGGGAGTAATATAAAGTCAGCCCTTCACATTCTCTAGAATTGGGGGTGCAGGACTTCCACAAGAGGAAAAATCACAAATATCAAAATGTGTGTGTGTCTGTGGGAAAGGGGCAGAGGCATAGTTGAGAGAACAGGCACTTAGGGTCCAAACCAGGGCAAGGAGAGGAAGTGGGTCAGCATGGGTCACTCATCTCCTTTCTTGGGTGTGAGGGGCAGGCATTAGGATAAGGTTTGTGGTGCTGAAAAATTGGGCTGCAAGTTGTCCTTAGCTGGGCAAGCAGTGGCTGGTGGTTGTGGTGGTGTGGTGGTGGAGGAGTAGGAGTAGGAGGAGGAGTAGAAATCAGAGGTTGGTTTTTAGAAGACTGCACAGCCTCATCAGAGCTACCAGGAAGGAAGGTTTCCCTGGGAAAAAAAGTGCCTGGGGTGAGGGGGCAGGGGTTAGAGAAATTCATAAATGATCAAATCTGTGAAAGTTAATCCCACAGATGTGGAGGGCCAACTGTATATATATCTTGACAAGCAGCCATTGATAGCCTCTATTTTATAATCTCCTCCTTTAAAGATGTCCAGATTGGTGACTATCACTCACTGCATCTGTTGTCAGTAAATTCCATAGTTCAGTGATGTGCTATACAGCCACACATGCCTGATGCAGCACAAACTATGCAGGAAGGATTTCTGGCCATATTCATCCACTTTTGTGCCAGGCAGCACCATTTTGCACAAGCAGAATTTATTCAACAAGGTGATCTACAATGTGGAAGCTTGTGGAAGCTTGCCATTGCACCTGGGTTGTCCTTGTGGTGATTAAGTGCAATATGATTAAGTGTAAAAGTGAGACTTCTTTTAACTGATGGTTCATTGGTCTACAGAGTATAATATTTTATATGACTATATTACTCTTCTAGAAAGTAATCAGAACAAGGATATTGTGTTTTTTCCTTCAAACTCTGCCTGTTCATTTGGTTGGCAAGGCTGAGAAAGAAAGAGTGTAGGGGGGAGAGAGAGCGATTGGCTATGCCAAAAATTGAAATGTTCTGTTTTTCTACAATGTGTTATTTCAAATATAGAGAAGTGGGATAAAGTAGAAAGTACAAACATATGGGAGTTGTATCAAAGCACATGTAAACTCTTCTACAAATCACATTCAAGAGATGATGTCCACAACCAGTAAAGTAAAATAAAATAAAATAATTAAAAAAAAAAAACTTCTGAAAACCAAACTTTGTATGTAGAGGAAATGTCTACTAGAATCCAAACTCGAGTGCTTTTTATTATTGTCCTTAACTCTCAAGAACTAAAATAGAAAGAAATACTTGCACTCAATAAGTTCTGGAGTATTTTTTGAACCCAATGAGAAAGTCCCATATTGTATGTTAGGCTCGGGGATGCAGACAGGATTAGGATTAAGTTTTAATGTCAACATCTTATATTACCTGACTCCAGTTGGAATTTCAATATCCAAATGGGGCCAACCTACTGATAAGGAGAGTGTCACTTCTCTCCTTATGGCTAGCATCATGGTTATGTTCCCCCCTCCCCCCCAAAAAAGGAAGAGAAATTTCCCTCCATATAATACATCATCTGGGATAAAAATATAACCAATGGCAGAATGCAACAGATCTGTTATGGTTTGTTTTGTTTTGTTTGTATATTTGATTTAAAAATCTGTACATGACAAAAGTGGCTGAAATTTGGAGATACTGTTTACAACTGTACAGGTAACAACTTGAGTGCTTACACTGTTGGCCTAGTTCTCTGTGGTTTCTGGAACAAAACGTGGTTCTCTGGACTTCCTTGCCATGTGATGAGGTCATCATGTGGGACCCACAAGTGTTTGTTCTTGCCCACTGTTGACACGACTAGATTCTATAATAACCTGGACTTTTCTGTTCGAGGTGTGAGGTAGCTTTTCATAAGAGTTTCAGTTCTCATGAGACTCTGTGCTATTTGCAGTCCATGACTAGTCATAAATATAATTGAGTGGTAAGTCCAAATTAGGTCTATGGAAAGGCCTCCCTGCCCTGTAAAATTACACAATTACGGCAGGTCTATGGTATTCACAAGCTCAGCATTCACAAATTAACCTTATATGAACTGAAAAGTGGGGAGAAAAAATAAAAAATTAAATTGTCTGTCATCTAGTGCAGAAGCAACCCTTGGGGCAGCAGAGTTGGTGGCGGCAAGGCCCAGGTGTCCTGAAAAGTGGGTGTCTTGTGTGCTGCCATTAGGCAGGACATCAGAAAGAAGGGGTGAAGCTCCTTGCTACCCTGTGATTGTTGGCAGCAACAGCAGTCTCTGTTCTGGTCACTCATTCACAAGCGAGCAGCCAGGATGGAACTGCTACCACTTCCAATAATCACAGGGTGGGGAGGAGCTTCATCCAGGAGCTCCTGGCTGCCCTGGGATTGTTGAAGGTATCCTTTCCAATCCTGGTTGCTTACTCATGAACAAGCAACCAGGATCACCACTGCTGCCCTGCCAACAATTGCAGGGCAGCAAGGAGCTTAGGCCAGGAGCTGTTGGTTTTCTGGAGCTTCAGCAGGAACACAGTAGTGGTGATTGCTGCTGCCCTGCACCATCTTTTTTTCATAGGGACTTGTAAACACATAATTTTTAGTATTCATGATGGGTCCTGGAACCAATCCCTCATGAACATGGCCAGCTGACACTCTACTATCTGGGTGCATTGTTTTGTGGAGTTTCCAACTCTCCTTGGATTAGTGTTTCTAGAATATGGTATTCAGAATTTGTAACAGAATGTAAAAATTCTAATGGATTAAAATGGATTATCATTATTTCCATAAAAGTTAGATTGTCTTGCTAGTTTCTTGCTGTTCCTGAACAGTGAGAAAAATGGTATATAATTAACAAGTTACAGGGACAATTTTTATTTCTTTTTATTTGGAAAGGATTTCAGCTACTTTTTGACTCTTTTGTTTTTTTTAAAGTAGTATTCTCCCCCTTATCTGCCATCCCTGGCCTTGTCACCAAATACTAACCTTTGTAATTTTTTTATTTTTTTTTGTAAGGCTTATATGTGTACTCTAGGGAACTTTCTAGAACTGGAGGTAATAATAAAAGTCTAAACAAAGCCCATGGGTACCTTGATTTGGCTTTCATATTATTTCCACATAACGGGCAGTTTCCATGCTTAAGCTTCCCATAATGCCTGAGTCTCCAGAAGGATCCCTCAGAGTAATGTATCCAAAACATTTGGTGAGAAGGAGCGAGTGGTGAAAGAAAGCTAAAGAGAACACCAAGGGCCATGGGGGATGTCCTCCTATCTCAGAAAGGGGAACATTTTATACTGCCGCTGCTGAAAGGTTGTATTTTAAAATAACTGAATGTATTTTAGCATTGTATTGTTTTTGCCATGCATTAATGCAGGCTGAAAGAACCATTTTTGATCTGATTTGATCTGGTTGGCGATGCTTGCCTAAATAAGGAAATGAAAAGCTTGAATGTGTGTGGGGTGGAAAGTTAAGAAAGCAGTCCTGGAGTCTCTGTTAAGTGGTTCTGGCATTAATAAAAAGCAATGTGAGGTCAGAAAGCCAAAGTAAATGTGCACAATGATGATATCAGATGTGAAGCAACAGCATCTCACGTCTGGGGATTTGGTGCAATCTTGCAAAACCACAAAGTCCATTCCATGGGCCCTTGCCAATAACACTGGCAAGCTAGGGACTCTGAGCTATTGTTGTGGGACCTTGAAATATCTTGAACCTTTGCTGGATCAAGAGCAATAGGTTGAATTCCCAATATTCCATTTCTGCCAGGAGCTAATCACGAGCAACCCTTACTAGCCTTGGGAAACTAAAATGAGAAATTTTACAGACTTTAGGAGAGCAAGGTGTTAGAAGCTTGGCTATAGAATAGCTAAAGTCACTTACTTGTTTTGGATGAGACTTGCAAAGGAAGTTTTAGCTCTTCTTGTTAATTCTGAATTTTGCATCTTTGCAGAAATCAAATTATGCTGACATAAGTGTTAAATGAGTTTGGTACAGAAAATTCAAGATTGTTCCTTCTGAAAGCAGGTGCGAAATTCTTTCAGTGAGATTAAATGTTTCCCTAACAATCTCACTGTGCACCTTTTCTCTCTGCACACTGTTTCGCTCAAGGGCCTGATGTGGACCGCGCATGCACCTTTTCATTTTTGGCTTAAAGCTGAAAATGGTGCGTGGTCACGCAATGCTCCCAGGGCCTGCACACACTTACCTGGTGTGCAGTGTGTCGGGAGCCGGACCGGTCACGCTTCCTGCCTCAGCGCTAGCCTCCAATTGCCAGGTTGCGCTGCGGTAGGTAAGGGCGGGGTGTTCGCGCGACCAGGAAGCTGCTGCAGAACTCAAGCAGCAGGGAAGCGGCAGCATTCCTGCTGAGGCTTTTCGCGTGAGACACCTCGCCCAGCCGCGCGAATGGATAACGTGCGAAAAGGGTACAAGTAGTCTTATATGGTTGTTTGTAAACTAAGGGAGCATTCAAATAGGATTTCTCATACTGATATATTGAAGTGGTATAGCCCTAAAATGTATAACATGCTTTTGCTAGTGTACTGATCATTTAAGAAGGTAAGTTTGCTTATACACTTGCATTCCAAACTCAATTTAGCCCTTATCAGGCATTTGTCCAAAGACGTGAGGACTAAGTTTGGCATAGGAATATGGTGTTCTGCACTCAAAGGGCCTTTTCACACTACACTGTTGTACTGCTGTTATTCCACTTTCAACATCCTATGGGGTCCTGGGGTTTGCAGTTTAGAGAGAAGCATTTAGAATTCTCAGTCAGAGAACTCTTTACCCTCAATAAACTGCAAACCCCAGAATTCCACAGGATGTTGAAAGTGGAATAATAGCACTATAACAGTGTAGTACAGAAAGGTCCATAGTCTCTGTGTGTTTTCCCTCTTCTTCAAACCTTCATGCTTGGGCTGGAATTTTCTTGGTGATATATGCTGCCTATCTCTCCCATTCCAACAATGTACAGTAGCACATACACATAAGCAACCTCTGGATCTGCAACTTTAAGCTGTCACAGAGTGTTGCCTCCTAAAATGGCAACAATGTGGATGCACTGAAGCATCCGGGCACACATTGGTGCCATTTTATAATATGTGGCACAGACATTCATGTTCTTTTCCCATTCCTGGGGGGGTCTTGGAATGGAATCTCTGCAGATACTGAGGTTGTATCTGTATCTGTATATACTTTTTTTGGTCATTATGAAAGGATTTACTCAATACTTCATTATTCCAATCATAGAGCTGGAAGAGACCACAGGGACCATCCAGTCTAACCCCCTGCAAGAACTCACATCAAAGCACTCCCAACAGACGGCCATCTAGCCTCTGTTCAAAAACCTCCAAAGAAGGAGACTCCACCACACTCCGAGGCAGCATATTCCACTGCTGGACAGCTCTGACTGTCAGGAAGTTTTTCCTGAGGTTCAAGTGGAATTTCCTTTCCTGCAGCTTGAACCCATTGCTCCTTGTCCTAGTCTCTGGAGCAGCAGAAAACAAGCCTGCTTCCTCCTCGACATGACATCCCTCCAAATATTTAAACATGGCTATCATGTCCCTTCTTAACCTTCTGTTCTGCAAACTAAATATACCCAACTTCCTAAGCTGCTCCTCACAGGGCATGGCTTCCAGACCCTTCACCATTTCGGTTGCCCTCCTCTGGACACACTCTAGCTCAGTGGTTCTCAACCTTCCTAATGCTGCGACCCTTTAATACAGTTCCTCATGTTGTGGTGACCCCCAATCATAAAATTATTTATTTATTATTTACAATGCCTCCCCCCTGGTAAAGGCCGCCTCACTGGCCAGGAACAAGGGGGCAGGCTGGGAGGGAAAGAGGAGCCGTGCGTCTCCCCCGGGGAAAAAGTCTAGAACCCCCCCCAGGCTCTGCTTCTGCTTCGCTCTCATTTCCGTTGGGGGGGCAGCATGAGAAAAATTTCCAGATTGTTGACCCTGGCCCGGGGGGGGAGAATACCAGTGCCTTTGTCTTTT
Organism: Ctenosaura bakeri; assembly: GCA_948474755.1. Lineage (NCBI taxonomy): Eukaryota > Metazoa > Chordata > Lepidosauria > Squamata > Iguanidae > Ctenosaura > Ctenosaura bakeri. Next base: position 73,209 of record CAOLHI010000821.1, read on the forward strand.
GCGCCGGGCGCAGCTCACCCCCCCAGAAAAGCGCTGCCTTGCGGCCCGCTGACCCTTCCGCAGCGCTCCACTCCATGGCGAGTGGGGCAGGGGCTGTGGCGAGGAGGGGGCCTGCCCCCCATGCTGCCACCGCCACCCCAAGGTGGCCCATTAGATGGGAGGTTCTCCCAGTAGCGGAGAAGGGGAGCGATTTCAGTCCCTTCTGAACAGGGGGCAGGAGGACACGAGCGCGTGGCTCACGCTTGCGCACCACCACTCCTGCTGTGGCGACGCTGTGGCCACACGTGCTCCTGCCAAAGGGGACAGGAGGATGCGAGCGTGTGGCTCGCGTTTACGCACCACCACTCCTGGGCCTTTTCCGCACGTTTCTTTATCGCGGAGGTGGGGGGTGCTGTTCGCGCAAGCAGGTTCTTGCACGAGGCTCTCTCTTCGCTGCTCCTTCGTCCCGCAGGTGGCTTCCTGGTCGTGCGACTGCCCCGCCCCTTTGTCCCCCAGCGCAGCCTACAGCTCCCAGGCTGCACTGCGGAAGGAAGAGGCGGGGCAGTTGCGTGACCAGGAAGCCAGCTTGTGGGACGAAGGAGCAGTGAAGAGAGTGCCTCGCACAAGAACCTGCTTGTGCGAATGGCACCCCCCACCTCCGTGATAAGATAACGTGTGGAAAAGGCCGAGGAGTGGTGGTGCAGAAGCACGAGCCACGTGCTCGTGTCCTCCTGCCCCCTTTGGCGGGAGTGCGTGCAGCCGCACGCACTCCCACCAAAGGGGGCAGGAGGACGCAAGCGCGTGGCTCGCACTTGTGCACCACCACCGAGGAGGGAATGGAGCCTAAAACCATCGGAAATACATATTTTCCGATGGTCTTAGGTGACCCCTGTGAAAGAGTTGTTTGACCCCCAAAGGGGTCGCAACCCACAGGTTGAGAACCGCTGATATAGCTGTTGTTTTGAAACAGAGAGAGGGGAGCCTTGTGTCCTAGGCTTCCAGTATACCTATTAGCAGTCCAGGAGAGTGACTGTTCTTTCTTTTTCTTGGCTACAAAACATTGCTGCCTGGCACCTCAAGCTGGGATTGTGCAGATGGGTGAAGTGGAAAGCCTAGCAGATATCCACCCATGGAGTTTTATACTGCATTGTCCCCGAACAGAATCTTAGCCTTTGTGTATGAACCTCCAAGAAGGTTTCTATGCACATTTGGTTGAACACACATCTAGAAGTTTCTGTACTTCTGAATGAAAATAGTCCAAGGAAGTACTGCAGCCATGTTTCTGCTCAGTGACAGCTGCTGGCTCCCATGCCAATGGAGCAGTGGGATTTAGCCTGAACTTTAAAGGAGTATTACAAAGTGCTGAACCTATTTTGTGGTATAGAGTTCAGCACTTGGATGGTTCCTTTAATTTTGGGCTAAAAGCAGGAGCAAATTCACATGGGAGCCACTGATCCTGATCTTCCACTCCATCCCACCCCAAGTATGTTTACTATAAACAGGCAAACATATATAAGATCTAACTTAATAAGAAAGATATAAGTGGCACCTGATAGGATATATCCATCATTAGATAGGCAGTATTAACCATTGTGTAGTTTGATTCTCTGTATATTTATTCAGAAGAAAGAGACACTGTAATTCAATAGGCCTTATGCACAGGAAAGTATACATAGAACAGCAGGTTTGGTCTTTCTGTAATAAAAATGTTTTATTTCTTGGCAGTGATAATAAGTTTAATGTACCCCAATTTAGAATGTTATAGCGTACTTGCTTTGATAATTAAAACACTGTGATTGATAAGATGACATAGTGTAGGAAAGACTTTAAGTGCTATATTCAGCTTTTCTGAGGCCCTAGTTTAAGTAAGCAGGACATTTGTGTGGTACATCAATTTTAGTGGTAGAATATGTTCAGGAGACACTGTGTTTGGATTACTTTTTAAAGAATTAAAGCAAAACAATTTGGACCTTTTATAAGCATGTAAGTGGACCAGCTCCAAGACATAAGCCCTGAAATTAAGCAAAAGCCTTGGGAACTGTGTCATTTTGACCATTTAAGGGACAGATTGGCTGAGAAGTGCTGGCACTTATAAGAATTCTTGCTATTTTAGACATTTATTTTATCTATCCACTATTAAATCTACTAGCAAAGACAACTTTGTAGCATTGCAAAGAATAGGTAAACAGATTTTTAAAGCATTTTTCCTCTCTCTCTTCTGTTCTTTTTACTTAAAAAAAGAATCATTTCAAAGAATTGCAGACACAGTGCCATTTGCTCTAGCACAGGCCTATTTCTTTTTGGTAGGGTCTGGTATAACCTTTGGTCATTATATGTTTTGATTCTGCATGTGTGTGTGTGTGTACATGTGCGCACGTAAGAATAGTTTTTAAAAGGGGGCTTTAGGTCTTTTTAAAATTGATTTCATCTGATGTGCATCACCTTTAGAACTCTAGCAGGACAAGAAATGATAAACTTTTTAAATAAATGGTTTGTGGTCCTGAGGATCATATTGGCTTGCAACTTATATCAGGTCTAGTTGCCATAGCCAGTTGGAAGGGATGTTGGGAATTTTAGGCCATTTCTGCACTAGCCTGTTATAGCGCTATGATTCTACTTTCAACATCCTATGGAATCCTGGGGTTTGCAGTTTAGGGAGAGGCCACGTGGCCCCTCCCGAAACTGCAAACCCCAGGATTCCATAGGATGTTGAAAGTGGAATCATAGTGCTATAACAGGCTAGTGCAGAAATGGCCATAGGTTGCAACCAGAAGGACAAAAAGGATGGTTTCTTTTTAATGCCAATATTTTCTCAACAGGCAATCTCAGTAAGAAACAAAGAAAAAAGTTTTAGAACAGAGAGTTCCTATGGAAATTTCGGTTGACCATCTCTTGGGAGGAGGGTGCTGTGTAAAGGCCTCCTGTTTTGGGGCCAGGTCAGTAATTCAGATTCTGGTCTGTTCTAGTCCAGTCCCAGATCTAATCTGGACCCTGTTCATCCATCTCTGGTGTGAGTGGAAATTGTTGCTGGATGCCTTCAAGTTGTTTCTGATATACAGTGACCCCAAGGCAAACCTAGCATATGTTCTTCTTAGCAAGGTTTTTTCCTGGGGGGGCTTGCCTTTCCCTTCCTTTGAGGCTGTAACAGTGTGACTTGGCCAAAGTTACCCAGTGGGTTTCCATGGCTGAATAGGAATTCGTACCCTGGTCTCTATAGTCCTAGGCCAATGCTCAAACCACTATACCGCACTGGTTTTCCTAATGGAAAAACAGCAATTTGAATTTTCTGAGTCTCCCATTTTTTTTCTCCCATGAGAAAACAAAATAGCAATAAATTCTTTTCTTTTTAACACAAAACCAGCATAAACTCTGCTTCTTTACAGTGAATTAATCCCATAAAATTGCAGTTAGGTAGCTTTGGGGGGTTCATAAAAATGCATGAAATTTTAAGACACAAGGGGATTTCTGGCTAAATCCTTTAGAGTAAAATTGCTGGCTGGTAGCTTCCTGAACTCTTCCTCAAAGCCAAGGTGACTAGACTGAGATGGTTGTACTTTGGACATAACTTGTGAAGACATGATGCACCAGGAAAGCTAATAATGCTTGGTAAAGTCAGTAGAAAAAGTAGAAGAATGCATTGCACGTGGACCGACTCAGTCAAGGAAACCACAGCCTCAGCTCTACAAGACCTGAGCAGGGCTGTTAGTGATATGTGACTTGGAAGTCTCTCTTTTATAGGGTCACCATAAGTCAAAGTTGATGTGATGGCAGTTAACAACAACTTCTAGGAGTTTTCATGCTACCCCTCCTTCCCCCCCAAAAAAAACATGAACTATGATTTTTCTTAACAGTTTGTGCAGACAGTTGAGCGTTCAGTCTTGTGAGTTCATACAGTTTTCTACAACGATACATTTAGGATCTAAAATGAAGGTGTGCAATTTGAACAACAAAAGACATGGACATGAATACCGTTGGCTGGTGTCAGCTAGATCAGACCCATTGAATCAAAGAGATTTACCCACAAAATTGCTCACCATTCAGCAGCAGATTCAGTGAGTCTCCTCTACCTGGGACAAATCAAAAGGATTCAGGGCTTATTGGGTGCATATGAGCAGCTGAAACAGACACAAGGGAAAACACACTGACACTAACATACTGAATTTGTATTCAGAATCAGATCTAACTAGCCTAAAGCACAGGGCCAAAATGAGGGGTGGGCCAAATGATAAAAGAGGAGTCTAATCAGATTATAAGTAAAATAATTACAGTGAGACAGGACAAATACATGAACTCAAACAATTAATAGACTAAGTAGTATTGGGGAAAGATTAGAAAAGGAGGATTGAAAGTTGAATAACAGAACGAAGGAAGAACAGACAAAACCATTCTACTGCAACCATACTTCACCAAAGCTTCTTAAACCTTGCCCTCCAAAATAATCTGATGAAGCAAGCATGCAAAGGAGAATCAATCAATACACTCTAGTGGCCTCATATGAACTCCTCCCCAGCCAGGAATGTGATTGGAAAATGCTGGTTAAATTCCCCTGGATTAGAAGGTAGAGCTACCAGTGAGCAAAATCCACCTCCCCTGTTTTCATTATCCTTCTTCCATATTTTTCTTGTATGATGCTTATGGTGGCACACTGCCTGGCTGGGTTGCTTTCTTGCTTTACTTCATTTTGTCCAGATAGCAGAATTAGTCAGGATCAATTAAGATTGTTCTGATCTAGAACTGACTTGGATGATCCAGGCTAATTCACATCATATACAGTTCTCCTTTCACATTTGTGGGTTTGACACTTGTGGATTTGATTATTCATGGTGTCAGCTTGCCTACCTCCCATTCTTCCCCTCCCATTCCCTGGCCAGTGGGTGTACTCTCTGGCCACCACTGCCAGCACGATTGTCCCAGCAGTGAGTGGAAGGATGAAGGGGAGGAAAGATCTCATGCGCTGCCCCCACCCGTACAATTGCGTGGGTGGGGGCATGGGTGGGGGCAGTGAGAGGGCAAAGGAGAGAAAGAGCTTTCCCCACATGTGCTCTTCTGCATTGCTCTCACCCATGCGATCGCACAGGTGGGGGCAGTGAGAAAGCAAGTGGGGGAAGATCTTTCCCTGCCTGCACTCTCCAGTGGAGCCAGCGAGAGGGTGAAGGAGGGAAAGATCTTTTCCTGCCCGTGCCATCCTGCACTGTCCCCACCTGCCGATTGCAATCGCATGGTTGGGGGCGGTGAGAAAGCATGCAAGAAGATCTTTCCCCACTCCTGCTCTCCTGCGCTGTCAGGGAGAGAGCAAAGGGGGGGAAGGGAGATCTTCCCCTGCAGTTATTTGTGTTTTTTGACTTTTGTGGGAGTTCTGTTTCCCTATCCCCCATGGATGCGGAGGGCCTACTGTAGATTTGTCTGAATTGACCTAATTCAGCTCAGGATTTTGCTAAATTTGCTAAATTGATCTGCAGCCCAAATACAAATACCAATACAAGCATTATCTCAGGCCCTTACTTCTCCCAAATTGGTGTGACAATGCCTAATCTGATAAGGTACCCTGCCTTCACCACCAAGCTCTGCGTCTCCCCTTATAATACTACCTTTGTCTGAAAGGATGAGAGTGTTCAGTGTTTATTTAGAACCACTTAATTTTATGGTAGTGTGTCTTCTGTGTGTCTTCAGCCAAGTCAGTGTTTACAAAAATAAATTGTAACATTTATTAAGATAACATTAAGAATAGAGTAGTGTTTCAGACTTCAAATGAAGTCTGGTTGATACATTTCCTCAGTGAACTTTTTAGATAATTCAATTATATCTTTAGACTTTCATATAAAGACATGCATCATATAATTGCCCTTTGACTAAACTCTCACCAAAGGCTCTACTCCCAATCTAGGTCACACTCTCTGACCAGATTCTAAGGTTCAATTACTCTTCTGCCTCTCACTAGGCTTCTGCTGAGAATTAAACCTCCCAAGACAGCCACACTCTCTGGCTGACTGAGGGATTCTATTTCCTAGCTCCTTGCTAGGTTCTTACTGAAGGAATGACAATACCCCCAGGTATTTGGTTTTATATATCTTTCTCTTTTAGCCACAAACCCCTCCCACACACTACTGGGCTGAGTTTCTCTCCTGAGGTGTTATTCTGGTTGCCTAGCAGCCAGCTTCCAGGTTGCACTGGCACTTCAGATAGCCACACCCCCAGAACATGGCCACAAGCATCTCACAACTTCAAGAAGAAACCAGCTACCTAGAAAATGTAACAGAAACATATCTTGAAAAGATATACGCCAGAAGCCAAAACAACTCAATCTACAAGCATATATTTGAGAGCTATTTTTATTCCTAAGAACTGATTAAACATGATGCTCAACACATCTTTGCATTTTTTGTTAGGGATTTAAAAAAAATACAAATGACAATGGATGAGGGGATGAGGACTGATCATTAAAGTGGGCCCTTGGTATCCACCAGGGTTTGGTTCCAGGATCCTCCCCCGCCCCATACCGAAATTTGTGGATACTCAAGTCCCATTACTTATAATGGTATAGTAAAATTGTATCCCTTATATAAAATGGCAAGATAGTTTTGAGGGGTTTTTTTTGGGGGGGGGGAGCGGGAATATTTTCAAGCTAAGGTTGGTTAAATCTATAAATACAGAACCTAAATATGGAGGGCTGACTGTATTGGCAACGTAAATGATGGGAGGAGCCAGTGAGTTAGCCCTTTTTTGCCTTGCAGTGCTGTCCTGAGGAATATCTCTCTCTTCATCTACTTGCTACCAAGAAAGCTACCATTGATGATGGTGGGGAATCAGTTCCTATTGCAAATAGCCCTTTCAGAGAATGATTTTTTTTTTTTGTCTTAACTTCCCCTTTGCCTTTCTGAGGCAATCACAGTAACAACTGTGTCAACCTTTCCAGCAATGTGTATTTTTTAAAGCATACATGTTTACTGTAAAAGTATGTAATGTAAAAATATATATGATATCCTGTCTAGTTTGCTTCTATGTATACTATGTACCTTTGACATTCTGTGCATCAAAAATATCTAAATTTGGTTGCCATTAATTGGCAAATGCATAATGAGTTCAGCTTCCCTTAAGATTTAAATAATGGCTCTGTTTTTGACTCTGTTCTGTAGCAATATGAAAACTGGAGGCCAAATCAGCCAGATAGCTTCTTTTCTTCTGGAGAAGACTGTGTTGTTATAATTTGGCATGAAAATGGCCAGTGGAACGATGTACCATGCAACTATCATCTCACCTATACTTGCAAGAAAGGCACAGGTAAAGAATTTCATCTTGGAACCACTAATTTTCACCTGAAATACACAAGGAAGGTAGTAAGAAACTGATGGGTGCAAATCTTGATTATGTCCTGAGTGGCATGCTGCACCACAGGCTTAGCTAATGTTTGTTGCTGCAAAAATTATGCTATGCAAATACATCCGCTACATTCTTTTGTTTAAAATGGCCTGAAACAAGCACATAAACAAAAATTTATTGCACTTTCCTGTTATAATTGTGTGAGTCTCTCCTCTCCTCTCCAACTGTTCTTTTCTTCTGTTTTTGCCAATTCTGCTATAAAAAGCTGCAGACCTATGACACTCTGTTCCTACCTATGTGGCTATTTTGCTTTTCCCAGATAGCATTTACAGCAGCCTTTCTCAACTCTTTTTCCTGGAGGAACCCTTGAAATGATTTTCAACTCTCAGGGAACCCTTGCATAAACACTATTATGGCCAGTATTCAGTATTAGCTACTTTGTAAGCTCTTGTGATAGGGCCTTCTGCTTCCCCTCTCAGTCTAGTATAGCAGCTTCCCAGTCTGATAAAGTGCTCTGTCACTTCACACATAGCTCTGCCTTCCTCTAAAGCACCACTTCTGAGAAAAGAGCAAGGTGTTTCAATGGTTATTTAGCACTCCTTTATAGTTTTATGGTTGTGTGTTTTCTCTTTGGTTTTAAATGCTGTGTACTACTCAGATGAATCACTATTTATAAAAATAAAGTGTAATATTTTTTGAAATAACATACGGTACCTTGGAGTTCATATGCAGATCAAAGTTCTCTTAGACAGTTTCCATATGTCTTGAAACCCTCATATAAACATAGGTATCATAAACAGCCTTTTGGCTACATTTTCACCAAGGACACAACCCCCAAATCTAGCTCACACTTTCTGACCAGATTATATAATGGTTTAATTACCCTTTAGCTTCTCTCTAGGCTCTCCCTGAGAATTAAACCCTCCCTGACTAAGGAACTCCAAAATGACACTCAGTGCTTGCCTTTTTATATAATTCTCCTCTCAAGCCTCCATCCCCTCCCTCACACTAATGGGCTGGGTTTCTCTCCTGAGTAGCTATTCTGGTTGCCTGGCAGCCTGTTGTTAGGCTGCTCTAGCACACAGGATAGCCAGACCTCAGAGCTCCATCATACCTCTTCTAGCCTGACACTCCCCACATAAACCTGATGGAAACTTCATTCACCTTCACTCCATTCACGGACAGAATGGGCATCCATTGTTTGGCTGGCAGGAAATGCTGGAGGTGCAGTGTTTTTGCTCCTTTTCCTTGAATCCAGCTGGGTTTTTTTTGTTTTCTTTTAACTTCCAATTTTTTTTTTCTGATTATTGTGTATTGAAACTAGCACTAGGATAGATTGCTAACTAATTTGAGGAGGGCCATAAGCACCACTGGAGAGGAAATGAACAAAATGTTTCCACGGGGCAGACAGAGGGCACTGTAGAAATTTGGATAATCTCTTCCAAAAGGGGGCCTTGTTTTGTCTTTGGAGGGAGAGATCCAACATATCCTCTGATAGTGGGACACTAAGCTTGTGCTGTTAATTGTGTGATGCCACATCCTAGATGGATCCTTAAATACTTATGTGCTATAATCTAAGCTGTTTGCAGGACTGATTTAATGTAATGTGGCTTTTAGAATCTCTCAATTTGCTAGTGAAAGTATATGTTGAGATTTTTCTAACAGCTTCTGTGGGGATTGTGGCAATGGAGTTAAAACATTCAAACTAGAAAAAGAAGTTTTTTATCCATATTTTCCATTGTTATGACTAACTTGATTTTTAGAAATAAAGGGCACATTTTGGATATAATTTTCCTTTATTCAGAATTTTTTGGAGTTTGGGGTAGGGAAGACTAAACCAGAAATGGAAAAACATTGACAATATGCCTGTGTTTCTGTTTCCAGTGGCCTGTGGCCAGCCGCCTGTTGTAGAAAATGCAAAGACTTTTGGGAAGATGAAACCTCGCTATGAAATTAATTCATTGATTAGATACCACTGTAAAGATGGTTTCATCCAGCGCCATGTTCCAATCATCCGTTGCCAAGGGAATGGCCGATGGGATTTGCCTAAAATTACCTGCATGACTCGTAAGTTGCCTTTAAGAAGGAATTTATGATAGACAGGATTCAGGTCAAGTGTTTACCAGCCTGTTGAGAGTCTTCCCATGGTGAAGGAGAGGCACCTTCACTGAGATCCCTGGCCCTTTGGTATCCATGCCTTACATTGATACCTGATCCTTCTGATGCTCATTTATTCAATGATCCTCTGTTGAGGTGGAAGAACTGTGCAAACTGGGCTTTTGGGCGATAAAGTTTCTGCATGGAGTGCCTGGGGTACATGGGACTTCATCTCCCCGCTGGAGTAATTGGGATCAGAGCTTGGAAAAATTGCTTTTAAAATTAATTAGTTGCGGTTATATGTCTAAGCTCCCCACAATTATCACTTTTTACAAAAAACAAACAAACCCCACATCCTTCTTCTTGTTCAAAATTCATAAAATAGTTAATTTTTACTTCTGTAAACTACTGCCCTGTAGTACAAATGGTATGCTCCTCTTGTGCACCACATTGTTGCCTGCACACCCACAAGAGAGCAAAAGCCAGCAGTTGAACTTGGTGATATTCCTCCTCCACCATTTAATTAATCTGGGCCCCATATTTATAAAAGTAACTAAAAGTTTCTAGTTGCACTACAAAGAGTGAAGTTATTCCTTGTTAACTTACAACCACAACCTAATGTTGTTATACTGCAGTTACTAGGGAAATGAATTAATGATAAGCAACTAGTTATTGTAACTAGTTATCTGCAAGTTGTTTGTTAGGCTGCTCATCCTCCACGTGAAGGCTGTATCTAGACCAGGAACTGTTATCACCTGAACCTAGAAATCTAACCTATTGCATCCATTCATTCTGTTTGTCATTTTGCTGGCACATTTACAAAGTTTTTCTTTTTTCTTTCTTTCTTCTCTTTTGTTTTCAGCATCCTCATTCCAAAGGACTTATTCTAAGAAATATTATTATAAACATTCTTCACCAGGAAAGGGAAACTCATTAAATTCATCAAAACATTTTCATCGTTGGATCAGGACATGGCAGGATTCAAGGCGCTGAATGCTCTCTGGTGAAAAAGAGATGTTTGCCATGCTAGCCAAAGTCCTAGCTTACCGTGCCTTTTTAAAAAATATCAATTATAGGAATATTACCAAGCATTTTTTTTGGAAAACTTATGGACTTATGTACACATTAAATATCAGTGATTGCTACAAATGAAAGTGCTGAAAAGGGAGCCATTTCCAGCCTGTCTAGTGCATTAATTTCTACATCATTTTTGAGGGACCAGTTGATTCTAGCATCCAGCATCCAGTAATAATTAAACTCTTCCATTTAGCACCAATGATAATGTAAATAAGATGATTTAATGGTGTTGTTTTGAAAGAAAGAAAAAAACCTGTATATACAGTGAGATGTCACACTAAGTTCAGGCTTATTTATGGCTATTTGGCCTCAGAGGTCTTTAATCATTTATTTTGTTTGTCTTGAGGTACATTGCCAGGCTGGGAATAGTTTTAAGTTGTTGTCTGATCTCTTCTTCTTTTTTTCGTAAACATGGGGGGAAAATGGCTATTTCTGCATGAAGATGAACAACAAAAGGAACATCTTGCTTAGAGAACTCTTCTACTTCCCAGCTGAGGTCCAGAGAGAACCATGTGATGTAAACATACTTAAGGAGCATGATAAATGGGAACAACCCTGAAGAGGGAACTGCAATACGGAACTTGACTTTTGTCCTTTCCAGCTTTGGCACTGATCAAAAAGGACTTGCCTGGAGGACTTCTTCTTCTTCTTCTTTTTAAGTGACAAGGAGGGCCTGTAGGAATAACAGTAACAATAATAAAGTGCTAATACAGTAAATCTCAACCAGGGCCACTTTTTAAAAAGATAACTTTTACAACACTAACCGTGGGTCTATGTTACAGCTCTCTGCATTTTAAGATGGAGATAGATAGACCTGCCTTCTTTTCTTTTTTTTTTGTAAAAAATAGAAAAATAAAATAAAAAGTAAATAATTTTGTATATAAAAATATATATAACCATTTTTAATCCTTTTATAAAGTAATGAATGTTTGTGTATGGATGCTGCAGCTGTGAAGCGTACATAAATAAATGAAGTAAGCCATACTGATATAATTTATTGGATGTTCTTTTTATCTTGAAATAGCTAGGTGGCATATTGATAGCTGCCCAATACTCCTGATACATTTGAAAGAACCAGATTTGGCTTCAGATGTTTTTAACTTGAGGAGAAAAAACAAACAAACACTTAATACATGGGATCATTTTGTCTGTGAGGACTTGACTGAGAGCTGAGTGACTTGTACACAATCAATTTTGTTATCTGTGAATAATATTTATGCCCCCCCACAAGTATTATAAGTTTTTTTTTTCATACTATACACAACTGAGGATGTGTATTGGGAGTGGGAGGGTATGCCTGATTCAGCTCTGGTGGAATATAGTAACTGCAGGAAGTAGTACTTAAAAAAAAAACAGATTGGATGCTGTATCTGTGGTACTATCCCATATACTTGATAGAAGGTGTATATGCTTTTGCTCTTCACAGATCTGGCATGCCTGCCTTCTGCCAAATTTACCAGGCAACCCTGTACCAGCATAATGTTCCAGTCTGTCTTAGTTCATTAGATCTAATATGTATAGTCCAAGATCATACCTGGAATTCTTTTCTGGTATGTCAGTCTCATTAAAAACAGGCCTATGTGTTTTAGTTATGAAATGCTCAGGCCCAATTTGAATGTGCTCATTGATATGGGTTTTTGATGATGATGTTAGAGATGGGATAGGCACACCAGGTGGGCTGGGACAGGCAGAGTGCTCTGCCTTTCTCTGCCAGGCATACAGGATAGATTTGGGAACAAGCATTCTCTAATCTAGCCTAAACCAATCTTTCCTCTCAATAATCTTGTTTGTTTTTTTACTGTAATTTGGAAGGGAAGATTTGAAATGTTCTGTGCTTTGAACTTTAGAGCAGCATTATGAAGAAAAATATTCTAGTTGTATCAGTGCATGTGATGTTTGTAAGGAGAGTAGAAGATAATAAGGGCTAGCTGATAGACTAACCTCTTCATAATATAATCCCGGTATGTGTTTTTAGTATATGACATAGATGTAGCTGTAAACAGACTCTGTGTGTATACTCACATATCAAGAACCTTGCCCTGGATTGGTGAAACAAGGTGATTTTACATATCAGTTTTGTGTGGCAAGCATTTCTTTCTGAATGCAACCTCAAGTAGTGCAAATCTGTAGTTACCACAACAGAGCTCATTCTAATGTTGGCAGGTATCCTGTATACAGCATACAATTTCTCACTGCCTAAAGGCTTTTTTGGCCAAATTAACTCATTCTGACGTAACCTGAGGTGACCTAAAAGTTAACAGATTTATTATTGTGTGAATTTATGAGAGATTCATAGAGCTGTTTTGCCCCTATGCAATAACTTTATGCAAAAAAGGAGGAATGTCCAAGGAACTGGGTCATATAAAATAGCCAGACCTAGATATTTGCCTCAAGGCTGCAATAAAACAAAAAGGCAGTGTCTAAGGAGGTGCCCCATTTTGGATGCAGAAATAAAACTCACTATGTGATAAACAGAAAGCAGATAAGCAAGAAGAAAAACCTCACTATATTGTGGGGAAATTCAGAACTTTGCAAAGGAAGTTCAACCACCAGTTATCTAAAAGGAAGATATTTAGGCATCTATCTTGCCATTTGGCTGCACATATGCTAACTTTACCCATGCAAAAATAGGCCTGTGTTTGCTATGTTGGAACAATTTGGGACCAGTTTTATGAAATGTGAAATCACCCTGAGAAGAATCGGGCTTTACCTGTTCTTTGTGACCTGTCGTGGTCTCTTAGATAAAGTAAGCATTGTTTTGTTCTGTAATTTCCTACCTTTCCTACACAGAATACTTTGCCGCCCACTATTTATATTCTATTTTGTATAGTGTGTAATGTGAATGTTTCATTGTTGTGAAAGAAAGTTTAGAAATGTTGTCAACTTTTTATATATTGGCTTCTGGCTCACCAAAGAAATCTTGTTTTGCTCTATTGTGACCTGTCCTGTTTATTGCATGTCTTCAAATTTAAGTCTATGTAATGTTATCTTCTACTGATCAGTTACATAATTGAGAAGAGCAAATACTGAAAGATGCAAACACTTTCATAATTTTTTCTACATTTCTAATAACTTTTTAGCTGATTAACCAGGGTCAATTTTTGATAGACTTTTAATGGGAAATTGATTTGATCATAGCCCACTAGATACAGATGATTTATAAAACCTGTTTTATAATATACCATCTATATATATAATAAATATTGTGTAAAATGAGATTATTCTCAATAAACAGTATATATACAACATTTTGTACAAAAACCCTAGTAGTGTAGGATGTATCTGTTTTTCACTGTTTGTACAAAATACACCTTTTGATCTTTCTGATACCAGCACATGCTCTCTTCCTGGTTTTCTTTTGTACTTTGCAGACCGGGAGTCAAATCAAGGTAAGTGAGACAAAGAGAATCAAAGACCTGCTGAATCTCACCTCAGCTAAATAATGGCACAAAGAGTCTTCAGTCATCTGAAAATGGAGATCTTCTTTACAGAATGAAGTTACCTATTCACATTGTATTTATTCATTTATTTTAATTTATATCCCACTTTTCTCCCATGTAGGACACCAAGATCCTCATCATATACTATATAAATGTACCCCTATATATATCAACTCATGTTAAAAAAGGAAATGTTTTTGTAATCTTCCCACATAGTTTTTTTTTTTTGTCAAGTCTGAAACACAGATGGTAAGTGAATGAATACCCCCAATTATATTTTAACATTTACCACCACGTTTCCAATCTGAAAATTCAATGGTCTGGTTCAGAAATAGTGATCTGATACCTAATTTTTGGTCATTTTTTTCCCTTGAGTTCCATCTTCCTCCTTCCTTTGTCCACGCAGCTAGGGGCAGATGAGGATTGCTGTGTTCTCTCCCACCCAAAGGGATGCTCCAAGTGAGTGCAAGCAAGAGGCCAGCATTTTGAACATGCATTCATCTTAACCAATGTCTCCTCCCCCTTTTCCTCAGGAGCCTATCAGACCTCTGTAGAACAGAAGATGAGGACAGCATTCAAAGAATGTGGTGGACCATCTAGCTCCTTGCTGTATTGGATTTTCCCAGGCTTCTGACAATGTCCCTCAGTATTCTTGGGAGGAATACTGCACTACTTCTGCCAGATCTCTGTGCAATTGTTTTTGTCTTATATGTTCCTCTTCCCTATGTTTCTCTGCTTACCCAAATAACAGATTCAATTTACGCTCCAAAGGGTTTACTTTTCACTTTCCCCTTATCCTGGCACAGTCACTGCCCAAATTCATTTTAAAAAATGTTTTTAATTGCTTTAAATGTTTTTATATTTTAATTTATTGTTTGGTCCCATTCTGGCCTCAAAACAGGCCTTTGTATCTCAACCCTAAAAAACCTACACATTTTACCCCAAATTCCTGCATCAGTTAATGGATCATTCATAGTTTATTACTTTTTCCTCATCAGTTCACAGGTCGCAAGCCATTTACCGGTAGATCTCAGAGAAAATGAAGCCTGAACCAGATGTTTATTTATTTATATTTATATTTATATATATATATATTTATATATTTATATATATTTATATATATATAAAAAGAGTTAATCCTTAGCTGCTGAATTATCCAGAACTGTGTGCTCAGATTTCCTAAATTGTATTCAGATTCAATAAGGACCAATGTGCAACATCAGGCTCTGTTGGAAGACTATCAGTTCTCATATTATGAAAATGGGAACAAAGCAAATCATATGAGAACTCTGGATTGTCCAGGGCAGGTGTAAGTAGCAGGATCCTGGTTTATATAGGATGCAAGGCACTTATTTGTTGATTCTAGTCTATGTGTGTCTGGTCATGTTCAGTGCATTTATTGACACGAGGCAGAGAGGCAACCACCTGAGGGCAGCCTCACAGCATTTCCTTTTGAGATATACCCCTCAAACACATCCATCTGTTAAGGAACAAAGATGTGCATGCCACATGGCTTGTTCTGCATTTTCTAAACTATCCTAAACTCAAGTTGCACTGGTGGACATTGTCTTATCACCATTACCATGTAACCCATACAAATTCAGCAGGTAGACTGGTCCCTTTCTGTATGTGTATTTTGGAGGAGGAGAACTTTCTTGTCTTTTGCCCCTGCTTGAACTGGTCCATTTGATCTAAATCCAACTGTTCATTCCAACTACAATAAACCCATTGAATCAATGGGAATTTGTTAAGCAAAACCTTATGTAAATCCCTGTAGGCATTTGTATGATATATTGGCATACTGCTGATTGATGTCCCAAGAGACGACTCTGCTCACTACAGTGCCAGTGATACACTTGAATAGGCCAGTATTTATGGTGAGGAGTACATTTTGAATACTTAAACTGGCAAAGCTTCATTTGTAGCCAGCATCCTCTAAAAATGAATTCTTTGTGGTAAGAAATGAACTACGTAATAAGGTTAAAAAGTGTGAACATGGAGCACCACAAGTGGTTTTCTAAGACTAGAAATTAGTGTTATTGCAATTACTATTAATCCATTACCACTACTACAACAATAGTCAAACATGCAAGACAGCATCCAGGTGTTCGGGTGAAGCTCTCTGTTTTGCTTTCACTGCATTTCTTAGAATCCCATCATCATAATTATCCTGTCCAAGTTCTAGACTGAATGGCAAGATCTTTTCTTTCTTCCTCCATGGAAATTTGTGTGTAATTTGGTACTCAAATTAAATCTCTTACTGTACACATTATTCTTAATTATGGATTTTAACACATTTTAATGCATTTCAGTCATCTACATTTGCTTGTGTGTAATTAAAAGAAGA
The DNA here is from genome assembly GCA_948474755.1 of Ctenosaura bakeri. Lineage (NCBI taxonomy): Eukaryota > Metazoa > Chordata > Lepidosauria > Squamata > Iguanidae > Ctenosaura > Ctenosaura bakeri. Next base: position 89,466 of record CAOLHI010000821.1, read on the forward strand.
AAACATATGGAGAACCATGTGGGGTTAGACTGCATATCTAATCCAACACTATGTTAACATATTGAGCATCCAGATGTCCTAATGAGAAACCTGGAAATGTACTTTCCAGTGACTGATACAGAGAAGTGTATGGCCTCTGATACTGGAGGTGGTATAGAATCAGAATAATAAAGTTGAAGAGACCTCTGGGGCCACTGAGTCCCAACCCTGCCATGTGGGAATACACAGCTAAAGCATCCAATCTCTGTTTAAAGATCTCTGATGAAGGAGAGTTCACCATCCATTCCACTGACAACTAGCTCTTTCTATCAGGAGGTGCTTCCTAATACTTTGGTAGAATCACTTTTCTTGAAATTTGAATCCATTGATTCATTCTGGAGCTGCAAAAACAACTTTGCTCCATCTTCTACCCATCTTAATAAAGTACTTTCCACAGGATGGCATCCTCCTGGCATGGAGATGCAAGAGGGGCAGGATTGTGACAACACTTCCCCATGATGTTGTCAGGGTCCTGCCCTTCCTGTGTTGCCAGCCAGCATGATCATGGGGTATATCTTTCATGGAAAAACTCAATGACCCCGATCACAAGAGTCTTCTGTCACAGCCAGCTATACAGAAGGGATGGAAGCACAATCAGGCACTTCCTTCCCCACTGCAGCAGTGCAGAAGGAAGAGGCATATCCCTCATGCTTCCTTCCATAGGGAGCCAGTTGAGTGCAGAGAGGAGTGCTGGGGACACATTGTCACCCTGGCAGAGGTACTGCCAGGATTGTGATGGGATGACAGTGAGAACATCATCCTGCAGAAAGGGCTTAAGTTGTCATTGACAGCCCTGTCTTCTAGGAATTTATCCAGTCCCTTCCAAAGACATCCAAATTAGCAGCTGTAATTGCATCCTGCAGCACTGAATTCCACAGTGTAGCTAGGCACAGTGCACCTATCTGTTCTGAATCTCTATTTACTTTAATTTTTAAAGCAAATAAATATTCATCTTACAAATCTCAAATCATGGCAGAAGGAAGGCATGCTGCATGTGTGTCTGTGTGCAAATAATTTCTTGGAAAGATTTGTGCATACTGATAACCCAAGTTCCAGTTCATAAACCATGGCATTCTTGGCGTTTGTATCTTTCACTGTTATATTTATATGTGGAAAACCTTTCCTTGTTAAACAATGAAAGAGCACTGGATTACTTTCATGACTTAACACATAACTTCTGAGAATACCTCTTGGCCCTACTATTATGAGAAAGGGAGCACAGAACTCCCTTTCCGCTATTTCTGTCCCATGAATCATTTTATAAACTTCTGTCGTGCCTTCCCTTACTTGCCCTTAGTCTAAACCAAACTCCCTCAAACATTGTGAATTTTCTTCATAGGGGAGTTGCTCCATTCCTTGTTCACTTACCCTTTTCTGCATCTTTCCTTGTTCTACAATACCTTTTTCAATATACCCATTTTCAGTACCCTGTTCTACAATGCCCTTTCCCTATTCTACAATACCTACTTTTAGATGAAGCTGATGCTTGTGATTCCCACCCAATGAAGAAGCTGGTGCTTTTGGGTTTTTTACTATATGGCATTAAACCTAAAGAAATACACAGATGCCACACTGCTCAGCAGTTACAAGATTGAAAGATGAACTTACACTCTTGTAATTGATGGGTATTTACATTTACTGTTGTGAATGACTGAACATGACCTCAAAAGCCTACCTTTACAGCCAGGTAGCACACCAGTTGATGTGTTTCGGAAGTACTGCAGATCAGAGCACTGGGGAATGATGTCTGCAGTGTTCTCACTGTCATAGGACACATTTAAGAGAAGCAGGTGTGGCAGGACCCCACAGTGGTGGAGCTTGGAGTGTGTGGAGGTAGGAGGGGACGTGGCCACTGTGCATGAGGGCATGGCAAGGGTGCTCGGGGGCATGGCTGCAGGCCGGCTGCCCTAAAAACATTGCCACCTGGGGTGAACCGCCTCCATCGCCCCCCGTCACTACGTGATTGGGACCCCAAGGTGTCTCTCTAGCTGCCTGATATTAATGTACCTTTGCAACTGGGACAACACTGAAGACATCATTCTCCAGTGCCTTGAGAACACTTTGGTGAGATTGTTGCCAGGCTGCTAAGGTAGGCTTGGGGAGAGGATGGCATAATTAGACATAACTATGACATTGGAACTCCACTGTCATATTGAAGTTAATGATGATCTCAGCCTCACATTTATTGGTCAATAATCTCATAGATTATGATATAACTTTGTAAAAAAAAAAACGGTGCAAAAATCTTTCCATTCCTTACCAGGGGACATCTGAATAATTTTTAAATACTGAATCTTATTTAGTTTATACTAAGCATGGGCAGCTGCTACAGGCTGAGGTGCCAATTTTCTCCCTTTTGGCATCAATCATCAAAAAAGTAAAAAAACAAAAACAAGTGCCAGAAGTCAACTTCTGTTTTTCAAAGAGTGTCTGTGTGTATCTGCGTGTGTGTTAAACAACATAGAGTGGTTGTAACCTATTTAAAAGGAGAATTGCCATTCTAAGGGGTTTACAGGAGAGGCAATGAACCCCCTCTGTCTGACAAAGGGGTCTGGAGGAGTTGTAGGCTGCAAGAACAGCCTTTGTGGGCCACATAGAAGGCTGTCTTTGCAACCCACAACTCCTCTGGACCCCCTAGCCAGAAAGAGGAGAAGGGGTGGATTGCCTCCCCTGTAAATTTCTGAGAGTGGCAATTCTCCTTGGGCCACACTTTTCCTGCCCTTGCTCTACACTTTTTGGCTTGCCCTCTCTCCCTCTTTACCTTTCCACTTTGGTGATGCCCCATCTTGCTCACCATTCTCTTAATCCATCTTTCCCTTTGCGTCAATAACTATTCCTCCTGGGACAGCTTCCTAAACCTCTCACAGAGTTCTGTCAACACATGGGATTCACAGGTATAGCCATCAGACAAGTTCCAAGATCTGGAATTGATACAAATGTTTAGCATTACTTAAGGTCATCTGTTCCACTGTTTTTATTCAGTTCATGTAAGTTCTTGGTCAGACCTTGCCTGGAATACTGTGTCCAGTTCTGGGCACCAGGATTCAAGAAGGATATTGACAAGCTGAGGTGTGTTCAGAGGAGGGCAACCAAATAATAATAGGCCTGGAAACCATGCCCTAGGGGGAGGGAGTTAGGGAGATGGGTATGTTTAGCCTGGAGAAGTGAAGGTTAAGAGGTGACAGGAGAGCCATGTTTAACTATTTGAAATGGTGTCATATGGAAGAAGGTTAAGAGGTGACAGGAGAGCCATGTTTAACTATTTGAAATGGTGTCATATGGAAGAGACTAGAACAAGGAGCAATGGATTCAAAGTACAGGAAAAGAGATTCCACCTAAACATTAGGAAGAACATACTGATAGTAAGAGCCATTTGACAGTGGAATATGCTGCCTCAAAGTGTGGTAGAATTTGCTTCAGAGATCAATAAACAGAGGCTGGATGGCCATCTGTTGAGAGTATTTTGTGTATTCTTACATGACAAGGGGTTTGGCTGGATGGCCCTTGTGGTCTCTTCCAACTCCACGATACTATGTCCTTTTCAAGAGCCTATCATCCGCTGATTTAAAAAGCCTAGTGAGCATTGGTGCTGTGATGTAGTTAAATAATATAAAGCTCTATTCTCTGAATATATCTAGAGAAGGAAGCATGATTGGCCCTGGTTTTGTTCCTGGTTATGTGTCTCTGCCTTAGAATCATAGAATCATAGAAATTCAGAGTTGGAAGAGACCACACAGGCCATCCAGTCCAACCCCCTGCCATGCAGGAACACCCTCAAATCAATCCTGACAGATGGCCATCAAGCCTCTGCTTAAAAACCTCCAAGGAAGGAGACTCCACTACACTCCGAGGCAGCACATTCCACTGCCGGACAGCCCTGACTGTCAGGAAGTTCTTCCTGAGGTTCAGGTGGAATCTCCTTTCCTGCAGCTTGAATCCATTGCTCCTTGTCCTGGTCTCTGGAGCAACAGAAAACAAGTCCCCTCCTTCCTCTGCGTGGCATCCCTTCAAATATTTAAACATGGCTATCATGTCCCCTCTTAACCTCCTCTTCTGCAGACTAAACATACCCAGCTCTCTAAGTCTATCCTCATAGGGCATGGCTTCCAGGCCTCTCACCATTTTGGTCACCCTCCTCTGGACTTGCTCCAGCTTGTCAATATCCTTCTTGAATTGGGGTGCCCAGAACTGGACACAGTATTCAAGATGGGGTCTAACCAAAGCAGAGTAGAGTGGTACCAGTACCTCCCTCGATCTAGACACCATACTCCTATTGATGCAGCCGAGAATTGCATTGGCTTTCTTGGCTGCCGCATCACACTGCTGACTCATGTTCAGCTTGTGGTCTATGAAGACTCCTAGATCCCTTTCACACGTACTGCTATCCAGCCACGTGTCCCCCATCCTATATTTGTGGATTCCATTATTTCTGCCTAAGTGTAGGACCTTACATTTCTCTCTGTTGAATTTCATTTTGTTAGCCTCGGCCCAGCTCTCCAATCTATCCAGGTCATTTTGAATTTTGATCCTGTCCTCTGGCGTATTAGCAACCCCTCCCAATTTGGTGTCATCTGCAAATTTGATGAGCATGCCCTCTATTCCTTCATCCAAATCATTGATAAAAATATTGAACAGCACTGGGCCTAGGACAGAACCCTGTGGCACCCCACTAGTCACTTCTCTCCAGAATGAAAAGCAGCCATTCGTGATCACCCTTTGGGTTCGGTCGGTCAACCAATTACAAATCCAACTAACAGTAGCCCTGTACAGCCCACATTTTACTAGCTTCGTTGCAAGAATGTCATGGGGAACTTTGTCAAAGGCCTTACTGAAATCGAGGTATGCTACATCCACAGCATTCCCTTCATCTATCAAGCTAGTAACTCTATCATAAAAAGAGATAAGATTAGTCTGGCATGACTTATTTTTGAGAAATCCATGTTGACTTCTCGTGATTACCGCGTTGCTTTCTAAATGATTAGAAACTGACTGCTTAATGATCTGCTCCAGGATCTTTCCGGGTACTGATGTCAGGCTGACTGGGCGATAATTATTTGGATCCTCTTTTTTTCCCTTCTTGAAGATGGGGATAACATTTGCTCTCTTCCAATCTGCTGGAACTTCTCCTGTCCTCCAAGATTTCTCAAAAATTATAGCAAGCGGTTCCGAAATGACCTCTGCCAGCTCTTTTAATATCCTAGGATGCAATTCATCTGGCCCTGGAGACTTGAATTCATCCAATGCGGCCAGGTATTCCTGTACCACCTCTCTACTTATTATGTGCCTCATTTCCTCTGCTTCCTCCCCTGCTCCCCAACCGCCAGGTTGAGTGCTTGTATCCTTCTGGGAAAATACGGAGACAAAGAAGGTGTTAAGTAGCTCTGCCTTTTCTCTCCCCCCTGTGAGTAATTCGCCATCTTCTCTGCGTAGCGACCCTACTGTCTCCTTCTTTTTCCTTTTGCTGCGGACATATTTAAAAAAACCCTTTTTATTGTTTTTAATGTCTCTGGCCAGCCTAAGTTCGTTCTGTGCTTTAGCCTTTCTGATTTCCTCCCTACATCTCCTAGCTACTTGCTTAAATTCTTCTTTGGTGGTTTCCCCCTTCTTCTATTTCCTATACATGTTTCTCTTAACTCTTAGCTCAGCTGAGAGTTCTTTAGTCAACCATTCTGGTTTCTTCAGATGCCTTCCATTTTTCCTCCTTAATGGCACTGTTTTAGACTGTGCCTTCAGTATCTCCTTTTTAAGGAACTCCCATGCCTCCTGAACTCCTTTCCCTTTCACTATTCCTGACCACGGAATTCCAGCCAGCAGCTCCCTAAGTTTACAGAAGTCCGCTTTTTTAAAATCTAAGATGAGTGTCTGGCTACCCTTATCTTCTCCTTCCCACTGAATGCTAAATTCCAACAGGGCATGGTCACTTTGTGTACTTTTGTGTGGAAAATCATATAAGCAATCAGGAATCCTTGACAAGGCAGAGAAGAGTCTGCAGTTATATGGGTAAGCTTTTCTAGATATTACACCAAATGCGTACAAGACAGAATGTATCCAACAACTGCAAGTGAGCAAAAATCCACTCTGTGCATGTTCAGAAAACATCTGAAAAGTGCTATAGTTCTTACACAATATATAGCAGCTGCATGATGATGAACAGCTCTACAGCAAGATCTATTTATCCCTAACTAAACAGCTGATCTTCTAAAGCAGTGGTTCTCAACCTTCCTAATGGCACAACCCCTTAATACAGTTCCTCATGTTGTGGTGACCCCCAACCATAAAATCATTTTTGTTATTATTTATTTATTTATTTATTTATTTATTTATTTATTTATTATTTAGTTAGTTAGTTATTTCCAACATCAAATAGATTGGAAACACTGTCCTAAATCACTGCTCTGGATAGACTTCTAATGCCTAAAAACTGGTAACTCTCCCCCCCGCTTTTTTTTTAAGCACAGAAAGCGTCCATCAGTGCCAGAATTAAGGCAGTAGTTCTAGTTCTGAATGTTCAGTTTCCACAGTTCTAAAAGCCAGTCACTCCCAAAGGCAATGCCGAAACAGCCCACATTTTACACGAGGCACAGGGAGGAAAGGACAGGGAGAGAGGAAAGATGGTGGCGGCATAAGCAGATGCGTTTTGTTTCCCTCTCTCCCTCCCTTAAAGGGAGTGCAGACACTGAACATACAAAAAGCGAGGAATGCAAGACAGTCAGGGTGAAGAACACAACACGTGTGTGTGGCAAGTGCCAAGGGTCCATGCACAACAAAAGCAAGAGGAGAAAGTCATCCTGGCTATTTCTGCACTAGACTGTTATAGAGCTATTATTCCACTTTCACCATCCTATGGAATCCTGGAGTTTGCAGTTTGAACTGCAAACCCCAGGATTCCATAGGATGGTGAAACCGGAATCATAGCGCTATAACACTGGAATGTGGAAATGGCCAAAGTCCACAGAACGAATCAGAGCAGCGCTTTCGGGTCAAAAAACCAAAAAAACAAAAACAAAAAACCAAGGAGCCTTAGGGGCTCTTGCTACACAAACCAAAGCCCTTGGCTTACGCCCTCTGCTCCTTTCCCGACCGAGTTCTCGGTCTCGGATGGACCGATCTCCCCCGTCGGATGGCAGATCTGCCGCAGGAAAGTTTTCCCCTTTGCCTGCCAGACCAAAGGCAACAGCCACACCGACAACTCCCACAAAGCGGCGTGCCCAGAATGAATGGGCGACCGGGCGATCGCCGCTGCTGCAGCTCTGCCACTTTGGGAAGCAAGCGGAGCCCAGCTGCTCGCTCGCCCCAGCAAGCAACTCTGTTCACCGGCATGAATGAGCGTGAGGCGAAGAGGGTGAGGGGATGGGGTCTTACCTCCCAGACGTCCCAGTGCAGTGCCATAAACCCTGAATGGGAAGCCCTGTGTGTGTGTGTGTGTATGTGTGTGTGTGTGGTGCGGGCGTCCAAGCAGCGCCTGGCTGCTCACTCGCCCCGACAAGCAACTCTGACTCTGCAAGCCGGCATGAAGGGGAAAGGGGACACTGAAGGGGAAGCCCTCCGTGTGTGTGTGTGTGTGTGTGTGGTGCAGGCGCGAGCGTCCAAGCAGCGCCTGGCTGCGCCCGGCTGCATGCCTCCTCTCCCCTCCCACCAGCGCGGGGTCTTCTCTCCTCACCTCCGCCTTAACGCTCCGGCTCCAGCTCTCTCCTCTTGGTCTCCTCACCTCCGCCTTAGCACTCGGGCTCCAGCTCTCTCCTCCCACTCTCCATACCTCCAGCTCCACCTCAGGCTCCTCCAGTGCTTTCCCACCAGGCAGGGAAAGACGGGGAAACGCCCAGCACGCCTCCTCTCCCCTCCTCCCAGCGCAGGGGTCTCAGAAGCACTGCTCCCATTGACTGTGAGGACACCTTCTTTTAAAAGGGGGGCAGGATTGAGGAGCGGCAACCCCTGTGAAATGGTCGTTTGACCCCCAAAGGTGTCCCGACCCCAGGTTGAGAACCTCTGTTCTAAAGAATATGGAGAGTCAGCTAAACTCTAAAAGAATTAAAACTCTAGCAATGCACATGACCAAAACTACTGCAAGCCAAAGGGCAAAAATACATGCAGTGTTTTACCCGAGACAAGTACCAGAATGACTAGCATTGACCTCCAGATTCACAAGAAGTTACTTAGTTCCAGTGGCAATTACTTCCATTTACCCAGTATTATCCCACCAAAGCATACACTTTTAAGCATGTACTGAAGTGTTCCATTAAATTCAATGTTAAGTTGTGGCTTGCAATGTTTTAGAATTCACTGTTTCTCAGGAAACTGCAAAACTGAACTAAGTTTAATGATTGTGTAAGTTCAGTTCAGGACAAGCACAACTAGATGTCTGCTTTAACGGTGGGATAATCTAGTGAAAATAATTTTTTAAGAAAGGTTTGCTAGAATCTTTGTGTTGACATTTCATCTGAAGATGACAATACTTACTGCATCCCACACATTTAACGAGAATGAGAGGTAAAAAAAAATATCTCTGAATTAATTGGCATTTACACTTTTTTCCACATTATATGTCAAACCATGAAAGTAATCTAGTGCCATCTCATTGTTTAACTACACCACAGGGAAAGATTTTATATAGATAAACATATCCATGAAAGGTATAAATGGCAAGAATGCCGTGGTTTGCTAAGTAGAACCATTGTTCTCAGTATGCCCACATCTTTCCAAGAAGTAGAGGCACACATAAACACTTTTTCTGCCATGCTTTGAGATTTGTAATGGTTTTTCAAATAAAATAAAATAAAATAAAATAAAATAAAATAAAATAAAATAAAATAAAATAAAAGGTACTATGAGAAGTCTAAACTAAGAGACTTCGGAGATGATTGCTTTTCCAGTAGCTGCTTTGGTCTCTCTCTCTCTCTCAATAGCATATAATCTGGCACCTTGTTAGTGACATATGTAGGTTTAAGTACAACTTATGCCTGTGTATACCTTTCTTTGTTGTCATTGTGGAGATCAGAATTCTTTTCCTCATGCAAGTAACAAAATTCCCTGAAAACCCAACTTTTTCATTCTGCTTTCTTCTTCCCCCAAGCCAACCATGTAGTACCTGGTGAAGAGCCAGACACAATGCACAAATTGAAGGTGTCCTTGGGGAGCTCTTGGGGTCTCCAGAGGTCCTGGAGGCTGATATCATCATTGCATTTCTGGCTGTAGACTGTGCCAGACACTTCTCAGGCAACCCTCACTTTTTGCCTGTGATCATGATTTTCCTCACTGGGCTGCCTCTGAGTCTGGGGTAGGGGTGGATGGGAGTAGATCCCAAGTCTTTTCAAGGGGTTGTGGAAGGGGGACTGAGAAATGGGCTCGAGAAGGATCCTCCTCATCAGGGTTTTTAGTCCCCTGAATATTCTTCCTATTTGTAGTGTAATATCTCAGGTTCCGCCCTGTGATAAAGAAGTGATGGTAGCCCAGCTGACAAAGATACTAGCAATTTCCACTTGAGGTGGATAATACTAGACTCAATGGCCTAGCCATCTGATACAATATTTTTTTTAAAAAACAGTTATCATGGGCTGCAATATTGAACAGAAGGCACGTGGTAGGTAAGAGAAAGTCCTTTACCTATCAGCAATTTCCAGTCAAATGCAGCTCCCATCGATAGTCTTTCTCCCTATGAGGTTCCAGAGCTACAATTGCTCTCATAAAACGTATCTTCAGGTCTGCAGAAAGAAAAGCTGTGGATGAGAGGGTTTTGTGTAAAAAAACAGCTAGTAGTCAAATGAATACAAGAATCTACCACTTCCTGAGATTTCAAGGCCCAAACTGGAAAACAAGGGTCCTTTTACACTACACAGTTATAGCACTTTGATTCCAACTTAATTTCCACGACTGCATCCTGTGGAATCCTGACGTTTGAAGTCTGATGAGGCACTGGGATTCTTTCTCTGAGAATTTTAAGTAGCCTTCCCAAATAGCAAATTCCAGAATCCCATAGGATGTTGCCATGGCAGTTGAAGAAGAATCATACAACTATAATTGTATTGTGCAAAAGGGTCCCAGGGACTGGTGCTTGCAATATCATGGGAACAAAACCTCATGATCTCATAGAAAATGGATCCTTGTGATGTCATGGAGGTGCAGTAGGCATAGGTTGGGAGTTGCTCTGTGTTTGCTTCTGGGTCAGGTGATTTTGTAAATGGACATGAGGGTAGTGATCCCAAATCTGGGTAAAACCCAATTAATCATGTAATACCAGAGGTGCTGAGGGATGGGAGTATTTTTTAGTGGCTCAACAGACAGAAAAATGTGTCCAGCAGCCAGAAGAGTAAGTTACAAGCTACTAGGGCTTATAGCCCACACAACTTTTTTCTAGCATTCTTGCTGATACGGGCTGGGTGGGGGGTGGGGATTTGAAAGGCTTGCTGTACTACTGCTGTGGAAAAAAGAATTTATTATTATTTATTTATTATATCTGTATGCCACCATTTCCCCCAGAATAGGACCCAAGGCAGGTTCCAAAAATATGTTAACCTTAAAAACATTTAAAACAATTAAAAACACTCTGTTTCTTGCCATGCTCCAAATGACACAATGGTTCCCAAGCTCATGCATGCAAGTGTACTATTTTCATACCTCTCACTTTGCTCCTGCCTCCCCCCTCTTTTGTGTGTGTGTGTGCGTGTGTGTGTGCTCTGATGCTGCACAAGCACAACATACATGAAAACACCTTTGTGCTGAGCTACAAGTACCATCTGAGAGTGAGTGAAGCTGATTTCCCATTCTTAAAGATTAGATCACAGAAAACATTTAAGCTCTCCTGTTGCAGTGCAAATCATTCTGAGATTTTTTTTGCCCCACCTAGACACCAAGAAGGAAACAAGCATGGTGTAGTGGCTTGAATGTTAGACTAGGGGCCTTTCCATACTACATTGTTATAGTGTTATTATTCCACTTTCAACATCTTATGGAATCCTGGGGTTTGCAGTTTAGGGAAAGGCATTTACAATTCCCAGCCAGAGAACTCTTTGGCCTCAGTAAACTACAAACCCCAGAATTCCACAGGATGTTGAAAGTGGAATAGTTGCACTATAACAGTGCAGTGCAGAAAGGCCCTGAGACCAGAGTTCAAATACCTATGGAAACCTGGTAAGTTATGCTAGCTGAGTCACACTCTCTCAGCTTTAGAAGAAGGCAATGTTAAACTTCCTCCGAATTAATCTTGCCGAGAAAAGTCCTGCGATAGGGTTGCCATAAGTCAGAATTGTCTTGAAGGTACCTGAAAGGAAAATCTGGATCTAAAGAGAATCAAGCAATTCCCTGAGATTTCAGATAGTACCTTGAAATCTGGCAAACCTAAACTAGGAACAGCCTGCATACAAAACATATGTTCTGCCTTTGTGCTGCAGCTTTTCCCCTTCCAAGACAATATTTAATTTTTTTAAAAAAGCAAGTATTGATTACATGACTTTACGTCTGCCTCTTAAATTCAAGCCCACCATAGTTTATAACATAAACAACTATAGCTTAATTTAATAAGACTATGACATTGTTTTTCACTCATAGCATAGAGTATGGGAAAATAAATTATATCATTTCTATATCCTCATTTTTTCTTAAAAAAAAAGGTTTGTTGCAGTAAAAGGGAGGAGAGAGCCAAGTTTAATAAGGAAGTTTTCAAAGACATTGATGGCGTTTTGATTTATGGTGCCAAAGTCTCTTCCAAATGTAATCTCTTGGCATCCAAGGGAAAGAGGGAAAGCCAAGAAACATTGAAGCATATGGTTGCTATTAGCGTTTAAAGAATTGTGTTGTACAAGTGATGCTTCAGATTAAAAAAAAATGGGCCCACAGCTGAACAATGACTATTACAAGAACAGTTTAAAGGACCAATTCCTATCTTTAGACAAAGGCATATGGAGATCTGGTGTTCCATCTTATCCTCATTCCAGGATAAAATTGCTTCTTTTCAGCTGCTGTCACTCTTTGATTAAGTTGAGAGGCACTGACACTCATAAAGATAATATAAGATCTTGGGCTACAAGCGCTTGGGTCAAAGTTTGCAAAAGTTCCTCTTTTTCAGATCAGTTCCCAAAATCTGTTGTGGTTGTGCCTGCAAGAGGAATTGTGTGAGCTTTAACCCAAACAAGTAATGTTTCCAAGCTCTTCCTGAGGGAATTTGGCATGATTTGGAAGTGGCTGGTGCAAGGAAGAGCTTGGTGCCTTCCCTGGACAGAGAGGCTATGTAGAGGAAGAGAATTTTCATCAATGTTCCTTGTCATACTGGGCCTTTCTGCACTAGCCTGTTATAGTGCTCTTCTTCCACTTTCAACATCCTATGGAATCCTGGGGTTTGTAGTTTAGGGAAGACTTTAGACTCAGACTTTAGAATCTGACTTTAAACAGCCAGAGAGCTCTTTGGCCTCAGGAAACTACAAACCCCAGAATTCCACAGGAGGTTGAAAGTGGAATAATAACACTATAAAAGTGTAGTGCGGAAAGGCTCGGTAAATATATGGTTTCATACAGTTGTTAGAAAGAACACAGGCCTCTTTAGCATCTGGCCATCAGCCTAGATTCTAGCTGGGTATGTTATTTGAAAAGCTGAATCAAAAAGGATCAGTCCTAGGGGTAGGGAAAGCACAGTGAGTTGTGGCACCTGATGATATCAACCCTTTCCTGACCTATATAGTGTTATACAGGTGGACCCTGCAGTTTTCCCCCTGTTGAAAAGAAATATATTAACAACCCTATATTATGAATGTAAGGTTTATAAATGTTTAAGAAGCGAGGTGTTGCTTAGTATTTCATGAACGGCATCCTATTAGTGAGATAAGTTTGTGTAAGTGTTGCCTATGCATGGAGATGTCTCTCTTTGAACGAGGAGCAAAAAGTGATTTTCTAACCCAGAGCTTTCCAAGCTTTTCCTGTTGATGACACATTTTTTAAACATGCATTATTTTGCAACATAGTAATTCAGTAAGTGGAGGCAGCCCCTCCACCCAAGCCTGGCCTGCTGCCACCCTCACTGGGGATCTTCTTCAGCCTGGGGTTGCAGCGGGGCCAGCAGGAGAGGCAGACCCTTACCTGGACCTGGCCCAGCACCGTGGTGGGAGGGGCAGCCCCTCCACCCATTATGTTTGCGTGACACGCCTACACATTGCAGTTGACACACATGTCTCAGCTCACACTTTGGAAAGCTCTACTCTAAGCCTTTGCATTGAGTCCAAAACGTCAGCCTGGCAGCTATCGAACTCTGGTGGTGCTTGCTCTTGCTTCTTACAGGTAGGAAGGGAAAGGAGGAGGCACTAATTAGGATATTAAAGATGCAGGTGGTCTGGGCTCTGGAAGGAAGGAAAAGGAGGATGCACTCAATCTGTGAATGCACCTTGTTTCTTTTTTCTTCTGAGCTGAGACCAATTGTTTTGGATTGTCCGAATTGTCTCCCTCCACCCTCCCTTCTCCACTGCAAGCAACAACAGCAGGGTCCCTCCTGGGGTTTGACAATGTCTGAGATGGGGGGAAGAAATTGAATGTTATGGTCCACTACCTTGATGCAGGGTCTCAGCGAATAAAGGCTGAGTGAAAGAACCAATAGTGAAATAAAGTAATCTACTGCATATGAAGTCCCCCCTCCCACAGTTCCCTTCTAGAAACGCAATTCTGAACACATTACCATTCTTCTACAAACTGTAATTAGAACACACAACCACTAGGTGTCAGACACAGGTAGTTTATGGCACTATGTTGGGAGATCTATTTTGGGTTGTGCGTGCCAGCTGTTTTCTACAGAATGGAAAATGGTAATATGCTGATCGTGCTACTTGTAAAGTGCCATATATCTCCTATTAGAGTACCTGAAATGCCTTGTAGTTATAATGGGACTGAAGTCTGTCCCTACACTCCTGGAATCCAACATAGTGAGTGTTAGATTCCATTCATTTTGTTGCATCTACAGTCAGATCCTCTCTGGGACCTAAACCTGAGTTTTCAAAATAATAATGGGTAGATTAAAAAGGAGTTAATAATGGATATACAAGAACCAGCAATTAAGTTTATTGGGAAGTCATTTTTATGTTAATTGTTTGTTAAGAATTGTAGACTGTAACTTCTGTAAGTATATGGTCTTTTGTGTTATTGTTTCTTTCTACTTTCTTAAATCTTTCCTCTTTTTTTCTCTATTTTCTTTATCATTTTTTTTCTATCCTAGTTGACTATATTGTCAATGTATGTATCACTATATATGTTGTATGTGTAATTTTTTTGTGCAATAATTTTGTACTCAATAAAGATTATTTTTTAAATAATAATTATAATGGGTACAGTTTGCAGCTTGGAGCCAGAAACAAAATGAACACGGGAAGAGACATTCCTTCAAGCAGCTTTGAGAGGGATTGGCAGTCCCTTGCTTTCCACTCCACTTTTGTTACATCCATGGTGGTAGCCCTGTTTGTTATTTTTTGGGTCAGTTTAATCAAACCACAGCAATACTTTCTGGTTCTAGTGATTCATACAGAACAAAGCATGATGTTTTTGAATGTGGAATAACTTTTTTTTTAAAAAAAAAATGAAGTCAAAACTAATTTTGCATCTGTAATTTGAGTTTACATGGGTACAAATGAAAAGGGCAGGCTCACTACATCTGACATTTCATTCTGACATGATTAATTTCATATCATCTAGTAAAAGATTATAAAGTAGTTAGCCTGTAAATCGGTTTTTGTATGGCCCTATAACCCTTATAAGGTTGTGACATAAATGTGTGTGTGTGTGTGTGTGTGTGTGTGAGAGAGAGAGAGAGAGAGAGAGGAGGAAGAGCTCCATTACTGATGGTGTAACCTTTAGGCACATGGTTTTATGTGTGAATATTAAAAGGTTATGTATAAATTATCTGATTGTGGAGAACAGAGTGAGGCATTAATGGCCTTTGGCTGAAGGGATTGCAGAACAGTTTCTCTGTCAAGTAAACTTATAAAATAGTTTTTTAATCAAATCAATAATTTACTATGGGTGGATAATGTTACAAGGGGAAGGAAGCCAGGCATTTTAAGAAGACGAATAACACTAACTGTTAGACTACGTCTGGTGTTTCAGATGTCATTTTAGATGGAGAAATATATTTTATAGAAAGGTCCTCATTTCCATCCAGGTTCAGTCCAGTCTCAGCACATTACCCTTGTTTTCAAAGTTAATGGTGATAGAACTGGAATATTTGATGAAATGCCTCTTATCGCAGAGGTTGTCAGTACAACCAAGTGTGTTTACTAAGACATAAATCTTACTGATTTTGTTTTTTTAAAATGTAAAAGAAAAGTTAGGGATGGAATTGTGTTTAATGTTTATGGTGTGATAGCCGGATTTATGACATTGGAAATATTGCCGCTCACATTTGCAGTCGTGGGACCATTGCCACAATTGCAAATGCCCTCCTCAAATGCAGCATTGAATCAACTGAAGAGTTCTGAGGTGAATGATGAGATGACCATCCTACTAGTGCCAGCAAGGTGAAGTATGAAGGCCCCCACAAGGACCCCTGCCACTGTTTTTTTTTTCATGACAGTGCATGTCTGCAGTGGAGCATCTATACTGATTAGGGAGCAAAGACACCAATGGCTTAAAGAAACAAAGTAAAAAGCTTTATTATAGGAATTCCATTCTAAGGCCATTTTTGCATGGCATTTTCAATGCAAAAGGGCCCCTTGAGTGTCGCACACATGTAAGGAGCAGTCCACACGATGCACTCACATTTGCGTGACACTCCAGGGCCTGACATGGACCGCGTATGCATTTTTTCATTTTCGGTTTGAAGCCAAAAATGCTGCGCGTTTGCGCATCACTCTGGGACCCCGTGCGCACTTGCCTTGGGAGCTGGGCCGGTTGCGCTTCCTGTCTCAGTGTAGGAAGGTCCCAGGCTGCACTGTGAAAGGAAGCGGTGGGGGTCTTGCGCGAGCAGAAAGCTCATGCAGAGCCAAAGAAGCAGGGAAGTGACAGCCTCTCTCTGGAGGCTGCTCGTGCAAGCACCGCACTCCAGTGCCGAAAATAGGTGAGTTGCAGAAAGGAAAGTTCTAGTCTATCTAGTCTATCTGCATTCTAGGGAAGACGTGCAGGGAAGAGAGGAGAGTCTTGAGAAGAGGCAGAGAAACATCCCTAAGAGTATCAGTTTACATCACAGAGGGATCAGGATAGATACAGCTGAAGAAGGGAGGACACTTCAGGTCACTCAAACTAGCTAGCTGTATTGCTGCGGCCTACTGTGGGGCATTCTAGATTCTTCAGAGCTAAGTATTGTTGCAGTTCTAACATCGCACAATACTTTGCTGGTGGGAGGGGGCTGAATGCATCATTCTATAATGCCCATTCTTCAGTTTCTCAGAACTCGTTCAGTTGGTGCAACTGCCTGACTTGTAAGGTGGATGGGTTGTTAGGGGACATCAAACTGTGACATATAGCTATGAGGATGGAACAGAAATGTTGTAGCTATACCTGATGATGCAGGATCTTGGCCATATTTTTTTTAATACATTCCATTCCTACCAGCATGGTCACTGCCCATTGTGACTGCAACTATGGGAATGGTAGTTCCTAAAAGTAATCTCTCCAAGCTCTGGTGTATGCCTCACATATTTTTCTGTTATGCTTCAGGTGCTGGTAGATCTTTGTTCTGGTGTTGCTGGTAAATTGTTCTTTACATTTCTTTTCTACCTCAAGATGAGGCAATGAATATGCTCACTTCAGCAGCACATGTACTAAAAACTGCATTGAACTTGTAACCTGCATAATTTAGTCCTCACTTCATAGATCAGAAGCAAGCATGAACCAAACCCCATGTAGAAGTCACTACAACAAAAGAATACGGTGCCTCCTTATTTAGTAGATCAAGTTAAAATGTCATACACAGACAATACCCTGTGATGAATTTCTTTGTTACAACACAAGAAAACCTGTGCAAAGTTTGCAAAATTCAAAAAGTCATGTTACCATGTTACCATTATTGCATGAGCAATAATAGATATATGTGGGTGGTGTTTTAGATGACAAATTGGGAATTTTGCCTGGAGTTCCTTGGCAAAAAAAGTCTTCTTTTACTATTGTAGCAAAAGCTCTAGGTAAAACTAGGCTGCCAGTATGCTATAAATGTAGTTTATGAGCAAATAAAGAATTGTAGATACATAATGCCACTTGTTCTGTATTTTCCTATTCTTAACAGATTTTTTTTCTCCCAACCCCAACCTTTTTTTCAGGTCAGCAAACATAGCCATGGAATCTTACTTAAGAAATCTTCTCAGGCTTAACATCTTGTCTTACTTTGCTTTTATGGAGATACTCTGGAGGAGAAACAGAGGGGTATATTGTGAAAACGAAGTAATTTTTTGATTAATTGGTTTTGCTGTGTGGCCATGTGCATGTCATATAAAACCAGCTGCAAATGCCAAGCCAAACCATGATGATCACAGCCAAAAATGTCAAGGGAAAGTGTTTCAGGTCTTTATTTTTCCTACCACAGTTGGTCTGAAATAGTTATAGAAAATGTCTCTTGAAGGTAACTGCAGAAATGTTCTGTGTAAATGTTTTATTTGAGGGTGTGGAGAGGGAATCACCTTCCTCACACACCCTAAAAATATGTTGAGGAAAGTGGTACGTTATTTTGGATGTTTGCTTGAAAATGGAGGACAAAGACACACTGTTACTTTATTTTGCTTGTTGGATAGCTTGCTGGAAGGGCTTTTGCCAAGAACGAGTTTATGTAGCTCATTCATATAAGAAAGAAGGTGTTTTACTCTTTGCGTGAAAACTGTAGGACTTCAAACTGCTCAACTGTAGCTAGAGCACACTCTCTGAAAGTAAGGAGAGACAGGCAGAGGTGAAAAGTAAGACACTTAGTTTTGCCTAATCTATTTGAAATTTCTTTTAATCAGCAGTGGGCTCAATGAATATATTTTCCATGTGTGGAGCCTGCTTGTCTGAAATCTGGAATTTTTCAACAATTATATATAGAAATAGTCTCAGCTATTGGTCAACGTTTTGACAATTCTAGGCAGTTTGTGTCACTTAATGCTCTCAATCAGTGCAGCAATATGCTTTGATTTTGTTTAAAAAAATGTCAATGAGATAATCCTATAAAAGCATAACTCGGGGGAAAGTACTTTTTTGACTACAACTCCCACATCCCAGATGGGAATTGTGTTTAAAAGCAACTGTTCCAAGTTCTGAATATATGACCTGTGAACTGGCCCAAAATTGCTTTTTAGTCCAAGGTAAATTGGACTCTATAATATTGAAAAGGTCACCATTGAAAGCTTGCTGCAATATTAATCACAAGGCATTTTTTCACTGTAAAGAAACCCCAAAGGTACATTTTTCTAGAACTGAGTAAATTACAAAAGGACTTGAATTCATCCTGAAACATTTAATGACTACATAAATACATGTTTAGTAAATATACAATGGACAAAAGACATTTATTAAAATTAAAAATTATATATATATAAATGTTCATAATTATGTTTACTTTGTGTTTTGTATAGGTTTTTTTTTATCATGAGTACTTAGAGTATGGATTTAAAGTAAATAGAGAAGCTTCTAGTCCTCAACCAGGGACAAGTAAATAAATGCAGCTTCAAGTGCTTGAACTTCATTATCTCAGCCTTAATATGAATGTCCTGACCTAATCTCTATTTAGCCTCCTGGAATCCCATATTGGGAGAAAGGCAGGGTATAAATTTCTGTCTGTCTGTCGTCTGTCTGTCTGTCTATCTATCTATCTATCTATCTATCTATCTATCTATCTATCTATCTGGAGGCCCCATGGCACAACTGAGGAATTCTAATAAGCAATTTCTGGGACTGATATGATTGAAAATGTGGCTATAACAGAGAGAAAGCAAAGAGTTACACAATGCTATTATCTCTTTTTCATGGTCAGGGACCCAGAGCTTGCCAGAAGAACCTCTGGGTGCCTAATTCATAGACCATTGGTAGAAAGACAAGATATGTCATGGCTATAATTTCATTTACTATTGGCCATTGCTTCACCTTACCTGTCTCAATCATCTCATCATGATCTTGGCAGTGCCACTGCTGGGATGGAAGCATGATGCGAACACTTCCCTCCGCACCTGGCTGCCTGCCTGTGAAAGGGTAGTATGAGCAACATGCACCTTCCTTTCACAGTGCAGCTGGCCACTTCTTGTGCTGCACTGGGGAAGGAAGTCCCTAGATTGAGCTTCCTCCCTTTCTGCACAGCTGCTAGAAATGGTAGAGTCGTGCAATCAGGGACCATCACCAGATTTTTTCCAGTAATGGAATATCTTCTGATTGTGATGTGTGGGGACATGTTGCCAGTGGGACCACAAAGGCACCATGTGAAAGCATGACTTGTGGACCAGCAGCAATACGTCCCCATTGCAGGACAGAGGCATCATGTGGAAATGCCCTTGATGTCTTTCACTTTGCACAATCAAACTGATTCTGTTAATTTCATTAATTACTTCTGCCATTCACAGGAAAAAAGGGGAATCAAGGCTTTCATTTCTTGGCAAGACGAGAAGGATTTGCTTATATATATATGGCTGTGTTTTGGATTAGTAACCAAAACACAGAAATACTTGGATGAATTCAGTTGAGTTTTTCTTTCGTTCTTTACCAAAGCTATGTATGTGGGCAGCATCTCTATGTGTAAAGAACATAGGAATTGAAAGAGAATGAAAATGAAATATAAAAACAGGAAAAGGGCTGAAGGATATTCCAGAGTTCAAAGTTTTCTTCATTCATAAATAAACCATACTATTCAGACCAAAAGACTTCATTGTGATTCTCTAATCAAATGTTGTTGGAGCATGTGAGAGATAGTACTGGAGGTCTCAAGCAGAGTAATCAATTAACAAGGCAGAGGCTGAGCAACCAGTATCAGCTCTCCCCCTGCCACAGATTTACAATACCAATCCATAGTCAAATACATGATCTACTGAAAGTGAGTGGGGGGGAAAGAATGAAATGGTTGGAGGTTAGGATTATGCAGGAATGGAAGTCTGAAAACATGCACACTAGCAGTTACAGATTATAAGCATGCAAACATTGATAACTCTAACAAACTTTGAATACCAGGAAATTGACTCCTGAGAGACCTCCATTACCGTTAGAATGTTGATGAACAAGATTTCTGAATCATTCACATCATGGTTTACTTTGTGTTAGAGTCATAGCATGCATGCTGTTTGATAATATTATAGGATGATGATAGAGAGGAAAACAATAATGTGATATTAATTAAAATAATTAATTGTATGTCTAAGGTAGGTCTTATAATCAAGGAATAAGAATTTCATGTGCTGCTTTATGACTTGGGCAATTTTGTTGTCTTGGTCAGAAAGGACAAGTAAAAATAATTAGTAGCCAACTATGAGCTGACCTTTCTGTTTATAGACATATGTAAATATTCAAAATTTGTAACTTGAACGACCAAATACTATCTATTTGACATTTCAAAAATTCCAGTATTTCATATGAAGCCTTTGTATGTGTTGGGAAGCCTTTCCACCAATTCCACACACTGGGTGGCTCATTTATGATCACTCATTGAAAAAGAAGGTTATTCAGCATCAGTTCAGAGGCACGTCCCAAGTTTTGGTCTGAAAGCATGTAATGCAGCAGCCTTGGCCAGTACCTTCATGGAAAACTGCCTCTAAATCCTCTTGAGTTCCATGAGGGAAAAAATATGTGATCTAAATGAATCAACAAGCCAAGTCTTTTTCGTTGTTACTTCATATGTTCCAAGAGTGAATGCTGACAGCATGATTCTGGGTTACTTTCAGGCTCAGATTACGTTGTATCCTTCTTAACTGCTATGGTCAGAATAGTGCTGATGCATGCCCATCTGGACTTTTGAGAATCTGGCCAGCTACTTTGGAGCATGATCAAGCAAATCTCTACTATTTGTTGCGCAGCCAGAGAGTTCCATATGGCTCCATCTCCCATCTCCATAGAGGAACACAAGGGTAGCTTTTCAGTCATTGCAGATGAGGTTGGGATCAGGTCCTACGTCCTGTCCTGTGATGATTTTTACAGGCTGAGACTATGTGTTAGAGAAATTCATGAAGCTGTTCGTTTTGCAGAGGGCAACATTGTCTGCAAATGTCAAATATTTGTACTCTCTTCTTTTGCCTGGATCTAGAAGTGGAAGAATCAGGAAACAGTAATGTGGGCCAGAAGAAAGTGCACACACACACACTCACACACACACATACAGAGAGAGAGAGAGGGTGGGGGGAGAGATTCTTTCCCTTTAGAGAAAACTTTCCTTTCAGAGCCCTGCCAGCTCACATTGGGCTGGGAACAAGATAGTGATGGCTTTTCCAATCCTTCTTCCCACCCTCTCTCATGCCACCCCTGTTGAGACTTTAAAACAATATTCCCTTTTATTGAAGCTGAGGACAAGTACCTCAACTTCTGGGTGGATCTACATTTTTGACCTTTCTGGGCAGGGTGTTCTGGGAATGAGAAGGTTTTGCTAATTGCTCAGGCTGTGGCACATTACAGGTAGTAAAGTGTGGAGCCTGTGAAAGGTAGTTTAGATGAAAATTTCCAGAATTGCCTCCCCTCCTGGAAGTTATTGCCCCAAAAAGTAATGTTTCCAAGTGTTAGTGAAGCAACAGTAGCATCTGTCAGATTACACAATTGTATAGTAGTTTGATATTATTTGAGCTGCCATGGCTCCATCCTAGGGAATCCTGGGGGCTGTACTTTTGTGAGGTTTCAGACTTCTATGCCAGGGATCTTTAGTGCAGTACCTTTCATTCTCCAGATGTTTTGGACTTCAGATCTATCTTCATTGGCCATGCTGGTGGGGGCTTCTTGAAGTACAAAGCTAGAGGATCAAATCTGGAACCTCTTCTCTAGTGCCTCTTCAAGCTACAAACCCCAGGATTCAACAGAATGTTGCCATGGCAATTAAAGTGGAATCAAAGTGCTATAATTTTGCAGTGTGAAGAGGATCCATATTAGAACATTCCCCTGCCACACTACAGAGATTTCCTGTGTCACTGGACCTCTGTCTCTGCCCACATAGCAGGACACCCTCAGTTGCCTCTCAAAGCATCATGGTTCTGATGTTGCTGTTTGCCTCCAAGTCAATTTGGGCTTATGGCAACCATAAGGTGAACATATCAGTGGGTTTTCTTGTTTGGTGGTGGTGGTGGTTGGGGTTGCCTTTGTCTTTTTTCTGAAGCTCAGAGAGTGTGACTTGCCCAAGGTCACTCAGTGGGTTTCCATGGCTGAGTAGGGATTTGAGCTCTGTCTCCAAAGTCATAGTCCAGTGCTCAGACAACAACACTATGATGGCTTTTACAAGGTAGCACAGGATATGTTAATATTATTTGCATAATATGCAGAAGCCAGGACTTCTCAGGGCATTAACTTTGTTTTCTTGCATAGCATATCACCTGCCTTCAGTTAAAAATCCCATTCTTCATACTGACCTGTTCTATTTTCCCGAAGAATTTTGTTTGTTCAGTATAAGCTGAATATGCTCCATTAACATAAGAACATGAGAACACAACACTATCATATGATTTATTTTTGAAATCATGCTGTCTTCTTAATGTATGACCATCAAGTAAAGAAAAAAATAAACAGAAACACCAGAATTTCTATAGAAATCAATTGAACAGAGAGAATTCCCATTCCAGTGAAGGTTCCAGAATCATCAACATCTGAGATACAAATGCATTCGATGTAGCTTTCAAACATCAGGATTTGCCTGGAACCTTACACAGTATACTATCCTGAGCTAGGAAACATGAATTCAGAGCTCTGCCTAGTTGTGGAGATCACTGATCCAGCAGCCCTTAAACATATTTCCCACGGGAAAAGACCGATTAAACATAGCAAGACTTATGTTTATGAGTAAAGATGCATAGGATTTCACCTCACATTAAGGTAGATATTTTTAACAACCCAGCCTGCCTCAATATTGTCTTCCAAGTTTGAAACAGCATAAGATGACATATGCCATCCTATCTCATCTGAAGAAAGCATGGACTGAAATGGGATAAATAAAGGCATTTGAAAAATACATGCAGGGATTTCATAGATAAAATTTCTGTGCACAGTTACCACTAGGATCAGAATGCAGACTGAGAGTAATTTCATTTTTAACTACACGGAGAGAAACTGTAATTTTAATGTAGTTTATTATAAAGATTTGGCTTCTCTCCTAGCTCATGCTAATTTCTAGTGCCTACTAAAACAAAACAAAACAGCAGTACACCCTCTTTTCTTGATGACTCTAATGGAATACTTAAATACTTTATAACACGGCAGAGCTGTGATCGGAAACAATGACCTATGTTAAGTGTGCCATCCCACAAGTGTGAAATGGATAGGTAACGGGATATGCTGGTAATAAGATTCTTGGATGTCAGTAAGATTTCTAGGACACTAGAAGGATGTTTACGTGGGTAAAGTATCTTAG
Source organism: Ctenosaura bakeri (assembly GCA_948474755.1). Taxonomy (NCBI): domain Eukaryota; kingdom Metazoa; phylum Chordata; class Lepidosauria; order Squamata; family Iguanidae; genus Ctenosaura; species Ctenosaura bakeri. Next base: position 112,948 of record CAOLHI010000821.1, read on the forward strand.
TAAAATACACAACAGGAGGAAGACTTGAATTAATTACTGAGAAGCACAAACTAATACCCTATGTCTTCTGGAATGTAGAGTTTGCCAGGTGGGGGGAGAATTCATAGGGATAAAATGGGCAATGTCCCAGTTGAGAGTCCAATGGGTGATACCATTGTTTAGATACATTTTAAAATTACTTACAGGACAAGTTCACCACACAGATGTGTCACTTGTAGACAAAAGAGTCATTTGTATTCAAAGTCTTTTCTTCTCACTGTACACATGGGAAAAGTTGGCTGAAGAATAATGATTTGGTCAAAGCTCCTCCATGCATTCACTTGGGGATAAATGAAGTTTTGATCTTCTAGGACCAACTTGCTTCCTCATTCAGATAATAGTAGTTTTCTGAATTATCAGTGGCAGTATTAGTGTATGGTAAATCTATAAAAGAAAGAGACCTGAAACTATCCACAGTGGAGCTAGGCAACCTGGTGCCTTCTAGATATTTTTGAATTGCACTCCCATAATCCCTGGCCATTGGCCAATGCTGGCTGTTGGTGAGGGGAAATGCTGTCTAAAACGTGTAGAGAGTGCCAGATTGTCTACCCCAGCCTACAACAGCCTTCCCTGCTTGGTGACCTCCAGATGTATCAGGCTACAACTACCAGCACCACCAACAGGACTAGGGCAGAAGGTAACTGGAATAATCCAGGCTGGACAAGGCTGGTCTACAGTTTGTTTAATGCAGTGCTTCCCTTTCCTTGGTCCTCATGAATTCCACTGAGTTCTGACCTTTACCTGACTTGCATCTACTAATACATTTTGATTATTTAGAACTTACAGAAAGACATGCATATGAGTGTGAGTTTTCAGAAGGCTGTGTCAAGTTTCATTAAACACATTTGACTATTCTCCCCCCACCTCCGAAAAGAGAGAATGAAGAACACTTTGATTATAGCCACCGTAGACTGTTTACCTTATCCAGAATTCAAAGAGCTCTCTGTCTGAACAGAAAAAGCTTCTTCCACATGAGCATGGAAGGGTACTGCTGGTTTCCTCTTTCAGCTGCTGACATTCTGGATTGCCTCCCATGTTTCTGGAGCAGCTTTTCAGTGAGGTGTCAAGGACTACATTCAAAAGTCGTTTCACTGGTAGCACTGTCAGTCAAAATGCATTGCGCCTGCATTTATGTCTTTCTTCCATGTGTACTTCTCTCTCTCTCTCTCTCTCTCTCTCTCATTCTCTCACTCTCTCATTCTCTCTCTCTCTTTCTATCCCTTTCCTCCATATGTGTGTATTCAGAAGGTGGGAAAACACAGGAAGATTGCAAATGCAAGTCAATGACATTCCAAATTCTGTGAAAGATGTGATTTCTTTTTGCAGTTGTATCTGTGGGAAGAAGATGGGATATATGTAGATGAACTGAGGCAAAACAATTGTGGTTTGCTCCATCTAGAAGGAGGGTTGCTAAGTCAAAGTAATCAAAGCAGTTACAGTTGTGGTTTCAAAGGTGTGATGTTATCCCTCTCTAAATTGCAATTCTAATGTGACCTGATTATGCCTTAGTTACTGCGGAAAGGAGCTGATGAAGAACTATGTTGTTATTTGTAACCAGTTCCAAGCACTATCATTTCTTGTGGTCCTTTCTGCTACAATATATATGTATATATGTGTGTGTGTGTGTGTGTATACACACATATATATTTGCATTTTTAGTGCAAGGAAAATGCAACAAGAGAGGGGGTGCTTCATTAATAATGGAAAACATCTATTGTCAGTGATGTTGCATGTGCGACCTGTGTGTCAAAATCAATTAATTGACTGGCTCTCAGGCCTGTGTCCAAAATCTTATTTTATTTTACTGATGCTTTCTTTAATATTGCCTATCTTAAAATCCTTTTAATAAGTGGCTAGGCCTGATTTTGGGTAAATGCTTTTCTCTAATGTAGAAACGTTGTTTCTACATTACCGATACCTGTTCAGTAGATGTCAAAGTGCATTGCTACACTCGTAAATCTAACAGGGATTCTGAAGTAAATAAAAGTCCTTACATATGTGCAAGATCCATCTATGCAGTCAAGATAATCATCAGAACTCCTGCTGTTTGTCCCTGCCCTTTGTGAGATGCACTTAATAAAGGCCAATAAGATAGTGCTTTAGGTGGTTATACCTACAGTCCTTACAGTTCAAATCCACATTTGTGGATTTGATCTTTGCAAATTTGTTTATTCATGAGGCATGTGCTTGCCTCCCCCATTCTCCTCCTCCCAGTCCCTTGTATTCCTCACCTCAGGCTTGCATGGCTTGTGTTTAAAATGAAACTTTTCCCCTTTTGGGTGAAAAAGCCCCCCCCCGGCTGGAGGCATGTCCTCTTTGCCATGTGACTGCATATTCTACTGTGTAATGCTATTGATTGGTCAGGTGCTCTCTTTGCTCCTACCCCTCCCCTCTAGGGGTAATCTCCTTTCTCAAGATGGTGACTGGAAGTAACTAGAATGCGAGAACTCAATGCTCCACTCTTGTACATCTGAGAGGAAAGTAACTGTAAGCCCTTTACTTTGTCTTTTTCTTCCCCCAAGGAGTGCTGGGGCCAGAGGCAAAGTAATGGGAGGAAAGAGCTTTGGAGAGGAATTGCAGCAGGATTGCAGGGGGGATTCACATTTTCTCCACTTTTGACAGGGTTCGGAGCACCAAACACTCATGAATGTGGAGGGGCCACTTTAATTGAAAATCAGAATTATACTGTATAGTAATGAAAATAATATCACATGGGTTATTGCTAGTTCTAGTTAGCACAGAATCACTGAATCAATAGCTGAATAGTGTATCTTATTGATTCAGTGGGTCTCCTCTAGTTGGGACTAGAGTTTGGATTTAGGTCCAAGAACCCATGTGACCGTGTGGAAAAATATGATGTAAAAATAGAAACCAAGAGCATTAGCCATTTTGACACCAGTTAAAAGAAGAGTTTCTCTATTCTATAGCCCAAGTCCACATGTAAATAATTTTCTACATTTGCCCACAGCTGTTTTGCAGAACTGTGGTAAACTCATCAAAATCCTGAATGTAAGCTCCACATTAGGGCTGGATGAACTTACCTCATTCAAATCAGTAGCATTAAGTGTACATAGCTTGATGTTGGATTACATGATGATGGAGTCTGCGGTCAATTCAGCTCTCTAACAGAAAGGTACAATCATATTCAAGGGACACATTGTCATCTCAGGACATTTCCACACCACACTGTAATAGTGCTATTATTCCACTTTCAACACCCTATGGAATCCTGGGGTTTGCAGCTTAGAGAGGGGAATTTAGATTTCTCAGCCAGAAAATTAGGGAGCTTCAGTTCGTGGGGAGTAGCTGCATAAGGAACTCTTAAAGGAGGCAAGGAAGTTACGGTTTTGTACACCTAGGTTTAAAGGAAATAATATATTTTTTCCTTATCTAATTTATGTTATTAAATTTTTAGGATGTACATTACTGATGATTTTGTAGATATGTGGGTTTTTGGATATGAAATGTTTAATAGTTTCTTTTTTTTTTATATGACGTGAATTATCTTGTATGTTCAAACAACTGTAAAAGTATGATCTGATTCTTCTGTTATTATATACTTTTAAACATATATATATATAAAAAAGAATTCTCAGCCAGAGAATTCCTGGGCCTCAAACTTCAGAACAATAGCACTATAATAGTGTAGTGTGGAAATGGCCTAAGTCCAATGCATGACTCCAAAGAGTGGTTCACAGCAATTGTAGATTAGATAAGAGTAAAATCAGGGAATTCAACATTTACTTGAAGGAATTATTCTGCTAGATTCACAGGACTGCAGAGAAGATCTGGGCAGAAAAACGTGCTCATTCACCCTGCCTCCATAGCTGCTGCTTTCTTGGTGTCACCGAGAAGTGGAGGAAAAACAAGTTGCAAAAACATGGCCAAGGCTGGGTGATCACTGTTACTTTTTGAGCAGAAGATTAATCAAGCCCAGCTTTCACAACCTTCATGCATGTAATTTGGGGCAAGCTTGCTTTCTGTATTTGCATAATGCCCTTGATAAAAATGTGACGTGATAACTTGTCACAGAATAAAATCCATCATGGAAAAGAAATTGTTCCATGCCATGCTTAGCTCTTTGTTGAATATCAACAAATCCAATAGCAAATTCTCAGAGCAAATGTTTGCATCCATATGACCTTTCCCAATGTAATTTGCCTTTAACAACTGCGAATGGTGTTTTTTTTTAATTATATGATGCTGTGAAGCATCCCAATAAATGAATAGACAATTAAATTAACAGAAGCCTCTATCAGTAAGCCTCAATCACTCAAAATGTCAGTGGCTCAGACTGGCTGTGGTATGCTACTGTATTTTGACTCTAAACTCAACAAAAATTCCATAGCCAGGGAAAATAAATATTAGATTAATAAATACGGACTTCTAAAATAAAAAAGTATGTATGTATGTATTTCCCCACAGTTCCACTAAAAATATTGCTCAGAGTGGCTTAACATGGGAAGCCTGTTATTTGCAACAGTTAATCATACTCATCAGTTCTGTTGATGGAACAGAACCAGGAATGACAGCCTCGTCATATAGGCCATTTCTGCATGGGCTTAAAGAAACGGTGCAGAGCGTCCTCCAGGGAGGACGTCTGCACCTGGGAGCGGACTGGGTCGGACCTACTTAGTGTAGTTCCGCACCTCAGCCTGCTCCGGAACAACCCGAAGTGGTCGTCCAGCATGCTTTTGAAAGACCACTTGAAACAGGTCTTTCAAAAGCACAGAGAGTGCCACTCCGTGCTCACGCTCTGGTGCAGATTTGTAGGCTCGCACCAGTGCGAGCCTGCGATCTGCCAGGGGCGGGCTTTAGACCGGTGAGCTTCAGCAGTTGGTGGAGAGCCTCGACCAACCAGAAGCTGCCATTTTCGTCCCTGGAGCAGTGCGGAGCGGTGACCACGGACTGCTCTGGACCAGCCTGGAGCCAAACGTGGAGCCAAGAAGTCCGGTAAGTCCGTGCCAGTGCACGGAGCGATTCCCTCACCCCATGCAGGAATGGCCATATTTTGAAGTGCTTCTGGGATTTGCTATTCTTCTTCTTCTTCTTCTTTTTTTTTTTTGATAAATAAAGTCTTTTCAGACTAGGATTTTACTTTTCAGACTAGGATTTTACTATGCCATTGCCCCATTCACCTAATTTTCTGGTGTCAATGGGGGTGTTTCTGTGTGTGTTCAGATGACATCAACCACCATTCAAAAGCTTCACTTTTTCCCACTTTTGTATCTCTCTCCCCTCACTGTAAAAAAAAACAGGAAAGGAGACAAAGATACAATAACTCCAGAGTTTCCTTTGAATAGGAGGACTAAAAGCTGTCCATCTCAAAGCAACAGCTGTCAGTGTAACATTTCAGTCAAATCTCAGGTCTAGGACAGGCATGGGGAAAATAAGGCCTATGGGCTGCAAGCTGCCCTTGAATCAAACTTTTTTTTAACCCCCAAAGTCTCCCACCATTCCCCCATGCCGCCATTTTTGAGGAGTGCGATTTTTGCCAAAAAATTATAACAAAACTCAGAAAAAGTAAGAAAAGACATACTCCCACATCCCCAACCTCAGTCTTTGTTTTTCCTGGCCACAAATAAGCTAATAGTATAAGAATAAAAATAAGAATAATGGTGCCTGAAAGTAATGTTGTACCACCTCTGGTCATAATTTTGGCTAATATTTGCAGGGTGGCTGGGAAGGTACAGCGATGATGGGAGAAGGCAGAAATTGGCCCCTGTTCTCTGTGTAGGTAGATGTGGGAGCTAGTTAGATGTAGTTAGATTTAGCAGCTGTGAGAAGGTTGCTTTCAACCAATAACTTTATTCTTCACATTGCTTCTCTTGACTCCAGGATACTGGTCAATAGCACTGAGATGTAGGTTTCTGGGTTAGTTACACATCTAAGGATGATGGGAAAAGTTAAGGAAGAACTGGGGGGGGACTGCATTATGCCCAGAAAATGGTGTCAGCTGCTGATGCCATTCAGATTTAATACTATTAAATCCCTACATTTTGTTTTATGTGTAATGCTTAACATTATATCAAGGGCTGAAAACATGGTATGTATTAAAGCTTCACATACAACATACCTAGCCACCCAGTCTTTCTGTGGTTGCAAAATTTTGTGTGCACTAAAGAAAAGGATGAATTTAGAATATAGCCAGAATCCAGTTGGTTCATCCTAGCTATAGGTGACTCATTGAAGGAATTGCTCAATGGTGAACCCAAAACGTACATAATTGATTGAATGGATTTGCTCTAGTCGGGATTAACAATAAGATTTAGGCTCATATTGGCTTGATGCCTTAGGTTATTTCCAGCTAAGATAGACCCACTGAATGAAATGTTGAATGGTGAGTCAACATTAAGTCAATTCCAGATAGATATGCTCTGGTTGGGACAAACAATATGGTTCAAGCCATCAACATTGGTCATTTCTCTTACTTATAATTCCCACTGGAGAACAAGCATGACACAAATGAAGATTGCTCCGCCCTCCCGTTTTTTTTTTAACTGTTTGCCCATAAAGAATGAAGTTCTCTATTTTTGAAAAGATCAACATGATTTAATTGTTGCTATTCAATGACATTAAAACTTATACATTGTGAAATACAAGAAAAATGACACAGCGCATTAATTCATTCTTATTATCTGGTAATCGTTTCTTTCTTTCCTAGAACAGTAGCAATTACATAAACCAGTTCCTAAGCATTCCTTCTAGATACTGTCCAAGCACCATTTCCTCACAGAAGAATGCTCTGTAAGTCCCAGTTATGTTGTAAAGCTTATGCAGTATTATTCATATTTGTAATTGTATAAAATAAATATTATTTTTTGTTTACTGTGTATTTTCTTTGTAATGACACTTTATTATTTTTCCCCCCACCTAACTACTTACAATGTAAGAAGTTGCTTTTTGCAAACATATATCAGTACTATTATATCTCTGGATATACGAGGTTAGTCTTACTGGAGTTAGAATATTTAGGAGAAAATGAATCTTCTCTTAAATAATGTGATGTGTTCATAGCACCAAAACCTCAATAGTGATGTTATTTGGATGGGCTGCAATGTGGGAAATTACTACTAATTACCTGCATCTAAGGCAGGGGTGGAAATTGTGCAGCTTTCCAGCTGTTGTTGGACTGCAAATCCCAGCAGTCCTAGCCAGCATAGTCAGTGGTAAGGAATGGTGGGAACATCAGTTCAATAACTTCCTGGTGTCTGATATGAAAGGTAGAATTCAAACAAAATGGGCTACATTATTACCCATAGCTATTTTTCATTGCTTACTTTATGGTCTCTTTACCATAGAAAACTGGAAGACTTGACCTTCAGATTTGCCTGATAATGCAATGATTGGCCCCTCAAAGTCTTTTCTCTGTGGCATAGTCAGGGATGTGCCACTTGTTGGAAAAATGCCATGTCCAGTTATGGCTATCTTTTGGAGTAGCCCTGAGTTCTGTCTTGAGGTTGGCTGGCTTTTACAATTTTGGACTTAGTGACAGGTTCACAATGGTTGGACAGATCTTGCATGTTACAGACCTTGGCCAAACTCAGAGAATTCAAATTCCAGAGAAAATCAATGTCAGTGTTTTTTCTAAGTGATGTGTATCTCATTGCTGGAATAATTAGTTTAGATCAGTTAATGTTATGCTATAAAATAAATAAATAACTTTTTTGTGTGTGAGAGAAGCTGAACAAGGTTATGAATACCAAGATTCCCCCAAAGTCTAGTTAAATATGAAAACTGCCCATGATTAGGAAGGATGATTAGAAGGAAAATTTAGAATGTAGGTTAGGGGAATCATGTTTAGATGCCACTCCACACCAGAAATATCAGAGAGAAAAAATGTTACCATAAGATCCTTTTTTCTGACAGTGCTGACCTTCTGCAGGCAGCTGTGGACATGGCAGGATATTCAAACATGTCACCTTTATCTGTGTTCTAAATGGTACAGTCTAAGTAATTTGAATTGTAATTTAGTGCCCAGCATCTGAGTGTATACCCCAACAGTGGCAATAGAAAGCTGGCTGTTTTAATCCCCAAGAGGCAGGTTTACAAGTGTCCAATTTGATATCCATTCTGTGAACTTGGAAGAAAGAAAGGCCCCGGGCAAGATGAGAGGGAAGGTACCCAGCGTTCAAAAGCTCTGAAAGAACCTGTTATCTCCATTTATTTTTTTGTTAAAACATTTCATTGCCCTGGAGACTGTTTTTACTGAAGCTTGTTAAAGCTTGTAACAATGCCCACTACTCAATTTTACAGAGAACATGGTTCCCGCATCTACCATTTGAATTCAAAACAATATTGACACATATGCACATACAATCTCATCAACGTGTAAAAGGAGTACAGTGCTCTACAGTGCCTAGCTCTGAATTTTTATGTGGATATCGAGGGTGGGCAACTTCTAGCAGTCATAAGGCCTCCTTGTTCCTCCCTGAATCCACTAGCATCCTACCACTGCTGCCACTTCACTGGTTTAGTAGCATCATAGCAGCAACTCTTGCAATTAGCATGCAACTTGTTTTAAAGCTGAACGGAGATTCCAAGAGGAAATCTCAGTTGAAAAACAAGGGCTGAGATCTCACATCGAGAGCTGTGATGCATACTTTTGCAATGACAGAGTTAAATCACTGAGATGATATGCAACCATGTTACAGAATTGTCATGATGTGGAACAGGGCACCATGCTGGATGTCCCATTGTGCAGATGTATTCCTACCACACAATGGGGTACCACAAAAGGTGGGGACATTTTTCTGGTGAAACACAGGGCACCCATGACTTTCCGCTGACCTTCATTTTGGATTACCAGTGTTCTAGTGTGGGGCCTTGTCCCCTTTTGCACAAGGGCAGCTTCACTGTGCAAGGGCAACCATCTCTGCAAAATGCACTATGGTTGTGTGTCACACCTGTTTTATAACAATCTTACTGCTTGCTCTACTTGTGCAACAGTCTCACAAGTACAGCTAGGACAACTACCCCCTCCCCCCAGGAATATGATTGTGGCACAATGCTGCCATTCCAAACTGTGCAATTGTAGATTGGTTTATGGCATCATAAATTCCGAAAAAGATTCCAACTGTGTAGGCTCTTCACATATTCATTTTAAAGTTAATCAGCAACAACTCCTGCAATTTCAGTTTAAATCAGGCATGCAAGGAGCACACACCTCATTTTGAAGCCACACCTTGCTTCCACGAGGATTTCAGGAGCATATTTGAGCTTACGATGTAGTTGTGCACTTCCCATAGCCCTTGTCTTAAAGTGGACCCCCTTTTTTGCTGTGTAACCAAAATTTGGCAGTCATGGGAACTATGGAAAGGGAACAATGTGTGTCCTCCGGGCCAAATGTTGCATTCCTGTTGTAATCTTATATCCACTGTTTAATTCAATGGGACTTGATAACATGCAGCAACTAATAGTTTGCAGCTGAGGTTCTCTTTCTCTCTATGTAAAAATTAAATATTAGGCTCTGGTCTAGACTGGGACCACCTCAACCATATAGGGAAATTCTTCCTCCGGCTGCTTTTCCCCCCTGAATCCTCACTCTCTCACAACGTAGAGACTGAACAAAAGAAAAGAAAACCTCCCCTGAAAGTTTAAACCTTCTCTATCTTGGGTGAGGGTGGGTGGGGTTCATGCTGACTAGAAAATAATAAGAGATTTGCCTCCATGCCTCATATTTAATACATTATCTTGAGCTTTGAGGACCCTCAGTAGACATGTATAGGATTGCACTGTTCCAGTATAAACATATGTATTTATAATGTGAGACTGGGCAACACCGAGTTCAGTTAGACTGAATTCCAGGTAAATGCACATAGGACTGCAGGCAAAGGGGCATCAAGCTGCTGCATTTCCCATTTACAAGAAAACAACAGGAGTGCCTCATTGTGTACAGTCATTAGTGTACGTGCCAAAGATCCCCTTCCCGCAAAATAAATAAATGAAGAGAAAGGAAAAGTGTGGTTCAAATGAAACTGAACATGAATCTGTCCTAAATTCAATCATGACCTTATAGTGCCCTTCCATGACCTCAACCAGATAAGTCAGAACTCCAAAATCTAGGATAATATTTGGAGTGGCTATTTCAGTCAAATGCACCACAAATACAAACATGATGAAAGCAGAAGGTGGAACTGCTGTTCTTAGGAAAGTAATGTACCCTTTTCTTTCACATGATCATCATCTTATGAATGTTTATACATATAATGTTTCAAGCTCATGCAAAGATTTGGTATTTCTCATTTGTTGAAAATCACAGAATATATTTTAATGGCTAGCAAAATACTTTCACAGTGCAATACATTTCTAATCTTATTATCACTTATCCTAGTTAACAGATATTTGGGGAAGCACCAACTTTTTCTTTGTGAAAAATAAATCTAGTATCTTCATATATTCATGGAAGTGTATCAGGTCTGACCTATTGCAAAATGTCATGTGATCCCATCTAAAAGTGACACTGTTTGCCCTCTTGAACTATTTGAGGTCACCAAGGAAACTGCCAGGTTAACATAATGAAATCTGAAATACCCTTTTTGTCTTCAACAGGCTTTTAAAATTATTGTTCCAATTGGTTGGGTTTCACATTGACTGAGAAACTACACTGAGGAAATGGAGCATAACTTTAGATTCATAGTCTTAAGTGGCAGTTGTGCAGTGGCTCCTTACTAGTAAACTGTGATTTTGCACAACTAAATGTGCATTGATCTGCATGTGCAATGTGCACCTATGCACTGATGAGTGCAGTGCATGTGAACATAAATGTGAAACCCTATGCAGTACATATGCACATCTATAAGTAATGTGCATCTGTGCACAAGAGCAGTATGTATCAAACTCTTGATTTCTCAACCTCCAACTGAATGTGGCCATTCCACCTCAAACAAAGATGTCCAGCTGTTTCTGTAGAATTAACACATAAGATACCAACTGGATTTCAGCCACTGTGTTTCTGAGGAATACTTTATTTAGAATTTATCCCATTGTGCCCAATGAACTTGGTTCTCAGATAAATGGTTATAGGGTTGCACCCTAGGAGTGCTCAAACAAATGTAACTCAAAGTAGAGCGTAACCACCGCTGAAACTCAGCAGAGGCCATCGATCTTCCTTCAGGCAATAGAAGCCTTTCACACCTAAGTCTCATTTTCTTAGATCATGGCTTGAATCCAAAGACAGAGCGAGAAAAACTCTACTGAGATGTCAGGGCTTTGCCAGGTTTTCTGCACTACAGCTCCAGGGCCTTCCCCACACCAAGCCACACTTGTAGTTTGAGAGATTCTTTGGAATGACATGTGATCGAGCAAGAGGGATGCTGCACCAGCATGAGAAAAGTTGAAAAATTATGCAGATTCTCTTGTGACGGCCATACAAATCATCTCTGGATCTAAGCCCATAAACTCTTCTCCCACTGTTCCTTAACCTCTCATGTCTTGATAGCTAGCTTCTGAAAAGGAAAACCCACATTAATGGGGATGGCAAACAGCTTAAAAAAATAGTTAAATTTCCCCCCCCCCCTTACCATTCCTGTAATGATACACCTGCAGGACATGAAGCCAAGTATTCTATATTGTCCATGCAGAACATAATGTTCCTCTCCCTGCCATGGAAGGGAGCTTTGAGACAAGAGACAGCAATTTTCTTTTTCTAGCTGCAGAACTGCACTTGGGTGCTGCTCAAGTGATCCCCACTCTCCCTCAGGCAATAAAGGTTAGGACATGACCCTGGATACTTCAAAAATACTTTCTGTGGCAGAGGAGTGGTATCATGAAGGGAAGTTTGAAAATCTCCTTCTGTAATATCCACAAAAAGTTTATATTTATATTATCAGATCTCACTCGTTCAGGTTGGAGATGGCTATCTTGTCTTTTCACTTCCTCTGTCTTTTGAGTTGCAGTCTCTTGTTACTTTTTTTCTTCCTGAATAACAGAACTTCAAAAGTTCTCTAAATCCAGACAAATCAGCAAACTTGGTATCAGGATATTACAATCATCTAAATCTGTGTACCATTCCATGCTCTTCTATCTTTCACATTCTAGGAGTGCTTAGGGCATTTTTGGTATCCTATTCTCTAATTCCAAATTAAGATTTGTTCATTGAGTTTCAGCAAGCATTCTTGATCCAATCTTCTTCATTTTTTTTTGTTATAAATTCTGCACATGTCCAGTTTGCTGCAGCCTTTCTTTCTTCCAATAAAAAGCAACCAATGAACACTAATACATGCCCACTAATTAGAACAGCACAGAAAGGAATCCAAAATTACATTAAAGTCCATGTTTGTATTGTATCTTAATCAGTGCATATCCTTTCTTTTGTCTTCCTCTTCTTGCTTTATTCATAAATCACCTAAAATTGCTTAAGGATTGTTGAAATAGGTGCCCAACAGTACTGATAATCTATGGCTTCTGTTAATGGGGGTAGGAAAGAACACTTCTCACTTCTGTGGCAGTATATTTGTACTCTCTGATGCTTTCCTGTGGAAGCCATCAAGGTCACAGTAAATTGTCTGTATTCCTTCAAGGTACTGAGAAGTCATGTGATATAAATGTAAAGATCCATGATCTCAGAAAAGCATGAAGCTGTTCTAGCTACTGAAAATTGGATTCAGTAGCCTTATGCTAGATAAAATTAGTCATGAAAAGAGATGCAATCCTATAGCCAATTATCTGTGAGCTTGTCTCCTCTAACAAAATGGGGCTCACTTCTGAATAGATGTTTAGAGGATTTCAATGCATCCCACTGAAAGCAATGGGACTTAAATTAACTGGGTGGTTTCCAATTAGCTCCATGGGAAAGCTCTCCATTGGAACGCTCCTGCTTTCTGTTGTAGCACTCCACAAATCATACAAGACTGCTCTGGAGAAGATTTTTTTGGGTGGTGGGTGGGACTGGAAAGCTGCAGGGAGGAGGAGGAAGAATGGAAAGTTTTGTTGCACAAGCAGAAGCTTATCATGTTGAAATTCTTCCAATAGGTTCAACAGCATTTAGTCACAACTAACTTTTGTGGCATCAAAAACCAAGGTTTATGGCAGCTCCATCCACTATGCAATACATTCTGCACTTTGTATTTTCTATCAGGAATATGATGTCCCAGGTAACTTTCTTGTAAAGAACTGTACATAGTTGACTATCACAGCTGACAGATTGAGCACAACTGACAAACACAGCTGACAAACCTCAAAATTGCAAAGCCTGTAAAAGTTCCATTTTTGGATTACAACTCCCAGAATCTCTCAGATGGTATGTCAAGTGGCCATGACAGCTGAGGGACTCTAAGAATTGTACAAGTATACCTTGGTTAACAAAGTGAATGCGTTCCTTGGCATTCCTTCTTTAACAGAAAATTGGTACCAGAGGCAGGAATGACATGGAAAGAATAGGGATAGGTCCCTAAACCATACACATTGAAAGCAGTTTAACATGTTTCAGCAGAGTTTTCATTCAAATTTAGAAATGTGGACAAATGAAGTGAAACAACCAGATCAAGTAATTGTTGCAGAAGTAAACAAAAAGCATTTTGAACATTCTAGAGACCATTTGGAAGCTTTTTGCAAATGCATCCACGAATGACTTCTCAAATTTCATAATCCTCCATTTTTTCTTACAATTTCCATTTTGGTGGCCACATTTACAGATCTATGCTTTGTTAATGTGCTGGGGGTAGTTTGTGAGCAGCTTATGTGCTTTGTCTTTTTCTCTGTTTTGCTGATCACACAGCAGGGATTCTGAATCAGGTGCTGTTTATTTTGCCTGTTCTATGCAGGCACACAGACCAGCAGTACCATTGGCTAGAACAGAATCCCATTCCTCCCAGCGTGTGCTTCATTGTATTGTTGACTGCAGACATGTTCCTGCAAACTGACACAGAAAGTCTGTGTTTCTCCAGCCTTCTTTTACCATCCTCCCAGTGCAGTTGCTGCTAAAAAACTTTCAGCTAAACAGAGGACAAGGAGGAAAAGGGAGACTCAAGGGCATAAATACACTTTGTAAAAAGGAGCCTTTATCAGAAGCTTTGTTACCTAAAGTATGCCTGTAGTTCCAAAATATAATTCTCTCAATCTCCGTAGAACCCCAACAGTGATATTTCAAGGAGCCAAGACTAAGAGTGTTGGTACAACTGATCTTGCTTTTTCTGATGAAGTGATTGCTTATAGCTATGGGGATTTCAGTGTGGGCAGAGACCTCCTTGATTTCCAAGCGCAACCGCTTTCACTTCTGTGGATGCACAGTTCCATAGGCACAAAAGGATATATGAATAAGAGTGGCTGTCTCCTTTAAAATAAATGGGAACACTCTCAGAAGTGGCTGAGTGAAAACCGGAGTACACAGATAGCACTGGTTCCGGGGTCACTGAATACACAGATATTAACCCCAGCAGTTTTCTTCTTTTCTCTTTTAATCATAAGGTGGATATTATGTTTCAAGATTCATCAAATGCTTATCTCCCACATAAGTAACTAAGAAAGAAATATTAAATATTTAAATGTTTCATTTATAAAGACAATAATATTTTAAAAGCTATCATGAAATCAAGCTGATATATTTAATACATTTGTGTGTGTGATTCTGTCCAGCAGTTCATTTATATATAACTGCCCTGAGTAGATGCTAAATGCTGCTTAGCAAAATGGCCTTTAGGAATACCTCCATAAAGCTACTCAAAGTAATGCAATACATCGCAGGTATATTTGCTTTGTGTTAAGAACTAGAAGAAATTAGGGTCCACTCTTTAATTATTCATACACACATTTCTACTGCATACATAATAAAACCAGGAATGATACTGAGAAGACTTAACTGTGCTTGTTGGAATGTTATGGGATTACTGAGCAGATCTTTGCTGAAAGGTATGATTTTAAACAGCGGAACAATTCTCATGTGGTCAGCTATAAAAAACTATCTGTTTAAATCGTATTCACATCTTTGTTTTTAACTGCTCAGAAAAGCACATGGAATGGCAGTTAAAAAGAGATCATCGTACTTAGGACCTGGAGATCTCAGTCATTATTCACTGGTCCATTTTAATATGATGCAAATATGTAAACTTTATTACCCTTGAAAAAAGGTTTTTTGCTTTGAGTAGCCTTACATTCCTTAACTTAGTCCTAGCAATCATCAAGCTATTGCATGCCCCATTCATGGAGAAAAAAAAATGCTTTGTCAGAATGATGTAGGCTTAATAGGTACACTTCAAGCATATCTTTACCTAGAGCTTCCTTTAAATTATATTAATTTAAAATATCTATTGAATGATTTTTTCTTTCCTTAAAAAATAACCAAAACAAATCAATGGGTCGGTTTTATGAAAAATGACTCTTTACAGTAAGTAAAAAAGATTTATCACAGTTTTGATAACTTGCATGAGTTTATACTGAAATAAAATCCTTCACATGTTCTTGATGAATTGGACGTTGTTGTGCTCTAGGTAGGTTCACTGGTATGACTTGAAGCAGTAGACACCGTAGAGCTTGTGCTTTTTATCGGGAAAGCCCACAAAGCGCACGGCTGCTTCAGTAGGACTGCAGCGTTTTCTTGGCCTGGAAATCGGGTACCGGACGCTGCCATCAGCCAGCCAGCCAGCATCACAGCGGTCATATCCTAGGAGTTTCCAGGCAGCAAACATTTGGCCTACTTTAGCAATCTGTGCACCGTCTTTGAGGCAGGCTTGTACTGCTTCATCATAGGTCAGCTTGGTTGGATGAATTAGGTAGTAAAAACGGCCTAATACAGGCAGAGAAAATAACACGAGAGGCATGAAAAAAATGACTAAGGTAAAATTAAAATGTATCACCCCCTGATCTATTAAAAGAATCTTTGCTGTACAATTATGAAGCTAAAATGTTAGCTATATCTCTTTTTTTAATTAGTATAGTTTTGCCATCATCTGTTGACACTCTCTGTATAATTACTTGGCCCTAGATAGTCCCTAAAAGCAGAGATATCGTAAAAGCTACATTGTTTCTGTAACAGCTATTATGAGCAATATTATCATACTGATAATATTAATTCTTTCCTCTTTGAGAAAATGTGGGACTGTATTTAAATATAAACTACAAGTGTCTACTCGTATAAGACTGGGCACACAGATTAGGAACAACTGTAATATGTCATGCAAATATTAACTGCTGTTAATTAGGTATTGATATTTTATCTCATGTGTTGTACACCTCTTGTACCTTTGTTGAAAGGTGGTTTAAAGTGCCCCAAATAAATATTTTATGTATTTATTTATTATGCACATACATTTCCACAAAACTGTTTTTTAAATTTTGCCACTCCATGCTGTGTTTGCTCAATAAATTCATTAATCTTAATATTACTGTCCATGTTCTCATTTTAAACCTTGCTGGCTTTTGGTATGACTCTGGGTCCTAACTCTCAATAAAATATCTCTTGGATTGATTTTTTTGGGGTCTGTTATTTGCTATTTTGGTTTGACATAAATTCTGAGAACATGCCTATTGGCTATGATCAATTCCTTGACTTTACATGTGGAGAAGAAGGACATCTGTGTACAGTTGCGGGTATATGATTATATTGTGCTAAAGAGAATGTTAGATATTATCTCAAATTTATCTTGTCAAGTAGCTGAACTTCATGGTGGGTAGCTGAGTGTGTATATTTGCTGTTGTTGTGTGCCTTCAAGTTGTTTTAAACTTATGGCATCTCTAAGGCGAACCTATCACAGGATCTTCTGGGCCTGAGAGTATGTGATGCATCCAAGGTCACCCAGTGGGTTTCCAGAGTTGAGCAGGGAACTGAACTTTGGGCCATTTCCGCACTACACTCTTATAGCACGATTATTCCAGGTGGCCCCTCCCGAAACTGCAAATCCCAGGATTCCATAGGATGTTGAAAGTGGAATAATCGCGCTATAAGAGTGTAGTGCGGAAATGGCCTTGGTCTCCAAGATCATAGCTCAATACTTAAACCACTATACCACTCTGGTGTACATACCTAATTATAAATATCCAGTCAGTGGGTGGTAGCTTGTGCTTTGTTTGTTTGTTTATTTATTTTTTTACACATATAATTATATCTGTATGCTGCCTTTCTTTTGGCATGGAACCCAGGGTGGCTTCTATCAACAAATTAAAACAGCAAGCCCATTCCAGGATTTTGTATGAATTTTAAAGGGTGATCCAGAGTGCTGAACCTACTTTTGGAATAAGTTTCAGCACTTTGGATAGCTGCTTTAAGTTTGGATAAAAACCCAGAGCATATTCAATACCCCATTGACTTGGAAGCCATTACCTCTCACTGCCAGTTTCTTCTATTCTCTAATATATATGCAAGCAGACAACGAGTGTGCATGGGAATGAGGTATGAAAGAAACAACAGCACATAAGGTGAAATTAATTTTCATCACAGTAAGTCAAAAGTGCAAGTTGGAAAAATTATTTTTGGACTACAAATCCTAGAACCCACAACAATCATGGCTAAAGCAAATGGTGAATGGAGGATTCTGGGAGCTGCAATACACAATTAGAAGTTTTACCATGCTGTGGAAGTTAGCTTGCCCTATTTGATCCCATGGTGTTTATTTATTTCCTTCCCACGAATTACATAAGGCTGCTTAAATGACATAGGATGTATATGCATCCATTTAACAGTCCTTTTTGCAAGAATCTAGCTGGACTGGGATCTGATAAACATTTGTTCAAAGTTTTAAAGTCTGTTTGTTTTGGAAATACAAACTCAGAATTGTCCAAAGCAAAAGAAATGTTTACTTTTTGCATGTTTTTAGACAAATAAATTTTGTTGTGAATAATGCCCAGAGCACGCATAAGCAGAGAATGGGAGTATCTCTTAGTTTGTGGGCTGGAGGCCAAACATCTGCTCTGTAACATGCATTCAACTTAAGACACATGTGAGAGAGACCCACATCTGAGTTTTCATATTTAAGAAGACAATCTGTTGCTGAAGAGGGAAGTCTGCTGAACAATGGCCCTGGTCTTCTTTTTTTATATAGGGTAGTGATTTCCAGGCATTATAGCAGTTTGGTTTGTATTGCATTCTAACACTGAGGGGAAAAAATCAAAACAATTTCCCATCCTTTTCCCACCCCTTCTCATTAAAGGGAAACTTTCTGCTGGCTCTATGGTATTTCTTTTTTCAGTATGAATGATTTTAGAGCATATACTTTATTTTTGTAGAAATTGTTTCTGCTCCCTGACCTACTTTGCCTAAGTCTGGAGAAACATTTTTGTAGAACTATTTTAAAAAAAAAAAGAGAGAGAGCAAGCCTTCTTGATCTTTGATCTATTTTATACAACTGGTTTCTGGACAAAACCTGAGGAAGTTACCTTTTTTACTACAACTCCTAGAATCCCTAAGCTATTGTGAGGAGTTGAAGACCAAAAGGCAACTTTTCTCAGCTTTGGTTCTGGTAAAATAAAACAAGATCTGTCTGCCAGACTGTTTTTCTAAAGAAAGATATTATGGGGCACAAATCCTCTTGAGGATTCTCTGATCTGCTGCCTCTTTCCCCTAATATTTGGGAAAGGGAAACTTTCCTTTTATGTTGAGAGAATTGCACTCTTCAAAATTTCTGTCACTCTTGTTTCTTCATATGTTCCAGGACAAGACTGGACACTGGATACTTTGCAGGAAATTTGTTACTTCTGGTTAAAGAACCATCTTCTCCAAAATCAGCCTGCTCATTTGCTTCTTGTTCACAGTCGCCACCGTGAAGGTTTCATAGAGAAAGGGGACCTCTTCTTTGCTGACACTGGGATTGTGGAACGCAGTCTTCACAAACATTCATTATGTGCTGATTAATTTTTATGCACTAAGTGTGCAGCCAGGGACCCAGTTCTCCACCACCAGCCTCTCCATCACCAAATATCCTCTGTTTCTTCTTAAAAATGACAACCAGAAGTGAAATCACATAATTTTTGTTGCCATTTTGAAAGATAAATGTAGGAGAGATATTTGAGAGGACACAGGGGTTGTGAGGGGGTTGGAGCAGGTTTTTCAAATATGCATGCACTAGAGAAGCTTTGGATCTGAGTTTAAGGTGTCCTCTCCATTGTGCTTTTTAAAATGAGGGTTCAGCTTGCTTTGGGAGACTGGTAGGAGCTTCAGGATCTGAAAAAAATGTGATACAGGGACTTCCTATAGGCCATACTTTTCCCACCCTTGTACTAGCTCAAGACTCAGGCATGAAGCAACTTACAATTATATTTCTTACTACCTTTCTCTCCTATTTAATGTGCTGCCGCTGCTTTATACCTCCCCCTTATTTTAATTAAGTTTTCTTTTTTCTTTTTTTTGCACTTTAAAATCTATTAGCAGCTTCCTTGAACACCCTAGTTTGACCTAAGGAAATACTTTAAAAAACAGTGCCTGGAATTCACTTGGACAGTTACGAAAGTGTAATCCAGAGTTATACATTTGTGACTACTTTGCAGTCATCATCCCTACATATTCCCTAGTTTAAGAGATACACAGGGACTGTGAAAGTCCCCAGTCTCCACATACTAGGCAGCAGCAACTGCAATTTATAAAGGTCTGTTCCCCTATCATTGACAAGCACAAGACTGATGTTTCCAGTTCTCCTTGAGCGAGCTATCTACCGTGCCAGGAGGAGTTATAGATGGGACCCTACTCCGGCCTCTTGCATTGGAGATCACTCATGGGAAGGGATGGGAACATCAATGAACTGCTTTCCAATTGACAGGTGAACAGACTCCTATCAAGTGCAGTGGCTGCTTCTAGTTTGAGTGGGGATTGGTGTAGGGTTAGGCCAGGAGCCACATAGGTATGGTGGTTATGCATTCATAACTACCCAAGTTATGTTATCTTAAAATGCTAGGGACTGAATCTGAAGACTTCTCCACACAAAGTACATGGTTTACATTTACTTACAATCAGGTCCTGTAAAAGCTACTCTGTTAAGATTGCAATTCCTAGAATACTCCAGACATCATGGCTTCTGTGGTTCATTCCCCCCCCACAGCTTCAGTTATGATTCTTCTTGAAATAACTTCCCTAAACTACCTGTTTTAAAAAGAGGGGAGTTAGAGTTCCTTACCATTAAACTTGGATGTAAAACAGAAGACATCATATCTGCTTAGGTCCTTATTTGAGAAGCCATAATTCCTGATTCCAGGCACCGTGTTTTGCCCTCCACAAGGTTCCCTAGGATTTGTGATCGGATATTGCACTGATCCATCACTCAGCCAGCCTGCATTGCACCAGTCCAGACCTAATCGCCATGCTTCATACAACTGGTCAAAGGAAGCTATAACTGCATCTTGCTCCAGGCAGGCTTGTTGAGCTTCATGAAAGTTTAAGTTGTAGCGACCCAGCCGTGGAAAGTAAGGAAATACAATGCCTAAAAGAGAAAATACAAAGATGAGATGGCATGCAAAGGGTGATTATTTAAAAATACATTTAGCCTGCCTGCACAAATTAGGTAATTTTCATTACATATACTGTAAGCAGAATCAAAGCTTGAAATGTTACTTTTTTGGGCTATGTGTCCCAGAATCACCTGAGTAGCATGGCCAATGCAGTGCTGTCCAAGAAGTATTTTCTTGTAGCTAAAAGTAACCTTCACCAGCTCTGAGTGGAGCTGAGGGAGAGACAGAGGTGACTTGTATGCAACATTAAAAAAGAAATTTGTAAAACTTGTTTTTTATCTGGGAATATAGGCTATCATTAAGTCTAGGAGTTTCACTGTCTTCTTCAACAGCAGGCTTCTCACCCAGACAGGATCACACCCTATCCTGTTGGAATGCCACCAATTCTGAATGCTGTTCTCAAGTATGGCCATGACACCATTAGAAACATATTCTCATTCAATGTATCAATGTAGGATAAGTACACCTATGCAGGATAATCTGGAAGATGAGAGAGAGAGAACTGAAAAACAAAACAAAACTAGAATGATCAAACAGAAGCCATCATCTTGACATTGGACAAGCATGTTGTTTGGTGAGAGTTATAATGAGCGGTTAATTGAATTTAAATTCAGTTGCATCTTTTGTGCCATCTGTACAATAGCGAAAATATTACTGGTAATTAGTTCTGACAGCTACAAGAAACTTACATAGCTCTCTAAACACCAGATGCTAGGGACAAGCAACGTGGTATTTTGTACGTGTATGTTGTGCTCTTGCTCAGCTTAATAAGTTCTCAGAAAAATCAAAAAGCATGTTGGAAAGCCTCACATTCTTAGCAACATTTGCATTTTTTTTTCTTTTTAAGGATTCAAATACAGGGGTTAATTTGAGGAAAAATTGTGTGGTGTGGTGATCTTGATCCAAATCATTCTCCCCCCACCCATGCTGCTTCCAAGAACCTTCAAGTCAATTCAGACTTATGTTGACTCTTATCATAGGATTTTCTTGACAGGATTATTGCCATTTTGCTATTGCCTCCTCTCAGGCTAAGAGAGTGAAATTTGCCCAAGATCACCCAATGGTGAGTGAGACTGAGTGAGGATTTGAAACCTAGGCCATTTCCACATGAGTCTGTTATAGTGCGATGATTCCACTTTTAACCTCCTACGGAATCCTGGGGTTTGCAGTTTTGGGAGGGGCTGCATGGCCCCTCCTGAAACTGCAAACCACAGGATTCCATAGGAGGTTGAAAGTGGAATCATCACGCTATAACAGATTCGTGCGGAAATGGCCCTAGTCTCATAAAGTTCTTGTCTAGCATTCAAACCATTGTAACCCACATCCTGCAAAGTAAGAAATCAAGGCCTATTATCATGTTACAATTTAGCATATAGTTTAGTCATTACTATTGTACAATCTCTTTAAATCAACAACATTTTCTCTATTTTATCTATTAGCATGTAGCTCAGGTCCTTTCTGCACCCTACCTTATATTGTTGTCCTGGCAATGGCTCTGCTTGGAAGGGAGAACAAAGCGAGTGCCCCTCTCTGCACTGGCTGTCTCCCTACTGAAGGAACATGTCTCTTCCTTCCACAGTGCAGGCTGCGTTGGGCCAGGATGTGCCTCTATTGCACTTCCAGGGTTTCCATGGGCCAGGTAAGCGCAGGGTGGTGGCATGATTTTGAGTCATTGACAGAGAAAACCCATCAATGATTTAATCTGCAATTACGCTGCCCGGTGACGGGAGCAGCACAGGACCTCAATGACATCATGCAGAAGCATTGTCACAGTCCTGCTCCTCTCTTGTCCCCATGCCGGGATGGGAAGCTCCTGCGGAAAGGGCCAGGGTCTTTACATGAGTTATTGGGACTTTGATTTCAGAGTCTTTAACAATATAAACCTATGTTCAGTACATGAGTGGGCAGGTAAGTAAGTGAGACTGCAGCCAGGCTTACCTAAAAGCCTACCCTTCCAATAATTCAAAATGGTTTCTGCAAAAAAACCCCAAAAACCTGCATGCTTTTTTTTAGTGCCTAGTCTTTATGCTCACAGCTAACTAGTTCCTCAAATTTCATGACATAAAAAACAAGCAAACAAAAAAACAAACAAAATCATTCCCTGTTGCTTCTCAGTTCCTAGAAGTTCAGTTCCTAGAAGAACCCAGTAATCTTGCATTCATTTGCTGCTTTTCCATTTTAATACTTATGCAAGTACACTTTCTGTGAACACTGGTTTAGTACAATTCAGTTTCTCATATCTTATTGGAACCAGTTCTAGAAACATAACGAATCCTATCTGAAAGCTCTTCTGTGTTAAGAAAGAGAGACCATGTGAGAATTTTTTTCATAAGAAAATGTGTTCACAACTTGGTATCTGAACTGATTCAGTGCCTGTCATTTACAGATTAGAGAACAAAGGTGGCTTTGGTTCCTACAAGAAACAGAGCTATGCTGTTTCTGAAACACCGAAGGCCTACTATAAGGTCTAATACAGGTTGTTTCCTACATTTCCTTCACAAGATGGAAAACGGGAAGGCTATACTTGTACAAAATGAACAAAGATTAAAGGAGCAGGCTGTATGGTTCCATGTGTTCTTCATTCATCACACTACTGCCTCTCAACCATCAGTAGGCCTAAGATACCATTGGACTATAATTCTCCTCAGATTCCTTGACCTTCAGCCATACCAGCCAAGAATCCTGAGAATTGTAGTCAAATAACTATGTGGGTGTGGGAGTGAAAGCACTGGAAAGTGAGTGCCTCCACTTTAAATGGTTTGGTTATGTGTCACAGACTAGTATGAACCACACCTACTTCCCTAAAACATATCCAATACTATTACAGACAACAAAAGTTGGAACAACTTATCCATTATCATTTCTATACTGGAAAATAATCCCTTGAAGCAAGAGAAGAGGGAGATAATTCTGTCTGATCAACTGACCAAATTCTCTCTTCCTTGACTAATCGCAGATCAGAACAGTTATTGCTCTGCTTCCTCACCACTCTCAATTTTGTGGTGCCATTCTTGGCTTTCACAATACTTATAAAATGAATACGTTAGGGGAAATTGCATCTCAAAAGCTATAATTTATGGAGAAATTTTAATTTACAAAATAAAGAATTTAACAGACTTATGACTGAAGGGACATTTGTAACACAGACCTGAAATGGACAGATCTGTTTATTCTCACTTGAATTTTCTGTTTGATCCATTAGGGAAAACTTACAGATATATGTATATTTTTACTAGTTGAACAATCAAAGCCTGAAAGTTGCAATTTTTATTGTAATACAGTGAGTGTTCAAAATGTGGGTTTTCAAATGTTCAGCCCTGCTCTCTGGTAGTACCATTTTGAACTAGGGTCCTCTGAGCAAGACTGAAGTTGAACAGAAGTTCATAAGCTACCAGTCTCTGCTTTTCCAAAGATTAAAATCTTACATTGGAGAAGTGTGTAACGAATTTTGGCGGGTAGAAGAAAGAGTCAGAGAGTCCCAGCAAGGTGCTCATTTAACAACAGTTGATACATGTCATGCCTCACATTCATTATTCCTGGCCCAAAATGCATATGAACTGAGTCATTTTTCCTCTGAGAACAGATCTTGTGGGTTTTTTTCCTTAGTTGTAAGTTTTATTGCTGTTTAATCATGGGTTTATATTGCGGTGCAGTTTAACAATGTGAATAACTGAAGTAATGTTGGGGATCAGTAAGTTGCTCTGTGCCCATTTTTAGAGAAGGAAAATGGTGTGTGTGGAGGAAGGATTAACACCAGAGGTAGCTAACAAACTGTGTAGAGTGTGTGCATGACACCTTCTTTCAATTTTGGGGTGAGGACACCCCACACACATTTTTGTTCATGAACCAACACTGATTAACGTCCTCCCCCTCTTCACCATCCCAATCTCAACTCCAATTATACACAGCGGAGCTGCTTAAAGAGATGGGAATCATTGTTATATTGTTGAATATTGTTGATTTGTTGTTGTTGAATTTGAAGTTTACTGAAGCCAAAGAACTCTCTGGCTGAGAATTCTAAATGCCTTTTCCTAAATTGCAAACCCCAGGATTCCATAGGATGTTGAAAATGGAATAATAGCACTATAACAGTGTAGTACAGAAAGGCCAACACTTAGCAGAGTTGGAAAAGTGTCCCTATTAGACAATCCAAGATTTGGTGGGATGTAGAACTATAACTTGATTTGGATTGGATTTTGGAATTTTATAGCTGAAACCATATTATGATGGGTAACAGACAAATATGGAGCTTATAAACAAATTTTAACATTGCTGTTTAACTGGGGATGATTACAGCAAGTGGTCCTAAAAACAATATACCATAAAGGGCTAAAATGAGATATTTCAATATTTTTTCCCCTGTCTGTCTCTTTTCTTTCTCTTGTTCTCTGCTTCCCATTTACAAAGCCACATTGGTGGCTTCATGGCCTCAGACACACAAATTAAAGAAATGTGCATGTGTTTAATTTTCAGATATGTGTTCTATACTCTGACAGCAGAGAGGGTTGGCTGAGCTGTAGAGCAGATGGCACCCAGGGTGAAGAGCACTGTTAACAACCCCCTCAATTTATTCAAGTTAATTTTTTTTTTAAAAAAAAATGCATTTTCACAACATGTAACCACTTGGATACTTGATTTATCCTTACCCTATATGAAATTGGTTTGATTCTAATTAATCCCTCCTGCCAATTAAATCAATCCAGGTAACCATTTGATATTCATGATTACTACATTTGTACTGTTGCTTCAATCATAACTCTTCCCCTCAACAATTTTATCAGGTATCAGCTGCATGGGGAGAAGGAGCACCATTCTGTTGGCAGACAGAGCACAGTTGAATGACACTTCCATCAGGTTTTTGTTGGGGAGAGGGACTGTACCAGGAGAAGTTACTTAGTAAAGTATACTTAATTAGGTTTCTGTTTTCCAGCCATGTTTTCAAGTACAAATATAGAAATTACCGAAGTGGTGACTGTTGTTGGTAAAACCAACATTTCCCTTTCCAACAGGTATAATCCTCATAAATAACAATCAAACATCCTTTCAAGATGCTTAACGTATATAGAAGGCATTATGGTTGCATATCTTCCAAATGTCCCACTTAGGCATGGGACATTTTTTTATTAAACTCTGCTATCCCACCTTGTCCAGTTGTTTTTAAAATGTCCCACTGTCTTTATCCTCCTCCCACTTCCCTTGTTTGTCTTTGGCTTACTTGGATCACTGCAACCTGAGTTCAAAGTGCAAAAGCAATGTTCATTCAATTAGCAGAGGGGTGGGACCTTGCCCTTCTTGTTGGCTCAGGCAAAAGCAAACTACTGCATCCTCTCCTGGTTTGTTTGTTCTTCTTCATTAATAACTTCTTTTGGTCACCTTAACTGCATTTGGATGTTTGGTCACATGTGTCCCGGTTTTCATCTGTAAAATGCAGGAGGGTATGTTTTTACCTTGAAAGAGGCAGTGCTTGAAAACATTCCCCCTGGGCCTGGAGATGTTTAGATAATTACCACACTCTCCTAATGTTTCATTGCTGGGGAAGGTGACTGGGGGAGTAGTGTATGACCAAATGCACACAAGCCTGGATAAAATGGTTTATGGCCCATTTCAGTCCTGCTGCATGCAGGTTTAATTAGGGGCAGCACATTCTGGTATGTCCATATGATTTTAGGCAAATAGTCCACACTGGGAGGATTAGTTTTAAAAGTCCTCTACTTGACCCAAACTGCTCCTACAGTTACTTCCACATTTTAAAAAAGGAGAAGAGAGAGAGAGAGTGATAGGTATGCTAAAATGCATGGTTTGGTCTAAACCCTTTTCTAGATAAATCAGTTACATTAAACCCACTGAAATGCATGGGTTGGTCTAAATTGTGTTGCTAGGTAAGTCAGGTAAAGTAAACCCACTGAATCAATATATAGGTCTTGATTTATCAATCAGCAATTATTTAAATAGCTCCATTGAAATTGGGGCCAGTAACTTGATTTAAGCAACTGCATTTAACGGGTGTGTAGTTTAGCCTGAAGGTAAGAAGTTATCAGACAGAATATTATTGCTTACCCCTACTCATAAAATGAAAACATTTTCCCTGTTTTCATTGAGAACCTGATCAGAATATTTGAAAAACTGTATCTCCCTTTACAAGCCTGCCCATGGTCTAAGATTTGCAGGCGAAGGCTTTCTATTAGTACCACTGCCACCACAGCCCCCTCTCCCCCAGTGAGGACATGGGAGAGAGCATTCTCAGTTGTGGAATTCTCTTCCTCAGGAGCTCCAGGTGGCTCCCTCTCTGCTGTCTTTTTGCTGGTAGGTAAAGATGTTCTTATTTAAGGTTTTATTTGGTTTTAAATATGTTGTGGCAGATGGAGCCTTCAATGGAGGCTTTTCTATTTTATTATGTTTTATATCTGTTTCTATAGGTTCTTTTAAAATTGCATTTAACTTGCATTTTTTTTTCATTTTTTTGACCTGTGTTTTTAAAACAGAAGTTCAGTTTAGTTAACTTTTGTGCTAAAAGTTTTTTTTAGCTGTATTGTGTTTTTAAAAGGTTGCATGCTGCTTTGGATTCCATGCTGAAAGAAAGGCAGAATATAAACAAAACAAAATAAAATAAAATAAAAGTCTGGTCACTCAATATATTGTTCAAGACAACTAACTGCTAATTGCAACTGATAGTTAAAGATGAGCTATTCTGGGTTGTTTTTACAGGCAAATGATCCTTGACAGTTAAGTAATGCTAACTACAACTGAAGAGCAATATCAAACATCTGTTTTTCAGTACAGAATGAATACAGGCCCACATGGCCAAAGACTTGGCTCATAAATATTCATGTGCCCTATCCAAAGACATGCCAGGCTCTGAACACTGAGGGACAATGATTTTGAGTTTGGAAAAATCAGACAACACAATGGGTTATTTTCTTTATCCCTTTGGAGACTGAAGTTACCAGCTGCATGCTCGGACGTCTATTTATGTTTCCTAGCACACTGGCAGAAGAGAGCTTAGAGACAAAGATGAAGTGTTTTTTTTTTTACTGATGTTGAATAATTAGGTGAACATTTCTCCCTAAACATCTCTAAAAATATTCTTCTATGTTGATTTCTGAGGGGCAGGGACAGGAGATTTGGTAAAATCCATATAGTCAACATAATTTTCCAGTGACCAATTTTACAACAACCTAGATTCATATTCTAACTGTGACTCTTTTAAAGAGTATTTAAATTGTGACATTAACACCGTAGTTAATTATTAAGAGTAACCATACTGTATTTATAGTGTGACTTAAATTTCCTGTACCATAAGTCTATGTGGAAAAAAGAGACTAGCTTCAGCCAGAGTCAAGAAATTGGCTTCCTTCAGTACTAGTCTAAACAAAAAAAGTCAGACTTCTTACAGCCAGAGTCAACATGGGATACAGTAGAACTTGCTATACACTTTACCATAGTGGAACCCTCTTAACCTGGCACGGATACTTGCCCTGACAAGCATTTTTCCAACTGATGGTACTGTAATTCTGGCAAAGAAAATTATCTTTCTTTGGAATATATCACTGTTTTCTATTACAGATGATCCCCAACCTATAGCTAAGAAATGAGGATAGGAGCACAGGAAACTGTCTTACATTGTCAAACCATTGAATGATTAGAGATGGAAAGAATATTGGGAATGTGTCATCCTTGATGTGAGTGGGCAATATATCTTGTGGAAAAAATGCTTAACTGCAGTGCAATTTTTGTCTCTTAGCAAAAGCAAAAAGACCAGCACTTTTTTCTCTTTCTCTCTCTTTTCATCCTTTTTTTTTCTGTGCAAAAACATGTATTTTCTAGAAACAAATTCTACAAAAATATATTTTGGCAGAAGACCACTAAATTTTTCACGCACACACAAAAAGTCCTGAAATGCAAAATATCTTTGGAAATTCACAAAATCTTTTGCAATCTCATTGAGGGGAAATAATACTTTCAAAAATTTTCAGATTTTGCTTCAGAGAAGAGCTTGGCCCTTTTCAGACGTGGAGGAAGCCACGCCCGAAAACACGCCAAAACGGAGCTTACCAGGAGCCGTCGCAACGTGGAGCAGCGCGAGTTCGCTGCTCCACACGCGGCGGTGTCCTGCGGCATCCAAAATGGCGGCTTCCAGCTGGCGGAGGCTCTCCGCCAACTGGAGAAGCTCACCAGCCGGAAGCCCGCCCCCCGGCCGGTTTGCAGGTGCACACGCTGTGACGGGGCTGCATGGGGCTGCAAGCCCTGTGCTTTTTAAAAACCACTTGAAAAGTGGTTTTCAAAAAGCACGCAGCGGCGCCACTTCCGGTCGCCCCTGCGTGGATTGGGCTGTGGAACTACACAAAAGTAGTCCGCCCCAATCCACGTTACGGTGTAGACGACCTCCATCAGAGGTCGCTCTACACTGTTTTTTTAACCCTGTGTGAAAAGGGCCCTTGTCTCAATGCACATGCTCTTCTTTTGTGATCAGTCATCCATCATGAGGTAAATGTGGGCTTCTTTTGCAAGTCTGATTGCTAAGACACTGATCTTTTCAAGACTTCATAGCTAGAGGGAAAATCCTGTAACAGCCATTTCTCTCCATACAGTTATTTGCAATTCAAACTACCCAAACTAACAATAGCAATCCAAGGTTTAAGGAAGGGAGCTCTCCTTGCTTTACCAAGGCCCTTTTCGCACACAGTTTCTGTTGCGAGAAGCCCCTGAGCGTCGAGTAAATGGGAGCGGCAGTCCGTACGACGCACTCTCATTTACTTGACGCTCAAGAGCCAGACGCAGAGCAGACACGTACCTTTTTATTTTCGACTTTAAGCCAAAAATAGTGCGCAGTCGCGCAATGCTCCTGGGACTCGCGCACACTTACCTGCTGTGTGGTGTGTAGGGTGAGCCGGGCCATTCGCGCTTCCTCCCCCAGCGCAGCCTACAGCTCCCAGGCTGCACTGCGGAAGGAAGGGGCAGGGCGTTTGCACGATGGCCGTGCGACCGGCAACCCAGCTGTGGGAGAATGGAAGAGCGATGCGGGTGCCTTGCGCAAGAGGCTGCTTGTGCGAACGGCACCCCCCACCTCCGCGAGCAGGTAACGTGCGGAAAGGGCCCTCAAAATGCTACTTTTTGAACCTGGGACCCTGAATTCAGAACATGCATTGTACTCTGCTGAGCTATAGCCCTTCTTCATTCTCTGATATTATTCTATTGCGCAAAGGTTTTAGGAATTGTCTTTCACTTTATTGATATTTGATTGTTTTAATTAGAAATGCCAAAAAATGAACTTGAGAATTTGCATATGTCCCATGTGCTCTTTCACTATGCTACAGTCCCTCCTCCTAGCATTCTGGCTCCCAACACAACTTTGAAAATTCTGGATTACATACGAGATCCTCCATCCAAGTCCTATTACATATCTATGCCCTATGCTCACATACTCTAAAGCAACTCCTAGGGACACTTTTACAATACTCAAGCTAGAACATACAGGGCTGTGCACAGAAGACTCTATCAGTAGGAGAAGGCCCATAAAACACAGAGAACAACTTTTCCATGTTATCTAATACATAAAAGTCAAAATTTGTTTGTCTGTGTCAGGCAAATACCTGATATGATTGGCTGCCTAAGAAGATTCTATGGAATCCTGGAGTTTGCAGTTTAGGGAGGGGCATTTAGAATTCTCAGGCAGAAAGCTTTTGGGCATCAGTCAACTGTGATTGTCTTGAATAGACCAGTTGCTATGGAGATGAGGCCTGGAAGGAAGGGGGAGGACCATTGCCTGAGGAACCCAACCTCTGTATGTTAATAACTCTGAATACAGGTTGGATCAGGGAATATGGGGAGAAGTTACAAGTACTGGACAAGACAGTTTGGGGAATTAGAGACACGGGATCTCAAATCTTTCTAACAAGTATTACTTATGAGAAAGTATTACCTATGTGAGAATAAAATCTTGGGCAATGCCAGGTATATACACTAGTTATATATATATATCTTGGTTTAATAAACCAAGAATACATATATTCTGTAAAATGAATTCACTTAAGAATGACTAGCTGTTGTGTCCAACTTAAAGCCAGTTTTGGAAAAAAACAGCTTTGTCAATCTGCCAGGAATATTTTTTCCCCCAGTCCAGTATCTAGGGAGAACAGGATATTGATTCATACCTTTTTCACTGGTTATATTTGCTCCATCTAGCAACTGAAAGTCTGTGTTAGATAGGTTTCAGTGTTCTCAAAGAAATGTGGCAATGTGTTCTGACGGGATGGCTTTGCATTTAAATGTAAAAGTCTTCATAAGCAGGGTGAACAGACAGTGAAAAGATCTGGAGAAGCTAACGGAGGCTTTTTCTTTCTGGTTCATCCTGGCTGTACTTAGATCTCTTTTAATTAGTTTTTTATGACAATATTTTTCATTTTGAATTTTATTTGAAAAATTGATTTTACAACAATAACAGTAAATTACATACCTACTGTCTCTTTTGTGTACTTCACTTCATAACAGACCTTTTATACTCTGATTTTTTTAAAATGTGCCAAAATATTCTGAGTTGATAGTGATCTTTGACACATTGTTAAATATGAAATCCAAGATATAAATTGATTCCATATTTCTGAAAAATTATCTTTTGCTCCCTTGCCAATCAATCTTTTATTGTCAATTATTCAACTACAACAATCCCACAGAACCTGTCCAATGAGTATTGGGGGGGGGTTAATCCTACTTTTTCCCAGGGTCCAGCTATTTTGGGTATAGCAACTCAGATGAGAATTGGCATGAGATCTTTGTGGCACTTCTGTTTTCCTAGTCAAAAACTGACAACATTAATAAAGACTCTGAGAAGATGATACTTGCTTTACCATTCTGATTTCATTAGTTTATAATTTTGTTTCAAAACTCTATAATGTTAGGATACATATATTTCAAAATACATATAATTCACACTGTGTCCAACACTTTTGAGCAATTGCATTATTAATTTTCTCCAATTTTACTGCTGTTAAATCCTAGCTCTGAGCTGTTTTAAATACAAGTTTTTTTTGAAAAACCAGAAATTGATTTATGTGTTAGGGTAATCCACATTTTGCCCAATTTTGGGAGTGGGCATTTTTATCTCAGTTTTTACCAATTTGTCTTATTTCTAAGCATAAGAAAGTAAAAAGTAGTGAAAAATATACACAAAGTTCAGAAAAGGATTAATCATGAAGACACAGACCCATATAAAGAGTAAAATATATAGTGAAATGTGTCTGGTTGGAAAAAGTAAAATCTGTTATTCTTAGCATTGCCATGATTGTCATATAGAACACGATCTAACAGGAACTCAAGCTTTATGTACTAAACTCAAAAATGCAGCTCTGACCATGGGTTCCCACAAAATACATAACTATGGAATTCACTGCTGCAAGTTCACTAATGTGGTCACCAATTAAGACAGCTTTAAGGAGAAATTAGACAGATTCACGGAGGATAAGCCTAATAATGGCTTCTAGTAAGGAAGGACTATTTCTCTTTCTGCAAGACTTGCAGTATTTCATATACAAGTTCATTCTGTCCTCTTTCTGCAGTAGTTGGCATTTTCTTAAACAAAAAATCATCATGCCTTTAGCCCATTTATAGAATCAGAGGCAGCAAGTCTTTGAAGACAAGTCACTTGATAACAATAGCAGGAGAACACTATTACCCTTCTGCTCTCCTTTGGGCTTCCCATATGTTTTTGGCTCACCACTGTGGGAAATAGGATACTAGACCAGATAGGCCTTCAGACTGATCTAGCAGGGCTCTTCTTACTGAGTTCTTTTTCCAGTTTTTTTTAATAATTAATAACACATCAGAAGCAACTAGCTCAAGGAAGCCATTTATAGAATTGTGAAGTAGTGTTCCAGTGCCAGCATGAAGGAACCATTCTCCTTCCACTTTGCTCTTCTAATCCCAGCCACAAATTTATTCAGTTCCAACCCAGAAGCTGGGTTAGGAGTGACCACAGCACCATTGCTGCTTCTCTGGCAGTACTGTTGTTATTCAAGCACAATAACCCAAGCCCTTTAACTCCTATTATTCCACATCCTATCAGTATTCTTTCCCTCCTCTGCTTTTTTTTCCTAAAAAAAATAAATCAATCAATCTAAGAATCAAGAATGATGACACAAATTCTACTTGTGCTACATTTTCCTTATAGGGCTTTTTTTTGGGGGAGGGAGTTGGTTTTTTGTTTTGTTTTTGGTAACAACTGGGACAGTTCCTCTATGCCCAATAAAGGAAGTTGCCAATAATTAATGTGTTAGAGAAGCATAAGATTGAGGAAACACCTTGAAAGCATAAGAAACTGGTATTAGGAAATGGAAACAATATCCTATCAAAATGTGTTTTCCTAAATACAGTATTTACGCTGAGGCCTTATACTATCCCACAGGGCTTTTTTACACAGTTATGAAATAATCAGTAGCAGAAGACATGTTTAGCTTATGAAAGATCTCAGGTTCAATCTCTGACATCTAAAAGTAGGCCCCGCAAGGTTTCTATTTGAAATCCAGGAGAATCAACAGCCCACACAAAGTCTATGCTATAGATTTGTTACTTCGGCCCAGGCCTACCCGGTGATAGCACATGATGTCTGTTTTAGGTATCAAACCATTCGGCCTCCCTCTGCCACCCTGCTCCACGTGTTTGCGAGGCCTCCGGACAAGCACATAAACAGGCATGGCCGGTAACTGTTGGACATTCCATTCTCCACCTAGGCAGGCAAAACAAAGCCACTCCGTTGCTTCAGGGACCTCTCCTGCAAACACCCTTTTGCTTAAGCGCAACACTAAGAAAGGCGCCCGGCTCTGAGCCGATAGTCTTACAAAGCCAGACTAAGCACCTTGCATTTGCATACTGGCTACACTATTGTTGATTCTGTGCTAAGCCGATCATGTTAAACTTGATCTTTTCCAAAGCTTTGTCCCGCTCCAAACTCGCATTGTTCTCACCGAGTAAGGCATGGCCTGCAGTCACAATTCACCCTATACAAACCCCCTGATTCTGAGACCACCTCGGATCGCTCCTGAGTTCCAGACCGCCTTGCTGCCGTTTTGTCCGGCAAGCTTCTTTAGGACTACGAGAAAGGTGTCGTATCACCCATTTCCCCCAAAAATCCTTATTTCCAGTTCTTCCATTAGCTGTGTCATTGTGGTGTCTTTATTGTTTGTTTGTCCTTTAATAAAACATCATTTTTGCTATTTTAAAAACTGTCTGACTGCTTGACTGACCTGACCCCGTAGACATTGGGTTACAAGATCCCTGCTAAGTTACCCTGCCTCTCGCTAGCTTTAGTGAGTGCTCCAGCTAATTTCCCCAAGTTGTGTTGTTGTGTTTTGGTTATTTGAGTGCCCCTCCCAGGACCCCCAGAGAACAGGGTAACAGACTAATGAGAGGTAGGAAACTGGCTTGGGATAGTGTGCAAGCTCCTTTGATGACCACATTGAAGCACAGGTCATATCACTGTCCAATCAGCAATGGCGGTTCAGAATGGTGTGTTCATTCCCTCGATGACTCTGCCAAAGACCAGATGACATGAGAGTGCAATGAGCGAACTTCCACAGGCCAAACTGGGTACCTAGCAACTCTGTTAGGACTGTAGATCAACAAGAAGTCTCCTCTGATGTATGGATTACTGAATGAGGTGGACAAACAGCATGATTTGGTACAGGACAACTTCGTATGTTCTATATGTATCCAGCTTATTTCACCCTGATTGTACGCTTGCTCATAAACTCAAAATAGATTTTGATATGTATACATAGCTAATGCTTTATATTTCTTGCATTTAATGAAAAATAAACTTTTTTATAAAGCACAAAAAACTGGGGATTGCTCATACATGATCCTCAATGCACACTCTTGACATATATAAATTATTTGCAATCATCCTACTAGCTTTTCCACATGGACTGACTTAAGTTAGTGGGAGTAGCAGTAAGCTATAAATGCAAGAGATAAATGGGTTTATCTAAATCACCATCACCACTATCATCAGTGAAGTTAAATAAAACATTCCAATCCTTGTTACAATAAAATATAATAAAAACAGTATCAAGTTATTTGAAAGGCAGCAATGGAATTCAAAAAGCTGTATACTTCCACTGATTTGCAGTCAAGTGCAGACTGCTTATTCTTAAGTGTCCATTATGTTGTAAATGAAATGTTCTTAAATTAGACCACACTTGTATGCAAAGGGATATTGTTGCACTTTTGAGACTAACAGAAAGCAATGTGTAGCATAAGCTTTTAGAGACTGAGGCCATTCCAGTACCATACTGTCATAGTGCGATTATTCCACTTTCAATATTCTGTGGAATTCTGGGGTTTGTAGTTTACTGAGGCCAGAGAGCTCTCTGGCTGAGAATTCTGAATAGTCCTCCCTAAACTGCAAACCCTAGATGTTAAAAGTGGAATAATAGCACTATAACAGTGTAGTGTGGGAATGGCCTGAGTCAGCTTACGCTACAAGCTTATTTCAGTTAGTCTCAAAGGTGCTGCAATATTCCTTTGCATACTGATCCAGAGTAACATGGGCCATTTCTGCACTAGATTTTTATAGCGCTGTGATTCCACCTGAAACATCCTATGGAATCCTGGGGTTTGCAGTTTCAGGAGGGGCCCGCTGGCCCCTCCTGAAACTGCAAACCCCAGGATTCCATAGGATGTTTCAAGTGGAATCATAGCACTATAAAAGTCTAGTGCGGAAATGGCTATGGTTGTAAGGCCCCACGTTGGGGGCCTCTGATATCAGTATGGTTTGGAATGGGCACCATATCTAATTGGCATCATATTTAATTGGCAACACATTTTCATTGTCACTGATATCAAAATCTAGCCTAAGAGGTGGCTGAGAGGTCAAAACAAGTGAGGGAAGAAATCTTACTGTAAACATGAGAAAGACAGGCAGGTTAGCCTAAAACACCCTCTTGGTCTAACCTAGGTCAATTATCAGGTAAATCACCACTGTTTCAGAGAATAGTAGAAGCTGGAATTTCTTGGAGAATGCCATTGTGAGAATTCCACCAGGACACTGATTGACAGATACCCATCCCCTGTGCACCTGGACTCCTTCTTCTTGCCTCATAGCACCCACAATACAGAGCTATTACAACAGTCATCATGTCTTTGTCATCCAAACACTGCAAACATTAGTGGATTGATAGTCCATTGTCTGTGTTGTAACTCCCGTTGTTCCACACCTGAAATTGCACATACCTTTCACTGCCACAGGCTATTTTTGGGTACAAATACCCCTGATTTCAGGATGCACAGTGCAGTCTCTGAAAGGTCTATCCGTCACTCTGTCTGGCTCCTGAATGAGAACTGTCCTTAGGTCCTACCTAAGCCAAAACACATTTCTGCTCTTCACTACTCTTCTGAACTGGTAATTTTAAATCCCCCAAACCTCCTCAGTCTCTCTATACATATTTTTTTCTCCCTTTCTCTTTCAGTTAGCTCTTGTGTGAATGTTTGACTGTTTGAATTTTGTGTGCATGCACGAGTGAATTTCCCCCAATCAAAAACACATTTTTAGCTTACTTTTGAATCTTTGGCTGGTTCTTTTCCTGCGTGAGCCTGTAACCATTGGTAGCAAGATCTCACTAAGTTGCCCCCCTCTTGTTAGCCTCCTGATTTTGAGCTAATTAATTACCCACCTTTGCAAGGAGGTACTGGCATTGTGGGTTGGCCCTTGTGGAACCCACGTTTTGGGGTAACATGGTGATGTCTTTAAAAAGTACACACCTGGTTGGCGTTCAGTGACCTGGCTGAAAAATGGTGAAAGTACCGTTATGCAACTGTTGTGCCCATTGCACAAATGGACTCCCTTGAAATAGCAAGACCAGATGATCATCTCATTCATAGTCAAATAAAATATTTCTGCACTATTGATTTATAGTTACCTCATCCTGACAGAATTGAAAAAGAAATGTGCCACACATATGCACTTACAAATAACTTCCCCCTCTTTTTTTTAGTTTCTGTTCCTTTAAGTATATTAGGAGGTGATCTCATGGCTAAATGAAACAAGTCACTTCAACTTCACTTCAGCTTTAGTGAAATAATATGACTTATGCAGTTTATTCATAGACTGCAATTCTGTACTCATTTAACTGGGAATAAGCCTCATTAAACTCAATGGAGCTTGCATCTGAATCATATTGAGGATTCCACTTTTAGAATGGTAAATATGTCAGTCCTTAAACAGTGAGGATGAGAACACCATAGCACAAGTGAAATGGCCTAGATTGTTCAGACATAAGTATCTGTAGGCAATGGCCTACTTCAGATGTGCCTTATGAAATAATCAACTTCTTATCAAAGCTCTTGCAACAATAAACATAAATCTGTTAATGAAGGAGGCATAACACCTTTTGACTTATTCAAGAGAGGAGTGAAATCTGAATGGACTTCAATAAAATAAGAAAAGATTTTCAAGATTAAAAAAAAACAAGGCTCCTATCTTTCTGTGCAATAACAGTTAAATAGCTGCAAAAGCTGCATGCTATATTAAAACAATTCTTTTACTACTCATGTTGCAATCATTCTATTAAGTATTTTGTTTTATGACAGGATTGCTTACCTTCTAAATCTAGAGATACAACGGCTGTGTCATCTTCTAAACCTTCAATAACTTCACATTTGTATTTCCCATAATCTTCCAGCATAATATTTGTGATTACAAGAGAGGCATCGTTTTCAGTGCTTTTCTTCAAGGATACCCTTCCTTGGTAATTTCCATAGCTCTTTTTGTGGTATCCCATTTCAACATAGACATCCACTTCCTTGAGGTAATCTGAGGTGAGTTTGGTCCACTTGACTCGAATTTTATGGATGCCTGAGTCAGATGATGCATGTTCACGGTAAAATTTACATGGCAGTGTAACATTGCCACCTCGATGTGAAAAAACTTTACTTTGTTCTGCTTCCACAAGAAGACGAGGTCCATTTTCTGATCACATATTGGGAAGAAAACACATATCAATTAGTATGGAGCAGTGTCCTACATTTCTAAGGTGAAAATAGGAACAATCCTATGCATGATTAAGTTACAAACTGAAAACATCAAAGGCAGTGAAACAGTGAAGTGATTTTTATTAACAGCAGATCACTACAGACCTTTGTGATGTATTGGGGACAAAGACATGGGTTTTATATCTGTATTCTCATGCATTACTTGCAATGGCATTGGGGTGTGTGAGATAGCAACCTGTGGAACTCTTACACTTACTTATGATTAAAGTTTAGTGAAAACAATACAATAGTATTGAGGCAGAACAACAAATCACACCCACTCTCTGATGTCAAGATATATAGTATCCAAGACATCTGAGATAAAAAAAAATCTTATAAGCACTTTTTCCTTTTCCTGGAAGAAAAATATTACAACAGCTAGTGCTGCTGAGACCTAGACCTTAGGTTGCAACAGGTTGGCACGGGTGAAAGTGCCCTTCTGATGTCCAGGAGGAGCTCTGATTTGAGGGCTACCAGTAGTCTCCAGTATGATTGCTGAAAATTTCATGGACATAAATCTATCACTGGCAGGAGGTTTCCACCAATTGAAGCATGCTGGGAATATTCTGGGATCAAGCTAAATATTCCCAATGACAAGCTAATATCAGAGATTATTAGAAGTGTGTTTCAA
Organism: Ctenosaura bakeri; assembly: GCA_948474755.1. Classification (NCBI taxonomy): domain Eukaryota; kingdom Metazoa; phylum Chordata; class Lepidosauria; order Squamata; family Iguanidae; genus Ctenosaura; species Ctenosaura bakeri. The sequence continues at coordinate 151,004 of CAOLHI010000821.1, forward strand.
TGTCTCATTTTTACATGGAACATAGGAAGCGGTTGTTAAAAGAGTAGGCTCTTGGACAATCTGATCAGTAGTGCCAACACCGAGTGGTGCAACTCTAATGGAAGCAAGTCATGTTTAATTAGGGTGGGGCCACAGATGGACAGTACAGCAAGACCGGAAGATGTTGATTTTGTTTTAAATTTCCATTCTCATCTCCCCTATACTTCCTTTAGATTGACAGTAGATTATATGAAGGCCTCTTATGTTCCTGAATGGGCAAACAGAATTGCAGGCTTAGCATTTCAAACAAGCATGTAGATGGCATGAATACTCATGTCTTAACATTTCCTAGAAATTAATGTCATATCCACCCATCACCCCATTTTGTAGAATGGCAAGCTATGGGCAGGCTGCAAAAACTATTTGAAATGTTAAAAAAATCTTTAAAAAACACACATTTAAAAACTATAGAACTACCTAATAGGCTCTTCTTCAGATTCAAATTTCTCTTATCAGTGAAAAATTAATTTTTGCTCCATAAAAGGAGATTTCAAAATCCAACATGGTACAGTGGTATGAGCACTGGAATAGGGCAGTGGTTCTTAACTTGAGTTTGGGAACTCTTGGGGACCATGGAGCCCTCACAGGGGGTCTGCAAAGCCCTGCTGCTGAACACAAACAGCAGCAGCAGCAACAGGGCAGCAAGGTGTGTGTGTGTGTGTGTGTGTGTGTGTGCAGGTGCTGAAGGAGCAGTTTCAACAAGGGAGCAGTTTCAGTACCCGCAACCCCCTGTAACGGGTCCCTGATGAAAGGGACAGGGCAGTAAGAGTGTGCACACTCAAACCATGACTCTGGAAACCAGGATTTCCCACTCAGCCGTGGAAACCCACTGGGTGACTTCATGAAAGTCACATTCTCTCAGACTCAGAGAGAGACAAAGGCAACAAATCTTGCCAAGAAAACTCCCATGATAGGTTTGCCCTAGGGTCACCATAAGTCAGTTTTCAAAGGGAAGAGACATGATGACTACAAAGAACCTCTCCCATCAGCAATACTTTGGTGTTGTTTGCCTTCAAGTCACTTCTGACTTATGGCAACTCTATGGTGAACCAATCACAGATTTTTTTTTTGCAAGATTTGTTCAAATAGCTTGCCTTTGCCTTCTTCTGACATTGGGACACCAGGGCCCTTTCCACAGCTTTCTGGATCCTGGTGACATCCCATGGGGATCTCGGTGGAGCCTCTCCTGGGAGGGGAGCACAACAGGAGTGCTCCCCTCCACACTGGCTGCCTCCGTGAATGGAGGAAGTCTGATGGTACCACCTCTTCCTTCCTCCTGTGCTGGGGCAGGAAGTGCAGCCATTGTGCTTCCAGGACCTCTGCACTTACGGTAAGTGCGGGACAGCAGCAGGAAGGCTGCGTGATTGCTGATCATTTACGGGTAAAACCCATCAATGATTTACTGCACAATCATCACACCTGGAGACAGGAGAATGATGAGACCCAGATGATGTCATGCATAAGTAAGTGTCATTCGGGTCCTGTCCTTCTCTCGTCCCCAATGTGGGATGACAATGTCCTGTGGAAAGGGCCCAGGGCTCAAATCCCTGATCAGACATGGAAACTCTGTTTGACCTTGGACAAGTTGCACTCTCTCAACCTCAGAGGAAGGCAATGACAAAACTCCCTCTAAACAAATCTTGCCAAGAAAAAACCCCCATGATAGATTCATCTTGATAAATCAGAAACAACAGTAATAACAATAGGGATGGGCCAACTGAATCTTCGAATCCTGGCTAAGGATTTGAGATTCCCAAATCCGAATCCCTGGGCCAAAATAGGCAAACCAAATCTTTTGAATCTGCCAACCAAACAGATTGTTAGAGATTGGGATGCCTGAAAATCTGGGAGACCAGGACGCCTGAAAATCTGGGCAACCAGACATACAAGGGAAGATAGTAAGTAGGTGAATTTTTTCCCTTGGAGTAATAATGGCCTTCGCTAACAATTTCAGAAAATACAGCTGGGCTTGTATTCTAAGATATTTAAATTGAACATTTAATATTTAAATTCACTACTTGACTGGAGGCTACAGGCTTGAGATTTCAAGGACGGCTAAAACATTCCTTTGCATGGCTCCCTTGCAAACCTCCTTCATACACAATTTTGGGGTTTGGAGTTTTACAAGGTGTCACAGACCTCTCTGACAAAGTGTGCTGATACATCAGCAAACTACAAACCCCAGGATGCCAGAAGGAGCTATGCAAAGAAAATCCAGTTTTGCCTGGATTCTCTCTGTACTCTAGTATGTGGCCCTGTTTACACAAGTAGGAAAATGGGGGATTAATCCACGTTTTCCTGTCTATGTAGAAAGGGCCTTCATGTCATTTTCAATCTGGGGAGATCCTGAGGCAAAACTATGACAATTGTCTTGGCCAGATTTCTTCAGAGGGAGGTTTGCCTTTGCCTAGGCTTTTGCTAAGGCTGAGAGAATGTGTCTTGCCCAAGATTATCATTCTTTCCCTTGCTTTTTAAACTCTTTTTAAAAAAAGGATTCAAAAGATTTGAGATTTGTGAGATTCTTGGATTCCCAGAACCTTCCAGGGATTTGGATCCGGATTCGGAAAATTCTGGATTCGTTCCATCCCTAAGTAACAGCAAGAGATTTCAAAGATTCCATGATACTCAGCCATTTTGACATGTTCAGAAGGGTTAGTGTGGCAAATTGCTTTTTTCAAAAGTCTTGAAATCTAAACGGCATTTCTGAGTCATAAGTATTTTATCATAAATTTCTGCCTGGAGGAAAACCCTGGAATACCCAGAGCTGGAGCAAGATGGCAAACAGTCCAGCTGACAGAGTAACTCTCTTCTCTGGTAACCCCCTGGTCCCTGTTCACTCACATACTTTTCAAAAATCTGAGCTAAAGATATAAATGGTTTTTTTTTAATTAGAGATAACGAGGAAATGCATTTTAATATTCACATGCTACAAGCAAATCAATGACTTAATGAACCCTGAACACAAGTGAAAAAACAATGCCTTTCTTTTCTTTTCTTTTCTTTTCTTTCTTTCGTTCTTTTTTTTTTGTTTTGTTTTTTTGTTTCTTCATTTCAGGAAAAAAGCCATATGGCTCACACATGTTCCACCTAGAAGCTGACCCAAATTGATGTTGAAGGAAATTTCTTCATTGAGGACCTGGAACAGGAATCTAAAGGGGATAGACACTCAAAGAGTGATCTGTATTCTGTTACAGAAACACAGAGATTGGAGTTAGGCAGCCAGATTAGCAAGGAAGCAATAAAACAGGACAGGAAAAGGAGTCTTGATGGGAATGAGGGATGAAAGTAGCCTGATTTGTTTGAGGCTTAGACTACAAAGAGTTCAGGGCAGTTTTTAAAAGATAAGAGCATTCCACAATGCTCAATTCATTGTACCAACACATAGCCATGGAAGTCTTACATTTTTGGCCATGAGGACAACTTTTCAGGAGAGAAGCCGTAGTGGCACATATTTAAATACTACATTCCTTGCAATGAAGAAAGTTGGAGCAATGAAATTTTAAGAATTAAGTAAAGTGCAGGTTAAGCCTGAACTTTTTACTGACTTGAATATTGTGCTGCAAGAATCTTGACAAATTAAAAACTGTGGATTGCTGTGTTACATTAAAACCATTTCAGCAGACAGTTACATTCGGTATATATAAAACAGACAAGCTGATATGAAAAATCTGTAATCATTTCACAACTTTATATATATAGTTTCCCCTGTACAGTACTTCTAGAATTTTAATAGGGAAGGAATGTGGTGGAAAATATAGCCATCAAGAGTATACATGTGGAATGCACACATTCATCTCTATAAGGATTCTTTTACTTAACTGAACTTTTTTTTTTTACAATCCTGAATTCCATTCAAAAGGATCTTTCATATCGTTGGGCCATCTAGCCCTATTCTACTTTGGGAGAAATCCATTTCCAGAAGGAAGGGAAAACATTGTCAATCAGCACTGAGGGTATACCTGACCTGTAGCACGCTGTCCAACAGGGTTTATTCAAGCATTATTCAAGCATATGTTCAATGGAATTTGCTTCTAGGCACAGGAAGAAGACATAGGTATGCACAAGTCTGCTGCTATGAACTGGTTTAATGGTAATTTCTTTACCCAGTGGAGCTCTAGGAACATAGTTCTGTGAATGAGCTGAGAATTTTCTAACAATTCTCTATGCTCTCATCAAACTAGAATTGCCAGAACTGCCAGAGAACCCACGACAATCAAACTGATGGTAGAAATTCACATATAATTTACATTTACAGTGGAGATGTGTCTTTTATCATGGTAATTTGTTGCATATAAACCAGTAAAGTGAGAAGAAAGCATTCATATTTATTTCTAATTTTGATTTCAGTGAGGCAGTCGTCTTAGCTGAATTTGTGAGTTATTATTTTTCTTTTTGCATGCCAAATTGGATATTCAATTATTGTACTGCTCTCCTGAGAATTCTGAAATCATTTGTATTCCTTCAAAACACAAAGTTGTATTACTCAGATGCAAACAACGCCAAAATTTTTCAAGCTGATTGGAAATTGTGTCTTTGAATATGAGCCATTTTTATCCGAAAGACTTGCATGAGATAAATAGGATGTTAAAACTTCACTGTAGTTTCTAACATTAAGATTGTTGCTAAAGTATCCAGGTATGACTTCCACAGAGGTATAAAATGCACTTGGGATTGGTCAACCATATTCATTACTTATTATAAATATTTATTATCACCTACTCTTCAAAGAACTCAGAAAAGCACACTTGGTTTATCTTTGTGTTCCCTTCTGAATTCACTTTATGCTCATAACAATCTTATGAGGTATCTTATGGTGAGAAACAATGAATGGCCCAACATCATCCAGTGAGTTTTGCTGCTATTTGGCATTTTCAAACTGATATTCTTAGTCCTTGGTCCAGAGGTAGACCAATGTCTGCTAATTTGAATTTTTGCTTCTGTACCCTAACAGGCTCAGATCTGTCAAAAATTACAACCAGATGTGATTTCTATGTGAGATTTTTGGGGGTCTTTTTTCTTTTGGAAGGAGGGGAAGGAGAGATTTAAACCAATCTATCACTCCTAGAGGCCCCTTTTGAGGACTCCCTCTCATTTCTATTTGGAAAATACAGAGGGATGGGGGCAAAAAAGGACTTGAAAGTTGCACACACACCATAGACTGCACTTTCTCTATTGCTGTCCAGTACTCTGATCACCAAACGACAATTCATTCAGGGCAGGTGCTAAACTCTTACATTTGTTCATAGACTCTGTGTGTGTGTGTGTGTAGCATCCCCAAGGCCCTCCTAATACTGACTAGCTGGAAGACATAGCCCAGTCTGATGTTCATGCCTGAATGAACAAGACTCCTTCCATCTCCTACTCACTGACATCTGACTTGCTTGATGCTTTATATTCTGAAGCTATCACCTGGCTAAAATTGGTTTGACGAATATTAAGCTTTCTTAGAGGGCATTCAAAATTATATGATGTCTGATAAGGAAATCTGGTAAAGAATAAATGCACAAAACCTTAAAATGTATGTGACTTTAAAATCTATTGTGTCAATATTACAGATGAGTAGTTTTTAGTGAGAGTCGGATCATGAAATCCTTCTTGATGTTTTTCAGATAATGCTGTGAATTACTGATAGAAAACTTGACTTGTATCAATATTTAAGTTTAGTCTGACAAAAATAAAATGACGGCATTCAACTTGCAGCACAGACTCTTTTCTTCTGCTTGGCAATGAACACACCAAAGAAAGAAAAAGAAAACTCTGATATATTGTATGAAACAGAAAATGAAATAGAAAAAAAAAGCTAATATATGAAATAACCACTGATATAAGCTGTTCTAACTAATAACCAATACAACACCAAGGGGACATATAATTTCTGCACTGCACTGCTTTGAAGATTTATGTTCAACATTTAGAAGAAGTTCCTAACTATGGCTCAGTACCAATGCTGTTTTCCTAAGGGGGATTGGGGAACCTCACACTCTGGAGTCAAATCTGGTCCACTGGGCTCCCAGTCAAGTTGTCTGGTCTTCTATAGTTGTCTATATATTTTCACATCCTAAATTGTTGGCATTCTTCTCCTAAGGCTAAATTACTAGCAGCTAAAATACCATGGCATATTTGACTTTAGCTGTTGATCTTGCCTACCACTGGAATGCAGCCTGTCCCATAGCTCTGAAACTGAATTCAACCCTTGGGTTCAAAGCAGTTCCACACTCTTGACAAAAACTTAGTGATCAGAAGCGTGTTGCAATATATCACTGGCTATTAAAATTGCCAGGTCTTAGGGCACTCACTGAAGTACAAGGAAATTGGTATACTTTTCTGAGTCGCTTTGGGATGACTCTCAGGATGAATGGCAATTGAGGACAAGTTTTGGTTTTTCTGTTTGAGCTGGTAAGGCATCTCTACCATTCTGGTGCTTGGGATTTCTGGATCAGGCTCCAAAGCTGTTCATATGTATGTTGCACATGAACAAAGTAAGCACTTCCAAAGACAGGTGTTAGGAGGGGCCTGGGGAGATAGCTGATAGGTGCAAACAATTTATTTATTTTGAGCGGAAGTAGGCAAAGTGCAGTCCACAGGCTGCATGCACCCGCACAGTTGTTTTTTTTTGGCCTTAAGTCCTCCTAAGGGCCAGTTTTTTTCCTTCAAAATGGCTTCTTTGTCCAGGGCATTTCCATCATGTCTGGAAGTCCACATGGATCCATTTAGACCCAGGACAAGTCTTTTTCTAAAAAAGCAGGAAGTAAACAAAAAGTGAATTCTGTTCACTTCCTGTTGTTATGTCCTGGGCCTAAAATGGCCGAGTAAGGGCCTAAAATATGGTGAAAATGTTTCCCATGGTCCCCTAGAGGTTGTCTGAGGGCAGAAAACTCCTTTTGACTTTTTTGTAGGGGGTACAGTGAGGGGGCTAAAGCCCCCAAGGTGTCCTGGAAGACTAATATGCCCTGCAGTCTTCCATATTTGCCCACCAAAGATTTAAAGAATTTATAGCTCCGCTTCAGCCACACTGTTCAGTTTACACAAGGCATGAAGTTATGTGTCAGTGTTTTAACTTGTCGCACAAGCTTTGCCTGCAAAACTGCAGAGACTAGCAAAACCTCCTCATGATATAGCAATAGCAAGTGTATTTCTATACTGCTTATCAGCTAAGTGTCCTCTAAGCAATTCACAACATTAGCGATTTGCCCCCAACAAGCTGGGTACTCATTTTACCAACCTGCAGAAGGATGGAAAGTTGAGTCAACCTGGAGCCTGGCAGGACTGAACTCACAACCTTGTGGCTGCTATCTCAATGATATCCCAATGACCAGCTGTCTACAAGTACAAAAAGCAGCATATGGCCTGAAAAACTCACAGCATGTGAGATATGCTGTTGATAAGTCTTCACACAATGTGAATCCTATTGGAATGATGGCAAGTAGTGCAGCTGCTGAAGGCATTTTGCCACATGCTGAGCTGTTAAAAAATTCTGCCTGCCCTTGCTCTGGACTAGTACATAATATAACATCCAGGCCCATTTACCAGGATTTATCTCATGCCTTTTTCCATAGACATCTGTCTCAAAAGCAGTCATGTTATCCTTCTCAGATAAGCTTACCAGAGCTTAGGGCCTGGCTTTGAGTCCTAGTTTTCATGGATCTCTCCAGGCAAGTGATAAAGGTGCAAATTTTTCAGTTTTGGTGGGTTCATCTCAGCACAAGAAGAAAGTGTTGGGTGCAAATGTCCAGCTCACATAGCTTCCTCCAAATTGCAAGGCTTAATAGATTTATTGCTGCAACTTGCAAGGACTCTTAGGTGGGTGTCTATGTATTTACTCAGCTGCCTCTTTCTCTCTCAGTCTCTGTGGCATCAGAACAGGCTCACCCCTTTGCTCTGTTCTTTTCCCATATTTTGGCTAGAAGCAAGTCAGCTAAATTGTTGTTGTTGTATGCCTTCAAGTTGTTTCTGACTTATAGTGACCATAAGCTCAGGGGTTTTCTGGAGCTAAGAGTGTGTGACATGCCCAAGATCATATCTATACCCAGTGGATTTCCAAGGCTGAGCAGGGAATCGAACTCTCTTCTCCAGAGTTATAGTCCAGTGCACAAACCACTACACCACACTGGCTCTCTAGATTAAATGTTACTTGCTATGTCTCCCTAAGTAAATGAGAAGAAATAATTTAACCTTGATTTGGGGACAAGCCCTTTAGCTAATATTTTTGCCTTAATTTCCAGGCAGGAAAATGTATATATTGTGCATGTGTGTATGCATCTAACTGTCAAGCTGTGAGTAACTGTGGTTGCTGCTTAATGCATAATTCTTAATGATATCACAGGGGTCTCAGGTTTTAGCCCAGATGAACTTGAACTGGCAATCCTGCTTCTAATCTTTGCCTGCCCTACTCTCTGGTATAGCAAAGCTTCATTTCCAGACTGGCATTCTAACATTTCTTACCAGGTTTAGCATTACCAACAATTATCAACTCTGGGTGAAATGAAATCAGCAGATTTCCTATACCTACCTTGAGACTTTAGATGTAGTGGTGTAGTGATTTAAGCACTGGACTATGAGACAAAGGTTTAATTCCCTGCTTACCCATGTAAACGTACTGAGTGACCTTGGGTGCATCACGCACTTTCAGCTCCAGAAAATCCTGTGATAGGTTCATCTTAGGGTATCCATAAATCAGAAATGACTTGAAGGCATACAGAATGAGAACAACTACAACATGCCTGTTTGTAATGGAAACAAACCTGCCTAAATTTAATTGAGTTTACTTCAAGGTATATGATTGCAGTTTTAATTGCCTTTCTTAAAAGTCCATGAATAAACATTTCCAGTTTCATTTTACAGCCAGCCCTCCACATTTGCTAGTGTTAGAGATGCAGGATCTCTGCAAAAATGAAAAAAAAATGCAAATATCAAAATGTATGTGTCTCTGTGGGAAGGAGAATGGACACCTGGCTCTAAATCAAGTCAGGGAACTGAGGGAGAAAGGAATAGATACGCATAGTGGCCCTGTATTTTCTCTCTTTCACCTATTCTCTCCATTGGGTGTGTGGGTGTCAGGAGAGGATTTATGGTGCTGAGAAACTGGGCTGTGAGCCATCCTTATCTGGACAGACAGCTGCTGGAGAAAGAGGAAAAAGAGGAGGAGGAGGAAGAGGAGCAGCAGCAGCAACAGCAGCAGCAACAGTTTGGGCTGCATGGCCTGATCAGAGCTGCTGAGAGGGAAAGTTCTCTTGGAAAAGAAATGTCTGATCTGCGGGGGAAGCAGAGCTTGGAGAAACTTGCAAATAAACAAATCTGTGAAAATGAAACCCACAGATGTGGAGGGCAGATTGTAATCTAGTTTGGAAATTGCCATTACATAATGCTGGAGCTAGGTAGAAGTGTGTGGAGAGAACACATGGCTGATTTGATGCAGATGAGTGGTGGTCATGCATGATCTTCCAATTTGTTCCTGATACTTAAGCTCCAAGCTATGTACACATGCACACACATGCACGTAAACACACATATTTAGACATATCCCCAGATCAAAGGAACAATTCAACAGTACAAATGACTTGACAAAGAAGGATTCAAATTCTCCTTCTGTGAACTATTTTAAGGAAAGATAACATGATAATTTTGGGGGCTGTATTAAATGGAGTGTATTAAGAAGAGTCAGAGTGATTTTACGTACAGGATATTCTAGTTTTGGGGAAAGGTGAGTGCATGCTTTAAATTCAGAGCTTAGAAGTGTGGACTATACTTCCCAGAGCAAATTTTGAACTATACTCCCACAAACTTTTTTTTTTATCTGTGGTTAAAATGAGATGAATTATTCAATATGTTCATTATTTTTCTAGGGCTGGGGAGTATATGCTATTCAGTCACTTGCCTCAATCGTGGCATACATGGGAAGGTTGCAAGAAGTTAATTCTTGTACCTCTCTTGGCATATGACAGTTCCTCTCTAAGATGAACCATCTCTATAGTTTCCACATTTTTCTTTGGCTTCTTTTCTTCTGCAACTGGGAATATTTTGGTATTTGTTGCATGGTCAGTGAAAGCGTCTTGTTTCCATTTGGGTAACACACTTGGCTCAATTCACTTTTGTCATAAGAAAGAGAGAAAGAAAATGTCTCCCAAAATTCTATGCCTTGTTCTCTAAGCATGTCACATACAAAAACAATTTTCTCCACATTATTTTCATAGATTAGTATCAGATGTGGCCTCTGATAATCACTGTCTTATTAGCTGGAGATAGAGAGGTCAGATGCAACAGAGCTGAGTTTAAATTAAACAGATCTTATCTATAAGGACAACAATGGATGGAAAAAGAAAATGTACCTTGAAAGGGGGCAAACTATGAAACTGCGTTAAGTCCTAGGCTACGTTCACCAAATATCTTTGTTCAAAGGAGAGTGTAAATATGATCTTATATTTTCTGAACAGTGAAAAGTTAATGTATTTTCAGGAATATGATCTACATAATTTGATCTGGCTGTCTCTCCCCAAGTCTCAAAAAGATGCAGTGTGCATGTGTATGAGCTGCAGTAACTTGATGATACTTAACTCACACATGCTCTTTCACAGAATCATAGTTCAGAAAAGATTTGCACCTGCCTTCCAGTGTAACCCTCTTCTGGATCCATAAAATCTAGATTATCCACAATAGACGGCTGTCCAGCCTGTGCTTTTAAGAGGCAAATCGTCTATCTACTCCCATAAATGATTTCTCATTTGACTGATATTCCTTTTTGAAAATTGTTCTCCTAATGTTCAACTGAAGTCTGTTTCCTGTAGGTCATAGCATCTAGAATAATTGAGCTGGAAGAGAACACAACAGCCATCAAGTCCAGCCCTTGCTATGCAGGAGCACACACTCAAAGCATCTCCAGCAAATGGCCATCCAAAGAAGGTGATTCTACCACACTCAGAGGCAGACTATTCCACTGTCAAAAGGCTCTTACCATCAGGAAGTTTAGGTAAAATTTCTTTTCTTATAGTTTGAAACCATTGCTCCATGTCCTAAACTGCAAAGCCCACGATTCCATAGGACGTTGAAAGTTGAATAATAGCACTATAACAGTCTAGTGAGGAAACGGCCCTAATTTTTGGAGCAGCAGAAAACAAGCTTGCTCCATCTTCAACATGACATCTCTTGAAATATTTAAACATGGCTATCATGTCACCTCTTAACCTTCTTTTTGTCATGCTAAAAATACCTAACTCCCTAAGCTGTTCCTGATAGGGCACTGTTTCCAGACCCTTCTCCATTTTGGTTACCCTCCTCTGGACATGTTCTAGCTTGTCAATATCCTTCTTGAATTGTGGTGCCCAGAACTGGACACAGTATTCCAGATGAGATCTAACCAAAGCAGAATAGAGTCCAGGAGACAATGTCTGGATCTAGAACAAACACTGTGCATCTTTCAAGTGTGATTCTTCCTACCTCAGTCTTCTCCAGGGTAAACATGCCCAGTTCCTTCAAGATTTCCTTGCAGACTTATTTTCTTTACCCTGATTATCCTTGCTGCCCAACTCTGAATTTGCTGCCCAACTTGTTTTACTCCATAAATTGAAGATTTTAGACAAATCATTCAAAACAAATCCAGGGATTAAATGCTGTCTTAACACTAGATAGCTTCTGAAGCTGTAGCAGACAATAATGACTTGCTAAAAGCTGCCTATTAAGCTTTGAGCTATATCATCTCCCACTGAAGCCCTAGCAGCAGTTTGGACCTCTGCAGCCTGAAGTGCTGCCCGATACATGTCACAGAATCCCTAAACAAACAGACAAACAAACAAGCAAACAAAAATAAATACAATAATGGAGAAAAAAATCCAAATCCAAAGTTGCAGGCACAGTGCTTATTGAATCACCTGCTGACCTAAGTTCTATGATTATAGCCATGTCTGTTTGCTGCTTCTTGTTTAAAATTGAGCATCAGGAACCCCTTCCTGATGTGATTTGGTAAGATTTTTTACATAACGTGCTCAAAGTAGAGAAGAATGCTATGTGTGTGTAAGAGAAAGCTGCAGCAAGTTTTGATACTTCCCACAGGACATCTTGCCCAGGATTTTCACAAACCTAGCACTGCTCTAGTTCATCTTCCTTCTGCTGAAAACTAGAGGAGTCACTAACTGTTGATCACCTGGTAGCCTTACATTTGGTCAGTCATATATGGACTATTACTTTCTTTGCACAAGGCAAATAGGTAATGCAGCATCCAACTGCTGATGCAGAAACTGATCTATTATTTCCATAGGATCAGCACTAGGGCTTTTACTGCCATGCAGTGTCTAAAAAGTATTAGAGAGGAGACTGAACTGTGCAAAGGTGAATTTTATTCTGGGGCACAAAGAATTCAGCTTGCTTCAATACTAGGGCTCTTTGGTCCTGAGGAGGCAGTGCTTTGTCATAGGCAGCTGAAAAAATCTGCATCCCTCCAGATGATCCTATGTGAGTCTTATGGTCCTTGAGGGAGGGCTTTCTGTCCCTCTCACCATCCTTCCAGGCTAGTCCGGTGAGGACACAGAAGAGAGGTTTCTCAGTGTCCAGTTTCAAGCTATGGAACACCCTCCTGAGGGAGGCTTGAGCCATTTCGGCCCTACACTGTTATAGTGCTATTATTCCACTTTCAACATCCTGTGGAACCCCGGGGTTTGCAGTTTAGAGAGGGGCCTTTAGAATTCTTAGCCAGAGAGTCAGTAAACTACAGACCCTAGAATTCCACAGGATATTGAAAGTGGAGTAATAGCACTATAACAGTGTAGTGTGGTAATGGCCTTGGTTGCCCCCCTCTCTGTTTTCATTTTGCAGGCAAGACCTCCCTATTCAAACAGGCCTTTGGCCTTTAACTGGTTGGGATAGAAGGATGTGCTATGCCTGTGTTGTTTTTAATATGCAATAAGTGATTTATGTATTTTAATTGTTTTAAATTAATATCTTAAAATAACATTGTAATTGCATTGATTCTTTAATGTTTTTAAAAACTTTTGTACCATATATTCTTTTAGCTATTTTGTTTCAACACATGTAAGCTGCTTTGTATCTCATTTTGAAAAGGTGGGATATAAATCAAATGAAATAAAAATAAATAAAGTGAAAATGCAGACTCCATACCATCATATAGAACAAAGGCCTCTCTAAACTGCAAATCCCAGGATTCCATATTATTCTATGAAAGTGGAATAATAGCACTATAATGGTCTAGTGTGCAAATGGCCTCAGTTCATTCTTTTGGGAAGGCTTATTGCTCAGCTCTCTTACGCAACATGCTAGGGCGGATGCTTTAATTCTTTTCTGAGTGCCTATGTCAGTGTTTTACATGAGTAACTTGTGCACTCAGCAGGGTGATACAGAAGGGCTAGTAAGTTGTTGCTTCCTGCTAACTAGTATCTTTTATTCCCAACATTAGCAATGGCAGCAGAGTTTCCAGGGACTCTGTGGGCATGGCAGCTGGTGTAGCTATATGAGTTCTTTCTTTACAGTGATTTGCAGCCTGTTGACTTTGGTAAACAGCATGCAATCCTGAGCACTTTATCCAGATCTTTGCATCATTCTTTGCTGCTTGCATTTTTTTTTTTTTGAAAAGCATAAATTATTATTTGGCTCCAAATAATACTCTAGCCATGAACTCCTCTCAAATTTTGTTTCTACAAATATTTTTGGAAAACTGTCAAACTGTTCATGCTAAAACATGTGAGATGGAAAAATGCTAGAAGCTGGACACACACATAGAGAAAAAAAGACTGACTGGAGATATGAACATGCTGCAGAACACTCCAGTGACCTGTCCGCTTTTAGTGATAATAATTTACCCTTTTGAGGCATCTGCCTTGTTTTGCATGTGCTCTTAGTTTCAGGTCCTTCCATATAATATAATGGAATCATTTCCTTCTCTCTCTCTCTCTTTTCTATGGCATCCATACATTATTTAAGGTCTGCTTCCTTTGGGTTGTTGACTTCCTGCATATACAATGTCCTAATTGTTTGAATAAGTTCTAAATAAGGTGATTTTTTTTTTCCTAAAAAAGTCACGCCCTCTCGGTTCTCTTTCAGAAGCTTTCTCCATTGAGGAAGGGCACAGAGCCACAGCTACATGAGAAATAACCATGGGGACTGACAGAACAGCTGAGCATTAAGTTTTACACAGAACTGTTTTCATATGTGGTGGACCTGTAAGATAGCAAGGAAATTTTGGAAGGAAATACATGATGAAATTCAAAGAATTTAAAGTTTAAATTTTGAAATGAAGCCAGAGTTTTATTTGTTAAATATGCCAGGGCAACAAAGAGAGATAAGATGTCGCCAGAAGACACTGTTATATTTGATAACTGCTGCAAGACTGACATATACAAATATGAGAAATTCAAAAGGAACTATGTTGATATAAAAGAAGGGAAATTAAAAGTTCTGGATATGATAGAGATAGAAAAGCTAACATTTTCACTGAAAAATAAGCCTATCCAGAACTTTGAAAGGGAATGGAGAGAAGTCTTGAATTGGATAAAGATATAGTATAAGAAAAGAAAAATGAATAAAGCAAGATTGTATGTAAAGCAAGGCAACAATGTAACAAGGCAATGTAACAAAGCAGCAATGTAACAATGTAAGATGCAACAATCTAAGATTATCTTTTAAACAGAAACTATATATGAATGGAATGTAAACAAGCAGACTCAACTGGAAAAAAGAAAAAAGCTTGAAAGTGGGGAAGGTTTTTTATTTTATTTTCATCTTAAACCTTAATAAAAATATTTCAAAAAAAAAAGTTTTATGCAGAACTTGGGAAATCACTATTTTGTACTACAGCTCCCAGATCAACCTGTTAATGTGGTCATTGTCCATTCTGGCTGGAGGATTCTGGGAGTTACACTCCAAGAAAGTAATTCTTCCAAATTCTAGTTTTATACTGCAGGTGATTTTTTTTCCCATTTAAACTACAAGTTTACAATTTTCTTATTGCTGGAAATGTTACCAAAATAATTCATTCCAGCTGCTGCAGCTTTGTACCTGATTAGCAGCTCTTGGGTGTTTAATTACTAATTGAAATTTCAATTCTAGTTTACTGCACTTTTCAGGGTTGGCTGAAAAGGACAATGAATATTAAAGTAAAACTACTTTTGTCCTATTTTGTAAAAACAGTTGAGTAACCTTTTAAATAGGTAACATCCTCTATGCCAGTGGTTCTTAACCTTTTCTTTACTGGGGAACCCCCGCAAATATAATTTTTTTGCCTGGGACCTTCAACTCTCAATTGAAACAGTTATTAAATAGTTATTAAAATTAATTATTAAATAACTAACAAATAGTTAAATAAGTAGTTATTAAAATTTCCAAATATTCATTTATTAAAGGCTTCTGGAGACTAGGATACAAATCCCTGCTCAGACACTGAGTGACCTTGGGCAAGTCATATTATCTCAGCCTCAGAGGAAGGCAGAGGCAAACCTCCTCTGAACAAATTCTGCCAAAACAAAAACTTGTGATAGGTTCACTTTAGGGTTGCTATAACTCAGAAGTGACTTGAGGTTGCAAACAGCAAAGTGCTGCTGACAGGGGAGCTTCTTTCTAGCTATTATGTCTCTCCCCTTTGAAAACTGGTTGATAGTGACCCTCAGGCAAACCTATCATGAGGATTTTCTTGGCAAGATTTGTTGCCTTTGCCTTTCTCTGAGGCTGAGAGAGTGTGGCCATTTCCGCACTAGACTGTTATAGTGCTCTGATTCCACTTTCAACATCCTATGGAATCCTGGAGTTTGCACTTTCAGGAGGGGCTGGCTGATTCCATAGGATGTTGAAAGTGGAATCAGAGCGCTATAACAGTCCAGTGAGGAAAACAGGACAGACTTGCCTGAGATAACCCAGTGGGTTTCCATGGCCAAGTGGGGATTCAAACCTTGGTCTCCAGAGTCATAGTTTGCAAATAAAGGAGCAGTTTCAGCACCTACAAACCCCACTCCCTGGCTGGCATGTTCCTGTTGCTGATGCTGTTGGTATCCAGCAGCAGGGCTTTGTGGACTCCCATAAGGCCTTCGCAGACCCCCAGTGGACCCCAGACCCAGGTTAAGAACCACTGCTCTATGCTGCCTTCATTAATTCAACGAAAGATGAAATAGCCATTAGTTTTCTTTGCCACAAAACAAAGAAAAACAATGGTCAGTGCAATACAAACAGTTAAAGGCAATTTGCAGTTACAGTTAACATTTAATTCAAGTACTGCTTCCTGCAAAGCTGCTCTTTTCTGTTAATTCTGTCTCTACCAGACTCCTCAAGGGAAGTCCATGTTGTAAGTCTATGAGGAAACATGTTCTGGAGCCAAAGCATAAGTTACACGTTGTCATTGACTTATTTTTAAAAAGTCCTGGAGTTTTAGAAAAGGTTTCATGTATAAAGCAATCTTTGATCTTTTGCTGGTATGAAGAACTAAAGTAATAGTCCAAAGGGACTGTTATCAAGAAAACAATACAATCAAAACAAGAGCTGAATTCTTAGGAACAAGCCACTTAATAATACCCTGGCTTTCATAAAGTCCATCTGTCTTCAGTCTGATAGCTTACATCTTCCAGCATAAACAGCATGAATTCGTTTCTTATGTCTACCACTGCTCCACCAATCCTGTCCAGTTTTATTTTTGACCTTGAAGACAGCATCTCCTAACTAGAGATGCTGGGCTCTGGAAGTCCCTACTGAAAGAACTAGAAATGCTAAACCCTTCTTCTTGTATCAAAGTGTAGCATAGCGCATGTGTTTGTGGAAAGTACGAACACCAGGAAAGTAGTATTAGACATCCAAACTTTATACAGTACCCACAGACTGCATAATTTCAGTTGTCAAAATGTAATATATACAAATGAGAGACGCTCATTGTCTTTTATCCTGCCTGTCACTTTTGCATTAATAAATGTTTTGGCTTCCTTCATACAGGATGACCCTCAGCTGCTGAAGCTGGAACTGAAAAACAACTGCATTCCACTGCAGCCTCAGAGCTTCATACAGCCAACCATAACCTTAGGATTGAAATGGATATGCACAATTATGCAGCAAGGCTACATACCTTTTTATAGAAATGAAAGCTATGTGGAAAGTCATCTATTTAGTGAGGTAAGCTACTTTTTATTTTGCCTGAGTTGTCCATTGATCTTTTTTGAATACTATGTCTAATCAATCGGTTATCAGTATGTGGTATGACAAAGGGCTTCTCCTGTACGATATGCTGTAGATCATATTTATTCTGCAGTAAAGCAAGTGTATTTCATAAACCAATTGCTTATCTACTGTTCTCAATATGCATGCGCTATTTTTAGCAAACAGTGTTTCTGACTGAAAAATCATTGCCGGATTGCATACTGAAGAACTGCAGTTAAAATCATAAAGCACTGCAAGTTTCAGTGTTCATAGTATATGAATGCAACATAGCAGCAAAGGCAGCTAATCTTTAGAGAAAAGGTAGCAAATCTACAGCATTGCAATTAGGGTTTAATTCCTTTTTCTTACCATGGATGTGAATAATTCTGTCATCCTCCAGTGTGAAGTTGGCAGCATGATAGTCAGCCCAGCAGAAAGGAATCAGCACCAGAAAAAGTAGACTCTTCATCTTTTGTAGTCCAAGAATCTTCTTCACTGTGAGAGTACCACATACAAAGAAGCTGATGAAATGTGGAAATCTTAACAGTGATGCAGTGCACAACTTGTTACAGCCCCATCATTCTCTCATTGCTCTATGAAGATTTAACCCACTCTGCTAGAAAACTTATAACAATGAGTGACTTTCAAGAGAACACATTTAAAAATGAGCCTCTTTATCTGTGTGTTTGCTGCACAGAGTATTAACTGACACTTAATCAGTTGACACCTGAAATAAATTACTTTTTTCTATTACAAGTACACAAATGGAAGACAGGCAAATGTCCTCTTCAAATCATTAAGTTAAAATAGGCAGTCCCTGTGGTTCTGAAGTGGTAAATGGATTTTGGTCTGTTTGTTTGTTAAGTACTCTGAGTTCATTCCATCTACGTACAACTGATGAGCATGGACCATAACTCATGGACCATAACTCATGGACCATAATTGTATGTATTATAATAATTCAGGGATTTTTTAATTTTTTTTTAAAAAAATCATAGTTTACTTAGCAAAGAAGTGTGGTGTCTTCATCAATCTAAGCAACAGAGAGGCTGATCAGCAAAGGCATACTTTATTTGGGTACACTTACCATTTTAGAATCTAGTCTACAGTGAAATGTTGAAAACCATGCACAAAGTAGGTTAGAATTGCATGTTCAACCACTGCAGTTGCCCTGATTGATTTTTCATTCATTTCTATCTAGAATGCTGACGCACTAAACTGTGTGCCAGGTAGGGTCTCTGCAGTCAGCATAGCTGCTGAGTGCTGCAGGGGGAAAGCTCTGCCAGCCTTCAGAGGAGTAATTAAACGAATGAAGAAGACACAAAATGCAAGAATTGTTATGCAGAGGCTTCAGAATGTCACATTCTTTAGAAGCATCATTTTCATTTCATTTCATTTCTTTCTTTTTTATCCTTTCAAAATGTGCATGGAAATAATATATTGTGACCAGAAGAAACACTGCAGGCAAGAAAGAATAGAGGTAACCCAGAAAATGCACCGTATCTTCCCCACCACCTTGGTTTGTATTGAAAATTAGGATAGGCACAAAGCAAACACAAAGAGCAAAGTTAAGTCTAATTGTGATTTTACAGACAGTGTCTACTCTAAACTTAATTTGTTTAACAGTTTAATCCATCAACTGCCACTCTCACAAGGCATTACTTGTTTAGCAGTAGATACAAAGGCTCTTGCAGCCATAGCCTTTGGCAATACAACATTATCCTGTCCCACTCCATGATGTTGCCCTGCAGCAGGAGTATGTCAGCTGCATTGCTGCCCAGGGAAGAATCACTATAACTCAGGCCAAAAAGGAAATGAGGGAGGAAGGACCTCAGGCAGTTCAGCATGCATTTCCAGCAATGTGGAACAGATATAGCAGTGTAACCGATGATGGCACTTAATATTTGGTACTCTATGTTATCCTTAAAGTGCAGCTGGCAGGCAGGAATGACACAAACATATAGCCAACTTGCTACTTGCTAAGGTGCAAATCCCAGGATTCCATAGCATGCAACCATGGCAGTTAAAGTGGAATCATAGTGCTATGATTGTATTGTGTGACACACTTCTTCTTTCTTTAAACATCATTTCAGGCAATTTTGGGACAATTTTATTAAATTGTTTTCTCTTAAAAGTAGTACATTAATAATATATCACTAATGGCCAGTGTAAATTTTGCAAAGTAACTTTTTGCTAGATAGAACTGTAAACAGGAATTTGTCTGTATGTCTGTCCATGGATATGAAATAACTTGTAAGTTATTTCTTGAGGGCAGTTGCAGAAAAATTCTTAAGCCTTATTTTGATTTTGTTTAGGGTTCCTAAAAGCTACAGTAAAAAATATCCCCCGAATTTTTTTTTTTACCCCAACACCCACCCTATCTTTCCCTAGTCTGTCAAAAGACCAGGAGCTGTTCTCTCAAGATTATATTAGCCAACTATAGTTTGCCTTAGGCAGTGCTGGTCATATTTATTTTTCCCAATCTCAACAGATTGCTAGCCTAGGAACTGAAACAGAACGGAGAAACCATATTTGATGGCATACACTGTAAAGTCGCCCTTTATTTGAATACAAGAGTTCCAAGTCACAATCCCCTTTAGGAAAAGTTTGTGTATTGGCTGTAATTGGTTTTGCTTTTCCAGCAGACACAGTGTTCAAAAGACTTTTCAGTTTCCATCACAGTCACTGATTTTTATGCCAGCGATGGATGCAGTGGGTTTTGAACACATACAGTTCACGTATTTGTTTACCATGGGACTATTCCTGTTTGAATTAAGAATGGGCAAGAGCCGTCCAGAGAGATGCACCAAAACTGTCCCTTATTTCTTCACATTTCTTGTTTTGCTTCAACATACTCTCAGATTATACACTGAAGTGTATCATATAGTCTTGTTTTTCTAAACTACTTTTCTCTCTCTCTCTTGAAAACCCGTCTGGAATGTAGTTTGTTCTTACACACTAGAATGAAATATTTCAAAAGTTTTCTCCCCACTGGATGAGATTACCGTATATTGTCTTTTGTTGGGGGTGGTGGTGGTGGTTGCATTTCAGGACTTTTTTTTTTTTTACAAAATCAGTGGTGCAAAAAACATTGTACTTTAAACAAAATCAATTGTTTTGTGCGAAAGAATTATTGCACAGAAAACCATGTACTTTGCAGAAAATACTTTATGTTCTGCACAGAACTGTTTTGTGTAAAATGCGTGGGGGCTTGCGCGACAAAAGATTTGAAATGCAAACAAAACAAAACAAAAATTCCCTCTCACTGTGAATGACTGTTTTCTCAACATGTTATCTTAGTCTATCAAGATGCTCTTTCTCATGAAGGACAATAAAGTTTGTGAGTATTCTTTACACACCTAGAACACAGTTGCAGAGA
Source organism: Ctenosaura bakeri (assembly GCA_948474755.1). Lineage (NCBI taxonomy): Eukaryota > Metazoa > Chordata > Lepidosauria > Squamata > Iguanidae > Ctenosaura > Ctenosaura bakeri. Next base: position 171,534 of record CAOLHI010000821.1, read on the forward strand.
TAGATGTGCTTTATAGTAACACATCTATCTCTGCAAACTGTGTTTTAGGTGTGTAATAGGCTGGCATATGTAAGTTGCTACTTATGTGCACAAATGCATTCCTGATATTGCTTTTTGCACAATATCCACAAGTCTGTGAGAGCAAGAACACTTCAAGAAGGGGAGAAGAGTCTGCAAACATGTGTTCAAACTCTCCTGGAAACTGCCAGGCACAGACTCAAAGTATTTCTTTTGCTCATTTATATTCTATGAGTATTACATTACGCTTTGCCCATCTAAGCTCCATTCTAGCTTTTGATATATATTTTGATATATATAATGAATAGGCATTCCACTGAGATTAATGCAGTGCTTAGAGACATTTGCACTCAGGTCTACATCCAATGTAAGCCTGCTAGAGGCTGCAATAGGACTTTCTTTTCCTTCTCTTCCTCTGTTTTCTAAACAAGTTATCTTCGTCTGTCTTCTCATTCCCCATTCCACTTGAAAACTGGCTCTGGGCTATTTCTTCTCCATAAAATTTTCTGGAAGGGTGTTGTGACTCCAGGAGGAAGATGGGATTACTCTCTTTTCCACATTCTACTGTAGGATGCTGTTCCATCCATGGATCCTTTGCAATATCAATCTCGTGTGATATGCCAAGTTAAGCATGGTCTGACCTGGGTGGGAGATTGCCAGTTAAAACCAAGCATTTCCCTCTTTAAGGCAAGAAAGAATTCTGCCCCAAACCCAGAAGAATCATTATTACCACTCACATATGGCAGTACAAGACTAGATGGACTAATAATCTGACTCTGTAAAGCAGCTTCTTATGTTCCTATTGGATCCTGGGGTCAGATGACAATTTGGTTGTGCACATTCAGCTGACATTTTCTGGCTCACCAGAAGTCATAGAATCATAGAATCAAGAATCAAAGAGTTGGAAAAGACCACGGGGCCATCCAGTCCAACCCTTGCCACACAGGAACACACATCAAAGCATTCCCAGCATGAAGCACTCCTGGCAGATATTGGTGACAAGCCATACTGAAATGTACAATAATATTTTGAACTTACGCCCACAGGCCTAGGAGTAAGTCCCATCTAACTCAGTGGGGCTATACATATGCATACGATTGGTGCTGTTAAAAAATAAAATGAAACTACCCAATAAAAATTGATCAGAGCTGGAAGAAACAAAGCCAATTTTTTTAAAAATCTGTCACAGAACAGTCTTGTCCAGTGGATGTCCCTAATAAATGTATTACAGTTTTGGTACTGCTACCCTTAAAAAAAAGGGTGATGATGGTGATGATGATCATCACCACCATCATCTTTATTTACACAGAATCATAGAATTGTAGAGTTGGAGGTGACCACAAGGGCCATCAAGTGCAACCCCTGCCATGCAATAACCATCAAAATATACCCAACAGATGGCCATCCAATTTCTATTTAAAAACCTTCATAGAAGGAGACTCTATCACATATATCCCACATATTTAAAGAAATAATATAAACATATAATCAATTTATAATTATATACTTATTTAGATCTGTCTCAAGCACCTGCTTATGTCATATTAAGGAGATATCTTCCCATCACGACTATTGGACACAGTCCTATCGGAACAAACAGACGGTCTGTGTGGACCTCAAGTCATTTCAAGACACAGAATAACAACTTAGCCATCTTAGTAGACAGGGAGAGATTTCACTGTCTCATGCCTTTTGATTACAATTGTTCTTTCTGTTTACTGTTGCACCATTACTGAGATGGTACATTTTGTACACAGAGTAATGCTAGTGGCTTTGTGAGTTTTTTTGTTTTGTTTTGCTTAAAAAAATCAGAATTAAGATCAGAATTAAAAATCAGAATTAAATCAGAATTAAGCAGGAAGAGAACATTTTGAAAGTACAAAGCCTATTGGGTCTCTGCTTTAGAAGAGTTTCTCTCTGAGTTGAGGAGGGTGTGACTGCCTCCTTGCCCATGCAGGAAGAAAAGAATGGTTTGAAAGTATGTGGATCAGTTGAGAAGCAGGAGTGATGAGAGCATGTGTGAACTGTGAAGAGTGCCTGAATGACTGGTGAGATGTGTGTGCTTACACATATGTTTGTTTTTTTGTTTGTATGCAAGTGTGATGGAGCTGGAGAGGAACCTAAGCTACTCTGCTCCTGCTTATGTGGTTCAAGTGACATGAAATGTGGCCTGCAGGGTAAAGGGATTGCTCATTCCTACTTTCAAGAATTGATAACATTCCTGAATGTTTTACAGTGTAATCTGCTTGAACCCCATGAGAATAACAGAAACTTCTTCAAAGTGTGTAGAAGAATGTAATTTAGCTATTCTTTCTGCACTACACTGTTATAGTGCTATTATTGCACTTGCAATATTCTCTGGAATCCTGGGTTTTCCAGTTTAGGGAGAGGCATTTAGAATTCTCAGCCAGAGAGCTGTTTGGCCTCAGTACACTACAAACCTCAGAATTCCACAAGATGTTGAAAGTGAAATAATAGCACTTTAACAGTATAGTGCGGAAAGGCCCTATGTCTTCAAACCAAGGAAGCCAAGATTATTTTCTGGCTATAACTCCAGAGTGTTTCAGAGGTAGAAACAAGCAATGCAAATAACTGAGGACAGTGGATTTCAATACACATTTCTTTCAAAGATCATTTTCACATAATTTTGGCTTACTTTGACTAAGAAACAAAAGAGAAGCAGAGCTAAAGATAAAAAAGAAGAAGAAGAGGAAAATTTTCAAAACGGTGCTAAAAAATCAAGTTTATTTTGTGGTGCATTTTTTATTTATAGGCTGGTGTGACTTCTGAATTTTTCTTCTGAAACTGTATACCCATCCTATCTTTCTGCTACCAGCATGCACCCCTATGGCCATTTAGTGGTCAAGGAAAGCAGACAGGCAAGGTCCCAGAAGTCCTCCTAAGTTTTAAGAGGATAACATTTTATTTGTGTGTCTAGCTACAGAAACACAGCTGGATACTACCTGGCTGTCCCCTCCTGCCACTAAAGGACCATGGGGAGCAGAAAAGTAGGATGAAGAAAGGATGGAGATGTAAATTTCATGGAGATTTACACCCCACCAAGATGGAGCAGGACCCCAGCTACAGTCCCAGACTATCTTGTTCCATTGGCAACAACTTACAGCACTCCCTTTGGAGTATGCTTTATCAGAACATGTTTTGTCAGGTAAATGTTGCCACTGCAATAGGGAAATATATTGCACTGAATAATACAAGAAGTTGAAATGCACATGTATATTATACCAAGTTTACAATCTTTTGAGCAACAGTTTGGAATTCTTCCTCTTCTTTTGGTTTGATTTTGGGCCAGTCATTTGGCATATCAGTTTTCATTTTTCAAGTCTTTGGTGGACTGGTGTTCCCTTTTTTTCTGAAGAGTGGTTGGAAACTGAAGAGCAAAGAAGGGCCATGGTTTGACGTTAGTGTATAAAAACAAAGTTCCCATTTATAACGCTTCTAATAGTTACCATTCAGTTGTTAATTATGAAGTGAAAGTCATATGCTGCACCTGGTTTTTCAATAATTTAAGCATGGAGATATATATATATATAATTTTAAAGAAAACATTCACATTCTCTACATTCTCAATTCATAGGTCACAACAATACAAAATAAATAGGAAGAAGCCAGTTTTTCTAGTGATGAGCAAAAGGAATAATATTGATAGCTTTGGTTTCATTTGATGCCCCTATTATCCCACATCATGATTGTTTAGGGATTTCCCTACTTAACTATTGCATGAAATGCAACACTATGGTGTCCTTGTAAATTTAACCATAGCATACGGTGTGCCTTGCAATCCCTTCTGACTTATCACAACCTTAAGGCAATCGTATCATGGGGCTAGATTTGTTCAGAGTGGGTTTGCCTTTGCCCTCTTTTGAGGATGAGAGAATGTGACCTGTTGAAAGTCACTCAGTGGGTTTCCACATCCAAGTAGGAATTTGAACCCTGGTCTCCAGAGTCACAGTCCAATGCTTAGACCACCATGCTGGCTCTTAATGCCAGGATCTGGAGAAAATTTTGGCAGCGGCGTTCTCAAATCCTTTCTACAATGAGATTCAGCAAACAGAAAATAATTATCAAAGCAATCAAAGCAATAAATTTCTGTAAATTTGAGTAAATAGTTCTAGGATGTGTTATGATTGAATTAAAACACAGTTACTATTAGTTAATGGGTTTATGAAAGAGCAAGTTACAGAGATGATCCATTTGCATGGAATGTAAATCAGTACTTAGTGTTACAGCCAAGCTGATTCCTTTGGGAACCATATCATCAACTGAAAGTGTTCTTCCAGAATTGGCTCTTAGTTTCATAATAGGTGCTAGGAGGAAACTTGACTATGTTTTTCTTTAATAATTTGTATAGCTCTTGGGAACCATAAGAACAGTAATGTATACGAACCATGAACAAATGTTTAAATGACAGCCTCATGAGGAATCAAAATGTCAGGTTGGGGTTAGATTAATATTATTTGGTTAGCGTTTTTTTTTAAAAACAACAACTCTGCAATATTTGCAAATATCTTCATTCTTTTGACAGAATAAACTTAAGATTTAGAGAGACAAAGTGAAACTGACAGATTACATCATCCAGGCAGAGAGATTTGAGTGTTCATGCTTGTGCGTTCAGTCACCCCTGATAGGCTCCTCCATCCTGTGTTGGGCAAATACGACATGACCCTCTCCACATTGGGAGTGCCGTATCACTTGAATTATAGCGGTGTAGATGGTTGAGAATTTCATGTGGTTCATTTTTGTAGGTTTGCTTTAAGAAGAAAGTCTGAGGGAAAGAATCTGATCTTTAAAAAATATAGAAGAAAAACAAAAGTGACAGATGTTTCCATCCACTGTTGGCACAGATGAAAAGTCCTTTACCTTAAGAGCATTCACTTTTTTTGCCACATACAGTGCTTTGTCTGCAGGTTCCTTATTCAGCTCTCTTATTCTTATCTTTTTAAAAATGAAAGCAAATGACTTTACTATACTAGTACAATCCCATGGATTTTTACTTAGAAGTCCCACCCTCACCATATTCAGTAGAACAAGCTTCCAAGTGAAAGACTGCTGCCAGTTAACAACTCTGAATACAGAGACTGGATTGGGGAATATGGGGAAAAAGTTACAGGCACTGGACAAGACAGTTTGGAGGATTAGAGACACAGGATCTCAAATCTTTCTAACAAGTATTACCTATGAAAAAATAAAATCCCAATCAATACCAGTATATATGCTAGTATTTTATAAAAGTAATTCTCCTATTCACCTAAGTTGTTTTCAGTGTTGCAAGAGGTATATCAAACAATGAATTGTCTCCCCCACCCCAAATAATAAAACTATCATCCTAATTCTTGTTTTTCAGGAAAAGACCAACATCCCTAATGTTCAAGGAAGAGTTCAAAACATTTTAAGCATTTGCAAACGACTAATATAAATTCCTCTCTAATAAGCTGCTAATCACGTGCATGGAGGGGAATCTTTGTGATTGGATCTCATCTCTTCTGTGTGAAGTTGGAGGAGAAAGAGGAGGGAAGGGTCTGCTGCACCTGTGCCATCATTCCCATTGTCTGAAATTCCCACCAGGCTCTCTTTACAAGTCTAAGGCTGCACACATGGGGAAGGACGTCTGTGGGGAGACAGTTACCCCACCTCAGAAGACCACAGAGATTTCACAAGAGGGGCAGTACAGTCTGAAACTGTGGACCTTTTCTGCGGTTGTCTTTTGTGTGGTGCAGGCTCCTAAGAAAGCAGTAGGAGAAGGCCATAATGTGGATTCAGGTGAACTGCCTCACCGGGAAGAAGGAGAAAGCCACAAAGAGATTTGGTGTTAACCAGAACTCCATTGATAAATGAGACAGTGAAGGTTCATTGCATGTCTTATTTCTCTATTTCTTTAAAGAAATTCTATGCCATACATCATCACAAGAAAGTCCATACTGGTGTGTACAATACAAACAATGAATTACGATATCATCAGTAATGAGATAAATCAGTGCCATTGACTCTAATGCTGAAGCTGAAGAGTGTATGCGTATACATCTGTGTGCATGGGATGGGGAGGGTACTAAATGCCTACGGTAACCTAGAGTAGCCTGAGCTGTTGATGAAAACAATGCTGCCAGAATATTTATTCATCTGATATAAGACTAGTCACCAAAATTGTTTTTAATGCTGAAAGGTATTTCTTGAGCAAGGAAAAAAAAATGAGCCAGCAACAGTTTAAAGCTAACACCTTTTATCTGGCATAAGCTTTTGTGAACTCCAACCCACTTCAACAGACGCAAGAATTCTTGGTCAAAAATTGCTTTTGAAGAATAGCTATCCACATCTCAGTAATTTCCAGGAATGGTTTTTGTCAGCCTTGAACAACAATAATAACTAACCAAAGGTACCCCAGTTTCAGAGTGGTTTACTTAGAACCAGAGTATACAATATTCTGATTAAGTCTTTATCCTTGTTCTTGCATAGTTGATCAAGTATGCATTGATAGATCCACTCTAACATTATTTAAAAATAAAGGAAAAATTCATTTCAGTGAAGGAAGCTGTGCAAGTTAACACAAAACTGGTCAGAAGTAGCAAAGAATGTAGCACAGATAATAGAGCCTTGGTTTATATTCACAGTATAGGAAAGAAAAGTTTAACAGACTCAGCAGTCTTGACTGCCCATTCACTAGGAAAGTTCCTTTTGTAAGCCTGGAAAAATTTAATTCAAACTTTGACATTTAAGGCTTATCATTCAAATACTACTAGAAAGATATTGCTAACCTAGCAGCAAAAATCAGTGTGATTCCTCAATGAAATTCAGAAACATAGTGAACTTTTCAGCACTGTCTGTCTATTTAACAGCTTAGCATTTGTTCAACAGAGCCTATTCTGACCTTCAAGTGGTGCTTTAAATCTAAGCTACGCACAAACAAACATCTGTATTATAAGTAAATAAAACACTGATATTGGAGAAAAGACATGATTTGGGAGAAACACTGATATATGTTGTTGCTGTTGTCATGTGCCTTTAAGTCATCTCTGACTTATGGAAACGCTAAGGCAAACTTACCATGATGTTTTCTTGGAAGGATTTGTTCAAAAGGAGTGTGCCCTTGCCTTCATCTGAAGCTGAGAGAGTGTGGCTTGCCCAAAGTCAGCCAGTGGGTTTCCATGGTGGATTCAGACACTGGTCACCAGAGTTGTAGTCCAACATTCAGACCACTATACCATACTGGCTCCAATATATGCCTTTATGTTTTTTTCCCTTCAGTTTCATGGGCTCATTTAACAGCTTGAGTTCTTTAGTTCAGTTAAAGGTCAGATATGATTCATTATGTTCATGAACCCCACAAATAGCCACCATCTTTGTTGATTGCAGATCACTCCAAATGGTTCAACACACCATAAACAAAATGACTGAAACCTTGAAATGTGCTACATTTTAGAAAGTGAGTACACCCTTAATGTTAGTCCTGGGGTAATCTAATCTAATGTGGTGCCTTCTGCTGTCTAGACCAGTTGCAATGCCTATGTAAGTAAAGTGAGGTTCTCTGGGTGTTCAGGACTAGGTCCTATACACTCTTGCAACTGGGGATGCTGAAATATCTGAAAAGGCCAAAAAAGCCAAAAAGGTCTCTGCTTCTGCCATACAGAAATGTATTGATTCAGGACTGCCATGACTGACCTCTGCTAGTGTATTGCCCAAGCTCGTTCAACAAATTCAATAAGCTGACTTCCACCTTCATGGTGATTCCGAGTTCAAACTTTCATTCTTTAGATAGGTTGATACAAAGTCTTTTATGCATGAAACCATCTTGTTTGATTTTGTTATAGATAATTTCAATTATCTTACAGAGAGGTATATGGGTGAGGAGTGGTTAGATTAACAGGATCCAGATTTAAACAAGGAAATAGTCATACACAGATCTATCATGGAGGACCAATTGATGCAGACTGGTATTCACCAAACTAACTTTTTTAAAAAATGGGCCTGCACAATTCCAATTTACAAAATGTTTGGCAGGTCTGAGTTTTTCATTTGGATTTCTGCCCAAATATACTTCTGTTTCTATAAATTTACTGTGGTACCTTAAAGTGTCTCGGCAATTGAACAAGCTCTTGAAGCTCCAGAAGTTTTTTCAGTATTTTAGGTGATGTTCCTTTTGCAGGATGCTCTGTAACAGTAGTCATATTCAGACACTGAAAACATTTTTTTGGTGGATGTACTTAAGAGGGCAGCTTCAAGGCAATAGGTTTCTTGCTGTAACCCACCAACACTTCTTAGGATATCTAAATCTAGCCTACATGCCATATACACTACCTAAACATCCTAATGAATGCATGTAGGAAAGAAGTAAGGCTTGCCTCCTCATCACATATTTATTAGAGATGTTGGAAAAATTACTTTTTGGATTATAGCTCTCATAACCCCCCCAACCTGACTGCAAGATTCTGGGGATTATAATCCAGAGGTAACATTTCCAAGCTCTAGTTCATCGCATGCCTCTTGAATGCCTGAAAAGGAGCTATTATGACTTTTTAAGTAGGCTGCATTAAACATGAGACAGATCATATAGTGCTGATGAACAATGTAAAGAGAACATTTAAGCCACTAGGGTGACTGTTCAGTATACCACACTAAGGTTTATCATAGGCTTCAGAATCGTTGGTACTGCAAAAGTTACTGTGTAAGACCAGGATCCTACCACAGCAAATTGCTCTATGGCATGAGTAATTTGATAATCTTCATGGAAGTGGAACAACAGTATTGGCAGCCATAGAAGCAATAGGAGAAGGAACATATCTTTGATTAGCCCATTTCTTGTCTATTTGCACAGCTTAAAGGGATTCTCGGGACCAAGACAGTTGGGGAGGAGGGACTTGGAAAATTGCCTGTGCCTCTGAGGAAAATGTGCAGCCCCTTTTGTATTCTATTGCTGGAACTTTCACTTTTTTCTTTGCTGCCATGTTCCACTGTGTACTGCTACCTTTCTTCTTCCTACGTAACTACACTTGCAAAGCAGAGCTGTATTGGATCTGGGCCTAAGTCTTCATGCAGTCAACATGTGAAAAAAAGTTGTTGGTGCTGTTTAGTTGCCACCAGCAGAATGTTAAGAATCTAAAATTATATTACTTACATAGTCTTTTCCAGAATATGAGTCAAACCGGTTAAGACTCATCAGAACACCTCAGCTGGCAAAGATCACTGAAGAACAGTGCATCTCTTTGCACTGTGTGAACCTCCTGCTGTGGTTTTAAATACTTTTACATGTAGCAAATGGCACCAGCATGAAAAAAATTGTAAGGCCCAATTTTGTGGAGTTTCTAGGTAAATAATTTAGTCATGCAAAGTTCCACTGAGGGAAAAAAAGATAAATTTCCTGTCTAGATGTGTCAGACAGAAGAGAACTTAACAGGAAAATACTAAATGAGTAAAATGAATTTGTGTGTACCTGTGTGACCAAAAAGGACCTTCTAGACATATCTATTTGAAACAGACATATCTATTTGAAGCTTAGCCTTACATCATCTTCAATAATAACAATATTAAAACACTGTAACAACATAACAAATTCATTGCTACTGACTGCTACTCAGACTACAACACACTTGCATGCTAAGCTTTAAGAGTTTCATTTATACTTTCTCAAACATTTCTTCTGAAGTATATCAAGATATACTGAGAAATAGTCAGAATTACATAAGAGTGTTTAGTTATTTTCTGCAAAATGTTCTTCATTCATCTGAAGTCTTTTTGTAAATTGTTGTGCATGTTACGTATTTTTAACTACTCCAACTAAGTAAATCATTGTATGAAAACTCATGTTCAGTCTTTTGGGTATCTTATCAGAAAATCTGACTACTATGAATTTCTCATCATTTTAAATGTATGCTTCACAAACAGGAATGTTTCAAACCTCAGTAGAGAAGGTTAGGATATATTCAAAATAATGAAGTATTTACCAGCTTGAAGGCATCAGATCTTTGTAAACATTCTCACTTTTCACACATACTGTATATTCTGTATTTTTCATCTAATTGACTCAAGATAACAGCTTTTGATCTTAGCAAACTAAATAAACCCCTCTGAAATTAAAACCATGTTGTCTGATTTTGTTTTGTTTAGAAGTAGCCTCAAATCACAATAAAGGGAGTTTCATTTGCAAAGCCTTTTGCTCATAGTGTGTGGGTGCCTTCATCTGTCAACCTATGGTGACCCCATGAATAGGGTTTCCTTAGACAAGGAATACTCAGAAGTGGTTTTCCAGTTCCTTCCTTTGAAAATCAGCCTACAGCATCTAGTAGTATCTTACTACAAAACACTGTCTCTATGCAAACATTTGGAAGCCGTGCACCAGGAAAATGGAGAGGAAAACAGCTCCCAGAGGTCTGTGTCCAAGCATTCATCTCAACATCCCAACAAAGCCTTTAAGGTACAGTCAGCCCTCCACATTTGCGGGTTTCACTTTTGTGGATTTGATTATTCACAAATTACCTCTGCTGCCTCCCTGTGCCATTTTTAATAGAGACTGCAAGCCTTGTGAGACTGAGAAACTGAACGAGGCTTGTTAGTCCCTATTAAAAATGGTGTGGGGCAGCAGTGGAGGTGGCAGTCAGGCCCACCAATCAACCACTTCTGCCTTGTGAAGGAGCCCTGATGCCTCAAAGGAAATCATGGTGGGTTGAATATGGTGATCATACTTTTTCATGTGTTAAATATGGTTTGGGAGGGCCTAGAGTTATTCTCTTTTTTCCCCTTTCACGGGAGTCCTGTGCCCCTAACCCTAGTGAATGTGGAGGGATGACTGTATATATTATACAGGTCTATATGCACATGGATTTTGCTACCAACTGGGAACCTAGTAAATCCTACGGATGCATTAGCATCCACAGTTTAGACTTTTGGATGAAAGTATGGGAGATTCTGAGTGGAGACAGGAAAAAACATCCCAGTCATTCCCTCTCTCCCTGCTCTCCCACAGAATATATCCACTGGCCAAATATCTGGAAGGGATATCTCAATGCGTGCATAGTTTCATTTGGTATTTTAGTTAGTAGGTGGTAATGGGCTTAGTTGTATCCACGTGAAGACAGGAAATTTCTTGTTGTTGGTTTGTCTCTGTTTGAGAATGACAATAAATAACTTGTCTGGTTTCCTATGTCACGTGTCTTATAAGACTTCTCTGACAACCAGAAAACAGTTCATGAAATAGTAAATTGCTTATTTTTTTTACTGTCACATAAATCCTATGCTATTACCTAATTGAATAAAATTGTCTGAAAATTGCAATACAACGGCCTACAGGAGAACCTCACTTTAAGACACTTCACTTCCAAGCACTTCACTAATACAGTGCCTTTCAATTATACAGAACAATGGCATTCTGTTACTCACACGTAGACCATTTGTGCACTACACTGCCATAGTGCTATTATTCCACTTTCAACATCCTATGGAATCCTGGGCTTTGAAGTTTAGGGAGGAGTCTACAACAGCGTAGGGCTAAAATGGTCTTAGTCTGTCTATAGCATTTTTACACTTTGTGTCTCAATGTGATATTAAGGAAATTTGTAAATTACTTTTTACTTTTGCATCATTTTTAGGCCCAGCACTATTGCACACTTAATAAATTATAGCATAAATATGTGTTTATGTGACTGGCAAGTGAAAAAAAAAGCCTGTGATTCACTTCAAAGTGATATTCATTTTATGAGAGAGTGGTTTGGAACCAACTTGCCATCTTAGTGAGATGTGCTCATAAGGTTTGTTTTAGCAGGAAATAATGTAATAACTGCTGAGTCAACAGAACATCACTGTCTTACAATGCTGGTGCAGAAAAAAGATAAACTAGTACTAATGTGTAAATTTGCTAAAGACTCAGCAGTTCATGTAAATCAGGATTAACCATTAGCAGAATAATTGTTTTACAATCTTAATGTACATGTATTAAACCTCACTTGAGTGGATGTGCTGAAGTGATTCAAACGGTCATATCTTTGCAAGATATAAATGAGATGCAAACATCATTTTTAACCTAATGGCTTTGCTTATATCAGTAAGTATATGCCTGGCACAACTGAAGTAATTTCAGTGATTTTTCTCTATAGTCTATAGTGTTCACTCCTATGAATTACTCTAATGTCCAGATGTCAACAAAGTGAAAATGGACTTTCTGTTATTTCTGTTTTCAGTACTCGTAGGACGTAAGCTAAGACTCCTGTTGACCAGGCATTCACTGCCTCTTTCTTGTGCCTGAATGGGATCTGCTGATTGCAATTGACTCATAGATGTCTGGGAGCTTTCTTGTAAATCTGTAAGACTCCTCCTTCCCTACAATCTAACAATAACAATAGCAAAAGTTTGCAACTCCCAGAATATACAAGTAGGCTGCTCATGAAAGAAAGTTGGTGTAGAGGAAACCAAGAACAGATTCTCATCTCCATTCTGGTACTGGAAATGATTTCAGAATCAATGGGTTGGATCCAGAAATTGTCATACTTAGCATAGATCCAATGAAATCAATGGAATTTGATTGAATGATTAAAATGGCCAGAAAGACCCAGAATTTGTTGCTGTTATTTTTGATTTTGAGAAGAAATTACATTATCCTTTTTGAAACAAGAACATCCAAATGTACATTTCTATTACAATTATTATTATTATTATCATCATCTTGTTATCCACACCTCTCCAGACGCAAGGGGGCTACAAATTAGATACAATTAAAAAAAATTATGGCTAAAATACACTAAGAACACAAAACATATCCAATATCCACTGTCAATGCATTTCAGCAGCAAGTCCTACCCTAAACACACTTCAGTAAAGCTTTTTTTTAATCAGTTTTAAATTAATTTTTTTGTCTATCTGTTGTAATTTTCCCTTGCTGTCAATTGTCCATTTAGCAAATTCACTGCTGTGATTTGAACCACACAAGTTATAGGAGTGAAATCCACCTGCCATGTTTTCCTAGAACAAAATATTATTAATGTAGTAGTCTCCTGTGCTTCTGCAACTGTGGGTGACCCTGATTCTTCAGAGGACCAAAAACAAAACTATTATGCAGAGGAAAGGAACTCCCCAATCAAATAACTTAAGCATCATACTCACTGGCTCACCATATCAAATAGCAATTGCCTCCAGAAAATGAGTAGCAAACGTACTGTACTTGTCTGCCTATTTGTATTGTCATGCCACCCAAGCAGCCTATCCTGACAATTTATTTATCTTATATAGATATTACCTTATATAGATATTAATGCTGAAGTCAATTTCTTCTAAAAAAATTGTGATGTCTGTCATTGTGTGAGTACATGTGCGTGCTATGATTCAAACCCAGCATGATACAAGTATGTATCTATCGAGGAAGAGAAGGAAGGAGTTGGGGAACAGGAGATGCCCCATGAATCAGAACACATGGTAAAGCAGAATTTCAAGACAAAGTATCTGAGAAATTCTGGAACAAAAGAAAATGCTCTGGCTTGAAGCTAGAGGTTCCCACCAGATGGTTTTCAGGGACCAATTCCAAAATCTATTGAAATGCCTTGAGTCATAATGGCTACATTCCATAAAGCAGTGAAAACAGTATACAGTATCAGACCAGATCAGCCTGATTGGAATCAGCATGGCTAACCTTGTTTAAGTATCCCTGTTAGAAAACTCTTTGGATCGCAGATTTGGCTTGTATACTCATAGTCCTCTATCTATATTGTTTTGAACATGTGTCCACAAGAAGAGGAAGTTTCTTGCTCACTGACAGAATACACCATTTCTATACAGAGTGTCAGGAACAGATTCACTCTTACACGGATCAACAAACTTAATAGAAGATTTATTGTAACATAGTAAGGGATGCTGTCTTCAGACGTTAAAGCTCGAAATGGAACGTTTTCCCCACCTTACACTTTAACAGACAGTTTCTCCTAAGATAGTTGTAAAAGAACGAACGTCATCATGCCAAATGGTTCCTTTGAAATTCCAGCCAGAAGGAATGGTTGGCGCCTGGGAATAGCTAACAGCCTACTATCACTATTTCCTCAGTCTACTGCTATCCTAAAACAATAAAACATGGAGGACTCCCGACATCCTGCCCCACTTTTTTAAAAAAATATATACATAAAGATACACAAAATATAGAAAATATCACGGAACAGTAGAAAGACAAGAAAACTAAATAGTAATATGAATGCAGTAGCAAGTCAGTCGGGGCGTTGAGAACATCAGCCGGCGAAGAAGTAGCGAAGGTGCCCTCTTCAGCAAACTGGAATGAAAAACAGGATGAATAGCCTTGAGGAAGAAGGGAGATCTAGTTCAAAAGAGACATCATTAATAGCCCTTTTCACAGGAAAAGGTCCGAGAAAGCGAGGGGAAAGTTTTTTAGACGGAGAAGGAGAGGAAATGTTCTTAGAAGAAAGGAAAACCAAATCCCCGGGCTGGTAAAGGGGATTAGGCTGCCGTTTACGGTCAGCGAAACGTTTGTGGGAAGCTTTAGCGGATGCTATAGCATCTGAGACGGATTGCCAAATGCCAGAAAATTTAGAGACCCAAGCAGAAACAGAAGGAGGAGCGGAGGAAGAGAGGGAGAGGGGGGGGAAAGGAGAAGGAAGGAAGCCGTAACTTTTCAAAGGGGGGTTTCCCAGTAGAGGTATGAACCGCAGAATTGATGGCAAACTCAGCGAACGGAAGGAGCGGAGCCCAATCATTCTGGTTCTCAGAAACAAAACACCTAAGAAATTGTTCAAGAGATTTGTTAACACGCTCAGATTGGCCATCTGTTTGAGGGTGATAAGCACTGCTGAGTTTCTGAGTGACTCCCAGGGTTTTCAGTAGACAAGTCCAAAACTTGGAAGTGAAAATTGGATCCCTGTCCGAAATGATCACCGAAGGTAGTCCGTGAAGTTTCCATACATGATTAACGAACAGGTCAGCCAGCTGGTCAGCACGGGGTAGTTTCTTTAGAGGCACAAAATGACATTGCTTGGAAAAGTGATCAGTAACAACCCAAATAACATGAAAGCCGTGTGAAGAGGGAAGAGACACGATAAAATCCCATGCGATGACCGACCAGGGGCTAGCAGGCGCAGGCAGAGGTTGCAGGAGCCCTTGAGGTTTAGATGTGGGCGACTTAGAAACGTTGCAAGTGGCACACTGCTTAATGTAAGTTTGCACGGAGGGGTTTAATCCAGGCCACCAAAAAAGGCGGCGAATCGCATGCAATGTCTTCAAAAACCCAAAATGTCCAGCGGGTTTGGAATCATGATAACGATGAAGTACCTGCTCGCGGGCAGCAGGGGGAACGTAGACCTTGGTGCCATAAAAGGGGAGATTGTCAACCCATTCTATTTTATCCTTGTTTGCCGGTAGCCAGGAGTCTGCATGCGCTGCATGAATGATAGCATCGCGGAGAGCGGAGTCACAAAGAGAGGAGGCAGAAAGCCTTGTCTTTGCTAATGCACGAGTAGTCACTTGAGAAGCCAGAGAGGAGGCAGGAAACAAGGTATTGGAGTGGGAGGACGTAGCAGGGGATTCCGCAAAACAGGGAAGTCGAGAGAGAGGGTCCGCCAGTTGGTTAGTTCGGCCAGGTTTGAAAACAATTTTAAATCGGAATCTCTGGAAAAATTCAGCCCATCTCGCCTGCTTAGGGGAGAGTTTCTTAGCAGACTGTAAGGCTTGCAAATTCCTATGATCAGTCCAAACTTCAAAGGGGAGTCGAGCCCCTTCAAGCAAATGACGCCAAGAGGACAGCGCAAAATGGATAGCCTTGGCTTCTTTCTCCCAAATAGGCCAATTAGCTTGTTGAGGGGAAAATTTCTTTGAAATGAAAGCACAAGGCCTGAGTGCTCCTGTGGTGTCATGTTGTAAAAGAACGGCTGCCATGGCAAAGTCCGAAGCATCCGTTTGCACAATGAATTGCTTCGTACTGTCGGGAAAAAGGAGTAAGGGCTCAGACGTAAATTTAGATTTCAAATGGTCAAACGCCGATTGACACTCAGGCGACCAACAAAGTCTATGCGCCTTGCCCGCAGTGGATCCTTTAGGTTTCCGTAGAAGGTTGGTGAGTGGAAGCGTTATGGCAGCAAAATCCTCAATAAAGTTCCGGTAGAAGTTCGCAAAACCAAGAAATTGCTGCAGTTGCTTCACAGTTTTAGGGACGGGCCATTGCAAAATGGAGTTAATCTTGAAGGGTCCATTTTAAGTGAACAATCTTGAATCCTATATCCCAAGTAATCAAAAGTTTGGGTGTCAAATTGGCATTTAGATAGATTAACCACGAGGTTGTTATCTATAAGCCTTCGTAACACTTCACGAACCAATGACACATGAGATTCCATGGAATCTGCGTAAATTAAAATGTCATCCAGATAAATCAGAACCCCCTGATACAACAAGTCATGGAAAATGGTGTTCAAAAACATTTGGAACACAGATGGCCCCGATTGTAAGCCAAAGGGAAGAACCGTCCATTTAAAGTTACCTAGAGGAGTTGCAAAGGTGGTGAGCCACTCAGAGTCCGGGTCCATTCTAATCCTATGAAAAGCCTCTTTAAGATCAAGTTTGGTGAAATATTTTCCTTGAACAAGATGGTCCAAAACAGTCCGTATCAGAGGTATGGGATAACAATTGGAGGAAATAACCTGGTTAATAGCAGAGTAGTTAACTATCAGTCTCGGATCCGCGCTGGGATCTTTTCTCTTTCGGAAGAAGACAGGACTCGCCGTGGGGGCTGTAGAGGGCTTGATAAAGCCGCGAGCCAAGTTTTTATTTAGGAACTTCTTGAGAGCAAGGAGTTCTTTTTGGCTCATGGGATAAATTTTCGGTTTAGGCAGGGTGGCCCCGTCAACTAATTCCAGTTTACAGTCAAAGTCCGTGTGGGGAGGCAATTTGTCAGCCTCCCTTTCGTGGAAAGCCTTTTGGAAGTCTCGGTAGTGTGAAGGAATTTGTTGCAATTCTTCATGGGGAATAGAAAAGTTTTCATCTGAAGAGGACATAGTGCCAGCAGTCCAGTTTATCTGGGGGTTATATTCACGAAGCCAATCGATTCCCAAGACCAATTTGAACTGCATCGCCTTGGGAACTAGAAATCGCATGCTGTAATTGTTTTTGTCCATTTGAAATGAGATGGGCTTAGTGATTTTACTAATTACTCCCCCAGTCATTGAGGTCCCATCCATTTGCGTTAATTTGATGGGGCATTCCAAGGGCTCATAAAGAGTTTTCAATTGTTTGGCCAATTTGGGGTGTAACAAACTTCTGGAGCAGCCAGAGTCAATTAATGCCCTATGTACATGCAAAGTCCCATCGCTGCCACTAATCGCAACCGTGGCGTAGAAATGGGGAATTTTAGGAGTACTTACAGATGTTCCCGCCGCTTGCCAGTCATCGCAGTCAGGTTTAGAATCTCCATCTATGTCAGATGAGGACGAAGAGGTGGTTTCATCATCGGGATGGAGTCTCCTGTCGCCGCTGCAGGGTCCTTAGAAGTGCGTCTAAGTGGTTGTTTGGCGGCCGCTGTCTGATGTGTGAATTCTATATCCTTTGGGTCTGCTCGTGCTCCCTTAGTCCCAGTCGGAGCTTGGTTTCCGCGGCAGGTGTTGGCGAGGTGGCCCGGTTTTCCACAGTTAAAGCACATGCCCAAACGGAGACGTTTGTTCCGTTCCTCAGCATTGAGGACGGTGGGACCGCGAGGTTGTCGTTTTGGCACGTCTTGTCTTTGTCGGTTCAGCTGAACAGTCTGGGTTATGCCTTCCATTTCAGTAGCTAGTCTGACCCAACCTAGCAGGGTCTGTGGATTGGCCTGCATTAAGCACCCGTGTAGAATATCAGGATTTAGTCCATCTTTGTATAACTCAATTAGAATTTCATCACTCCACGGGACTTTGGTGGCCAGGTTTCTAAATTCACGGGAATACGTCCCCACATCGTTCCTGCCTTGTTTCATTCGTTTCAGTTGATATTTGGTGTTTTCCAATAAATGGGGGTCTTCAAAGCGTTCCCGCAGATGGTTCATGAAGAGCTGCAGATTTTCAGTTTCGGGGGCGCGGGAGTCATATAGGTTCGCTACCCAGTCTGCTGCCAGTCCTTTCATCCTCTGGCTTAGGTATCGAATTCGGGCCGCATCATCCCGAAATAGATGGCCGTGATCAATCATGAAATTGTTTGCCATAGTCAAAAAAAAGGAGAGTTTCTCCCCCTTCCCGTTGAAGGTCGCTTTCAGGTCTCCCACATTTCTGAGTAACAGTGGCGCTGGCGTGTGCCCTGTTGGTTGCTGGGGCGGACCAGGGGTGCCTGCCGCCGAGACAGCCGCTCGTGGTTCTCCTCCTGGTGATCTCCCTGTCTGCGAGGGACGGATGCGCATCTCGCGTAGCATGGTCTTGAGTTCGAGTATCTCCTCATCTTTTCTTTCCAGTTCGGTTTCCATTTGCTTTATCTCCTCCAAAAGGGATAGGTCTTTTGCTGATGTATCCCATCTAGCAGCCCTTCTGCGTTGTCTCAACGACGTATGTGGCTTTTCTCCCCAGACCCAGGTTTGGCCGCTTGTGGGGGTTTCCATAGCCTCGGTCAGGCGCAATTTTGTCTTGGTATCCAGGGGCACTTCAGTTTCTGTAGCTCCATCAGATTCTGCAGATCCTTGCTCTTCTTCAGTAATCGACTGGTCCATCAATTGGTGCATTTTTTGAAAGGATTCTCGAGCTTTCTGTCAGGAACAGATTCACTCTTACACGGATCAACAAACTTAATAGAAGATTTATTGTAACATAGTAAGGGATGCTGTCTTCAGACGTTAAAGCTCAAAAGGGGAACGTTTTCCCCCACCTTACACTTTAACAGACAGTTTCTCCTAAGATATTGTAAAAGAACAACTCATCATGCCAAAGGGTTTCCCTTTGAAATTCCAGCCAGAAGGAATGGTTGGCGCCTGGGAATAGCTAACAGCCTACTATCACTATTTCCTCAGTCTACTGCTATCCTAAAACAATAAAACATGGAGGACTCCCGACACAGAGGGTCCTGGATTAAATCTCTGATTGGTCCTGTTAAAGCAAAGCAATTTCCCTAACAATGGGAAATGCCTCTGATCAAGATATCATCCATTGTGACATAAATGAGCTAAAGAGCTTAGTGTAATGACTAATTCTGCTGTCCTAAATTAGTAGGGAAATGCTTACCTTTTAGTAAATACCCATACAATCATGTTGTTCTCTTCAGGAGAAGTGTTCCATGCATTTAAAACAGTGGTTCTCAACCTTCCTAATGCTGTGATAGTTTAATAATTCCTCATGTTGTGGTGACCCCCAACCATACAATTATTTATTTATTATTTACAATGCCCCCCCCCCAGCAAAGGCCGCCTCGCCGGCCAGGAATGGGGGGCGGGCGGGAGGGAAAGAGCAGCTGCGCGTCCCCCCCTGGAAAAAACCCGAAACCCCCCCCCCCCCCGGGCTCTGCTTCTGCTTCGCTCTCGTTTCCGCTGGGGGGGCAGTGTGGGAAAATTTTCCCAGAGTGTCGACCCTGGCGGGGGGGGAGGAATCCCAGCGCCTTTGTCTTTGAGCCAGGCGCAGCTGGCCCCTCCAGAAAAGCACCACCTTGGGGGCCCCCCCACCCCTTCCACAGCGCCCCCCTCTGTGGTGAGTGGGGAAGGGGCCATGGTGAGGGGGGGGCCCTGCCCTGTGTATCGCTCCCCCAAGCTGGCCCATCAGATGGGAGGTTCCCCCAGAGCGGAGAAGGGGAGCAATTTCAGTCTCTTCTGAACAGGGGGCGGGGGTCGAGTGCGTGACTCGCGTTTGCATACCACCACTCCTGCTGTGGCGATGCTGTGGCTGCACGCGCTCCCGCCGGGGGCAGGGGGATGCGGCGCGTGGCTCGCCCTTGTGCACCACCACTCCTGGGCCTTTTCCCCCTTTACCTTTTGCGGAGGGGGGGGGGGTGCTGTTCGCGCAAGCAGGTTCTTGCGCGAGGCGCTCTTTTCGCTGCTCCTTCATCCCGCAGCTGGCTTCCTGGTTGCATGACCGCCCCGCCCCTTCCTCCCCCAGTGCAGCCTACAGCTCCCAGGCTGCACTGTGGAAGGAAGGGGGGTGGTCATGCAACCGGGAAGCCAGTGGGGGGGCACGGAAAAGAGCGCCTCATGGGAACCCTGCTTGCACGAATGGCACCCCCCACCTCCGTGATAAGGTAATGTGGGGAAAAAGGGCCCCGGAGTGGGTTGCGCAAGTGCGAGCCACGCGTTTGATCCTCCTGCCCCTTTGGTGGGAGCACGTGTGGCCGCACGCGCTCCGCCAAAGGGGGCAGGGGGACGCAAGTGTGTGGCTCGCACTTGCGCACCACCACCGAGGAGGGAATGGAGCCTAAGACCATGGAAAAACGTTTTTCCGATGGTCTTAGGTGACCCTGTGAAAGGGTATTCGACCCACAAAGGGGTCCGACCCATGGGTTGAGAACCACTGATTTAAAATAAAACATGGACTTTTATTTATTACAGTACAAATAGATAAAAGACTAGGGTTTTTCTGAGCGTATATAATGAATTACAGTTCTTCCACTGGTGTTTGAACAATAGCAGCTGACTCTTAATATAATGTAAGCTTGTACAGTATAGCTCCCCCCAGATTTTGGTCAGAATGAGGGCAGAAGGGGTCATGAATCTTTTTAGAGATCCTCCAATGAACAGGGGATTGGATTAATGACCCATAGGACCCTTTCCCAAATCTATGATTCTATGATTCCAAGATCAAACTCACTGGCTTTGTCTTCTACATATATTTGGGGTAAAAAAGAAGCTCCCAAATTCAATCTATTTCCCCCAAATTTAAAAGTCTCAGCAAACTGGTAAAGGCCTCTCTGTGTACTCACCATTCATGCATTGAACAAACACACACACATACACACAGAGCCAGGTAATGCCACTATTAGAAGCAACTAAAATAGCATAAAAGCATGCAAGTCATTGAATTCTTGAAATTTTTCATAAGGGTTCTTGATAAAGAGTTGTGGAGTATTTGAAAGCTGAAAAGCATTTGTGCAAACTTTTTAGTCCCATTATTTTTGCCAAGTTGTAGATCTTGGTTATTTTTCTTCTCATGGACCAGCATGGCTACCTTTGTACAGGCATAGGCTCTATCCATAAGACCAAGGATTCTTGAATTGACTACCATATTTATGACAATTTGTAATCTTAGCATCATTTGTAAGCTATGTTATTTACCTTTTTGAAAAGTGAACAGAAATTCTAGAAACAGAAAGAGAGAAGAGAAGGGAGGGAAGTAGTGGGAGGGAGGAAAGATGGATGTTAGGCAAATTTCCAGCATCCTAAAATTGTCAAATAACTAAATGATAGAAACTGATATGCCATTTGTTCTTCCGCCATCACAGTTTATGTTGATTCATTGAAGAACAAGTTGTCCCTTTTTTAACAGAATAATCTATTTGCTGGAGGCTATCATATGACTACCCTTAGATACAGAGAGTAGCTAATTGATACTGCCACCCATTTCTCTTTTCCCCTTCTTTGTTGTTCATGACATCTGCTATCTTAATTCAAAGCATAGACATCAAATGCAGCAGAGTGACAAACCAAACATAAAAGGTGTGCAAGAAAAGCTGGTGTGCTTAACTGAACCATATCCATGTCCAGAGGGTAATGGGTGTTTTCTTTTTTATTTTTCCCTTTTCCTCCAGCCTTTCCTTGATGAGAAGGTAGGTATTCTGGGGGGTTTTTTCTTTCAGCAGTAAAATGATGTAGTGGTCTAGCAAAACCTAATTTGCTAGTTAATTCCACATGTATCTGCTTTCTTCTACCTAATTTTTCAAAAGATTCTTCTGCATCTTTGCTCTTTTTTTTTTCGTTAACCTTCCTTGTTGCATTCACTGCAGCAAGGTGGTATTGGAGATTAGCACAGGATGATAACACTAGCTCGGCCAGGTGTGTCCCAAATGTAAAGAGATTAGCTGTATGAGTTTCCACTACAGGGGATACAGAAAATGATCCACACTATGCAGAAGCTGTAAAATATTCCTCCTTGACCTTGAGCAAATTTGCTCAAAAAAGGAACAGAGACTCTGCAGTGCAGCTTTGCACCATTCCTTCTGAATGACCATGCCTATAGACAGAATTTGAAATGTGTGTGCATACTGGAAAATGCCAGTATTAACTTATAGAACAAATGATTACCCCCAGGATGCTGAGAATCACAAGAACATGCACTCTATGTCTAAATAGGGAAATCCTCAATGATATGGCCTGCATTTTTAATTGTCTCCTCTTCTGTATAATGATGTCTTAACGATAAATGGCAGAAACATTTATTTTAAGATGAAATACTACTACATTAGGTTTTATTGAGAAAAATTATGGTGTTGCACACAGAGAATTAAGTGTCTCTTTCCACTGTGGAATCACAGTTTCGGGATACAGAATCCATTTATAGAAACTCCATTGTGGGATTTATTTTCATCCAAGAGTGGCAAGTATTTTGAATCAGGAAATAATATTTGCAATTCCATATTTGTGTTACTTTGCTATTTCTCTAGCCTGGCAGCAATTTAGAAAATATACGTCTGGCTGATTTCTACTAATGAGGAGATGCTTCAAACATTTTAGTTCATAAAAAGAAACCTTCTTTATATGGGAACTGCTCCCCACCAGCATATCGAGCTTTTTGCATGTAACATGTTTCATCATGTTATTGCATGTACACATATAGGAAGCCATGACTAATCAGAACCATCACATCACCACCAAAATTGTACAAATGAAAATGGGGATATGTGTGGCTAAGCAACATCAGAATGCTGTTATTATGGCAAAAGTTATTAGGAAAGGCTAGGAGAGGCTGAAACAGTTTGCTTGTGCCTGAGTCGACAGGAAGGGTTAAGATTCCACCTTCTCCTGTCCTCTCCTCCTTGCTGAGTTGATTGAGTGCAAACTACTTTTGCACTTTGAATTCAGTATGCAGCAGCTGAAGTAAGCCAAGGACAAAGGGGGAAAAATGGGAGGAGAAGAGAGAAACTGGGATATTTAAAAAGCAGCTTAAAAAGTGGGAGGACGGATGATTAATTAGGACTGTTCCCGCCAAACTGGGACAGCTGGAAGGTACACCATAACTATTAAGGCAAGTTAAATTGCTTTTTAATTATGTTTTTTGTAACTGGTTTTCATCAACATATAAGTAAATAAACAAGTCAAAATGTAGGGTGTCAATAGGAGTTCATCTGCATGTTGGATTCAGGAGTAAAGAATGAATTATTCTTAAGGGTTTCTGCCACACAGTTTAAGCTCTGGGAGGAATCACCCAGAGAAATAGATGCATCTTCACATGTGATTACTATGTGAACATTTTATGAGTTTTGCCCTACACAAATACTTGCCATTTTTAAAATGGGTAGAATCTGAAGAAAAATAATTAGGACCTGAAGGTCAAACACATAACGTTATATAAAAAGGAAAAATTACATAAAAAGGAAAACAACAACAACAACAACCCAAATTGGAGTCAAATCCATTGATGACAAAATACAACAAAATCCCAAATCCACAAAACAGCGATGCCTTATTTGCGGCAACTAAGCAGTTCAAAATACATCACGTAAGCTTTTGAAACTGTCCTGGCTTCTTCACCGGGCAAAAGATGTTTTAAAAAAATCACACAGGAGAAGAAAAATGACAATGTTAGAGTCATAGGCTTATATTTTTATCAGATGTTGCTTCTGTTGTAGTTAAGTTGGTCTGGAGGGATCTAAAGCAGGCAGAGGCCATTCCCCTTCTCGGCCAAGTAAGGACTGAGACAAATGGCAGTAAAACCTAAACTCCATTAGCGGCAGTAAACTTCTCTTGGGATTCAAGCTGTCTTTGTCCTCTGTGAGGCCACAGGCCCCCTTCTTGGGCAGAGAAGATTGAATTTATCAAGAAGTCTGTGTACTGTTACATCTGGAAAACCTTTAAGGTGCTTATAGGTAAAATTCACCAATTATAGTCCAAATAAAACAGTTTTTCTTTTGTTGGACATAGAAACTTCAAAGAGTCACAGTACTTTAGTAATCTCTTATTTGAGGCCTTTTCCGCACGCGGTTACTAAGGCGGGTCAATGCGTCTCGCCACGGAGGTCTTCTGCACCTTGGAGTGGACTAGGTTCAGTTTTTTTTTACCTTACTTCAGTATGTAATTCTGACTAAATGCACCCCCTTTTGGTGGTAAAGTGAGCTATTTGAAAACTGGAAGAAATCAGTTTTCCAATTTTTCAGATCAATCCAATTCATACTTTCACAGTGGTGCAGACACGTATATCACACCAATGTGAATTGGTAGTCAGGGGAGGGGTCATGGGAGGGGTCAGGGGGTAGTATGGGCTTATGCATGTATGCACGCATGCAATGACCTACTAAACCATGTTTAAAAAAAAGGGCCCAATCACAGCCGATAGGGCGGGGTGAGGGAAGTAGTGGGAGTGGCCACGGTGAAGCCAGTATGGATTCATGAACTTACACTCCTCCAAATCTGAATGGAACATACGCAGTAGTTGTGCAGAAGGAAATGAGGGAAAGTCCGCCTTGTTTTGAGCCAAAAAATCCAGTAAGAAACAGTATGAACCGATTCACCAGCTTTGTGCGGAAAGGGCCTAAGATTCTCCTGTTGCAGCTAAGTCCAGTACTAACATTAGAGCCGGCCCGATATGTGGTACCTGTTATTCCATATATAAAACCCAAGTACATCAGCTGTTTAATATTCTCTACTATATCTGAAGGCAGAAAAGTTTAGTTTAGGGGGTACAGGATAGGTTGTGTAACATACAGCTCTCTTCTCCAGCAACTTACTTCTGCCTCCAAGCATTTGCAGTCAGAAGTGACTGTCTCACTCTGTCTAATGATAGGGCCAGTCCTGTTCATCATTCATATACATTAATAATATCATTGAAATTTTGCAATTCACAGAAAAGGATTATGGTAAATTAAGTGTAAATTTCACAATTTTAAAACAGATAAAAATAAAATCTGAAATGTACAAATGCAGTTTAAAATGTATTTAAATGCAACTGCTAAAAGCACAATGTACAAAAAAAAAGCACAATGTACAGAAACAAGATATATATCATCTATATTTCAGCAAAAGGGATGCTACAATGCATAGCAGCATAGCCAGTCCTAATCATGTCTAGTTATTTGGCTAGTGTGAAGGGAGGAGCTTGTTATCAGGCCATACACCCCCATTCCTTGATATGGTTTAATTGCAAAATATTTAATTGGCATGAAATATGAATTATATCCTGCTATGATTAAGAAGCTTACTGCAAAGAGGAATTGGCTGCACATGTGCATCACAAGACTAGGTCAGAACGAGACCTCAGGGCATGGTTAGGTCATAGTCAGGAAAGCTCTAGGCAATGGATTTGAAGATGTCTCTTAATGACTTAACCTTTAGAAACGATAGCTCCTGAAATTGCCTCCATGGAAAGGCTGATTGTCTTTGTCAATCAGAACTCTCCCTTTTGTCCTCTCACCTGTCCCTCTATTAAAGAGCTATCATGATTCCCATCTGTCACCTAATGCTAAGATCATTAGCTAATTCTGGACTCTACTGTCCACTCTGAGGACTTCATTGTCTACTCTGCCAGAAAGCCATTAACACCTTCCCTCAGGGCAGAAAAAGAATATTTAAACCCTGGCTTTTCACCAGGTAACTCGTAGTACTTTTGGTGTACTGACTGTTACTTTGCCCTTGGATTCCTAGTCTAAGCCACATCACATCAGTTCCTCTCTGTTGGATTGATAAATATCACTCACTTTGCTCTAAATTATCGGTATCCAACCTTTCTCCCCTTTTCCTTCAGTAAGCTTTGTGTGATTGTGAGACTGCTTGGATCTTGTTTGTGTGCGATTGTTAATTCCCCAATAAAAGAAACAAGCTTCTTTTCGACTCTCTGGCTGGTTCTTCCCTGCATTAGAGCTGGTGTACACAGGTGTAAAAGATCTTGTAAGGTTATCCCCCTCTCGCAAAGCCTCCTCTTTGAGCTAATATTCCCCACCATATCACAGAGGCACTGGTATTGTGGGTGGATCCTGAGTCACCCATGTTTGGGGTATAAAGCTGGGCAAGTCTGGTTGGTGCCAGACAATCACAACTCCATGAATTCTGTGAAGGGGGAGTTACAGGGCAGAAAAGATACAAAACTGAGACTTGTCTCTGACAGAAGAGAGATAGGAAGAAGCTGTCATAGAAAGAGGGAAAAGCAGCAATAGGATTAGGACAGTCAGCAAGGAAGAAGAATTGAATAGGATCTGCGGGACCTGGGAATGATTAAATAATTCAGGAGTTATGTTTGATCTAACAGTGTATTAGTAAACTTCTTCTACTTGTTTATTTTTTTCTATAATTGAGTCTGACTGTTCCTTTTAACTGTTGGTAGAGTCTGGTCATGCTCATAGTGACCAAGATGAATAACACATACATTGGTCTATATATTAAAAAAGCAGTCAAGACTGTTCTCTTCCGACAGACCTTCCCTGAATAGTGCTCCATCGCCTCCCACCAACTGTCCTCTTGTTGCTAATAGTTAATGTGTTTTAGGGGTTTTTAGATGGGTTGGTGGGTGGGGAGGATGGGTTATGTTTTAATTGCTTTTAATTGTATTTGATGTACTGTTGTAGTACTGCCTCGATCTGCAGCCCTTCTGCCTCCCGTAGCGGCTTGCCGGTTGCGCGACCGTCGCACTAGCGCCCCACCCTTCCTTTCACAGCACAGCCTGGGAGCTGTAGGCTGCGTTGGGGGAGGAAGCACGACCGGGCCGGCTTGTTCGGTGCACCGCACGCAGATAAGTGCGTGAGGGCCCCGTGAGGACTGCGCGACCATGCAGTTTTTTCGGCTTAGAGCCGAAAATAAGAAAATGCGCGAGCAGCCTGCTTTAGGCTTGTGAGTGGGAATGCGTTGTACGGACCGATGCTCCCATTCACGCGACACTCAAGGGACCCTCGCACAAAAAAAACCTGTGTGTGAAAAGGGCCTATGTTAAGGCCCAAGTACCAGATGCAAGGAGAAAACATGAGAGGAAAGGGGACAGGGTGAGTGACAAGATACCAAAGGTCTGGAACTGTGGGAACAGCTTGGAGAAGGGATCTGTCACAGTTGGATTTGGTTTTATTTCCATTCCCAAATTAATAACTTCACAAAGTATTGTAGCTTAAGCCTTTTGGAGTCATCTGAGTTCAGTTGCACTTCTCTTTGAAGAAGTTGGGTATAGGACTGAAGTTTCAGTCAACATTCAGATCATGGTGTGAGAAAATGCTTTCAGCTTGAGAGACAAATCTGATTTCAGAAAAGTTCTGAAAGAAAAAATGATGAGAACCCAAAAATGCCAGTATATTTTAGCTTAAAGTTCTAACTGCTTTGAGAGAGGCATTTCAGCCTTTTACAATGGAGGGAAAAACCCCACATTGAAAACCTGGGAAATCATAAAATGATGATAGCATGAGTAAGCCAGCATAGTCATCTGGGAAATCCTTGAGGACCATATTGAGACCTTGGGAAGGCTGGATTTTGCCCCAGGGCCTGAGAGTTCCAACCCTTGAATTTGATTGTAACAATGAGCAGCAGTTTTATAAATGACTGACACTGTGGATTTATTTATTTAGATTGTACTTGATTTTTCTTTCTCAAATCCAAAGTGGCCACCTATTTATTTGCTGGTTTATTTATTTTATATGTTGCTTTTCTCCCAGCAAGGGACAGATAAAACAATAAAAAACAGAAATCCAAGAAATGAATTAACATTTGATTAACATTTGATTAAATACTTTGATGTAGATAGAAATTAGGAGCTAAGCAGTGAGTTCCAATTCTGTTAGTTATTATTGTATCCCTTTTGCAACAGTAAAGAAAGCATAGTTGTCCAGCATCCTGTGCCAGGCTAGCTACCTATTTTTATTTATTTATTTATTTATTTTTTGCTTCACATGTTATTACTCTTATATATAAAGAGAGTGTGATGATTTCAGAAGTATACGTCCGCAATTTTGAAACTCTGCTTGAACATTCCTTGGCAATGCAGCTCCCTTTGCTATTTGCTGATGTTGCAAATTCTGCTCTAAGAATGCTTAATGCCAGTGGCATAAGGTCAAAGGGGAGAAAAAGAACTGTATTTGAAATATTACTACCACGGCCTGATAAGAAATGCTGCCATAATGTATACTAGCATTTAAATAGAAATCTGTATTTCAAGGATATCATCCTGACCTTTCTAGTCTTGGAGTTATCTATGTCATGCAGCTGTTATCTCTCTTCCTGCATCATCTGTAGTTTAGGAAGAATAAAGGGGGTACCTGCACCAGAAACATTCCAAACAGGCTCATTCAGATAATTACTTTAAGCCAAGCAGGCATACCAAACAGTCCAAATGTGTTTACAGTCACTTTGAAGTTAAGCCATCCTTCTAAGAAGAAATGCTGGCTTGCCATGGAACAACACTGAAAGTCTAAGCCAAAACCTACCATTCCAAAAGCTGCATCCTAGGCATTTCACCAAATCCTCTCCTTTCATGCCATCAGCTTTTAGTTCAAAAATAAAGTTGCCCATTTGGGCTCATAAAACTATAATGCATTGCACACCACTGCTGTCCTCTATTTATTTATTTTTATTTTTTTCTTTATATATTTTGACTTTCACATTAGTATCCCTAACAGAAGGCATGGGCCTAAATCCAATATGACATTCACAGGAGCATTGGGATTTTCAGCCTCTCCCCTGTCCCCTCTCCAGCACTGAAAATCTGTTCCAGAAAGTTTCACAACCTTCCAAAATAGCCTTTTATTTAGCATTCTGAGGAGGGGGCTGCAGAAAACAGGGATTGTGACCCTCCTACTTATGCCCAATGAGGGAATAGCAGCACTGAGTATTGGCTAGACACTTCTTAAAAGCAGAATCTTTAGCTCACTTTTGATAGAAATATGGACTGAAAATTGTGATCATATCCCCCCTGCCCATAAACTTCATTATCTGATAGACATTTTCAGCCAGCAGCAGAAGTGAAGCTCTTTTTATTTTCTTACAGTTATGCTATTGCTCCGATAGTATTTTTACCCAGCATCCATTCTTCTTCTTTGCTCATTGATTGAGAGGCAATTTCAAGAAGACTGTCTTGCCTTCTGGGCAATTATGATGCTTCTAGGATTTCCCCATGCCTATCATCTACAGCACTATCTATCACCCTTTTCGCATGCCGTTTCTAAAGCGTGAGGGCCCCTTGAGCGTCACGTAAATGGGAGGAATGGTCTGCATGACGCAGACCGCGCTCGCACCTTTTCATTTTTGGCTTAAAGCCGAAAATGGTGCATGGTCGCGCAATGCTCCCGGGGCCCGCGCGCACTTACCTGGCGTGTGGTGCATCGGGAGCCAGGCTGGTCGCGCTTTCTGCCTCAGCACTAGCCTGCAATTCCCAGGTTGCACTGTGGTAGGAAGGGGCGGGACGTTTGCACGGTGCTCGCGCGACCAGGAAGCTGCTGCAGAACTCAAGCAGCAGGGAAGCATCAGTGTTCCTGTTGAGCCTTCTTGCGCGAGCGCCTCCCCCCACCTCCGTGAAAAGGTAAGGTGCAAAAAGTCTATACGTCAAGTAATTCCTATGCATGTTTCATGTCTATGCCTTGAGAATGTTGCTGCTCAGCATGGGTTAACAGGACACCATTAGCCTACATTTTTGTTGAATGCCACTAGCTATTTTCACTACATGAACTCTCCAGCTCCTACCAGCTGATGGCAGTGTGGCAGTGAATCTGCTCCCAGTTTTAGTCTGAACTTTAAAGGAGCTTTCCAAAATAGGTTCAAGATTTTTGATATTTTCTTAAAGTTCAGACTGAGACCCAGAGCATCATCCCACAAACAAGGAAGCTACCAGTTGTCATTATCTCCATCTTTTCTTTGACATCTGGTAATGGCAAGATCTTTCATCACACTGGCTGTCCCTCAGTAGCATTGATTCTTTAGCACCTTGCTGTGCTTCTTGAAAACACACTTCAGACAAAATAAGACCACACATGTCTTTTGTACAAACTAAAAAAAACCACCACCATGATAGGGTCAGCATTTTCTGCTTTGAAATGCTTCAGCCTTCTTTGGATAGCATCTCTCCTTGTGTCAGACAGAAACGTTTAATTCATGTTATGTGATCTCCTAATTACTTCTAGTTTTAGGTTGATAGCAAGGATTGTAAACTCTAACTTTTCATTAATCTGTTTCTAGGATGCACTATAATGACTGCTGAAATAAAACAAATCATGAAACATTTAAATTAATGCTGCAATCCAGAGTTAAAAAGCAATTGAAAGAGAGCAGTAATGGTCAGTAGAGATCAATAAATGCTGCCAATATTTTTGATTCAGAGTAGCAGCCTCCATTCATATTGATCCAATGATAATGGTTGAAGTGAGAGGGCCTTGATTAAATGATAAACTCTGAGGACCCGAATTTGGGAACACTATCCTAGATTTGTTGGAGTACACCACCAATCATCCCTAGCCAGGATTACCTACAATGAAGCTGGGAATCATTTAGTATCTAATCTGAATTCATTGTGCTATCTGAAGGAACCTTCAGATGCCTGAAATATTACAGTTGAAATTCTGTTATTTTCAAGATTCAAAACAAGGTCTAATTTTGCACAAGGAACCTTTACAGTTAGACATGTTATTGCTTTGTTTGTCAGTACAAATAAACAACAAAAAAGTGTGCATGGTTGGTAAATATTGCTATAACTAGGTTGGAATGCTTCATACATTGCCAGAAATAACTGGTGAGGGAAATTTAGTGGATGGGAAGATCCTGAGTGAACGTACTACCATATGTCCAAAGAAATAACTGTGGTGTCATAAACAACATTTACAAGCAACTCAGTGGAATAAACATATAATGGCAATTGGAGCATGAAATGGGTTATGCCATGCCAAGTCTTCACCATAATAAAACCTCAAGTACAAATCCCCATTAGACCAAATGACTTTGAAGTTGATCTGTGTTCATTTCATGTAAATAACATCTGAAGGACATTTTTTGCTTCTTGAAGTAAACACATGTTGACTTTTTCCAGTGGATAAATTTATGAGAAGTTGTTTTTCAAATCATTCAAGCATCCAGAAAGAGAAAAAAAAAAAGCATCCTAAACATTCTAAAAAGTTAAGATGGAGCCAGTATGTATTAAGGTATTCATAAAGACATGCAAATCATTCTTGGTGCTCTGTTTATTGATCTACATAGTCTACCTTTCACATTTGGAACCAGTTCTTTTATACTTTTATCAGGAAGCTGCACCTGTCTGATCAATAATCAAAGTGCATGGTGCACATGCAAAACTTAGACCAGGAGATGCTAGAGTTGGGATGGGGAACTTTTGACCCTCCAGATTTTTTAGATGACTTCTATACTCATTTACCACTGGCCATGCTGCATGTGTTTTGGTCCAAAACCATTGTTTTGACAACGAGCCTGCTTCTTTTTACTAGTCAAACTGTAAGTAGAGTTCATCTCAATGGAAAAAGTTATTTTCCTGATTATACAAACACACTAGCAATTTCAGAATATCAAGAAGCCTTACAAATGCATAGTCACATAAAATTGTATGACATGGATGGTGCCAGTTTTGTCAGATGCATGATATTATGCTGTCCAGAATTTGGAAATAGTTACTTGAAATATATCCCATTTGAAGGGATTCTGGGAAGACAGTATAGAGGTTTTCAGGCTATGCTTGTGTACTGCCACTGAACTATTACAATTTTACTTTGGTGAAAGCATCCCATGTGCTATATCTCTTGTCCTGTCATTCCTGCTTCTGCAGTGCATCCTTAAGCAGTGTTTTTTTTTAAAAAAATTATTATTATAAAGAAAAAAGAACAATACATAATAGAATAAAACAAAAACACCACATGAATAACATAAATGTGAAAAAGAGAAAAGTTACAACACAAATAGCTTACGTTACTATTCCTCTCCAGATCCTTTATCATCATATACTTATTCAAGATATTATGCATCATATTGATTATATATATTTTTATTTCATATATCTAAATCTCATTCTCTTATACTCATTATTACTATAATAATTTCATTGTTAAATCTATTCTTTTCAACTATATTTAACCTACTGCTAATACTATATATGATCCAATTATTAACCATAAATTCTAACCCTAAATGCGAACTCATTCCCAGAGCCAATTATATTTCAGCTTACTCTGCTTTCCAAAATTGTAATTCTTCTTGTGGAGGTGTGACACTTCCCTCTTTTGTTAAAGCCTTTTCCACAAATATTTTCCCTATTGTTTTAAGGTCATTCCTTTTCATTATCCCTTTTTTAACCTTAATTTGACATGTTAACTTATCATTGATCCCAATTTTCCACACTTCTTTATACCAATATCCCTAAGCATTGTTTAGGGGAAAATCTATTGTATGTGATCTGTATAGGACCACTTTTGCACAGCTTTCTTCACAGATGACACTCCATATAGCTATCAAAAATTCCACACTTTCATCTCTGTAGCATCAGTTAAAAACAGCTGCTTGCACAAGCTCTCAAGGAATAAGCAAATCTTTGCTGCTGTTTGTGTTGCATTTAATGCATTTTAGCAGATATTTGTAATTTATGATATTAGATATTTTTAGTTTATGACTTTGTAATTTGTGGTTTTAGAGTGTAGATTTTGTATGTCTCTATTTGCTATTTTAACTGTGTGTTTTTAAATAGAATCATTAGTTGCTTTGAGCTGTCATGAGGGATGGCAGGATATAAATTGAATAAACACATCATCATCATCATCATCACACCACCACCACCACCACCACCATCATCATCTTTACTCAGAAGTAAATCCCACTGAGCTCAGTGGAGCTCACTTTCGAGAAATTATATTTCAAATGGCAATCTAACACAGGACACATATATTGGCTTAATCTGGGTCAAGCCTTACTGGATTCAATAGGGTGTATATCCATGTGAGCAGGTAAAGGGTTACACTATTGAATTTGTACAATTTCAACAGAAAATGCATGACCTAAATAACTGTCATTTGGCAAATGTTAATTTTCCAAACAATCATATTCTGAAGGGAATGCTGTAGATGTAGCATATCTTGATTTCACTAAGACCTTTGACAAAGTTCCCCATGAAAGTCTTGCAAAAAAGCTAGTAGAATGTGGGATAGACAGTGCTACTGTTAGGTGGATTTGTAATTGTTTGACTGACCGAACTCAAAGGGTGCTCACCAATGGCTGCTTCTCATCCTGGAGAGAAGTGACTAGTGGGGTGTCACAGGGTTCTGTCCTGGGCCCAGTGCTATTCAACAGCTTTATCAATGACTTGAATGAAGGAATAGAGGACATGCTGATCAAATCTGCAGATGATACCAAATTGGGAAGGGTTGCTAATACCCTAGAGGACAGGATCAAAATTCAAGACCACAAGCTGAACATGAGTCAGCAGTGTAATGTAGCAGCCAAGAAAGCCAACGTGATTCTTGGTTGCATCAACAGGAGTGTGGTATCTAGATCGAGGAAAATGATAGTGCCGTTCTAGTCCACTTTGGTCAGACCTCATCTGGAATACTGCGTCCAGTTCTGGGCACCTCATTTCAAGAAAGATAATGAAGGATATTATAGTTTGACTAGTCAAAAAGAAGCAGGCTAGTTATCAAAAAATAAATAAAAAAATGGTGCAAAACATTTGACCCTCCAGATGTTTTGAATCAAAACACTTGCAGCATGGCCAGTGGTGAGTATGGAAATCATCTAAAAAATCAGGAGGGTCAAAAGTTTCCCATCCCTACTCTAGCATTTGAAACATGTCCAGAGGAGGGTGACCAAAATGTTGAACGGTCTGGAAGCCATATCGTACGAAAGGTGGTTTAGGGAGCTGGGTATGTTTAGTCTGCAGAAGAGAAGGTTAAGAGGGGACATGATAGCCATGTTTAAATATTTGAAAGAATGTCATATCAAAGAGGGAACAGGCTTGTTTTTCACTGTTCCAGAGACAAGAACAAGGAGCAATGGATTCAAACTATAGGAAAAGAGTTTCCAACTAAACCTCAGGAAAAACTTCCTGATGGTCAGAGTTGTTCTGCAGTGGAATATGCTGCCTCAGAGTGTGGTGGAGTCTCCTTCTTTGGAGGTTTTTAAACAGATGCTGGACGGCCTTCTGTTGGGAATGCTTTGATATGTGTTTCTGCATGGCAGGGGGTTGGACTCAATGGTCCCTGTCATCTCTTTCAGCTCTATGATTCTATGATCCACTCACTTTTACACTGCCAATGAAATGTAGCATGTCAATAAGATCCAATGACTACAATGTCTAATCCAGGGATGAAAGTGATGCAGTCCTCCACAAGCTTTCGAGCTCTAACTTCCACCATTATTCATCATTTGGTTATGCTGGTTAGGACTTCTGGGACTCAGAGTCCAGCAGCATTTGGAGAGCTGCATGATTCCCTCCCCTGATCTAAACAAACATGTAAATTATAAAAAATATGTACATATTGACTACTACACCCTAATTCTTTATAACTGATCGCTCTGATGTTCAGTTAAGAACAAGCCACCTACCTGTCAGAAGGAAAAGACTGTAAAAATATTTATTTGAGGAAAAGGGGAAACAAATTTAAATCTTTAATTTTTAATAAATGAAAAAAGGGTTTTTTGAAAAAACTTCGCTCATGAGTAAGCAGAATTATCATTCTGTCCTAAATTTTTGGGAATACTGAAATCTAATTTTTTTAAAAATTGCAATTATTGTGTACAAGCCAAGGTATTTCTTATCTATCAGTTTTTATGTTGTGTTAGGTAACAAAAAAGTACACCACTGGGTGGCAGCACAATCAACATCAAGTTGTGTGCCTTCAAGTCATATCTGTAAACTAATACTGCAGCTTTAAACAAAACATAGCTAGAATCTGACTTTAATCCAACACCTTAAATCCAACGCCTTAAATCAGTGGCATTAAGCTTGCCTAACTCTGTGTTTATTTTGAGTAGCTATTCAGTTCTATATGTACTACATATAACCTTTTTCTTTAAAAAAGAGCAGAAGAATATTTTCATTTATTCTATCCATCACAAAAAGTTTGGTTTTGATGCTGTTCTTTAAACACTTATATAATCCTCATAATAAGGATATGAAATTTTAGCCCTTTAAAGGCAATATCCTGGGAAATAAAATAAATATTTGCTCAATGTAATAGTGTACGTCTGAAATAATTATCATAGAAATTGTCTATTTCAGTGTTATGTCCTTCCAGCACTTTGTATGTTGTATGATTCTGAACAACCCCAGTCCAAAAGTGTGCAAGGACTACTCTTGCAAGATATGGGTAAAGGATGTTATTGAATCCTGGGGGGATCCATTCCTGTGTGCATAATTGAGAACTGTGCATGCTAGAAAAATTTAATATAGTTTCTTTAAAAAAAAAAAAACTTTTTAAAACAGACCCAAAAAATCCATTCCATAATCCTCTGAAAACCACTTCCCTCTCATTTTTAATGTAACTTTGTCTATCCATTGAATTTATCTCCTCCACTTATAAAACCCATTCCCATTTTAATACCTTTCACACACTTTTCCCATTTATTAAACAACTTCTGGCAAACAATACACATAATTATAGTTAACTCCCAAGTATAACTATACAAAATCTGATAATCTGATTTGCATTATTATTCATGAGACTGGTGTTTAAAATGAATAGGTTTGCATTGTGATGTGAGGTTTTCGGAAATAAGCTTCGAAACAGTAACAGTTGGTACCAGCCTCCAGCGATGCAAACAATGAAGTACCAGTTGTGAATCAATGGGAAATGATGGCCACTGTGCAAAGAACCATAAGTCAACAATAGTGTGCAGCCCATAATAATGAGCTGTCAATCAGAGAGAACAGCAAAAACAAGCTCCCTGCTCAGAACAGTTTGTTTGCAGATAAAACCAATATGCATATTACATGTAAAGTTTAAGCACATACATACATATAGTTGGGTTGGGTTGGGTTATGTATCACAAATGGCATGTTTGGACTGTTAAAAGACAACAATATAAATTGCATGACAAGGATATCAAAGAGGCAGAATGAATACAAAAGGGCCCACATTCAGTCTATGGCATCTCCAGAGTACCGGGAAAGTTTCCCACCTGAAAGCCTTAAGAGCTTCTGCTAGAGAAGGTAAACTATAGCAAGGTCCAAATGTCTGACTCAGTATAAAGCAGCTTCCTATGTTCCTAAATAGCAGCCAAAAATCCTTAAAAGTCTCCTCTACTGCAAGCTTCTTTGAGCTCAGAGAAAATGTGGGATGCTACTTCAACAATTCTAATTCCTATTAGGCATCCCTAGAAAATTAATGAAATTCTCTATACTAGCCTTTCTCTGTCTCTGTCTCTCTCTTTTTGGTACCCTGAAGAAATCCTTGAAATTATTTTCAGATCTCAGGAAATCCATACATCAAAGCATATTCACAGGTCATGTCTGCATGTGTTTTGTGTGCACATGTATACATGCATACACACAACACACACAGATATATGTTGATTTTTTTCCCCCAATCACAATCTTTTCTGGAACCCTAGGGTTCTGGGGAATGCTGTTTGAGAAAGCAAACTATATACAATCTCCTTGGAAACACACTCTAAACATTCTAGCTACAATGCAGATTCTTTGTCAAGAGACTTCCATAGGGTGAAAGCTTTTTCTACAACATCTATTTCTCCTTTTACTGTATAGTCAGCCTTCCATAACCTGGCACTTTCCACGTGTAACAGAACACCACTCTCAACCAGCACATTGCCAACAGGTGATGATGGCAGATGCAATCCAACAAATTTTTACTTGTACAGCAGGTCAACTCCCCATTTTTGAACTATTACTAAATAATTATCTATCCGTTTATCCTGACAAATAGAGGGACCCCAATTTTTAAATCATCTTCAATCCCTGCAAAAGGAAATATTGCTAACATAATGTTGTGACAAGATAATGATCTCTTGCTGTGAGATAAAATGCCAAGATGACATTTATTTTCTAAGCAAGAGAAAAACTTTCTGTTAGACTGTGACACGTAAGTAATGGTGCTGATTATATCTGCTATAGATAGAACTGTTTTGTGTGCATTTAATGGAAAGCTTCATACTGCCCCAGGTATTTTGACCCTACAAAAGATCTCCCTTTTGCCAGGTAGGAAACCCAAGTGTACCACTCTACAACTCTCGCTTGTGAAACCAAATCTCTTCTCTCCATGCATGAAACCTAAAATCATATATATCGGCTTGTTATCTGCTGAGCCATTTTACCTAGGACAATTCCAATTTGCAAGCTTCACTTTCCTCATGACAGACAACATTATTGCTTGCCTCAGTCATTAGCTCATACATCAGACCAACAGTTTATTAAAGCAATATTTCACATCACGCTGTTAAAACAAAATGTTTTCCAAGTACTCTGAAGAGTCTTCAGGCAGACCATTCATACTGCCTTTTTTACATGTTTGGGTTCAGTGAAGTCAGTCATGCTCAGGATTTCCACTCTGTTGTGCTAATTAAAGGGAAGCAACCTTTTCTGAAGCTGAGTGAAGGAGACAAAGGAAGCTTTCCATGGAGTGTTTCATCTATTTTTCAACAGTTTTACACATTTTTCCCAGAATGGCCTAAATCCAGAATAGATCAGACTGGTGCCATGGGCTTTGAGCAAATATCACATAATTTTACAAATGGTAGACTGCTGTCCTTTGCTCTGATCTTAAGCAGAATATGTCCACATTCTTTGTCAGAAATGCGAAGCAAAGGAAGGTGAGACAAATGTTTACTACAAAGCTGTAGACCTTCCACAGTGCCCTTCCAGTGCTTTCTATCACTGTACCTTCAAAGAAAGGATATTTGAAGAGATAAGCATGTTAGTCTGTTTTAGCATAAACGCAATCCAGTTGCACATTTGAGATTAGTCAGGAAAAAAACTGGAACATATGCTTTTATGGACTACAGTCCACTTCATCGAGTGCCATCTGAAGTGGACTGCAGTTAATGGAAATTCACAGTTTAGACATTTCTTTTCCCAGCTAGTCTCAAATTTGGTGTTGCATTCTTTTCTGCCTTTTATTCAAAGAAACTGATGACTGTAAGACCATTTCTGGCCTACACTGTTATCGTGCTATTATTCTACTTTCCACATCCTATGGAATCCTGGGGTTTCCATAGTTGGGGTTAGGGAGGGGCATTTAGAATTCTCAGCCAGAGAGCTCTTTGGCTTCAGTAAACTACAAACCCCAGAATTGCACAGGACGTCAAAAATGGAATAATAGCACTATAACAGTGTAGGATGGAAGTGGCCTCAGCCTGAGCTTAGAAAAGTTAATTGTTTGGACTACTAAGACCAGAATTCCCCAGCAAGTATGCAGGGAATCAGAAGCTTCAAGATGCTGTTAGCTGTTGAAATAACTCCTGAACTATACACTAGAATTAGAGAATTTGAGCAAGCTTTTAAAGATATCTACTTCCACTCACTGCTCAATGCAACAAATGCAAAACTAAACAATCTTCAACAGATGGTTGTCTAGCTGCTACCAGAAGACTTCCAGTGAAACAGAATAATCAAATCATAGAAGGGACTTCATGGTCATTGAGTCCAGTCCCCTGCTCAATGCAGGATCTCCACCTAAAGCAACCCCAACAGGTAACTGTCTAGCCTCTTTTCGAAGATATTGGCCATTTCCACACTAGACTGTTATAGCACTGTTATTCCACTTGCAACATTCTATGGAATCTTGGGGTTTGCAGTTTCGGGAGGGGCTGGCCGGCCCCTCCCAAAACTGCAAACCCCAGGATTCCATAGAATGTTGCAAATTGAATAATAGTGCTATAACAGTCTAGTGCGGAAATGGCCATCTAGGGAAGGAACCCTACCACCTCTCTAGGCAATTGGTTCCATTGCTGAACTGCTCTCACAGTCAAGGCATTCCTTCTAATATTCAACTGAAATCTACTCTGCTGTAACTTAAAACCATTAGACTTGATCCTGCAGGTCTGCTACAGCAGAGAACCAGCTTGTCCACTTCTCTCTGTGACAGCCCTTGAGGCATATAAAGAGTACAATCATGTCACTCCTCAGTCTTGTCTTCACCAGGCTGAACATGCCCAGCTCCTTCAACCTTTCCCCATATATTTTGTTCTCTGTACCTCTTATCACAATACGGCATGTGAAAGAAGGAAGAATCCAGGAAGGTCATCATGGAAGAAGGGAGGAAGAAGGAAGATAAGTAATGCAGAAAGAATAAGAGGAGTTTGGGACACGATGTAAAGAGAGAGAAGCTTTTTTTTTTCCTGCTAAGGAGGGAATGGGGAAAAATATTATCAGGGCATCATCTTCATTTTTGTTATG
Source organism: Ctenosaura bakeri (assembly GCA_948474755.1). Classification (NCBI taxonomy): domain Eukaryota; kingdom Metazoa; phylum Chordata; class Lepidosauria; order Squamata; family Iguanidae; genus Ctenosaura; species Ctenosaura bakeri. The sequence continues at coordinate 210,914 of CAOLHI010000821.1, forward strand.
TAGTTTTGAAAACTCTATTGGCATTGGCTGTGAATGCTCGCATTTTAGATGGCTACATCTAAGACTTGATTTATATGTGGTGTTATTACATGTAGCATTTTGTCATAATTTAATGCTTCAGAAACAGCAAAGAAGCAAACAATTTGCTGATACATTCAACTACTGTTACAGTGATATTTAGAGGGAGGATTATTTCTTGAAGGAATAAAGCTATTAATGTTTCCTTAGACTTAACTTGTATGAAAACTTGGCTACAAATGTGTATGTGTGTGCACAGACACATGTATGCATGTGTGTGTGTGTGTATGTGTGTGTAATGATGTCCATGAAATACTGTCATATCCACTAGGTGGCATATGATGACCACGCTTAATATACCACAAAACCTCCCATTCATGGCATAAATAAAGACCAGCATTATTAATTTATACCATTGCATCCACTCTGCCCCAATATTTGTTTAGCCAGCTGTTTCCTCTAATCCTGCTAAAACGCCATTGATTAAAATCCCAAATACATTCAGATTTTTTTTTACCCCAAAGAACATTTTGTTACTTAAAGCTGCTTTTTCAAGTACCTAACTCTACTTGAACTGCTAACTGTGGAGCCAGAAAGTCTAATAATTCCTTAAAAGAAACAAGAGAAGTTTGTGAACTGAAAATGAACCGCTAAAACATCCCTCAAATTTCTATATTTTTCTGTATATTTTGGTGGACTATCTTTCTGATTTTCACAGGAAGGCCTCCGTACTCTGACAAACTTAAATCAACAAACACTGTACCCAAACTGGGACCAGATTTTTTTCCTATGTAACAGAATCTGCCATGTGTAAAACAGGATGTTGTGCCTATGAAACAGTTCTCAGTTGGTGGAGCCTATCTTAGGCAGAGCTTGGAAAGTTATTTCTAAAAAGTAACTGGTCATAGCTACCACTCTAAAGCCTGAGACATAGTTAGTTATCATTATAGTTGAAAAAGGCAACTCAGTACTTCCTTTTTACTCAAAATAAATACTTATTTTATTGGATAATTCTAGTTAATATAAAAATTTTTTTGAATAAGTCATCAGATTGAGGTGCAAAGCACATCACAAAGCACAAAGTGGAATCATACAATGACTGTAACTATACCCATAATATTAAAAAGTTACTGTTACTCCACAACAGGAATGACACTCAGTCTCAATGAATTACAGTCACAATGTAACTTAGTTATACTTTCATTATTGCAAAAGGAATTAATTTTAAATAATTCACTATTTGTTATTAGGTGTTTACATGTTCTGACATTAGAATGCTAATTTTAGCAGAGATGAAGGCATGATCTCTTTCCAAAGTGGGGAAGAGCACCTCCAGGTTCAACCTAGCTGAGTCACCATTCACACACACACCTTTTTCTTTCTTGCTGCTACCTATGAATGGTCTTAGCCCCTGTCCAATACATAACATGTATATACTGTTGTTCTTGGCTCAGATATTTGCAACAAAAGACTTTTGTACAAATACTTTCCCATTTATGAATTACAGACTTTCCCATAATATGTTTCATTGACAACCGTGCAGGGGAAAAATGCTGGGGAAAGGGAGAATTTGTCATAATTATATGGTGTCACTATGGCCAATAGCATAAGTTGTCAAGTCTGATAGAATGCAGATCCATTCAAATACTTAGGGATCTGCAGACTCCCATACCAGGTTGCCCATCCCAATCTGATAACTGAGCACAAAACAAAGGTCACCTACGCTTAACTCCACACATTCCAGATAATCAGAAAACGAGTTCATTGTGTTGAGCACCAAAGAACAAAAACAACCATAGAAGGGGTGTTGTTGCTTTTAGCACTGTAGTAATGGGGTGCCATCACATTTCTTGACTCTGTTCACAGATGGCCACAACCTAAATTCTTGCTATGTTAGATCCAGACAACAACTCCTGCTGCTCCTCTGAGTGCATCTGAAGAACCCAATACCAATAAAATCTGAGAGGTCCCTCTGCTTTTTTTTTTAAGCAGATTTTTTTTTTTTAAATCCCACTTACTTTGTACACTGCAATTGCTTCAGTTTGGGTGGGGCAGCCACACTTACTGTCTGACTTCCCCTTTCTCAGTTGTTTTTTTTTAGATGTCCCGCTTTTCAAGTCCTCCATCATCTAGCTAGAATTTCATTCTTTTCTGCCATTTTTTTGTTGTGTGGTGGCTGTTAGATTACCAAGGCTCTGTATGTAATTTACTCTGCTGGCCTCCTCACTTGCCCTAAGTTTTGGTTTTTTACCCCTCTGTAAACTCATACAAGCCTTCCATCCGTCTCCTAGCCCCTTCATGACCAGAAGTTTCCTGGAGATCAGGAGAGGAGGGTAAGGAGCATGGAGGTGGGCAGCAGTAGCTACAGCAGTGCCAGGCAATCTGTAGGACTAGCCCGAGAGTCACCAGTGAGTGAACAAGAAAGCTTGGTGGGAAACCAATCTCCTCTCTCAGGCCCAGATATCAGACTGTTCCCTTTCACTCTTTTGGTGGTGGCCACAAGAACTCTGGATCTCTTCCTCCTCCATGGTGTCTCTTCCTGCCTCTCTACTGATGGCAGCTGCAATTACAACTGCAGTCCTTTTCCCATATTTTCCCTTCCTCTTCCTCCCTATCCTCCTTCTTTTTGGTGCTAGGCCAATCCTGCCCCTCTTCTGTGCTGCATCTGGCACTCTGCCCATGTTATCCACTGTCAGGGCTCCTGCTGCCAACTTGGACGGGATGCAAAAGTTCTGCAGTGAGAGGCACACCCACCTTATTAGTATGCCCAGGGTGGTTCTATACCTTGGAGGCACCAGCAACAAGTGAAAGGAGTTAGTGAGCACTTTTTCTGATCCTCATGCCTTCCAACTGTGAAATGGTATGCTACTTTGGCCTAAAAACTCTCTCACCACAATCTCATGGATCTTCACAGTCATGTCTATGTCTACAGCTCACCCACATCAGACGATGATGGAGCATGAACAAACAGGATGGGAGTGGTCTTCACTAGAGGTACCAACTCAGGTCATGAGTGGTATCTTGGCTAAGATTTTGATGGACGACTCTGATTACAGTTGATATTGAGGAATGTGATGGTGTGGGATTCACCTTGGCAGTTGCGGCAGCATTAAGTGAGCGACAGAGAGTCCATTCTTGTTCCTCTTGACTCAGCCCTGCTTCTCTTGAGCTTGCTTTGCAAATGCCAAAGAAGATGAAGGTCAGGAGTGTTAGTGAACAATTGGTAATAACATGACTGTTCAGCCAAGGTCTTAAACAGCAGAGACTGAAGAAGGCCAACTGCCAGAATGTCAGCACTGCCTCTTTGACTCTTGTCTTGGTTCAGGATCCAGTTAACCTAGATAGGCACTGCAGCAAGAGCTCCCCCTCCTTCTCCCCCTTTCTTGTCATGGGGGAAGGATTCTGGATCAGTTTACATACCTACTTCTCTCAGTCCATTTATGATAAAGCATCACAGCTGAAAATTAGTGATACCTGAAAAACAGTTCAGGTACTCACTCAAGCCAATTTGCTCAGTGATTCTTCAAACTGTTGATGCCAGTTCTATAAGCATTCCTAAAGTTTTACGGAAACTGAACAATTCACCTAAGAGCAATCTGTACTAAAACAAACCCAATAACATTGCAAAGGGTGGTACTTTTCTGGTGGATTTGCATTTTTTTTTTGGGGGGAGCTATTTATGCCTAGATTAATGTATATTCGTCATAGTTTATTTTTTTAACAAAACTATTTGAAACAGTAAGCATTAGAAGTTACATAATGAAAGTATTATTTACAGCAATTGTCTTCTTAATAGCTTCTGGTTCTTCCTTTTTATAATTTTGATCTCCCTCTTCTGAATCAGAACACAGCCACATGCCAGTGAAAAACTTTACAACAAGCATGCTTTTCTCATTAAAAAACACGAGCATAAGAACATTATATTCTGTCTAAACCTTGGGCATAAAGACTCATTAGTAAGACAGACTCTTGGCACACATGTGCCATAGAGCAGATGTTTCTTCATTGCATCACTGAAAGTTTTAACATTTATTTCTTTGAAGAGAGCACATATTCAGCACTGAATTTAGGCCTATTGTTTATTTTGCATGTCTTGTCACTTTAAGAGTATGTAATTTAATAGACCGTGCTCACTGAACTAAGGAAAGTTGTGCTATTTGATGCTGGCTGGAGATCTGCCTCCGCTAACAATTCAGAGCTTATCCACATTAATATCTCAAGCTGATTTCACCATTACCCTGATGTAAGTTCAATGTTGCTGAGAGAAAGAAAGAAACTAGGGAGTTTTATTTTGTGTCCTGTCTCAGAGCTTTGGAAAGAAAAGTGATGGAACACGCCTCCCATCATTCCAACACTGGATGAGTTCTACACTGTGACTCTGACTGTCTGCTTGGCTTAACGCAAGAAAGCTGAATACTTAGAAAAAGCCAGTATGACTCAGTGAGAGAGAGAGATTCCACATTTACCTGCACAGTTTCAGAGACTGACCACATGGAACTTATAACATTCAAAATGTACTGATTCCAGTGGAAAAGTCAGACATGTGCTTAAATCTTTCCTTGGAAACTAAAGGCACTACAAAGTGCTTAAAGTACCCTTGCTATGTTGTTTTGAACAAATGAATTACAATTGTGGGAATGAACAAGAAAAATACTGTAAAGCATTCTGCAAATTTAAAAGCGCTATATGATGCTAATATGCAGAACTCAAGAGACTGAGCAGTTGTGACTCTGAAGGGACTAGTATTGGTTTAAATCCAGGTTCACAACTTTAACAGCTTATTCTGTCAGCTTGTCACTTTCTGAGAAAGCAAGAAATTTAGCTTTACAGAACATAGTTATCAAAAGTGCATAATACCAATTCTTTCATCTTCTTGGAATGTGAATTATAAGATGTACTGTGTCACATCATACAGAATTTTTCCCCACAAGAATTACCAAAACTCATTTTGCTACCACCTTCTTGTTTTTTACATTAACTGAATATACTTACAGACTGAACATATTAAATGTACAGTTATTAGTTTTCCATTAAGCTTTTGTCACAAATTTTAATGCATAAATAATGGGTAAATCATTTTTGAGTTAGGTTTAGAATTCAGGAAACCATATAGACGTTTATTTGATTTTTATGACATCCTACTGAAGCTGTAATACATTCCTTTCCCACATAGAAAATTCCTTCCAACAACATCTGAACTATTTCTCAGATACTGTAGGAATATGTATGTATATATGTATATTAGCTTCATTGTACACCTTACCTGCAATTTGTAGTGAACAACAATAACACAACTACTTCCCAGGAAAAACCTGCTATGTATTCAACCCATTCCTAACAACATATGCATTTTGGAATGAGAATTCCGAACTATCTTGTTCTATTTCAATCAGAAAAGTCAGGAAGCAAGCCCCTTTTACAATTTTGAGATCCTGTTGCTGTGGATCTGCTACTATCAAGAAAGTATTGTGATTTTCAGAATACCTCATAAACTTTTCCCACTTAAGCTGTGATCAGAAGGAACTCAAGTGTTGAAATATATATAACATTTTGCCAGCAACTGCAAACATTTGAGACTGTGTTCTTTTTATGTCCCATAAACAAATAACTGACATTTCATGTGTGAAGTGGACTGGCAATCACTAGAAGTGCAGGCTTCATCAAGCGCCTTGATTCTCTTTCTGCATGTGCATAAGTCTACATATACAGGTAGCAGTTTCTGATCTCATAAGACTACCAAATGGAAGGGACCAACCCATCTTGTTGACATGTTAAGCTACAGGCTCTTTTCCTTTTTCCTATTCTGTTTCTCTCAGGAGGATCATTGTTAGAAGTAATTTCCCTGAGAAACATTGTCTCTGAAGCAGATTGCCTTATTGACTATATATTTCAAGAGCTGTCATGAAATGGATCCCCAGTCCCCTCACTTTTTCATTATGCGTTTACATGTGAAACAAGGACTTGCAAATGCAGAAAGAGGACATGAGAGTAGTTATTTTTGGATTTTAGCAACTTAGCTAGCACAGGTGCAAAATTCCAAATATCCCTATCAACATTTGGAAGTTCTTGTGGACCTTCCAATTTCTTCCAAGTCAACAACCTGGCCTGTCTTTGGTTTCTCTACTCCAGTTGTGATGGACTACCCTTCCCCTGACCCATGCTGGCTGGGGACAATGGGAATTCTATCCATGTAGTCTGGAAGGAACTGGGTTGGACTACCTGCTCTCCTTGACTGAAGATGCCTCAAGCAGTTTTTCTTTTCACTTTAAGAGGCTTAGAAGGGCTGCAATAAGTGACTAATAGATTTCAGAAAGGAAAGAATGAATAGGAAGTAATTTAGAAGCTGGAGGGGGGGAGACAGGGAAGTGGTAACAAAGAAGGCTTATAATACTGACCAGACAGTACCCTACTTTCATCTTCAAACTCCATTTTGGAATTACAAAAGGTTAACTGATGTTATCAGAGGTATGTATCAGGTGAAAGGCTCCTCAGCAGATAAGCATTGACGGGGGGGGGGAACAACTGTGGAAAAGACAGAGGAAAACCCTGCCTTCGTAGACTACTCCTCATGCTACACCCAGAGCCTGAGAAAGTTACCTTCCTTTAGACTACAGCCTTCAGAAGACACCGGCTAGCACGGCCAGTTGTGAGGCCACAACCTCTAGGTACTCCAGTGGAGAAAAGTCCCTTCCAAGTAAGCCCTCAGAAGTGAAGAGAACCCCACAGAGAAGTTGGTGCCTTCGGTCCTATTGGTGAAGAGAGCAGCTGGACGGATTCCCTCCTCCCTCTGCTCCCCATCACACCCCACTTTTTTTTTTTCCTTTTTACCTTTCTCACTACTCCAAAACGACGATGCCGCCCCCAGAATAAAAAAACTCTCGCGACGTCGGGCGCTTAATGCAGGGAGCGCGCGCGCACTGGGAGGGAAGATGTTCTCAGCTTCGTCCGCCTCGAGGTCGTGTTTTTTTCCCCCCTCTTTTTTGGCGCGCGCAGTGCCTTCCTCCTTTTCCTGCCGCCCGGCTAAAGGCGACAGAAATGTCCCGATCCAGAGAAACTTTTGCAAAGGAGAGAGAGAGTCTCCCAGGGGAAGCACCCACGTCGGAAACGAGGGACGTGTCCAAGAAGAAGAAGAAGGGGCTGAGTGGTGACAGTTCGACGGCAGCTCCGTCCCAACCGCCCTCCAAGAACGAGAAGGGGTGGGGAACGAAGGAGAGGCGCCCCACACGCGCACAGTGCCCGGCGCACGACCGCGTCTCTCTCTCTCTCCGCCCGCAGCAGCCTCGTCCTGCCTCTCTCTCTCTCTCTCTCTCTCTCTTCGAGGCCCGGGTCCGACTGAGTGCCTCTCTCTCCTCTTCCCTCAGGGTCTTGCGAGGTGCCCGGCCCTCTTGGCTCAGGCGCGGAAGAACACTCCTCACGCCACCCGCCCCACGCCCCGGCTCTGACCACCAAGTGGAACAAGTTGTCAGAGTTTCTCTCTCTCTCTCTCTCTCTCTCGGTGTGCCTGTGGAGGGATCCCTGGCAGGACAAGGCGAGAGCGACACCTTCAAGAACATGATACTTCCCCCCCCCATAGGCCGGGCTGCTCTGCCCTCCTCCTGACGCCCACCCCCTTCCTTCCTTCCTCCTCTTCTTCTTGGGATGGTGTGTGTTGAAAAATTAACCGAGGGAAGAGAAGGGGTGGCGCGGGGGGGGGAGAGAAACCTCATAGGAAAATAAAGTCTAACTGTTTCACTGTTTTTTCCAACGCGTCCCAAACCCCCGTCTTCAGAGCCTGGAAGATAAGAGGACCGGAGGGTGCAGATCGGGGCTGCAAGTCACAGCCTTCGGCTTGCCTCAGCGCTTCAGTGCGGCGGGGATTGGCATTTTTAGGCCATTAAGCCTGGGAACTAGTCTATTATGTTATGGCGATGCCTGGTCAAGATCGCGCGCCTGAAATCACGCAATATATATATTTTCTCAGCTGTGTCTAGACAGCCAGTCAGGGAGGTGACCTAATTCGTGTAGAACTCTGATATGATCTGCCTAACTGTATGTGATATGAAACACACATTTGGAAAAGCGAAAGGGTGGTTAGCAATCCTTTTTTTTTTTTTTTTTTTTGCGAAAGAAGAGTAGCTGATTAGTGAGGTACCAGTAAATAACACATCTTTTCCTTTCCATGAGCTGCAGCAGACAACAAGCTCTCCCAAGCTCTCCTGATCCTTCTGGCTATCCTGCCAGGCTTCCTGAAATCTCTTACCAGATAAATGTTCAAAAAAGAAGCTGTGGCATCCTCTCTTCTGCTTGGCTTGGACCTTTTGGAGGATTGGGCCCTTGGTCCTTCTTAGAGGCACAGTATGTCCTGCTTACTTATTTCTCTCTTCCTTCCTCTCTCCGTCTGTCCCGAAGGACAACACTATAGTATAGACTAGACTAGGCTAGACACTGAAGGTGCTAAAGCCTTCTGTTCTCAGTTGCCAGTTTTCTCCTTCTGGACCATATAGTGCTGGGAATTAGGCACAACAAGCCAAATCCTTCATACCACCCAGGAGTGAGTAAACAAATGTTGTGATTGCACCTCCAAGGAGAAGCTACTTTTCCTCACTCACCCCCTTTGGATAAGCAGACCCAATTCTTCTTGGTATAGGGCCCAAAGAAAGAGAAGGAAGCACCACACCAGGGGGCATGAATAGGGATGCAAATCTTCGTCAATTTCATTTACCCAGGCAAGAACAACTACCCATAGTTTTTTATGTGATATTTCTCCTTGCTGTGAATCCCAGTAAAATCATCAGCAACTGGGCAGTTTTCAAAGACTATTCACAAAATTATGCACACAAATGCCTGGTGTTTTCTTTGTTTGCTTGTTTGCACAGAAAACAAATTTCCTGTGCAGAAAATACAATTTCTCTGGAGGAAATTTGGTTTCTGCACAGAAATGTTGTTTTCGAGGCAGGGAACTTGTTTTCTATGCAGGGAACACAAAGTTCTCCACATAATACCCGTATACATTTTTGCAGAATAAATCCTGAACTGTGGACATTTTTACCCATCTTCAGGTCTCTTTGGGGTTTCCTGACATTCAAGAAACCTATTTTTCAACCATTTTTCAAATATGTTTGAATATTCTTTCCATCCATACACCTGAGATCTTTCTACCTGGGCATTCCTCTCCCCATGTCCTTTTTTAGCCTCTGGTGAAGGGCCAGGGGAAAGGAGAGAGATTGCTAGTTGTTGGTGGTGTTTTTGTTGTGTGTCCAGCTCATGGCAACCCTAAGATGAACCTTTTCTTGATAGAATTAGTTCAGAGGGGGTTTGTCTTCACCTTCCTCTGAGGCTGAGTGTAACTTGCCCAAAGTCACCCAGTGGGATTCCATGGACAAATGGGGACTTGGACCTCAGTCTCCAGAGTTGTAGTCCAATGTTCAAACCACTACACTGCACTGACTTTCAGATTGCTTTTTACTGTTCATTTATTTATAGAATGTATAAATCACTCCAGAAACTAGATTTTTATGGTGGTGGTGTGCAATAGACTGAAGCAAATAAACCCAAAAAAATTGCAGTAAAACCAAATGCATATGTATTAATACTGTTGACTATTTGATGACCTTGCTTTATCCAATGGAGCACTTTTCTTCAAAATAAAACTGACAGTGCTAAGCACTCCCTTCTCCAAAATGTGTTTAATGTCATGTGTAGTTAGAGTTGAGATATGAAAAAGGCTAGGGACTGCCCTGCCAGTTTTCCTTGCCATCATCAAAATGTGACGGTTTGGAGTTACTTCATCCTGTTAGAGGGAGAAAATTGTACTACATTTCACCAGTGGAAAAAAAAAGGGGATGCCATCTGATGACTTCATGGATGTGGTATAATTTTGAATCCAAGTTTTTGTTTAAGACATCGGCTTTGAAAAGTAAAGTAATTTTTCTTGCACATCTTATTTCTACTCTCATGCCATTGGGAAGTGTGGAAGATGAGGAAAGAAATCCCAGGATCAGGAATGTATTCTCTACTGAAGCCCAAATATTGATACCCAAATATTCAAGCTGTTACACCTATATTGGATGCCCTTGCCCCTTTGGTGCTCCCATTTTTAAACTCCTAGATTCTTTTTGGTATTTGCTTAGAAACCACATGTTTACTGCCATAGTCTAGTCCGAAATAATCTTTTTTTTCCTGTAGGTAAGTCACCCATGTTGGAACACATTATTTATAGTTAGTACTGTACTGACTTGATGTGAATATGTACTGTTCTTGTTTGGCCAGAAATATGAAGGGCCTTGGTCAGATCCAGAAACAACATTTTGGCCACAAACACCTAATTCCCTGAACAAAAGAGTTATTTAATAAGCTACAGGTACAGCTTGAAATGTCCACATATAGATATAAGAGTAGTTATTCGGCTGCCTCACACCCTAATGTCAAACATATGAGGAACATTTCAAAAAGGTTTGTTGCAACTGTGTTTGGGTGAAAGCAAGAGAATGATATTTAATCAGACTAAGGAATGCCCAAAGATGTAAATTGTTTAAGTAAAAACTTACTGCAGAAAAATATGCCACATTTCAGGCACATTATGTTTTCTCACTGATCATTTTTCCAAAGAAGCTGGATTTACTCAGGGTTGATTAGTTAATCCTTGTGGTCCTCACAGTGCTCACAATGCCACCTCTGTACTTCTTCCCAATAAAGCAATGGATGGCACGGATTGACTGATCTTTGTCAGTGACAGAACCAACTTCTTCTTTCTTCCTGAGGACTTCTAAAGATTTTTGAAGAACATTTTAAAAACACCAAGCAAAGACATGAGGAAGTAAACATGCAAAGTGTTGGGGGGCTGTTAACAGATACTGTGGGAGACAACATTGGATCCAGAGGGATATCTGTGTCATTAAAGGAGCAAAGAAATAGGAAGCAGAGTTTGCAGCAGAAGGAAAAAAAATGCAAAAACTTCTGTTTGGTGGCATGGCTGTAAACGGTCTAACTATCTATTGGTTTCTCATGGAAGGGACAATTAACATCCAAAAGTGTGTGCATCAGAGTATATACCTTAGTAAGTAAAGTATAAATACAGCAAACAGATTTGAAAAACTGTAGACTTGCTGATAAACATGCATGTTCATAAGAAATTTTCAGTTGGTTGTGGTTTCCCATCAAACATATGCTCTGATGCCAAAGCAGCATGCAATGTGTATAACAACCCTAGTCCTGACTAACTTTTAATAAATGATAGGTGCTGTGTGAAAGGAGACTGCAGTGAACTCAGTGGATTTGCTTCCAAATGATGTGTATTTAACATCAACCACTTGGTCTGTTTGAAGTGTTGTTTTACCTGTCTCTAGCAAATAGAGGTATTTGCATTCAATAAATATTCAGGTTCCGAGAACATACTCTACTAAATTGTACTCAACACAGAAATTAATCCACAGATGTTTTCAAGCATGGCAGTAAAAGCACCTCTTCTTGTGTTTATCTCTTGTTGACATGCAAATGTGAAAATGAAATAGAAGGCAGAACAGTGTAATTTTTAAATTAAATGTACATTATAGCCCAAACAAGTTTTATTCTCAAACTATAAGCAGGGGAAATAAGCAAAATCTGCTGATAATGGGCAAAAGAATTCTCTGTTTCCCAGGATGATCTGACTGTCTTAACTGATGTGCAGTTGAACCACATGGAATAAAACAGGATCATTTCAAGAACTATTCTATTTTAAATTTCTTATTCCCTAACACAGTAGCAGTGTGGGACAAGTTAGCTATCATTTAACCAAATCAACACTTCATATTGGTATCTTTATCTCTTTATGCAAGTACCATTGAGTCCACATAGGTTAATACTGTATAGTTAAATACTAATTGTACTAAGAACTGAAGTAGATTTTCTTTTGAACAGAATAGTGGTCAGCTTTCCTGCTACTCATACGTTGCTGTTACTCCTTGTTCCTTGCAGACATTTCTGAGGCATTTTGGGGACTTTTGAGGACTAAACATGTAATTATTAGAAACTCCTGTAAATTTGGGGGGACAGGATCCAATGACAAACCACCACCAGCAAATGGTTGAATACAGTAGAACTGAAAAATGATTCTTTCTGCTCACCACAGCTCCTTCTGTACCCTCAAAATGTCTCTAGATAGTTGAGAAAACCATAAACTCCACATTTTGGAGAGCATGAAGGGCTGCAGTATGTTTAGGAGTGGAAGGAAGCTCTGAATGTTCTCAAGCAGAATGTTAGATTTAGCCCCTTATCAGTGCTGATTGCTTAACATCCCATCTGCATAAAATAAATGGAAGGCATATCTTAATTTTTGCTGCAGAGGCCAGAAGTGTGCTGATACCACGCTGCATTCTATGTTTACAAAGGGACTCACATCTTAAAATAATATTTTAAGAATAAAACAAAATATTTACATAATAGTAAGTCATGGCTCTGATGTGGAAAGGCCAAAGCTCTTTGTTGTTGCTAGTATTTTGTTTTAACAAGATTTCTCAATTCATTTGTTAGGACTAGATTTGTACAAAAGGGAAACTAAGAGCCTCCATCTAAAAGCAAGCAATGAGGAGAGATCTATAAGGTACAACAAGTAGGTGATAATGATAATGTGACACCCATGTTCTATATATCCATTGCAATAAAAGTGAATGTATCCTTCAAGGTAACAATGAACAGAATATTGGGTTTTTCCAGGTTCAGAAAACACTGTGCTTTGAAGATTGAAGATTGAAAAAAAGATCACCCCATACCTCATGTCAAGTTGGAAGCTAAAGGCACAGATAATCCTACGTATCATATAAAGACTTCCAATTCACTTTGAAACAGAAGCAGTTGTACAAAATGTTGGAACTGTTGTGCAAGGGTTCTTATAAGATAGCTACAAGCTTATTTGCCAAAGGTCATCTTGTGAATTAATTGCTGAGCAGGCATAGGTTCTCAGATCCTGGAAACCCAGACCACATATGTTCATTATTGGATCATATTTGTTCTTGCTCAAATTAAATTTAGAGTCATATTCTGTGTGAAGGGTTCGGTGAAAATCAATGGGCTATGATGGGACAGATAGAAATTCACTACCTATTCCTGCAGCAAGAATGATTGCTCCAGTCCTCCCTGCCTCTACCGCTCAGCATATTCACGCTTGAAGCCACAATCTGCCAACATTCAGGTAATGAAAGTTCAGTGAGTCATATGGTCCCTGGCATGTGTCAAGAAAGATCCAGTCATTAAAATGCTTACTATGGCTACGTTCACACAAACATTACACAAATATTACAGTTCTTCGCCCTTTGAAATGAGGGTGAACAAACTCTGAATGAGAACAAACTGCAGTGGGAATATTCTATGCCTTTTTGCCACTGTAATTAATTATAATTAATTAATGTCTCCCAATATAGGGCCCAAGGTGGCTTACAGTGTAACTGAAAACAAAATACAAGTTTAACAATGTATATTACAAGGTTTTTAAAATAAATAAATAAATAAATAACTGCTCCTGTTTTAAAATATTAATTTTAAAAGTTTTAAAAACATGTTTAAAACATAAAGATAAAAGTCAAACACACCACATTAAAAACACAACCAACCAGGTTCCTTCATGTAAAGAGGAAAATGCATATAGTTAGAGTGCTCAATTTCCTTCAGTCTCTTGACAAAAATGAATGGGATGGAAACAGTTTAATTTTCTAATGGTCAGTTCACACTCAAGCTTCTAGATGCAGTACAACCTCTCTGGTGTGTTGGGCTACAAAGCCCATCATCTTGAGCCAACAAGCCATATCAGTAGGGTAGCAGCTGTTGAGAAAACTGTTTTAAATCCTCTTGGTGGCTTGTATCCCAAAAAGACAAGATGAAAGATTGTGACCAGTTACAGAAACAGAACCATAGAATTCATTGTGTGACCTTGGGCCAGTCATTCTCTCACAATTTGACCTACCCAAAGGGTTACTGTGAGGATACTAAAAGGGAAGAAGGGCAACCAAGTTATACCACCACTGTAAGCTCAATGAAGGAAAAACCAGGATGTAAATGCTGCAAGCAAGTAAGTAAAATACAGGCCTAAATCCTCTTGTTGGTTCTGACTAGAGTAGAGCCATTGGATTTACCTGCATGCTGATTCACTCACTGTTCAGTGCGTGATTCAATAGGGCTTTGCTAGCTGGGACAAAGCCATAGGATGCCAGCCAAAGGACTATAGCCTATGCCCACAATCCCACATTCTTTGCTTTTGCTTAAGTTGCTTTGACACTCCTCTTGATTAAACCGGGGTCAAAGCAATCTAAGGCCCTTTCCGCACATGGGAAAGGAACCGTGCAAAAACGGGACCCACCGGACTTCTTCAGCGTCCGGGCGAGTCTGTTGGGATGAAGAGCAGTGCGAGCTCGTCGCTCTGCACTGCTCCGGCGTCCAAAATGGTGGCTTCCAGTTGGTGGAGGCTCTCCGCCAACCGGAGAAGCTCGCCAGCCTAAAGCCCACCCCCAGCAGATCTGCTAGTGCGCGCCTGCAAATCTCCACCGGAGCGCGGCGACGGAGTGACACGGGGTTGTGTGCTCCATACTTTTTAAAAACCTCTTAAAAGAGGTTTTTAAAAAGCACGCTGCGCAACCAGTTCCGGTCGCTCCGGAGCAGACTGAGGTGTGGAACTACAAAAAGTAGTCCGCCCCAGTCCACTCCACGGTGCAGAAGACCTCCGCTGGAGGTCGCTCTGCGCTGTTTTAATAGTCCGGTGAGGAAAGGGCCTAAGAAGCCCTGGTAGAGAAATGCTGCTATAATGGCATCTTGTTTGTTCCTCCCAACTAGTGCAGACTGAGGACCTTTCCACCCTACACTGTTATAGTGCTATTATTCCACTTTCAACATCCTGTGGAATCCTGGGGTTTGCAGTTTAGGGAGGGGCATTTAGAATTCTCAGTCAGAGAGCTCTTTGGCCTCAGTAAACTACAAACCCCAGAATTCCACAGGATGTTGAAAGTGGAATAATAGCACTATAACAGTGTTCTGTGGAAAGGCCCTCAGTCTGCAGCAATCAGAGTCCACTGAGGACAAAGAGAGAAAGTGGGAGAAGAACAGAGAAACTGGGATTTTCAAAAGCATCTGAAAAAGTGAGACTACAGAGGATTATTTGAGATTGCCCTGCAAAAGCAAGACAGTTGGATGATAAGTACTGTCCAAAAGCTGCATCTTCAGGCTGTAACCTGGTTAGCCTTCTGCACTGGACTGTTATAGTGCTATTATTCCACTTTCAACATCCTGTGGAATCCTGGGGTTTGCAGTTCAGGGAGGGGCCTTTGGCTGTTGAAAGTGGAATAATAGCGCTATAACAGTCTAGTGCGGATGGAGAGCGTGTAAGGGTGAAGAAGCGCTGGTTGCTGAAGGGTGCCTGTGGGGAAGGAGAGATGCCGCCCAGCAAGGGGTGCGTGAGAGTCCCTGGAAAATCCAGGCTCCGCCGCTCTCTCCAACCAGCCGCGGAGAGTCGAGGCGGCGGGAGCGCGTCCACCCTGCCCAGCAAACAGGAGATATTTATTTATAAGTCCGAGGAGCAGAGACAGGGCCATTGATTCCCGCCTTGGGCAGAGCGGCTTGGGTTGGAGGGGAAACGGCTTCCTCTTTCAATAACAGAGCTGCCTTTGAGGGCTGGCGGAGCCCCAGCAGAGAGCCAAAAAACACGCCTTCAGGAAACGGGGGAGTGAAAGGAGGGGGCGGGTGGGGAGGGGTAGCAAAGGCAACCCAAAGGGAGGGGCGGGAGGGCGCGGCGGTGGGAAACCGCGGCCGGAATGGGCGAATGGAAAGGAGACGCGAGGGAAGGAAATCGAGTCCAAAGGAAAATCGGAGGGATTCGGAGTGGGGAGAAAAAGGAGCGACAAGAGAGATGCGATCGGAGCCTGGGGATTTTCTTTTTTGGGCTGCAGTTCTCCGCATCTCCTTAGCCACCTTGGGATTCAGGGAGTGCTGGTCCAGTAACTTTTCTTGCTCCTGGGAACGAGCGAGACTTTCCAGAAAGTACTGGTTTTAAGATCCGGTGCCTCTCTCTCTCTCTCTCTCTTCATCACGATCTGGGGGAGGTCTAGGCGCTCCTCTGCAATTCAGAATCTAGCCTTCCATCGCGCTCTCCTTAGGGTACCTGGAGAGCTGCCCTTCAAAGCAATAGTCTCTATCTAGCAAAGAGTTGGAAGGACCTCACCAAACCACAAATCCCAAGGGTCCTGGGGGAGAGCCCAGGCGGTTAAAGAGGTAAAACGATGCTTAGGGCCGCTACGACCTCGAGGAGATCCGGTCGGGATCTGTTGAGTCCCGCTTCGTGTTGTCGTGTGCGTTCAAGTTCTTTCTGATTTACGGCGAACCTTTTCTGCACTAGCCTGTTATAGCGCGATGATTCCACATTCAACCTCCTCTGGAATCCTGGGGTTTGCAGTTTCGGGAGGGGCCGGCCGGCCCCTCCCGAAACTGCAAACCCCAGGATTCCAGAGGAGGTTGAAAGTGGAATCATCGCGCTATAACAAGCTAGTGCGGAAATAAGGCGAATCTATCACCGGGTGTTTTTTTTTTTTGGCTGAATTTGTTCAGAGGGGTTTGGCTCTTTCCTTCTTATGAGGCTGAGACAGCGTGACTTGCGCAAGGTCTCCCAGTGGGCTTCCGTGGCCGAGGTGGGATTTGAACCCTGTCTCCGCATCCATCCCCACCACTCTGGCTCTCTCTGGTCCCAGACGAACAGAAGGCGCGGAGCCTATTTGGGTTCGGAGCCTCTAGGTGGCGCTGTTGGCTAAACAAAGAGACTTCTACATACTTTGCAGCCCCCGCCCGGAGGATCTCCTCGCAGTCTGTCAAAGGCAGGCAGAAAGGGCATCAGGTTGTCGCTTTCTGCCCCTCTTCCCCTCATCACGTGGCTGCTAATCGTGGCAGCCTAGCCGTGGATGGCCCAGCGCCCAGTCATAAGAAGAGATGGAGTTCATAAATCACCATGTGCTCCAAAGTGGCTAGGTTGGGTTGGAATCTAGACAGCAAAACTGAACCTAAAGCAAGTTTATTTGTCTGTTCTTGCTTGCTTTGGACATCGGGACCACAGATTCTGCAAGCAGATTCCAAAGCTAGAGTTGTGCACATTGCCCTCAAAGAAGGCAGGAGAATGTTCCTTCTCTAAGGGAAAAAAGGAAGTGAATGGGTAGGACTGATTAAAACCATCTGGATGAAATAGGCTGTTAGAGGCTGACACAGATTTTTGCTAGTTTTTGTGTTTCGATATTTTATTTATTTATTTGTATCCCGCTTCTCCATATGGATCGAGGCAGCGAACAACTTACAAATAGCAGGTATTTTGAAACATTTCTATACATGCCCCCAACAAGCTGGGTACTCATTTTACCGACCTGCGAAAGGATGGAAGGCTGAGTCAACCTTGGAGCCCAGCAGGATCGAACTCACAACCTTGTGGCTTGCAGTACTGGCATTTAACGACTGCGCCACCAGGGCTCCCCTATTGTACTTGGAGGTAACCTTGGAGAAGTAACTATATCCATGGCTTAAAAAAATCTTTCTGGTTGTCCATAACTTAGCTCAGTCATTAATCAGAATGGAGACTGTAAGTCAAGAAAATCAGAAAGCTAAGATTTGGAAGAACAGCTATAAAGGAACCAGATGTCAAATGTAAAGATAGATCATAGATAGATACTAAAATCAGGATCATCTATGTGCTGTGGTATTTCTAGTTTCTAAGTATGGATGTTAAAGCTGAGTGGAATAAAATAAACTCATTTGAAACGTGGTGCTGGAGGAGAGTTCTACAGAAGCCATGGACAACCAAAAAGACAATAAAATAAAATAAAATAAAATAGGCTGACATGAATTGAACTCTTTCTAGAAGCCAAAATGACTAAACAGTGGCTATTGTGCTTTGGACATACAAGACAACATGACTAATTGGTAACAATGATAATGTTCTGCGATTATCATCAGTAGGAAATTCAGTAGGAAAAGAGATGACTTATTACAGGTGGATTAACTCAATCAAGGAAGCCCACAGCCAGGAATTTGCAAGACCTAAACAGGGCTATTAATAACAGGGTCTCCTGGAGTATGTCATTCATAGGATCATCATAAGGTGAAGCTGACTTGATGAGCACATAGCAAACAACAAACATAAGAACATTAAGAATTGAGAATGAACCTTTGGATATAGGCAATGGCCTTCCAAAATCAAAGCCAATGTTAAATCATGATCTCTCCAAGGAAAAAACAAACAAAACAAAAGCAAATGTAACAACAACAACATTTATTTCTTATCCACCTCTCCCATAGATTGAGGCAGGGAACAACAACAGATTAACAAATAGCATATATCAGCTAAAAACAGAACATCTGTTAAAAAAGCAGCTAAAATGCATAATATCAATTTAAAAGAACAAATAATACCTAATTAAAACGGTAAATACATATTTAAAATGCATAGTTGAAATTCACAATTTAACTTAATAATCTAGTTTTCAGGAGAATTCAAGTGCCCTCTGTTCAAGTCGACTGATAAGAACTATTTTCTATTTGTTAATTGCTATTGAACTGTCTCAATGTGTTGAGGATTATGTTTGGTAATGTACTGCTGTCATTTTTTTTTTTAAAAAAAACACCCTGCAGGCTTCTTGAGCATAGTTTTTTTTGTGTGGAAAAATGTATGTAAATAAAAGGACAATGATTAGAAAATGAAAGACTGCTCAGCTGTATCAGGCTGTGCTCCTAAATGGCAAATACTTTCTGAAATAATACTTTAAAAAACCCAGTGATGTAGACTCAAGTCAATTAACTCGGATTCAAGTAGGACTCAACTCAGCAATAAATGATGCACTGACTCAACTAGACTTGTGACTTGTATATTTTTAGTGACCATTTTTCTCCCCTTGGTTCAGTAACATAACGTATTCATCCAGAAACCTTACAACTTTGAACACTTCCATTTCTTTTTGCCTACTGGTCATGTGACGATCTGTCTCAAGGCCAAAGCATGGGCCATTTGTCAGAGGAGAATAACAAACACGTTAGGCAATGGGCTTGAGGCAGCCTGTCCCCACTGTATATCGGAGGAACCTTCTAAAACTTTTCCTAACAGCAGAAGGCAAGACTTACACCCAGAGTGCAGGGAAGGATCCTTCCTCCTAAAGCTTTTGAAGCTTCAGTAATGGGGAGTAAGAAGGATCTCATTCCACACTTCCAGAAAACCCTTCAGCTTTGGAAATGAGAAGTAAGAAAGATCCTATTCCCCGCTTCGGCACTGGCTCCCAGACTTGAGGCTTGACTTGCAAGGACTTGTCTTGAGACTTGAAGGTAGAGACTTGGGACTTGACTTAAGATTTGGAGTAAAAGACTTAAATACATCATTGGGGGGGGAGCTAGAAATCAGATCTTTGTCTCCTATGATTTTCATGAGAAAAGGAACGTTCTAGCAAAAACAGCTTTCTGTTTACTATGAAGAAAGGAGGAAAGGAAGAAGACTGTACACCAGGTATATCAGTTGATAGTATGGCAACTACCCTGACACCCAATTTGTCTGCCATTTAAGATACTTGTAGTTACCTATAAAGCCCTAAATGATTTGGGGGCAAGGATATGTGAAAGATCAACCTATTCCATATGAACGTTGCCATAATTTATTATCTTCTTAGTATCCTACTAACCGTATCAATAGACATGGCTCATGGGAACATCAAGCAGGGCCTTTTTGGTAACAGAACTGTAATTGTGGAAGTTCTTCCATGAGGAAAACAGATTTTTGCTTTATGTCTCTGAACTGTAAAATCAATTCTATTTAGGACTGGTTTCTATTGATTTTCAGCTGTTCTGTTCTTAGTCCTGGTCAGTTGATATTGTTTAGCTTTTAAAGCCTTGCTTTCTTTTTGAGGTTATTTTGCCCAGAAAGGGAATTCAGAAATATTTAAACAAACAAACAAACATTGCAAATACACAAACACCTACCTTGTAGTCACAGTGGCAGGCATGTGATGTGCCAATGATTGCTTCCTCCCAAACAATGAGCAATGTGCTGTGGATGCTTTTAAGGATGTCGTGTAACTAACTATATCTTGGCATAGCAAACACCACCACAAGATTGGGGCTCTATTACATTGGATACTGATTCAAAGAAAAGGACTCTCAGGTTTCAAAGGACACAGTGGAACAGACAATAGGGGAAAGCTCTTAGCAATTCCATTTGACATTTTAATTTCACTTCAGATCCATTTTGCTGTGGCTACTGGACACCGTTCTGTTTAGGAATTGATTTTCTCTATGATCTAGTCTTTGGGAGTATGTGCCAGGAATATCTGGTTACTCTTGCTTCCTAGCAATCAGGGAATTTATTATTCTCCCTTGTTATTCATTTGTCCTTGGTTCCAATTGATTATTTTTCCAAACAGCCTTTTCCCCTTGATTGCTAATGAGTGTGTTAAATAAGCCTACGCCCCCAAACTATTCCCTTCAACAGCCCAATAAAGATGTCCTTTCCATTCTACCTCTTGAAATTTATTAGTTTACCCAGATGATTTTTGGTCCTTCTAATAGTACTGTTCTTTCTCTGGCTATAATAACTGTGAATTACAATTTTTATACAGCTTAAACATTAACCTCCATCCCCCCAAAAGAGAGAGAGAGAAAGAAAGAAAGAAGGATCACAGAAATCCATAAGTGAATTATTTAAAAGGGGAAAGTTGAGGAAATACGTACGGCTGCTTGCTTTGTAAGGGTGTGGAAAGTTCAGTGTTTTCTGACTGTTTTACCACTTACTTCTACTTGTTAGAATGAAATGCGCATTGACAACACTATTAACGGGAATATATTCAGATTCGAGAAGCGAATGTAGGGACAAACTGCATGTTTCACCCTAACATATGCTTAATATAACAATGTGTTGGTGCCTTTTTAAACGTGTACATTTGCTTGATAAATATCATATACTTGTGAGGAGATATCACTTAAATATTTTGCAATGTTATGTAGTCCATATTTTCTAAATGAAGCAGGTGTTGAACATGGTGTAGAGTTGGACAGTAGCTCTAGAGAGCAGGGCTTGGAACCTTGCCCTGCTATGGGAATCCACTGAGTGACCTTAGGAAAGTCACATTCTCTCAGCCTTGGAGGGACGCAAAGGCAACCCCTTCTGAACAAATCTTGCCAAGAAAACCTCATGATAAGTTCTTTTTAGGGTTACCATAAGTTAGAAATAACTTGAAGGTACACAACAGCAACAATTTTATACACACACACACACACACTAGCGTATTTACCTGGCATTGCCCGAGGTCTTTATTTTCCTCTTAAGAACTCACCAAACTAAGTTTGCTCTGTATTTCCCAGTGCAATCAGTATTCAGAGTTATTTACATACAGAGTTTGGGTTCCTGAGGGAGTGCGCTGTCCTCTTCCTTGCTGCTAGGCCTCATCTCCATAGCAACAGACCTAGTCCTGTACCTGTAACTTATCCCCATATCCCCCAATCCAATCTGTATTCAGAGTTGTTAACCCAAAGAGGTTGGGTTAAGGAATGCACTGTCCTCCTCCTTACTGCTAGGCATCGTCTCCATAGCAACCAGCCTATTCCCATACCTGTAACTTTTCCCTGTAGTCCCCAACCCAATCTGTGTTCTCTGGTGATGTTGAGGTACTACCTTTTGATTTTTTTGGTTTCTGTTGAATTTGTGCGATGGCTTTACATTTTTCTGGAAGCATTTTTTGTTTTGAATTTCAGCTTTAAGATTCCTCATGTATAGAACCCATACAATCTACTGTATGAGGTGAGAAAACCTGGTAACTATGTTGTGTATATGTTGATGTGGGTTTTCCAGGCTTTGAGGCTATGTTCTATTAGTATTTTCTCCTGATGTTTCGCTTGCATCTGTGGCTAGCATCGTCAGAGGAACTGGTGGCATGGAAGTGAGACAGAATATATATACTTGTGTAGTCCCCAGGTGGGAGGGAACAATTTGCATGTGTTACAGTTGGCCTGTTGATGGCCTATTGTTAAATGGGATATCCCCCAGGGTGTATTGTTAGTCAGGGGATATGCATAACAGTGCATTAAGTACATTAGCAACCCATTGTATTGTTCCCTTTAGAGGGACCTCCAGAGTCTAGGTCAGTGGTTCTCAACCTTCCTAATGCCGAGACCCCTTAATACAGTTCCTCATGTTGTGGTGACCCCCAACCATAAAACCATTTTCTTTCTTTCTTTCTTTCTTTCTTTCTTTCTTTCTTTCTTTCTTATTTAGTTAGTTAGTTAGTTAGTTAGTTAGTTAGTTAGTTATTTCCAACATCAAATAGATTGGAAACACTGCCCTAAATCACTGCTCTGGATAGACTTCTAATGCCTAAAAACTGGTAACCCTCCCCCCTTTTTTTAAGCACAGAAAATATCCATCAATGCCAGAATTAAGGCAGTAGTTCTAGTTCTGAATGTTGGGTTTCCACAGTTCAAAAAGCCAGTCACTCCCAAAGGCAATGCCGAAATCGTTCATGTGTTTATGGATTTCAATGGCCTCTCTGTGCAGTCTGACATAGTAGTTGTCAGATTGATCCAGAATTTCTTTGCTTTCAAAAAGCATTCTGTGTCCAGGTTAGTTTATAACATGTTCTGCTACTGCTGATTTTTCTGGCTGGATCAGTCTGCAGTGTCTTTCGTGTTCTTTGATTTGTGTTTGGATGCTGCATTTTGTAGTCCCTATGCAGACCTGCCCACAGCTGCAAGGTATGCGGTAAACTCCAGCAGAAGTTAGAGGATCCCTCTTGTCCTTTGCTGAACATAGCATTTGTTGAATTTTCTTGGTCAGTCTGTAGATTGTTTGGAGGTTATGTTTCTTCATCAATTTCCCTATACGGTCAGTGACTCCTTTGATGTATGGTAAAAACACATTCCCTTTGGTTGGCTGCTTATCTTCACTGCTGTGGTTTTTTCCGGGTCTTGAGGCTCTTCTGATATCTGAACCAGAGTAACCATTGGCCTGTAGAGCCTAGTTTAGATGGCTCAGTTCAATTTTCAGGAGTTGGGGTTCACAGATTCTTTTTGCACGGTCTGCTAGAGTTTTTATTGTGCTCCTTTTTTGTCCTGGGTGATGGTTGGAGTTCTTGTGTAGATATCTGTCAGTGTGTGGAGGTTTTCTGTAAACTGTGTGGCCCAATTGTTGGTTAGGTTTGCGGATGACCAGGACATCCAGAAATGGTAGTCTTCATTCATTTTCTTTTTCCATGGTAAATTGGATGTTCGGATGGATGTTGTTCAGATGGTCCAGAAACACAGTCAGTTCTTCTTCTCCGTGGCTCCAAATGGTGAAAGTGTCATCCACATAATGGAACCACATAGTGGGCTTTTTTGGTGCGGTTTCCAAGGCTTGCTTTTCAAAGTGTTCCATGTAATAATGTGCTTTTCCTATGCATTTCCCACTGGCAGTGTATTAGGTTATGCTGAATCGTATATAATGTTCCCAAGTTATTGATTCTTGACCTCTTTAACCTTGTTGTGACTACTCCATTAAAATCACCAGCAATCGTTACTTCTTTGTTTAAGTTAGTTTCTGCTCTGATGTCTTTTTTAAAAAGCAAGCAGCAAAGTCAAGTCAGGAAGAGAATTTTAGATCACAGAAGAAGTGGGAGAGGGGAGGAATGTGAACTCTTACCGACTTTACCTCCCTCGATCTAGACACCATACTCCTATTGATGCAACCAAGAATCGCGTTGGCTTTCTTGGCTGCTGCATCACACTGCTGACTCATGTTCAGCTTTTGATCTACCAAGACTCCTAGATTCCTTTCACATGTACTGCTATCCAGCCACGTGTCCCCTATCCTATATTTGTGCCTTCCATTTTTTCTGCTGAAGTGCAGGACCTTATATTTCTCTCTGTTGAAATGCATTTTGTTAGCTTTGGCCCAGCTCTCCAATCTGTCAAGGTCATTTTGAAATTTGATCCTGTCCTCTGGGTATTAGAAACCCCTCTCAATTCGGTATCATCTGCAAATTTGATCAGCATGCCCTCCACTCCTTCATCCAAGTCGTTGATGAAGATGTTGAATAGCACTGGGCCCAGGACAGAACCCTGTGGCACCCCACTAGTCACTTCTCTCTAGGATGAAAAGCAACCTTTGGTGATCACCCTTTGGATTTGGTCGGTCAACCAATTACAATCCATCTAACAGTAGCCCTGTCCAGCCCGCATTTTACTAGCTTCTTTGCAAGAATGTCATGGGGAACTTTGTCAAAGGCCTTACTGAAGTCAAGATATGCTAGGTCTACAGCATTCCCTTCATCTATCAAGGCTGTAACCCTATCATAAAAAGAGATAAGATTAGTCTGGCATGACTTATTTCTGAGAAACCCATGCTGGCTTTTAGTAATTACAGCATTTCTTTCTAAGTAATTACAAACTAACTGTTTAATGATCTGCTCTAGGATCTTTCCTGGAATTGATGTCAGGCTGACTGGGTGATAATTATTTGGGTCCTCTCTCCCCCGCTTTTGAATATGGGGATGATATTTGTCCTCCTCCAGTCTGCTGGGATTTCTCCTGTTCTCCAAGAGTTCTCAAAGATTATTGCAAGTGGTTCAGAAATGACTTCTGCGAGCAATTTTAATATCCTTGGATGTAATTCATCTGGCCCTGGGGACTTGAATTCATCTAGTTTAGCCAAATATTCCTGTACTACTTCTCTACTTATTCTGTGCTGCATTTCCCTCATTTCCTCAGCTGCTGTGATAACTGAAGCCCCTGTCAGAGCTACTGATGATGAGCAGCAGCTGTTGGTCCCTGTTCCTCTGGCTGGAGATGAGTCCTGCAGCTCAAGAGTTCCCCCTGCTGCCATGGACCAAGCAGGCTTGGACATTCCTCTGCCTGCTCCTTTAGGGCAACAGGGATCCAGCTGTGATCCCGAGGATGCCCTGGAGCCTGAGTCAATCAGCCCACAAACAAGGCAGAGACTCAAGAGAGCTGAGCAAAGGGAGGCTTCCTTGATTAAGTTCAAGAAGCGGTAACTGGCTGCACCTATGCCTGAACTATATAACTGCCTGCCTGGAAGCTTTCCTTTGCTTGTGGCAAACTTTCTACAAGCCCTCTCCTTGCTTGTTCCTTGCTTCCAGCACCCGACTTCTGATACCTTGGATTGATCTCTTAGCTCCTGACCCCTGGATTTTGAACTCTTGACTTTTGCTTGTTGCTCAGACTTAGGTAGATGGACTGCCTATGAGTAATTGCTTGCTTTGACTCCTCCCGGCAGGAGTCTGCTATCTCTCCCTCTCCCTTCTCTGGGCTGGCTTGCTGCCTAGGTCTCTAACCCTGACACCTGCTGCTCACCCACCAGGTTGAGTACTTCTATCGTTTTGGGAGAAAACTGAGGCAAGGAAGGTATTGAGTAGTTCTGCCTTCTCTCTTCCCCCCGGTATTAATTGGTCACCTTCTCCATGCAGTGATCCTATCATTTCCTTGTTTTTCCTTTTGCTGCGGACATTTCTAAAAAAGCCCTTTTTATTGTTTTTGATGTCCCTGGCAAGCCTAAGTTCATTCTGTGCTTTAACTTTTCTGACCTTCTCCCTACATCTCCTGGCTATTTGCTTGAATTTGTCTTTGGTGGTTTCACCATTTTTCCATTTCTTGTATATGTTTCTTTTAATGTTTGCTCAGCTGAGAGTTCTTCAGTCAACCATTCCAGTTTCTTTAGAGACCTGCCATTTTTCCTCCTTATTGACACAGTTTTCAATTGTGCCTTCAGTATCTCACTTTTAAGAAACTCCTGTGTGTTATGAACTCCTTTCTCTTTTAGTATTCTTGACCACAGGATTTCAGCAGGTAACTCCCTAAGTTTAGAGAAATCAGCTTTCTTAAAGTTTAGGATATGTGTCTGGCTACACTTGGCTTTTCCTTCCTACTGTATGACAAACTCCAAAAGAGCATGTTCACTCCCTCCTAAGGATCCCACCACCTCCACCTCATCAACTAGGTCATCCCTGTTGGTCAGGATCAGATTCAAAATAGCTGATCCCCTTGTTGCCTCTTCCACTTTCTGGACCATGACATTTTCTGCAAGGCAAGTGAGGAATCGGTTGGACCTTGTAGTCTTTGCAGAATTTGACTGCCAACAAATATCAGGATAATTGAAATCTCCCATTAACATGGCATCTCTCCTTTTTGAATGTGTGGTGATCTGCTCTAAGAAGGCCTCATCCATGTCCTCAGGCTGGCCTGGAGGCCTGTAGCAAACCCCCACAACCACATCCCTATTGTTTCTCGCTCCCTCAATTCTCACTCAGATGCTCGCGACTTGGCTTTGTTATGCCGGCTATGATATCCCAAATGGGGGCTCCTAGTTATCGCTTTGATATCACTTAATTTGGCGCTGGCTAGACTCTGCTCGGCAGCTCCGCTGCACGTGTTTGGGTTGTTTTCCGAAACAGGCACGTACTGGCTGCGGCTGATTAGTAGTTCGCATTCCATTCCCCATTCAAGCCAGCAACTCTTAAGCCTCACGTAGCTTCAGGGGACTCCCATACCCACACTCCACAATAGCGGCGTGGTTTCCCGCCAAACCATACTTTTCAGAGGGCCATCAACTCTCCGGCCACTCTTTTGTTTTCCAAAGCAAATCCCATCGTGTGAACACTGACCTCACCAGATCCTTTTGTCTAGCATCGAAACTCCTTTTATTCCTATTTGGTTTCCATAGCCGACAGGCATGTTCCACCCTATAAAAAGTCCTTCTTTTGGAACTTCTTTGGTTCCCCTTGAACATCCATCTTGTCCTGCTGCCAGTTTGTTCAGGAGTTCCCCTCAGCATCCAGCTGAGCCCATCTTCCTCCGCTCCCGTTTCTTCAGGATAATGTGACTAGGTGTCGTATCACCCGCTTTTCCCTCAACTCCCTTTCTTTTCCTTTAAGTTAGTTAGTGTGTGTGTTGCTCATTTTGCTGTGTATGTTTAATAAAGTTGTTATCTGTTCATTTTAAAATCCTATTGGCTGTCTCTCTGACCTGAAGCCGTAGATACAGGGTAAAAGATCTCGCTACGTTACCCTGCCGTTTGCTAGCTAAAACGGTGCTCTGAGTTTAATTTCCCCATCTTTGGTATTGTAATTGGCAAAGCTGGGCGCCCCTCACAGGACCCCCAATTCTCTGGGTAACAGCTTCCCAGATTTAAGTCCTAGATCTCTTCACAAGTGAAAACATCCTTGACATATAAGGCTACTCCTCCTCTTTTCTTGTTTGGTTTATTTCTGCGAAATATGTTATACCCTCCCCCCACTATTCCTACATTCCAATCATGAGATTCATCCCACCAGGTTTTGGTGATGCCTATTAAATCATATTTATTTTGTTGTAGTAAGAGTTGGAGTTCATCTTGCTTATTCCCCATGCTCTGTGCATCAGTGTAGAGACACTTGAGACAATGTGCCCTTTGTGGAAGTCCTGTACTAAAGTTACTTTCCCTCTCCCTGTTGGTCTCTAGTTCTACTTGGCCTGCCCTATCTATATCATTTGGGCTATTTTTCATAGTACTCACTGAATTCTTGCCCAGAATAATACTATCTCCCTCCCCAGTCAAACTCATTTTAAACACCTCTTGATATATTTTGCGAGACTGTTAGCAAAAACTTTCCGGCTGACGGTTGTAAGGTGCAGGCCATCCCTTGCCAGAAGACCATCTTCGTGGAAATGGAGGCCATGATCCAAAAATCCGAATCACTCCCGGTGGCACCATCTTTGGAGCCAGTTGTTGATCTCCACTATTCTTCTTTCCCTTCGTGAGCCATGTCCTTCCACTGGGAGAAGAGATGAAATGACAACCTGCACACGAAGGTCCTTCAGCTTCCTACCCATGAGCTCGTAATCCTTTGTGATGCGGTGAAAGCTGCACCTTGCTGTGTCATTGTTTCTGACGTGAACCAACAGGAGGGGTTTATGGTCAGTGGGCTTGACCAGTGTGGTTAGTCTCTCCATTATGTTATTGATTTTGGCCCCAGGGAGACAGCACACCACATGATTGATTCTATCCAGATTGCAAATGATTGGTTCTGTTCCTCTCAGCAAAGAGTCCTCAGTCACTAGAACTCGTCTCCTCTGAGGCTTGTCCAGGGTTACTCGACAAGCAGATTCCCTCTAGATATTTAAAGACTGCAATCATGTCACCCCTTGCTGAACATGTCCAGCTTATTCAATCTTTCCTCATTGTTTTGTTCTCCATACCTTTTATCATCCTTGTTGCCCTTCTTTGAATTCACTCCAGTTTGTCTATATCCTTCTTACAATGAGACATCCAGAACTGAATGCAGTACTCCAAATGAGACCTGACTAGCGCAGCATATGGGCAATCTTTTGTGCACCCAGTACCCAGGACAACTCAATGTCTGAACAGATGTATGGTGAACCTTAGGTGCATTCAGTGGTCTCCTTAGTGTTCAGGAGCTGTTGATAAATCCCTAGGAAGTCTGGTTGGTGTCTTGAATGAATGAAATTTTGCCCTATAATGTGCTCCTGAATCTGTGTCAGTCTAGACATTGTTTGTCTGTGGGCTTGCAGGCCCAGTGGCTATATGAAAGGCTTTCTTTGTTAATTTCAAAACAGACAACAGCTTTTCCTTAGAATGGAAAAGGCCACATTTTTGTTTGTTGGAGCTGAATACACTTGGCTTGGTATGGGTCCAGATCAAGGCATCAGGCAGCCTGCCTGCTGGCTGATGAGCTCAATTCTGCATCTACCTGTCCTCTGGGAGAACATGGAGAGGCAGATGTGAGATTCCACTTGGGTAAAAGCTGCTGTGTTGTTTTCCTGCCACCTGATGGCCAGACAGGTACAGCTACCCCCAAGCTGGAACTTTCAAGGTCCCTTAAGAGGAAGTCCCAAAATTAGATTTGACAAGCCCACTGGCCTTGTCTCCCACCAGCTGGATCTTGCCCCCATTCCCAACCCACCAAAAGTTGTGACAAATTAAAAGAAAGCATTAAAACTCAACACAGAGTATAGATAGAGAGAGGATCACTGGGAAGAAAAGATCCATTCTCAGCTACCTAAACAGTGTTTCCAGATGCTGTTCATATGCTCCTGAAGCAGGCTAGAGTGAAGCTCCAGAAGGCTGTCACCCCAGACAGACACTAATCCCCAAGTCTCCAAAAAGCTACTACATTGCTTGCAATGAAGAAGCCTCACTGTGCAAGCTAAGAGAGTGCCTGCTGACTTTTGGCTCTCTGTCATGGACCACAAATAGATTCTCTGTGAAATTGGTGGTTATTTAATTTTATGTTCAAAGTGTTTCCTGGAAAGCCACTTTTTTTTTTCCAGATAAAGCCATAACTAGCTTTAAATTCTGTTCCTAGTACTGTGCCAAACTTCTGCAGTACAGAAAGATGTTGTTGTTGGGTGTCTTAAGGTGAAAAGGGAAAGCAAAAGTGCCCTCTGTGACTGCAGCTATTTCATTTCTGGACATTAGGGAACTTGGAAAGTATGACACCAAGTCACTGGCACTCCTCTGACCTCTGTCCTGCTTTCAACTACCATATGTTTTTCCCCTGGAATGATGCTCCAAACATAGGCTCACAGATCACAAGAGGTGATTGTATTACCCTGACTTCTGGGGGGTCCCTTGAGGGACACCGTGATTTGCTCCAAGATGCAAAAGTTGGGGAAATTAGTGGAGCACTGGCAATGGCAAAATGAGGGGCAGGGTAACCCAGCAGAATCTTTTACCCAATGTTTACAGGGTCAGGCCAAGCAAAAAGCCAGACAAATGTACTAATAAATGGTTTTTATTAATAAGTGTGTTCTCACGCACCAACGCACCCACTCAACCATGCACACAAGGCCTATCGAGAAGGGAAAGAGGTGAAAATTGATAGGGGATTCAGCAGAGAGGGTGTAAAGGCACTGATACTGCACCTATCCTGAAGTCTTCAGTTCAGGAAGTGGCGAGAAAGACAGAGCTCAGTGAAGAGAGGCAACTGAGGGGATCACTTGACTAACAGAGTACCGGTCTGCTAGTGGCAGGGAGTTCTCCGAAGAGACCCTCAAAAACTGGGACTACTTATAGGGCAGAATGTACCTCAAGGGTAGAACCTCTCCTGGGAAGAACAGTGGCCAAAATAGGGGGAGAAATGCAGCACAATAGCAACTTGGTAGTTTGCATGATTGATTCATGCAGATGGGCCTCCCCGTGTAGGATTTTCTAAAGCTGGAGTTGCTCAACCTGGGGAAAACCCAATAATTCCCTCAAGTTGGCTGTGGACCCTTTGCCTGTGTGGACGTGTTTAGCCTGAGGTCTCTTAGGGGAAAAGTGACTAGGGATTTTCCTGGCTTGACCTAGTTTCAGTCGTTTGACCTCTTTGTCTACATTGCCACCTGGGCAACCTCTCTGGCATGGCGGACATATTTAATATCAAATTTATATTCCCCAGGATGGGGATCTGTCATCGGGGTAACAACTGTTTCAAGAGAGAAATTTTGAATACCATGAATGGCAGTGAACATGTAGCTATTTTATTTGTAATAATGCTTTCAGTGCCAGGGTGTAGAGACAGGATCCTGTGGGATTTTTTTGTTTTTTTGGTCTCATGTACCAAAATAATTTTTTTGGACTTTGGTGTTTTGTGCCCTGAGAGGGGATCTGGGCTTGCATTTACTGTTCAGCATCAGGGAGCAAACTATCTTAGGCAACAAAATATCTGAGAGGATTATGTCTTTTCTTTTTGGGTCTTGAATCATTCCACCTCACAACATAATCCCATTTCAGGGCAAAAGCAGTGATGGTTGCCACCAACAGGTAGCCGCAGGACTGTTGGTAAATTTTCCCATTCCAGCCTAAAAAATCAGGCCACCAGCTTTCCTACTCCTATTCAAAATCACAAAAAGTATATGGCCATTTTACTCTACAACTTTCTAGAAAGGTAGACCAAGGCTCATTTGTTGGACGAGTGTGTGTGACTCTTCCTTGATCCACTTTGACTCCTATTTGTGGAAGAAAAATGGAATATCAATTAAATTCCTTTTCCTTTGATGTCTATCTGCTTAAGGACAGTTTGATTTCTTTAGAATGGTTATATTATGAGACTGGGACAAATATCTCATTCATCCACTGTGTGGAGTCATGTTAGGGAAAAATGAGAGCCAGCATCATACACAATATAAAGCATTGGTGTTCATATGCAGTATGGTTCCACAGGGGTCCCCTATGCTTTTCAACATCTACATGAAGCTGCTGGGAGAGGTCATCTAGAGCTTTGGGGATGGGTGTCAGCAGTATGCTAATGTTGGCCAGCTATATCTCTCCTTTACAACGGATGCCAAGGAGGCTGTGGTAGTACTGAATCATTGCGTGGATGCAGTAAAGACCTGGATGTAGGTGAATACACCGACCCTTAATCCAGACAAGATGGAAGTGCTGCTGGTCAGTAGGAAAACCAACCTAGGACTGGGGTCATAGCATGTTCTGGATGGGTTGCTCTCTCTCTCTCTCTCTCTCTCTCTCCTCCCTCCCTGTCTCCCTCAGCTGTCAGTATGATTTAGCAGGATGTTTCTTATGTTACATAAATGAATTTAAATCCAATGTGTAAATATCTGCAATCAACTTATATGGTTTCTCTCTCCAGATAGTACATATCAACAGCTTCCCCAGATATTTTTCATAGCCTCCTATCCCCAATGAGAAAACAGTCTTTCTGTTCTGGGCTTCATTGGGAAATGTACATATTTCCAAGCTTTTCCAACCTGGTACCCTTGATGTGCTCTGGTACTGCAGTCCCCAGCATCCCTAGCCACCGTGCACCAGACTGGAGAAGACTGTTTTCAACTGTGAAACTTTTTTTGAGACTTTTCTTATATTTCCCCTCTTCTGATCATGGACTCTTTTCCTGTAGTGTTCCTGCACACAGAGTTATTAAAGCAGTAAACCTACCATCAGCAATGTGTGTAACTTATAAAATGGAATGCTACAAATATGAGCCCCCTTTGCTATGAGAACATGAACTTTCAATAGTGTGTGTGCGTGTGTGTGTGTATATGCTGCTACCCTTGAACAGATAATAGTGTGCTTCTTTAGAGGACTGATAATACTTTTACCATCTACTATGGGCAAAGTTGACACCTAGTGTTTTGAGAAGATAACAGAGACAGTTATTTTCTGCAAACAAGAAATTGATCTCAGAGGGTGGTCAGTGCTGATGCCCCAGGAATAAACCAAATTCAGTCTCAAATGTGAAAAAAGAGTATTAGTTCCTGTAAATGCTTAATAAACCACTTGGGTAAGAAACCGGCTCCATACATTAGTCTTAGTCTGCTGGTCAGCTCAGTTCACCACCTCCCCAAACCCCAGATTTCTCTGTTGAAAATATGAGACCACAAAATAGGAGGAGGCACTTGAGTTCTATTCCTAGCTGTGTTAAAGTTTGTGACTTCAGGCTAGGCTTGGATGACAGTGGCTATTTCTTTTGCTAAATTGAGGACATGCTTCCATTCACTCAATGAGGCATTTAAAAAATCTGAACATACTTGTGGGGTTTTATTTTGATCCATTAGACCCTGCTGTGTATAAAATAAGAGCATCTTCAATCACTTCTTTCATGAGAGGGCCAAACAGCCTTATAAAGCAGGTTCTTTGGAGTAGCAGTTGTAGCTCCTTCTTGTATATACCAGCACTGCATCCTAGCAGCAATTTTATGTGCATACACCACACTTGAAATACAAGTAAAAATAGCCATGGTACAAACAAATCTCTTGATATCACCAAATCAATATTCTGATAACAATATTTGGCTACTTGTTTTAATCCCTCTGTATCCAAGGAATCCATCCTAGACACCTTCCTGAAACCTATCAACATTTATGTCTCCTTTTAGTGGGTGATGGCATATTGTACACTTATTGTCCAACACAGCTAACTAGTTACGGCCATAAGCTGATCACATTTACTTCTAGAAAAGTCCTATTGAACTAAATGGGACTTACTTTTGGTTAAACACAAACAGCTTCAGACTGTGTGTGTGCTTATTTTCTCATTCACTGAAATGGCTGCAGTTCTTTTAAAATGCAATTTACAAAGGCATAATCTTCAATTATGTGAGAGGCAATGTAGTGTAGTGGTTTGTGTGTTGGACTAGTACAGTAAGAGACAAGGGTTCAGATCCTCACTCAGCCATGGAAACCCACTGCATGGCCTTGGGCAAGTCACATTCTCTCAGCCACAGAGGAAGGCAAAAGCAAACTTGCTCTGAACAAATTCTGTCAAGAAAACCCCTGTGATAGGTTTGTCTTAAGATGTCAGAAATGATTTGTAGGCATTTGACAACAACACATCTTCCACTGATAAATTTAATAAAATAATATGAAATTTGAGTAGAAATAACACCATCTGGTTCAAAAGAGAAATTGTGGCTGTAATCTTAGGCACATTTATTTTGCAAATGAGATTCACTGAAGTCAATGATACTTTATTCTAAATATATAAACTTGGGATCAGGGTGTTTCCCAAACAAAAGCATTTTTGTACCAGGATTTTAAGCGGGGTTTCTATAACTTTATCACTAGTGAAGAGAGTAGTTTATGACTGGTCCTTTGCATGTGTGAAGCAAGAGCTGACACAGACTGAACATTGTGAGCCAAGTTTTCATATCAAGTGCAAAACTCCTATACGAGCCTGCCAGGTTTTAAGACCTTTGGAGGAAGGCTTTTTCTCAGCTCCATCACAAACCATCACAAACACATGTAGTAAGGACACAGGAGAGAGCCTTATTATTGGTTCCATCTAGGCTGTGGGACTATCTCCCATGCAAAATTGAGTTGGCCCTCTCTCTGTTCTCTTCCCATTGGCAGACAAGCACATTTTTACTTATGCAGGCCTAAATCATGTAGCAGAGCCAATATGGTGTAGCGATTTGGGTGTTCCACTAGGACTCTGATAACGAGAATTCAAATTCCTGCTCAGCCATGAAAACCCACTGGTTGACCTTTGGCTAGTTACACTCTCTCAGCCTCAGAGGATGGCATAGGCACTTCACCTCTGAATAAAACTTGGCAGGGAAATCCTGCCATAGGTTCACACAAAGATCATGCGACCAAGGCTGTTCTCTGTGTTCTATACTGTGGTTTTATCCTTTATCTTTTAAATTGTGTTTTAAGTGTGTTTTAATGGTTTTCATGGATTTTTTAATGGAATTGTTAAATTATTGTTTTGAACTTTTGTAAAGTAAGGCTGGTATTCAGTATTGCAAGTAAGAATTTGTAGCCTAGAGTTGTGGATCTCCAACTGTTCTATATTCACCACTCCTACATAGTCACAATCACCTTAACAGCCACCAGCCACCAGCCTAGTTTAAGAGTCATTGCTACTGGGGAGTAATAGTGAGAGAGGGCTAGTTTTATGGGTTACTTGGGCGAATTTTATTAGTTGCTCTGAGAATTAAAATAACTGGAGTTGATGGACAGTAGAAAAGATGAAGACAAAACCTTGTCTAGTTTAGCATTCTATTTCCAGAAACTTATGGTAACTTTACAGCAGGATTTGAGGACAATATCAGTCTTGCACTATTGTTCCTGAGCAGCTCATATTCTGATGCTTGCTGATTTTTACTGAGGCAATAACGCATACCTGTCATGACTAGTAGCCAATGCCATCTTAATCATCCATTAATTTATCACTTCAATCTATGGGTTGGATTCAAACTACCTGAGCAACTGCATTTGCCCGTAGAAGCTTGCCTAGGTTTTAAGATCTTCAAGGGAATATCCTTTTTCTAGGACCTGTGAGCAGGTACATTTAGAAACAGTGCAGGAGAGGACTTCTAGGTGGTTGCACACAGGCAGGGACAATCCTTTCTAAAGCAAGCTAGGCTGTTCATCTCTTGGTTGTTCTTCCAAAGGCTGGCAAATATCTTTCTATTCAGCAGACTTTTAGCAAATGTCTGGCAGTTGAAAGTAGGTTTTTTTTTTAATGGATTACTGTGGTGTTTTTTTTTAAACTATTTTGTTAACTTTGAATCTGTACCATTTTAAGCTATATATCTGTTTTAATTTTCTTCTGAGCTGCTTTGAGTCTCAGTATTGTGAAAAAAATGTGCTGTAAGCCAACTAAACAAATAAAACACACAAAAGTCTATGCTGCCAGGCAATGTTTTTACTGAGGTCCTTATCACTACATTCCACATTACTGATCCTCAGCATACACCAGGAGCCAATTCACACTACATAATTATAAGGCTATTATTCCAATGTATTGGAATGTTATGGCAATATCCAGTGAAACTGTGAGGCTGAAAGTTTAGGGACAGGCACTTAGAATTCTCAGCCAGAGAGACTACAGATACTGGGATTCCATAGGATGGAAACATGGTAGTTAAAAGTAGAATCATAGCACTATAATTGTGTGGTGTGAATTGACCCCAGGTCGTCTCCTCTTCTGGCCATATGTTTGCAGAGTAAGCAGGGACAGCAACATCAACAATGTGTATTTCCTTGTTTGTTCATGCACAGTGCAAGGATACCACATTTCCACATTTATGGATTGCCATTAGAAGATCAAACTGGAATTAGGACAGCCTTCCATGAACTGGCATTCACTCTGATTATTTTTAAAAGAATTTTTTTTAAAAACCTAATGCCAGTCCTTGCCATCTTGCCATGCAGTTGCAATGCTTTGGTGTACCAAAAATGAGACATTAGTTTCAGTTTAACTGTTCAGGGGTCATAACTCATTCTAGGAATGGCACAGCTGTCTGCTTCCTTTGAAGTCAAAAGAATTGCCCTGGGAAAGTTTGTTCAGTCATCACTTCTACGGTAATATTGTAACGATGACTGGCTGTGCTCTACAGGCAATTCAATATCAACTGGCATCGTCTTGAGAAATGATTGTACTTATTTGTTTGCTATTGGAGTGTTATGGATTATTTGATTCTCTACAAAGGAAGTTCACCCTTTGCAAGTCTATTAAATCATTTCTCAAGAGCTTGCTTGCTGCTGTTTAACCATAACATAATGTTCCTTTGTTTTCAGAGCAATGGATTTATCCAAACAAAAAGCCCTCAGATAATCATGGGGAAATTACCTATTGAGATTAATGATTTCAGGATTTTTATATTGACATGAATGCTGGGATTGCTGTGCCAGTACCACAGTGTTTATTAGCACAACACTGAAAGGTAATCTTAATTATTCACACTTCTAGGGTTGTCTCTGGGGAAATTACCACGAGACAGAAATATCTTATATGACTTGTCAGGAGTGAGAGAACCATTGTTAGTATTGCATTTTTAGATCCCACTCTGTGATTTCATCTATTCAAAAAATAAACAAAAGCGAGCCAAGATAATTGGGTGGGAATAGGGCCTTTTTGCCACTTAGGTACACACATTTTGCATGTGGAAAATCTACATTCTTGTATTGGTGTGCTTGCACTGGTTTCATATGTCAGTGGAGAAAGGGAATCTGGCAGGGTTTTAATTGGATGTGGCAATATTACATTTGTCTTATTCAAAATTAACTGGACAAAGATCACTCCTCTTGCAGAACACTGATCCATTCTATTGGCCAAGGGTGTGGAGAGTGAAGTGCTCTTATTCACACATGGCTTTACTACCCTAGAGTTTCATACTTCTGGAATTAGATCCTTTTTTTAAACTTAGAAAATAGCAAAAGAAAACATTGTATGTAAGCATGTTACTTCATTAATTTTATTCATGGATGTGAACCAAAATTTGAAGATCAAATACTTAATTTCATAGCTTTCAAATATGGTGCAAATTGCACAGAACTGGACGTCCACTCCTGGTTTCACAGAATGTTAGATCTGGCTGAGAATGTGAAATGAATTTCCAAAGTCAGATTCCTCCAAGATGAGATAAAAGATGACTTTTGGAAAGACGGTTTTCCCTTGGTCAACTTCCTGAATAAGAAAAGAGGTTTACATGGTATCTTTCTTTCTCATAAAAAAAATATATGGTGGGAATGTCTTTTAAAATGAGTAAGGGATTATTCTTAATGGGTCTAAAACATTTAAACACTGAACTCACTTCTGAACCCATTCTTGGAGAGCTACAAACCTAGTGTTCTTTATGTTTATTTCTCTGTTTATTTTTCTGTTCTCTCACTTAGTATTGCTATTGTTCATTGTGCATTTTCTTGACCTTGTAACAAATTGTCATGTTTTGTCTAATCAATCAATAAATGTTTATTTAAAAACACTGAAACAAAGAAACAAATAGAATGAGTATTCATTTCAAAAATGTATCAAAAATGCACACGCAGAGCTAGTATGGAATAGTAACTAGTTTGCATAAATGCAAATGCTATAGCAGCCCTTTGTACTTCACTATCCAATTACATAACATAGGCTTAACTGGAGACAATGAAAGAAAGAAGAGCACAGTGTCATGGTGATGTTTCAGGTAGAGATATTGCTGCAGTTTGTAAATTCCAGTTTTAAGGGTATGAATTGGTAGGGCACCCAATGGTCACTTTCAACATGAGGGCAGCTATTATGGTTCAGGTTTTCCCTTCGATTAGCTGCCTCTCTGCCTTCTTACGCTCCATAGCCTACTTATTTTGTTGCTGAAACGATCACTGTTGTAGTGGTTGGGTTGTAAGAAGAGAGCTTATCTCATTATCTCTGGCATGTAAGATACTACCAGGGAACCAGTTGGAAAATCCATTTGCTTGTCCTAACTAGAGTAGATCCACTAAATCAATGGGAACATGGTAAGCCAACACTTATAGAAGCTCCGTTAATTCGATGAATCTACTCAGGATGAGACTAACAACTGGATTTTTGCCTGTATGTTCTCCATAGATACTTGTTCTAACAATATTATTTGCCTGGGAGGAGGAGGGGATGAAATAAAATGAATCTAGATCTTTCTATTACCCATCCCATTACTGTATTGTCACTACAACAAAACAACAGAGGTGGGGGGCAAGGATGATAAACAGAAGGAGAATTGGAAAGAGAAAAATGGAGGATTACTGCAGCCGTCATATTCCTTTAGAGGCAGAGAACACTTTGGCCCTTTTCGCACGGGCTTTCTCTCGTGAAATAGCCCCGTGAGCCTCGCGGGAGTGGGAGCGTTGCTCTGCACGACGCACTCCCACTTCCGACGCACTCCCACTTCCAGCGCGCTCACGGGGCTGCAGCGGCACGATCGCGGTTTTTTTAATTTTTGCTTTGAAGCGAAAATCACCCGCGCTCGCGCAATGCTCCCGGCGCCCACGCGCACTTACCTCCTGTGCGGAGCGTCGGGGAGGCAGCCGGGTCGCGCTTCCTTCCCTCTGCCCCTGCAGAAGGAAGGGGCGGGGCACTAGCACGACGGACACGCCAGCCTCCTGCTTCACGGGGGGACAGACGCGCCAGCCTCCTGCTTCGCGAGGAGGGGCGGCTCGTGCGAGAAGCCTCCTCCGGGAGGCTGCTGCTTCCCCCTCGTTCCTTCGCCTGCAGAAGGAACGAGGGGGAAACGGCAGCCTCCCGGAGGAGGCTTCTCGTGCGAGCCGCCCTCCCCCCTCGCGTGAGAAGCCTCAATGCGAAAAGGGCCTTTCATGTCCTTTCTCTGACCCAGAGTGATGCATACCACTTTAAGAACTGGTGCTTGAATTTGCTTATTTCTCCTCTTCCCTCCTCTTTGCTTTTTGTTCTTGTTTCTGTAGACATACATATATTTTCTCTCTCTTCCCCTTTCTCTCTCTAGCCATCTAGCCATTCATCCACCCATAAATGGTTATAAATGTTAAAACTTCTCTGTAGAGTTTTTGGGCTGTAACAAGGGCACATAAGGAAGTTTAAAAACAAAATGCTACAACATAATTTAAAAAGAGTATTAAAACCACAGGCAGTTACAGTCTCATTTTTATTGATCTTGAAAAACATAAAGTCTATTATCTCATTAGATGGTTCCTAATAAAAATAAAATAAACTGTATGATGTTAGAAAATAGCCATATGAAGCATACTTTTACATGTAGTAAATTGATTGTACATAGACAATACACAAAAATTATATGGTTTCAAAGATTATATTCTTCCAGATAGGCCTGGCACCATTTTGAGGTCTATGGTTTTTGTTCCCACTGTCCTTAGTGGCATCTTAGGAAAGTTACAGAAGTCTTTTATGATGGACACTTCCTGCCTGTAGAATTTCCAATTGAGGCAACTCCAACTTCATATTGAGGACAACTTCATCGCCATTGTCCTTTGGCAGTCAAAGGGCTTTCTTCTTAAAAAGATCCTTTAAAAAGGCAATAAAGTTGGCTTTTGGAAGGAACTATTAACTGAGTGTGTGCTACTCTTTCTTTTATTAATATGCTCTTAATGGTGTTCTCAATTTACTGTACATTTTAGCTGTGTTTGTTTTATTTGATTTGAAGATTGTTTGGCACTTTGAATGTTGTTCATTGGAAGGACAGAATGCTATTCTTTGGAAGAAACATCGGGTATAATTTTGTAGGAACACCTTAAAGTATTTCAGAATATACAAATAAACTTCATACTTTTATTTTTATAAACACTCAGAAATGAATATTTTAAAAAATCAACTCTTTGCCCATGCCAACATTATTATTGAATAGATTTTCCTTATGTGAGGTGATTCAGTTATGAAGAAATGTACTCCTTTAGTTTCTTCTATTTTGACAGCAGTTGAAATCTTCCCCACATGTTTGAATGTTTAATGAGAAAATTCTGGTTAAACTTTTCATATGGAAATATCCTTACTGAGGTCAGTCCAGAAACTCTTTAACTTAAAAATGAGAGTAGAATAATAATGATTTTTTTATTATAAAAACAATTTGAATGTGGAAAAATCATATTCGTAAATAGGAAAATACAGATACTGCTGAATTACAAGCCCGGAGACATTTAAAACTGGAAAACTTGTGCCTTGGGAATGTAGACATTTTGTGCATAGGAAGACATCTCCACCCATTTAAAGCTGCTCTAGCATTGGGAGAGTAAGAAGGTTGAAGAGGTACTTAATCTTTCCTCAGTGCATTTTTTCCTTCAAAGACATCACACCCTTGAAATGTGGTCTTGTATCCTGAACATCTTAAAGCAGGGTTGGAAAACTTGTATCTCTCTGGATGTTGTTGGACCCATCAGCCCAGTTAGTATGATAAGTGTTGATGGATACTTCAAGTTGTAGTCCAATAGCATCTGGAGGCTAAGGTCTCCGTGTCAGTTGTCCAGTGAATCTTCCTGGGTTTTATTTCAGACTATCCAAGGTGCCAGACTTGCTTTGAGGATAGAGTCCAGAACCATGGCTAGCTCTTTCACAGTCTGGAATCCAGAGAAGATTCACTGGACCACCAACTTGGAAGCCAACAGCTGTCCCTGTCTGCAGAACTAGGGGTTCCCCAGCCCATATCTAAATTCTAATTTCACTGGCAGTATAGAATAGTATGGCTGCAATAAGTCAGCAAATGCTGTATTCCAGATCTTTTCCATTTACTACAGCTACTTCACTCCTCCTACCCTACAGTCTATAATTTCCTCCCCTGTGTAAGTCATTCCTTAGCTTACACTCACAATCTAAAGTCAAACTTGCCTTTAATCCCTCCACAGTCACATTTTCCTCAGTTTGTAGCTGCAAGAGCCAAGACTTTCCTTTTTTCAACAAAAAATTACAAGGTCTTGTAGGTTCAAGTTGTAACCTCTTTCAAGTTTTATGACAGAGTTTCTTTACTGCCTGTAGTCCATTTCTGACACCTCCTCCTCATAAGTAAACTCTATTTTTTTAAAGGACAATGTTTGAGTTGGAATGTTGCTTTAGGGTTCTTGGTCAGTCAGACTTGGCAGCCAGAATTTAAGTATCACTTGCAGGTTTTTTTTTACTGGCCAATGGGGAAGTAAGCCCTTCCAAGCAGATTGCTAAATTGCTCAAGTGGATTGCTAAATTACTCAAGATAAGTGGAGCAGAAAAGGAAACTGTCACAGCAGGGGTATCCATTAACAGTAAACAGTTAGAATCTAAGTCTAAGATGGGCACCCACCAGTTAACTGTCTAATCATTTCAATAGGAAGTGTCTGGGGCCTGAAAGAGCAAGGCAGTCTGGAGAACACTGCCCATTCTGGGAAATGCGAATAGTGTTTGTGCTGTCATATCAATTCTCATTCTGGGTCTAGATTTAGATTTGCAGATATCTTGGGTTACCAGTAGCCCATGATTTGAAAGGGGAGAGCCTTCAGTGGCAGGATTCTCCCCTCCACTAAGACCATTGGCTGCCAGTAGCAAGGGTATTAAGGTGTATCTGTCAAAGTAGCTAATTCCTTGATACTGGCTAATAAGTGCAACTTACTCTAAAAGGTTAACATATGAGAGTATGTACATTACACATAGCAATTAGATATCACTTTTGTAAGGGATGTCCCAGGACTCATTGCTGAAGAGTTCTAGCCCTCAGAGGAGTTAGAGCTCTTTCTAGCAGAAAATTTTAAGCATATCATCAAACTCTGAATCTGCATGCCATGGCAATTAACATGATGTTAAATCAATATCAATTCTCATTCTCATTGCTAAACCTGTGTGGCAATGTAGACTTGTTTTATAAGAGTAAGAGGAGGAAGGTGACATGTGGTAATGGTCATTAAATGTCAGGAGACTTAGGGCCAAAATCCATAAGAAGGGAGAGGGAATTTTGCAGTCTGCATGCATTCTTATATCTGGACATTGAAAGTTGCCACTCTCACTTTTAACTCAATTGCTTTTCTCATCTTTATGCATCAATGAAACCAAGAAATTTACTGGCTTGTTTCCCTACCCTTCACACCCAAAATGAAAGCAAATATTCTCCATGATCTGGTAGATTCTGTTCTAGAAACTAAATATTATTCATGGCACAACCACAGCCATGCACCAGGATAATTTCCCTGACCTCAAATGATAACCTAGAATCTGAGGATTCTAAATAAGCAGTAACTATTATAAATTCAAATGCCTGCCAGAAGTTTCCTTTCTAATTTTTCTACACCCATGGCAGAATTCCTTCCAATGCATTCTTCTTATTTTATTCTACAGTAAGCAAGCATCCCATTTTTCATCACTTCTGTGTTCTCCTGATTCTAAAATATAAAAGTTGCTTTTATCTTATATCCTGCAACTTTTTAATTGTAATTATTTGCATGATAAAACTCTCGTGTAGCATTACCAAATCATTTCTTTATCAATGCCTCCCTTTGTGGATATATCAGTGTCTAACTGATATAGTTGTGCTTTTAAAAAGTATTTTGTCTTGAACTAGATCTCACAATAAACAAAGAGAAATTTAACACTTGAAACTTATTCCTAGTGGGAACTGGTGGCTTATGTGTCAGTGGGTTGTGGATCCATTCTGTCTTTTAGTTCAGTTTAGTTCAGTTTAGTTTAAAGTAGTTATCCAAAGTGTTATAGCCTATTTTGGAGATAAGGTCCAGCATCTTAGATTTCTCCTGTAAAGTTCAAACTAAAAGAAAGAGCACATTCATTGCTCCACTGACATGGAAGCTACCACACACATACAAACACACATACATACTAAGGCCCTTGCCACACTATGCTGTGATCCTGTATTGTCCCATTGCAATCCTGGGAATACCATTGTTGGGATTGGGTCAGGACCTGAATGCTCCCCATCTGCAGTACAGCCAGGTTCTTCCTTGGCTCTACTGTGGACGGAAGTGCTTGATGGTGCTTTTGACCTTCCCACACGCCCACAGCTGACGAGATTGTTGCATGAAGGGAGGCCATTACCTGATTCTTTCCTGTAATGGTATACAGCACTATCATGACAGCTGAGGACACAACAGCAACAGGACTGCAACAGTGTCATACGATGACACATGTTACGGCCCAGCAGCAACACCTCCCTGTGTTGGGATGGCACCAGGTGTGGTAAGGGTTTAAGTCTTTGGTCACAACTTTACACACAGATATTACTTCTTTTGTTTGGCTCACACAGGCTCTCCTGGCTGATGGGAGACTTATTTTCCCATTCATAATGAAAGAAATTGTGGAGTCCTCCAATTACATTACTAAAACAACATCAACAAAGACATTATGACCATTTAAAAGGCTGAGGTCAAGTTGATGACTATAGTAAAGTTTGGTAGGATCTCATCTGGAGTATTGTGGACACAGTTCAAAAAATATAATGACAAGCTGGAATGTGTCCAGAGGAAGGTAAGGAAGATAATCATGGATCTGGAGACCAAATGTTATGTGGAGAGACTTAGGAAGTTTGGGTATGTTCAGTTAGCAGAAGGGAAGACTTGAGAGGTAACAGGATAACCATCTTTAAATATCTAAAGGAATGTCATGTAGAAGATGGAGTGAACTTGTTTTCTGCTGCTCCAGAGATCAGAAAATGAACCCAATGGGTTCAAACTGCAAGAAAAGAGATTCCAGCTAGACATTAGGAAGAACTTTTTTTACTATAAGAGCTGTTTGAAAGTCAAATAGACTGCATGGCAGGTGGTTGGATAAGATGGCCCTTGTGGTCTCTTCCAAATTTGTAATTCTATAATTCTATTATCTTAAGAGATATGTGAGGGGACTGTTGGTGTTAATCTTCCTATCTGAATGATATTTTTGTTCATAAGTTGAAAGCTCAGGGGACGAGAAGGTGGACTAGTAGGAACTACAGATAGATATAGGTTAGATGACAATCAGCAAAGAACCTCAATTCATGAGATAAGAGATAGGGGTGGGGGAACCCCACTTCTTTCAAAGGGTTCATCCTTTCAAAGGCTGATCTTTTCAAGCAATCAGCAAAAACAGAAGAAGTTGCTACATGTATGCAAGGGCAGGCAAAGTTGGAAACAAATTATGTCAGATGTTCAGGCAGTTGCTTCAAGGTTTCTTAGAAACCTTGTGATCCAAAATAAAACTAAGTTATTTCCCCTTGTTTGGAAACATGATGCAGAAGCTAAAAAGTTTACATTACAATGGACTAATTGTAATGCACCTCTTTACGACAAGGATGCCTGAAACGGTATGCCCTAGCTTCTGCCATTACATTATTGGTCCTATGGATATGTAGTCTGATTAGAGTCTGAGTCCTTCAAAG
This sequence comes from Ctenosaura bakeri, assembly GCA_948474755.1. Taxonomy (NCBI): domain Eukaryota; kingdom Metazoa; phylum Chordata; class Lepidosauria; order Squamata; family Iguanidae; genus Ctenosaura; species Ctenosaura bakeri. The sequence goes on from CAOLHI010000821.1 coordinate 254,917, forward strand.
TAACTGTACATCTTCCATGATTGCACCAGAATTACTTAGAAACAGATGTAAAATACTTAGCTATAAATATCTGCGCTGGACAAACTGAGACTCTGGGGATACATGTGCCCCTCATATGCTATTTTTGTGGTTCTCTGCCCCTCCTTATTCCCTGGGCTGCAGTTTTTCTGGGGGAAAAAGAATGGAAATTGCCTCTTCTTGAAGTCTCCATGGAAGGCAATTTAGCCTTTTAAACTGGTTACAGGGGGACCATGCACATACCTGATTTTTTTTTTTCAAAACCAGAAGTGAATTTTCAATCACTTCTGGCTTTATTTTTTCCTTCCCCCTAATCTTTTTGGAAACTTAAGACAGTCCATGCAGCCCCCAAGTCCCACTGCAGTTTCCCACAGCTTGTATACACGCATTGTAGATTTTACAGACTCTTTGGTGCACATGGTAAAGGACATACATCTTTTAGTCATAGTTTACATAACAATCATATTTGCAAGAACTATGTAAGGCATAGAGTCCTTCTACCATGAGTGTACTCACAACAATTAGTTACATCAAGGGGTTTTAGCTCGTGCAACCATGATTCATTGGTTTTAGACTCACTCTAAGGCCTTTTTTTGCACTTGGTGAAGAAATTGCCCCATTCTGGTACTCACCGGACTGGAGTGCTCCCTCGGCAGATCCAGGCTGGTCCAGAGCAGTGCATGGCCGCGCTACACACTGCTCCGGGGATGAAAATGGCGGCTTCCAGTTGGTGGAGGCTCTCCAGCCTAAAGTGGTGAACCGGTGAAGCTCGCCAGCCTAAAGTCTGCCCCTGGAAGATCTGCAGGCTCGCACTGGTGTGAGCCTGCAAATTTGCACCGGAGTGCGGCCATGGAGTGGCATGCTCCGTGCTGTTGAAAGACCTGTTTTAAGCGGTCTTTCAATAGTATGGAGAATGACCACTTTTGGTCATTCTGGAGCGGGCTGAAGTCCGGAACTACACAAAGTAATCCGGACCCAGTTCACTCCCAAGTGCAAACATCCTCGCTGGAGGACGCTCTGCACCGTTCTAAGAACAAAGTGCGGAAAAGGCCTAAATCTCTTTGTCATTTTCCTATGGGGAAAGTGAAGAAATTTCTAAATACTGGAGCTCATTCCACAAAATTCTGGAGTCTAATGGCAGTTCCACCACCTGGCTTTGAGAAGTTAAACAGTTACAAAGAGATTTTTGGGCAGTGGAGGGCAGTGCAGCTGAAGGAATGCATATCATATTCCGCACTACATTCTTATAGCGCGATTATTCCACTTTCAACATCCTATGGAATCCTGGGGTTTGCAGTTTCGGGAGGGGCTGGGCGCCCCCTCCCAAAACTGCAAACCCCAGGATTCCGTAGGATGTTGAAAGTGGAATAATCACGCTATAAGAGTGTAGTGTGGAAATGGCCATAAGCAAGAAGTGATGGCTAGTGGCTTTCATATCAGTGTGACTTGCTTTTTGTTATAGTTAAAACTTAAAAGAAGCTATGCAAGGTATTGAAAATTGTACTTGCAGAAGTATTACAGATGGAAATAATATTTGAAAATATTTGAAAATATTTGAAAAATGGTCAAAAAATTGGTTTCTCAAGCATCAGGAAATCATGATGAAAAGAATCCTTAAGCATGTGAAAATCTTTTCAAAGATGTTCTGAACATAATATATCTGTGAAGAAAAGGCTGTTTTTGAGCACTTTTTTGTGTGTGCAGACTGAGTTCTGAACCACCAATACATTTAGAGAACTGCATTTCTGACAGCCTTCTCACAGAAAGGAGAAAAATGTTAACATTATTTGTACTTGCCTGCAAAACAAAGTTTACAAAGATTTACATCCCTAAGAGATTTAAGGCAGCTGGATGTTTCTGGAAGCACCAAAGCCCTGTACTGTCCAGTTTCATATGCCAACAGCATAACCTCCAACTGTACCAATTGGCAGGGACAGTTCCAATTAATCCTCTGTAATCTCACTTTCCAGGTCTTTTTTAAACGTCCCAGATTCTTTCTCTTCCTCCACCTTTTCCCTTTTCTCCTTAGCTTATGTCTATTGCTGCAAACTGAGTTCAAAGTGTAAACATACTTTCTACTTAGTTAACTTAGTAGTGGGAAGAGGAGAGGAGAAGGAGGAATCTTGCCCTTCCTAGTAAGCTCAGCCAAAAGCAAACTGCTGCAGTCTTGTGTGTTCTTCGTCAGTAAAAACTTTTCCCATCTTGATCACACTCTTGCACATGTCCCAGTGTGCATCTGTGAAATGATTCCACTTGAACCTCAGGAAGAATTTCTTGATGGTCAGAGCTGTCTGGCAGTGGAATATGCTGCCTTGGAGTGTGGCAGAATCTCCTTCTTTGGAGGTTTTTAAGCAGAGGCTGGATGCCCATCTGTTGGGAGTGCTTTGACGTGGGTTCCTGCATGGCAGGGGGCTGGACTGGATGGCCCCTGTGGTCTCTTCTAGTTCTATGATTCTATGATTTTAAATGATGGAGGTACCTGAAGGCACCAGATCTGGTCTGATCTTGGAAGATAAGAAGACTTAGCCCTGGTTAGTACTTGGATGGGAGATTGCCAAGAAATGCTAGGTACTGTAGGCTATATTTCAAAGGAAGACAATGGAAAAGCACTTCTGAGTACTCATTGCCCAAAAAACCCTATGACATCCATAGGGTCATTTTCAGTCAACAGATGACTTGAAGGCAAACACACACACACACACACATACCCATGCCGCCCGGCTTCACAGTCTCCAAAATTGCTGACTACTAGCCCCCAGCATCTCACAATTGGTTTACGTGGATGTACCAAAAACTGAATCTTGAAAATTCTGCATACAATGCATATGGTTCCATAATGAGTCTGTTCCACAGATTAGTGGAATTTGGCCTTCCACTAATTCCTAACTATTTATTAGTAATTTGGTCTTCTGTGTTCTAAGGTTTATATGAGTTGTGTTCTTTTCTTCTGGTTCTGAGTGTGTGTGCCACCCCAAACACTGGAATAGTCAATTACATTCAAGTTCTTGAGTGACATTCAAATTATAGTAATGCTAAACTAGTCAAACCTACTTCACTTTTTGGACCCTGTTTTTCATATTGTAAAATAAATTTAAAGAAATCTATGCCGTGATTGACTAAAAATGGAGAAGGGAGTCAGGATCAGAGCTTCTGCATTTCATTACAGGTTCCTGTATCTTTCTTTTCTGAAATCCAAAGCCAGGCAGTGTATGAGATTAAATTAATATGAAATGTGCTAGCATTCAATGGCCTAGATCCAGCATTACGAATACCACCTTTGAGGTCCTCTGCCCATTCTGTCTTTTCTGTATGGTTGGCTACCTGGAAACATCACAGGAGTATTTCGGCAAAACAAATTAATTCCTCCCCTCCACCTAAATTCCAGCAGAAGCTCATTCAGCAGACTCCTCTGTCCACCAAACAAAGAAATTGGTAAGCGAAGTTAGCAGAGCAAGCTCAGAGAAAGCACCTTGCTGTTTTAATTGTTGATCAGCATGCTACAGAGCTGCACTGCATCCAATCAATGTTGCTTCCAGAAATAACCCTTTTTGAAAGACAAATTAGAATGCTTCTGCTTTCAGTTTACAGCCCAACGTAGAAGGGCAGCAGGGGGTGTTGAAAAGATTGATCATTATGCATTTCTTCCTGAAATTATCAGGGCCATTCAGTTTCTAACAGCCTGCCTTACCATCCTTTCCGTTGTCATTAGTATCACCTGGGTACAAGAAGCAGCATTGCAGAGCCTCTCTGTCCAGCAATCCTTTTACCCCTTTGGGGTGAGTTGGGTCTTAGATGGGTTTAGGAATCTTTGTTAGCATCATGGACAACCATTAACAGTTGCTAACAATGGCATGGATAGATTTAATTTGTGTTAGATACCCCCCTTTTTAAATTACCTTGGTGCTTTAAGGCTGAGAAAAGATCATGAAGGTTGAGAACAGGTTGGGGAAGTGAATTTTTCCTCTATTACTGATCTGACGGAAGAGTTCTCATAGCTGTGGGGAATAGAAATGGGTCATACCGGCAGACTTTTTTTTTATTTGCTTCCATACTATGTATCCCTTAGAAGCCTGTCTTTCATCAGCCTCGCCTGGGGAGAGGAGGTGTGCATGCCATCCTGGGGATCCCCTAGCCAACCATGGAGAATTTCATTACCGGCCATGGATAGTCTTGATAAAATTAATTGTTTGTGACCCAATTCTACCATTGTTTGGGAGGGATGTTGGAACCCATCAGCAAAAGTGCTGGAATGCTTTTCTGCTGTATACTGAACACTGTATTATTTACCACCAATAAAGCTTACCTTATAGCAGTAAAGTGTGTCAGCATTCAATACAAAATGAAGTGTTGGGGATGCCTGGAATCACACTCAATTCCAGAACAGAACACTTCTAAATAACCTCAGATACTCATGTTGATTTTCAAGGCACTCTCTTCCCCTTCCTATTTTTCTTCTCTTCTTGCAACATGTAGTTCTGCTGGTCATGATAACAAACCATTGTTATATCACGCAATAAATGAAGTGCATGTCCCCATCAGGGCAGTCCCCATAATGACACCCCAAGGAGAATCCAGAACTTCAGATCTCTTTGTTGATCTAAATGTTTTTTTAAAAAAGCATTTGTAGTAGTTTTCATCTCTACTCAGAACAGGCCTTTTGTAAAGCTAATAGGTACTATCTACTCAAGATCAAGGCACCTGAAAATACTTTACATTGCAAAAGGGTAAGCTCATCACAACGCATTATTGTGGGAAAAATCAATTTCCCCTCCAGTTATTGTGAGGTTTACACCTAAACTCAAACAGAACAAGGGGTGTGGCAAATGATGTCATCATTCCTACTAAACAAAAATCCTAAGCTTTGATCTTAGAGTCCTGGATCCACTACAACACCGCTAATAAGTAGACAGGGGCTTTTTAATACCACCTTTGTCCAATATATAAAAGTCAAAGTTTGTCTGTGTCAGGCAAAGACCTCCTATGATTGGCTGTGTCAGGCAAAGACTTCATATGATCGGCTGCCTAAGAAGATTCTATGGAATCCTGGGGTTTGCAGTTTAGGGAGGAACCTTTAGAATTCTCAGCCAGAGAACTCATGTGCCTCAGTCAACTGTTTCCATGACTACTTTGAAGAGAGAAACCACCAAATGTGGTCATAAGTAGGGGTGGAACATTGCAAGTGGAGGAACAGGGTACCACACTAGGTCTAACACTGTCTCCTAGTCATTTATGTCAATCCATAATGATTTCTTTGAACACAACCAGCTGTGCGTTTGCACTCTTTTTCAGCCTTTCCTCACAAAACTGGGAATGATAGAAATTGTGTATGGAGGGCATCCGTTTGGAGAAAATGGGTCTTAGAGAAAGAGAAATGGGCACTATGGGCAGATTCATACTCTGCTGTTCTTCTTTAAATATGCTCAACCAGCCAAAACAATACACATACTCGCTACCATGCGCACTTTCTTTTCTCAAATGCTCCCTAAGACCACAACAATCTTGTCCCAAAGCAAGCAAGCAAACAAACAAACACAGATTTCTCTTTTATGCTGTGCACAAATTTGTGAGTTTCATGAGCTTGTCCAGCTGCCAGGAAGCTAGAGAATAAAACTGGAAAAGTATATTTTGTGGAGTATAGTTCCCAGAGTCTTCCAGCAAGCATGGCCATTGCTGATATTGGTCTGGGGGCTTCTGGAAGTTGTAGGTTCTGGTTGGGGGATTTTGAAAACTTTCTGAAGGCTTCTAGTACATTTCCAGCCATTACTGTGGAACAGTGTTTCTCATTATTCAGGTCTCTTAATAAACTGATTATTGAACAGTCAGACCAGGTGAATCAAAACAGACAAAGTAATGACAAATAATTACATTTTGTGATTATGCTGGCAAGACATTGCTTCTGAAATACATTTACTACCAATTTTTTGTCTATATGCTTGATGAGTGACTCACCACAATTTCTGAACCATCAGGAAGATTGTTTTTTCCCTCCTGAAATTCAGCTTGGCTTTTGCCTTGTTTGTTTCCATATCATTATTCTAGCTAGTCTTCTGTTCCCCTTTCTGCTTGTTTTCCTCAAATAATTGCAGCCTGCTGCTCTGTATGCCCTATTAGCTGTTTAGCACAGCAAGCTTTTAATCCTTCCAAAGAAATCAGCCCTTCTAGATTAAGATAACTGTAATATGAAAGAAAGAAAAAACCCAACATCTAGTTATATTGTGTATAGAAATGAATATAAATAGTGAAGTAAGATAATACTACTTAATACTGTGTGAGAGATATGCCAAGGCTTAATAGATGTAAACTCTCCTCGCTCTCACATACCTCTCTTGCTTTTAAATCAAGACAAAAACAAAATGGCCATTTAAAGAAGATGTGAATTTGCTGAGATATAGGTATAGGCACCACCACTTCCAAAGGTGACATAAATCTATGAAAGATTAATTAGTTAGTGATAGCTATCCTTGTCATTCTTACATTTCTTTAGCCTACTTATGCTTCAGTGTTACTTGCAACCTATTCTGTTCACACTCTGTCACTTTTAATCATTAGACATAAACTAGGCTTACACCACACATTTATTTCCATGTCTTAGACAGTGGAGCAGTGTTACAACAATGTTTGATATTTCTGTCCTTGTCTCAATTTCTCTTGCTAGCTGGGTCCCCCCCCCAGATTTGCCACACAATAGCACAAAAAGAAAGAAAAAACTGTAACAAACCAAAAAATTCTGCAATAGTTCACAGTTGCCTCCAAACTGAACCTGCTTTGCTTATATTGAAACAGAATAGACGCCCGATTTGTTTTTAGTATAATGTGAATATACAGTATATGTTTCAGTATAATGTGAATATATAGACTCTACATTCTGCCAGGATCCAACGGTCCATGGTTTGAATTCTACTTCTGACATGAGCACCATTGATGTCCATAAGCAAGCTACCATGTGGCCCAACTATTCCCATTTACTAAGGAACAATCATCTGCTTGCAATTGCAATAAACAATAGCGGTCATATATCAAGGGTACTACTCTTGTGGAATACCACTTATTGGAATAGAGTGGAATACCACTCATATATCAAGAGGGGGACAGGACGGCTTCCAATAGACATACCCTCTCATACCCACCACACCACTGTATTTTTGTTGCTTTTGAGAAGGGGTTTGTATCTCAAAGATAGACAGACAGACAGACAGACAGACAGACAGACAGATAGAGTACAAGAGAAGAGCTACCCCATGTGACAGTGTAAGGGAGCCCCTGGGCTAGGCACTTTGAATTTGAAAGTGTGTATGTGTGAATGAGTATTTCTGATTTTATCCCTCTTTTCCTTCTCTTGTTATCACTGGTATAAATGTGCTACACCCAGTATTCTACTTCCACTACATAAAGTATACTAAGTATATTTAAGTACATAACCCCCTCCTGCCCAATACCCCTCCTGAACCTGATAGAAACATCATTAATCTGTTCTCCAATTGCCAGCAGAATGGACCATCTTCTCTTCGTGCAGCTGATGCCCAGTAAAGTAGGTATGTGTGTGGAAGCTATTAACATGGCAATAATTACACAATTGCAACTAAGGCCGTTTCTGCACTACACTGTTACGGTGCTAGGTGGAATAATACCACTATAACAGTGTAGTGTGGAAATAGCCTCTGTAGTAATTGGGAATACAAAACAGTTATGAATAGCTAAATCTGAATAGCTGTTCTGAATTTATAATTACTGCTTAGTTATGGCTGTAACACTATTGCCATGACCATAACACCCTCAATGACTTGGCATCTGTTGCATGGGGTCAAGGAGATGCATTTTGCTGGTGACTGGAGGGTGAATGGATGATTTTTTCATCAGGTTTGGACAAGGAGGGGGTCGGGCCAGGAGAAGATACTTTGTTAAGTATACTTTACTAAGTGGTTGATGTAAAATACTGGCCTTAACTATTAACAAAATTCAGTAAGCACAAACACTTAAATGTATCCTTAGGAGTCAACACTCACTTTAGGGCCTATCCAGGAATGAAACCTCCCTATGTCCATTAGACAAGAACCTAGAGTGGCTACTTGATAGGGTTAAGCTACTTTACATACCATAACACTCTACATGAAGGGCCATGAGAGAACTTTTGAATGGTTGGAAGTGGAGTACAACTGTGCCTGCACAAAGACTATGGGCCTTTCCACACTACATTGTTATAGTGCTATTATTTCATTTTCAACATCCAAGAGCTCTCTGGCTGAGAATTCCAAATGCCCCTCCCGAAACTGCAAACTCCAGGATTCCATAGGATGTTGAAAGTGGAATAATAGTGCTATAACAGTCTAGTGCAGAAATGGCCCAAGTCTGGCTTAAAGAAGGGGATGTAGACTGTACAATCAAGAGTTAGTAGGCAAACAAGTCATTGGAAGAATCATCACCATGAAGGGAAGAGGTATTTCTACATAAAGTTCAGTTATTATTTCTACATTTGCTTCTGTGTCAATAAATTGTCACCTGCAAATTTCATGCAAATTTGTGTTCTTTTTTTTATCATATTTCTTTGATGATCCACTTCTTTTTCTGAGAAGTACAAGTGGCTACTCTAATCATAGTATAGTATCTGTCCATACCGATAAGGGATGGCAACTGTGCCAGATCTAATATTCTTCCCCAGGACACTCCAAAAGCAGCATGAGCTTGCCAATAACACTGAAAAAACCTAACACACAACCAAACAAAACTAGAAGTGGGAAACAGGATAAGGCCATTGAGGGTTTTCAAAAATGCACCAATTTGCAGGGGTGGGGGGATGGGTCCTCAAAAATGGCCTTTGGGAGCTACATGTGGTCCATAGGCCATGATCCCCTGACCTGTGGCTTACAGAGTGTCTCTTGGGCCAGTCAAACATATTTTAAAGGTTCCTTTTCTGTGCAGTTGCAGTTGCTTCCTGCCCTTTCCATCTCCTGCTCATCTGAACAGCAGTGACAACATCTGCCCTCCTTCTTGAAGTAAATCTCCCACTGTCTGCTTTTGCTCCATCTCCCACCTACCTGTTTGTTTGGCAGCTATTGCGCTTTCTTTCCAATCCTGCTGCACAAAACCTGCAAGATGAGAACCATGTTTTTAACAGAGCATGGTACCCTGGGCAGGGGACTGTAAAATTAAGGCAGCAGTAGCACCTCAGCTCCCATGTGAAGCAGCATGAGAACTTGGGTTGCAATCAGTAACAGCTAATCTAATATATAAAAGTCAAAGTTTGTCTGTTTGTGTCAGGTGAAGACCTCATATGATTGGCTGCCTGAGAAGATTCTATGGAATCATGTGGTTTGCAGTTTAGTGGGGGGGGAGCCTTTAGAATTCTCAGTCAGAGAGCTCTTTGGCCTCAGTCCACTGTATCTGTCTTGAATAAGCCAGTTGCTATGGAGATGAGGCCTAGCAGCAAGGAGGAGGGCAGTGCATTCCCTCAGGAACCCAGCCTCTGCATGTTAACAGTGATGTATTTAAGTCTATTACTTCAAGTCTCAAGTCTGGGAGCCAACTCCATACCCCAAGCAGAGTTGGAGCTCCACATTTGTGATTCTGACATCTGCAGCTTCGGGAGTGAGGAATAGGATCCTTCTTACTCCCCATTACTAAAGCTTCAAAAGCTTGAGAGGGAAAGATCCTTCCGCCTCAAGCCTGTTGCCTAACACATTTACTGTTCCCCTTTGGGAAATGCAGCCAGTACTCTGGGGGCAAGTCTTGTCTTCTGCTCTTAGGAAAAGTTTTAGAAGGCTCCTCCAATATGCAGCAGAGACATGCTGCTGAGCAGACCTCAAGCCCATTGCCTAACCCATTTGCTGTTTGCTGAGAAATGCACTCACACTTTTGGGCTTGAGACAGATTGTCATGTGACCAGTAAGCAAAAAGAGACAGAAGCATTGTTCAAAGTTGTAAAGTTTCTGGATGAATATGTTATGTTACTGAACCAAAGGCAGCAAGTCAGTTACTAAAAGTAGACAAGTCTTGAGTTGAGTCGAGTCAGTACATCAGTTGCCTAGTCAAGTCCAAGTCAAATCACTGAAGTGACTTAAGTGTGACTTGAGTCCGAGTCAGTCGACTCGAGTCTACATCACTGCATGTTAATAACTCTGGATACAGATTGGATTGGGGAATATGGGGAATAGTTACAGGTACTGGGCAAGACAGTTTGGGGAATTAGAAACACAGGATCTCAAATCTTTCTAACAAGTATTACCTTTGAGAAAATAAGATCCTGGGCAACGCCAGGTATATATGCAAGTGCCTTATAAAACTTGTTAGCCTTTTGGGCACCACAACACCCTCTTGTTTTCACTGCAATAGATTAACATAGATACCTCTCAGAAAAAAAAGTGGAAAGGTTCCCTTTTTGTAAGAATGATTGATTATATATATGAGATTTAAAAACAATCAGCACTCCTGACAAGTATTTTTCTATCTGTCTATCTATCTATCATCTGTCTATCTATCTATCATCTGTCTATCTATCATTTATCTATCTATCTATCTATCTATCTATCTATCTATCTATCTATCTATCTATCTATCTATCTATTTTACTGAGTGAGTATCAAACTTTATAAATTAGCAAAATGTTTCTGACTCTGTGGTCTTTAATTGCTGGGGGGGGAAGCTGCATCAAAAGCATCAAAGCAAGTAACAATCCAATGTGACAGACTTGTGTTTCCTTTTTAACACTACTGGCTAATATTTTATTTCCATTTCTCAAAATAAATCCCTCCTATACCTCTGTCTTCCCCATAGCTTCTGTTTTTTCTTGCTTTCCCAGGGTTCAATGGGATCCTAACAAATGCAAATACATACATCTCTTCTGCATATTGACTCAGGTCTAAGACTCATTTGTCTTAGTAGGTTATATGTTGGAATAAAGGGCTGAAATGCTATATTAGGGTTACTATACATCCTCCTTTCCACAGACATTTCTACTTTTTTAGAGTTAAAATTTCTGTTCAGGCAGATTTTTAAAATGCTCAAGGATTTCTAAAATATACACTGCAGATTCAGACATCCTGCGTCACCTCATGCTTCTTCCTCATTGCTGTCTTGCCAACTCCATCAATAGTTCCACTAGGAGAAGGGATGGAGACCAGCCTGGTGGAGCACCCAGAGACAGAGTCAGAGATAGATAGATAGATAAATACAGAGAGAGAGAGAGAGAGAGAGAGAGACGCCATGAAGGCATGACTCAGAGGTGAGAGATGGAGAAGGGAGACAAACTCAGAAGGGAAAGATGAGCTAACCAAAGGAAGCAAATGAGGGAGACTCTGGCTTCATGGAGGCAATGGATCAGGGTGGCTTGGTGGAGGAGGTCAGGTGGCAGGGAAGGAGGTCAGGTGGCAGGGAAGGAGGAAAGGGAGGACAAAATTGTTGTTATTTAAATACAATGAAGGTTAGGAATATTATTGGCAGCAATTATCACAGGTTATATAGTATGGCTATTTAAGGTGAGAGTTGTCATAGCTATTGGTGGTTTAAATCAATCAGTCAGTGAATATGTCCTCTATTTTCCTTTCCAAAAATGGGAACTCTGTGCTGTACCATATACCCAAGATAAAGAAATACAGAAATAATCCTTCCAAAAGGACTTCATTTCATTTTGAAGATGAAACAACTGCTCTATGAAACTATTTAACACTACTTTCACTAGTTTGTTCTGTGGCATTTTCTCCTTATACATCCCAATACTTTGGCTCTGTTAATTCTTTGCAGTATATGCTGGTACCTGTTTTGAACAAACAGGCTAGATTTACTTCCTCCAGTTGCAACATTTACCTGAGAAAGGGTCACTGACAATACTTCACTCCTCTGCTAAACATCAAGAGGCAACCATAATTTCTCACAAAATAGTGGGTTTGTCCTTTTGGCATCCTAACTCCAGTTCCAGAGGCACTAGCAATCCTGAGTGATACTCTGCAGAATGCCTAGAAGTGCAATATGATCAAACTAACCCAAGAATGTGACAGCCTTGTGCAAGGGAGCTGCAACCTGTTTGCAAAAAATGAATTGCCACTCCTGGGAGGCTTAGTAAAATTACAGTCTGGATGGATCAAGGACCTTTCCTCCTGCCAGCTTTTTGGGCACTGCACACAGGCCCAAGGCTGCTTCTTTCCCCCATCCTTGTGTAGGTAAACTCAGTGTACTGAAGTCGTTAGAGTGTTAGTTTAGGATTTCAGAGACCCAAGTCACTGTAAAGCACAGTGATAAAACTTAAAATCTAAACATACAGAAAAATAGAGAGCACTAAGAAATTTCTTGTACCAGGGTTCATTGCTATATTTCAGCTTTTATCACATTACACCAGAGCTCTGTATCTGCAAAAAAGCTCACCACAGTACAAATAGGAGCTTTAAATCTTTTTTCCTTTCCTGCAAATGTTATTTTTGCTATCTTGACAAATGAAAATAAATGTGTTGCAACTTTCTTTTGGATAGTTGTTGAAACAATTTCAGGTGGATACAGAAAACTATTTGCCACAGGTTTTACTATGCATTTGTATATTATCATGGTAAAATTCTTTTGAAGACTCAAGGGGCTGATAACAGACAATTAAGCTAGCCCAGGCTGAGGGAGCATTTCCTAGTGTCAGTTGACTTTGTTCGAAGTTTTGGAGTATTTGCATGTCTGTTCAGAAGCAAATCCCACTGAGTTCAATGAGATCTAATCTCTTGAGATCTAGTGGGACTTGAGTTCAATGGGACCTAACCCAACTGAAGTGTATGCAGGACTGCAGTCCTGTTTTAGTATTATCTAAGAGGGAAAGGAGTGTAAGGCCCTTTCCGCATGTGGGAAAGGAACCGTGCAAAAACGGGACTCACTGGACTTCTTCAGCGTCTGGGCGAGTTCGTCAGGATGAGGAGCAGTGCGAGCTTGTCACTCCACACTGCTCCGGCATCCAAAATGGTGGAGCCCAGTTGGTGGAAGCTCTCCACCAACCAGAGAAGCTCACCAGCCTAAAGCTCGCCCCTGGCAGATCTGCAGGCATGCACTAGTGCGCGCCTGCAAATCTGCACTGGAGCACTGTGACGGAGCGACATGGGGTTGCGTGCTCCGTGCTTTTTAAAAACTTCTTAAAAGAGGTTTTTAAAAAGCACGCTGCGTGACCAGTTCCGGTCACTCTGTAGCGGACTGAGGTGTGGAACTACGAAAAGTAGTCCACCCCAGTCCACTCCACAGTGCAGAAGACCTCTGTCGGAGGTCATTCAGCACCGTTTTAATAGGACCATGCGGAAAGGGCCTGAGTCTCAGTTTTGGTTTCCTTTTATGGAAAAAGTAATGAAATAAATATAATCTAACAAGAGTTTCACTGTGCAATCTATGACCTTGAGAAAGTCCAAAGGTAAAGTGTAATGCATAACTAGAAATGCAGATTGTATCAATATCATAAGTCTATGGAAGCTAAAGAGCAGAGACTATCTGTACAGTCTAGATAGTATGATTTCATTAGGGATGAATTTCAACAAGATCAGCTATGCCAGCAGTGATATTCCAGGTTGCTGGCAACAGTTTCAGCTGCTTTGATATAGAAATGGATTCTAAATTAATTGCATTTACTAGCTTGACAGGATCTAATATTTGGGCTGCTAAATTAATATTTCCCTCCTTTTCTTCCACATCTTCTACATGAGATGTTTACACAGGAAGACTAGACTGAGTGAAAATACATAGTCTTCCTTCTGCCTTGGTGACAAAGTATGAGGAAAGGGTCTTGTGTACAATTAAACAGAATTAAGCCCTACTGAATGTGATGAGACTCACTTCTGAGTAAACTTCAGTTGCTTCCAGAGATGTAGCTACAGTTAAACTTTGGGACTGAATATCAGCTCTCTTATACATCCCACTCTGTCTCTCACATCCACAATATGAACATAGAAAGCAATATGAACATAGAAAGCTGCCTTATACTGAGTCAGAAACTTGTTCCATCCGCACCTGTGTTGTCATCTCTGACTGGCACTGGCTTTCTAGGTATTAGGTGGGATTTGTTGGATGTCTATAGTAGTTTCCAATTCAAGTATGAAGTAACACTTGTTACCCTAAGAAGTGGGGGACCTTTTGGGGTAACAAGTGCTGTTACACTTGTTACAAGGCTAGCATCTCCTTTGGGGAATTTGGGGAATTATAGCTCAAAGGAGCCCTGAGAGAGGAGGTAACAGCAGGCTCTTTTCACCTGTGTATACCAGTACTACCTGTAGAGAGGACTCCAGTGAAAAGTTAAACAGATTGTTTTATTTGGACTTAACAAACACACAAGAAATCAGACACTCTTAAGAACCACACAAAGCTATCAGAAAGTGATAGGTTGAATAGAGAGAGATTGAGTGGAAAGGATGATAATTGCCAGTCCTAAATCAGAGGGTCAAAGCAGAGTGGATCAGACAGTTTCTGAGGGTAGCACAGAGGGACAGGAGTCTGTGGTACCACATGCAGCATAATACACCCAACGGACTACAATTTGCCTTGGGCTGAAGCTGGGGTATATATATCCTATTTCCTACCCTGAAGGAGAGTGCATGGACAAAACAGTAATGGCTTTCTCACAGAGTTGACAGAGGAGTATGGAATGGGCTGATTTTCTTAACTCTAGGTGACAAAACGTTGATGGGAGTCATGACAATCTCTTAATGACTGGTTGGATATAGTGGGGGGTCTTAGGAAAAAAACTCCCTAGGATGACATCTCTGGCTGATCTCTGATTGTGTTACCTGGATAGTTTTGCCTTCTGTTTTTCTCAGGAGTGCTTGTAGTCTGCAGTTTTGAAAAGATTATCACAAACCTATTAGCACTGGGCTTCTCAACCTAATCATCTCTGAATGTATGACCTGACCATGTCTGAGGTCATCCTGACCTGGCAACATGCTTACAGCCATTGCTCTTTCAAACATGTGTTTTGTCCATAAATATGCCCAGTTATGAAAACAGTACATACCACAGAGTAGCGGTATATGGTGTGGTAACACACTAACCCTTCTTAGGCCCTTTTCACATCTTACCTTTTTCCATGATGGGGGAGGGTGTCTCATGCGAGAAGCCTCCTTCGCAACGCTGCTGCTTCCCCCTCCTTCCTTCCATGGGGTGCTTCCTGATTACGCGACTGTCGCATGAGCGCCCCGACCCTTCCTTCCACAAGGCACTGTGGGAGCTATAGGCTGCGCGGGGAAAGGAAGCGCTTCCCGCCCAGCTCGCCGACACACCGCACGAAGGTAAGTGCGCGAGGGCGGTGCGAGCGTTGCGCGAGCGCGGGGCATTTTCGGCTTCAAGCTGAAAATCAAAAAATACACCTGGGCCCCGCGTCAGCCTTGTGAGCGCCGCGTAAGTGGGAGTGCATTGTGTGCAGCGGCGCTCCCATTTGCACGGCGCTCAAGGGGCACTCGTGCAAAAAAAAAAAAAGTGCGAAAAGGGCCTTAGTTTCCAAAATCAGATGAGATTGAGTGTGTTCCCAGTGGTATAGAGAACTATACAGAAAATGACAGGTGATGGGGGAAAATGACTAGTAGACCAAACATCAGTACTGACATGGACATGCTGGAGCTCACCAGGGCTAATTACTCTTGTTGCAACATCCTTTCTCCTTCTTCTCCTTCTCTTTCTCCTTCTCTTTCATCTTCCTTTTAAATATGTCTTAAGACAGGGACAGCTAGATGGGCTCATTTTATCATTTTTACTGATATTTTGAAAATATCCGTAACTATGGAAAATACTACTTATTTGCAAATAAATTAGCATGAGGCTGGGAATCTTGATTGCATTCTTATAGCCATGATGGTGTTAAGATTTTAAAAGGGTTTTAAATGCAAAAGTGCACATGCTCAGAGTACTGCTCTCCCTCTGTCCTAAAAATATCAGGGTTTGTAAACAGTTTTTGCTTATTTGTTCCAACATAGGGGTGAGAAATGTGCTGTCTGAGCACTGCTCCAAGCCCTCAAAGCCATTTTGTGACCCAACAGCCCCCAAATGTTGCCCTCCAGTGATCCAGGCACCAGGGCAATTTTCCTATATTTTGCCTTCCCAGGCTGTTTTAGACCTGAGAAGAACCATTTTGTTCCCAACAGGAAATGACTTAAAAGTTAACCTTTTTTTTTGCAAAAATATATTTGGGTTCCCCTGGGGTGGCTAATGTGCCCCCAACTCACAACAATTATCAAACCCTGCTGTAATATATAAGGAGCTGGGGGACAAATGAGAACGGTAAGTTTTGTCCTTCATAATTGAATTAATGCATTTGTCAACCTCTCTCTATCCTCTGCCAACAAAACAATGAAGTTCAGGGTCTAAAATTCAATGGAGTTTAGAAAACTTACTGTTCTAGACCACAAGACCCAGGATCCCCCAGAGATTTATGGGATTTGTAGTCCAGAAAATGTTTCAGCTCTGAAAATCATTTAGGTATGCCACTGATTGGTTCAAGCTGTAAGGATCTGTCTCTCCTTTTCATACTCTCAAAGGCAGTCTTTGTTCTAGTCTCATGGATATTTCTTTGTGACAAAGTTCCATTGCCGCAAACACAAGACAGTAACATGAAAAGATTTTGTTTCAGTGTGGAAACTTGTGAGAAAACCTATCTTCATTGTGGTGTGCTGTGAGCACAGACCCAAGCATAGTACAACACTGAAAGAATTGTTGCAAAATCACTGCGCTAGATTTTATTAAAGTGACTTCTAGTTTTGTGATTAAAAGTTTCTGATATCAGGAAAATACAGTACAATCTTATCACTAGTCATTTTCTATGCTAGTTATGTGCAGAGCTGGCTATTCACATATAAAAATGATATCAAGAAGCTAACTGTTGATTTCTATCTCACACAAAGCAACATTTAGCATTTACTCTCAAGCTCAGATAGTCCTCATAATAGCCTGGATTATATCAACACAATTTTACAAACCAGGAACATTAATTTAAAATAGTTTAGGTTCTATGTTTTAATTTAAGATGTTTAGAGGAAGCTTAAGCAGGAAACCCTCAGCTAAAGTGTCAGAAAGACAAATGGAAATTGTCATATCATTGATTATATGTGTGGTGGTAATGTCTATGGCCCTTTTCGCACCTTACCTTCATCGTGGTGGTGGTGGGCGGCGCTGACACGAGCAGTCATTTGCGCAAGCCGCTCACGGCAGCCCTTCTGCCTCCTGCAGCTGTTTGCTGTTTGCACGAGCATCGCGCAAATGCCCCACCCCTTCCTTCCGCAGCACAGCCTGGGAGCTGTAGGCTGCACTGGGGGAGGAAGCGTGACCGGCCCACTCATCTGACGCACCGTATGGCAGGTAAGTGTGTGAGGGCCCCGGGAGCATTGCGCGACCGCGCAGTATTTTCGGCTCCCAGCTGAAAATAATAAAATACACGTGCATCCCACTTTAGGCTCGTGAGTGTCACGTGAATGGGAGTGCGTTGTACGGACCGATGCTCCCATTCATGCGACGCTAGAGGCCCTCTCGCAACAGAAACTGCGTGCGAAAAGGGCCTATGTCTATTAAGATAAATATTTAATATTCAGATTACTGAATATCAGCAGAAGAAAATGTGTGAAATGGGACTTTTGGATAAGTACTTCTTTTAGATTTGAAATCAATTTGGACACAGATTTGAAATTTGCCAGAATTTCAAAATGAAAACCCAGAATTATTTTTTTAAAACTCTATGCATTTACACATTTTACCTTAAGTAAACAAAAGTCATCCAGCTAAAAGTAAGCTAAGCTAAAGTCTAATAGATGCTAATGGCCAAGATAAACTTTCAGTTCTCCTTTGCTTAAATCAAATTTTAGTTGACTTATCCCCTTAAGCTGCAGTAGTTGTTGGTTAAATCTAAGGCAATAAGGTTAAATCAATCATTTTCAATCAATCACTTTATTTAGATCCCACCTTTCTTGTAAAGGTAGGCCTCATGGCAGTTCAATGTTAAATATTAACTTCTTATATTATGATCTTCATAAAAGCTCTAGCACAGGGATGGGACCCAACATGGCAGTACCTTCCAGTGGTGGTGGTATTTCATGTTCTCAGAAGGGAAGGAGCTATACCGACAGTAGGTTTGGTATTGGTAGATTCTCCCATGTCAGACAGGCTTTGCTGAAGGACCAGGCTAAATGTTTCAAATGTTACCTTAGTGTAGGGATGGAAATAATATTTGAAAATATTTGGATAGATGGTCAAAAATGTGTTTCTTGAGTGTCAGAAAACCCAGATGTGGAGGATCCTAGAGAGGCAAGAATCTTTGCATTTTGGAACTTATTCTGTGTGAAAAACACACGTGGCTTTTTTGTTTTGTGCAGAAAGCAGCATTTTCTACACAGAAAATAATGTTTCTATGCAGAAAAAGTAATTTTTTTTCTATGCACAAAACTTGTTTTTGGTGCAGAAATACAGAAAATAACAATTAAAAATGCTGTTTTCTGTATAGGATACCTGGTTTCTGTCCAGAAATGTTGTCTTCTGTGCATAAAATGCTGATCAGAATCCTCTTGGGGCATTGTTTCTTCGTAAGTGGACTTACATCTGCAGGAATTTGAATTGTGTTGTACAGCGCCCATATCTGGTAGATGACTGCTGCTATATAGAAGAACCAGCACAGTGCTCGATGCACATTGGTCATTGATGCATAATGGGACTGTTGAACAATGGAACAGATGAGCATTGCATTAGTCCCAATGTGCCTTGGGCATTAATACATACCAATCAGTCTTTCTGATGTCCTGTTATGTATCTTTACAATTCTGTAACCAGGTTTCTGCTACTTAGCAAGGTATGTGCAGAGTGATGTTACATAAAAGTCCATATAGGATTCCAGTGGGGTTTTTTTTGTGCACAAAAAAACCCCCACATTCCTCCCCCCAGAGTAAGTCTTGAATATAGTGTGCAATCAATTCAGGGTTGTTGTTTTTTTTGTTTTTAATTGCTGGAAAAAATCACTTGTACAGTAAATGGTCTGAGAGTTCCTGGTTGAAAAATTTCTTGAAAAAGGTCTGAAGAGTAAATATAGGATAAAATGTATCAGGCTTTTCTACTAATATGACAATCATCTTTTGAGCATCTTGAGATGCGTCCTTTGTTTCTACTACTTTTACTCTGTAAATTACAGTCTATGAAAACAAGATGGCACTATATAGTGATAAAAGAAGTAGCAAAATATCATGCAATAGGATGAAAAGTCTGACTAAATAATATGAATAATACTTGAAAATCTCTCAATATAATCACAATCTACTTTTATGTTCCACCTACAGAAACAGAAAAGGAAAAAGATGGAAGATTCTATACTGGCATCCAGGAAGAAATTAATCATACACTGATAATCATAGCCGAATGAAATGCAAAAGTAAGAAACAAAACAGAGTCAGACATTGTCAGAGAATGTAGTCTAGGATTTAAAAATGAAGCAGGAGAGCATCTTACTGAATTTTGTGAGGCCAATAGTATGTGACACATTATTCAGGCAACTAGAGATGATTGTACACATGGATGTCACCTGATGGCCAGTATATAAATCAAACAGACTACCTAACTGGAAGCAGAAAATGGAGACACTCTATCCTTTCTTTGAAAACAAATCCAGGAACCAATGGTGGCATAAACCATGAGTTGCTAACATCAGAAATGAGAGTAAAGCAAAAGAAGCACACTAGATCAGTGATAGTGCCAAAATGCAATGTAAAGAACATTGCTATAGAATGGAAAACCTTGACTGGAATTCACAATTGCAATTTTAAATGCATAACCTAGAGCTATACATATACCCAATGCATGCAATAAGGGAGAGAATACATAGGGATTGTAAAAGTAATCCAGCCCTGATTTACCAGGCAGCAGCCTCTGTGAGCAATGGGTATCTGCTCTCCTGTCAATCAGAAAACACCAGACTGATGTTCTCAGCCCCTCTAATGAGTGATCCTACTTCTGACTGTTGGGGAGAAAGGCTAGTGGTCAGAGTGGGCTGGGAGATGCTACTTAGCTAAGCAGTTGAGGTTGTTACTTAACTAAGTAGTACATCTAGAATACTGCTCCATGTAAAAGACAGATTTTCACTATTAAGACTATTTGACTGATGCTGATGTATTGGCAGCCTTGTACTTGTATTAGTATGAAAGGGCTCTCTGTATATTTATGTGGAGAGAGATATTTACGAACTATATGGATAAGGTTTTTCTTTTTAACAAAAGAAATGAGGAATACAACCGAGGCTTATGTTAAGGATACGATTGGAGGCGGGAATCAATTATGTTGGGGAGAAAATTTTTCTTTTTCTCATTTTCCCAATCAATGTAACAAACTGTTTTTAGCCCGGGGGGGGAGGGTTTCCTTTCTTTCTTTCTTTTTTTTTTGGTTGGGGTGGGTTGTATTCCTTTCCAGTCAAGTTAATTATGAACTAATTTTGATTGAGTGCTAATTATGTATTATGTATTATGTATTAGAGCATTGCTAAGAAAAAATCGGCAGATATTAGTTGTATATATTAGGAAGGTATTGTATTGGGGGAAAATATGGAAAATATGGAAATATGTAACTCTGGAATGTAACCTATTTTTTTTTCTTTTTAACAAAATCTAATAAAAATGTTTATATATATAAAAAAAAGACTATTTGACAAGGAGCTAGAAAAACTCTGGACCAAAACCAGGAATTTTGTGAGAAAAGAGAGTAAAAAGACATTATCGACAGCCAAAAAGAAAGAAGAGTTCCACTGGGTGATAGACAAAACTTTTCATATTGTTAAGGACAGGCAAGAAGCAAAAGTAAAAGTGACAAAAATAGGATCAGAATCTTGAACACAACTGTTCAGTGACTTGTGCTTAAGAACAAACAGAACCATTAGAATAACGTTGAGAAATAAAAGAAGAGAACAAAAGAAGTAGAACAAGAGACCTCTTCTACAAGATCTGAGAAATGAAAGAGAAACCGAACCAAGAGAGGGGATGCCATATGATAAAGAGGGGAACACATTATGTGGTCAGGATGAAATAAAAACATGATGGAAGCAATAAACTGAGAAACTATGTACAAGAGATGAAAGGATGACATAGTCTTTCAAGGAAAAATGTTGTAACAATGAACCCACAATTTTAGAAAGTGAAATGGAAGCTGCTCTCAAAGCACCTGGGAAAAATAAATCACCAGAACAGATGGCATACCAATAGAGTTGTTTCAAGCTATGGGGACATAAACATAAATAAACATTATTTTACACAGACACTGATTTTTGAAAGGGGTGGCAGAGAAAGGGAGAAAGAGGGAGAAAAATACCCATTTTCTTTTAGAAATGTTTAGGACACATTACAGTTCTTGAAGTTCACTTGATTTTTTTTAAAGTAAAGTTTTCTATGAGATGTAGGAATTGGATACTGGAGCAATGCTAGTATTGTCATCTTGGAATATGGGTATACTGGAAGGTTGTATATTTCCACATGCATGTTTTCACCCAGGATCCTCATACTTCCCTCTCCAAATTCATGACAGCTATTCTTATTTCATAAGAATATGGAATTAATGAAATGTGTAATCCTTTTTGCTATGGTCAGGTTTGGTTGGTATGTAATATTTTTTTGTTAGAGGTAGTTTTTTTAAAAAACAAACAAACAATAACCACTCAAATCATTTGTATAACATGGTTTGGTTTTTATTCTTTGGTTGATTTCCAGCCCAATTATATTTGCTATTCTTTCATTCACCTTATTCTGCGACTATTAGGACTGTCTAATATCAATAGATTGTTAACATTTTTTCCCATTTAATATATGCGATACCATCACTACCCCATGCTCAGTGGACAATCATTTTCATTATATTTTTTAAAAAAGATGTGCTGGGCTTAACACTTAGAAATAACTTAAAATATCTGAAGAGGTTCAAAGGCTCTAAATATTGGAACCAAGATCATCTCCTTTGATTAAAATGGTATAATCCATACAGGTAGCACAAAACATGTATAAATGGAGTTATCTCAGGATGAACTGGTGCTGAGATATCTTGGGAGGCAGATTTATTTGAAGCTTTCCCCACAGAGCACAATTTGGCAGCATATCTGCAGCTGGCGCAAAGTCCTGCACGGAAGCACAGATGTCATATTTTATGGTACACTCAGTGAACTGGACACCTGTCAAATTACATCGCTGTGTTGTCTTGGCCTCCAAGAATCACTGGCCCTGTAGGAATAAACTCGAGAGTTTTAACAGACACTCTTATAATTTTCAAGTGGTTAATGACTTTACAGAACAAAAAGAGGTTGCCATTTGTGAATTGTCCAAACTCCACTTTGCCTTTCTCTTAGGTGATTCTAAATTTAGGCCCTGCACCTCTCTTGCTGAAACAGCTGTTCATCTCTATCAGACTTTCATTACTGGAAATTAGAACTCAATGACTATCTTAATTTTTGGAAAATGTTGCCAAATTGGAGTGAGCTCAGAGGAAAGCAACAAAATGGTAATACATTTGGAGAGCAACTTCAGTTTGGAAAAGTCAAAGACATAATAAGGTTACAAGGGGCACAAGGATATTTTGGACTGAACTTGTGACATTATGGGTGATGAAAATAAGGAGATAAGTAAGTAGATATAGGCTGAAATTCTGCATTGCCACTGTAGCATAAGATTTCCATGGACAGAACTCTGTTATGGCTACCCAGGACTCATGGTTTTGCAGCAGTAGCATTTTCCAGTAGAGAATTTTGGGGAGAGAATCAAAGAAGCATCTGGCTATGCCCCATAGCCAGACAGACAAATGACATCTTCTGCTGAAAGCTGTTGTGGTCTCAGCAGATGATGTCATCAATCTGTGTCTGTGGAGCACAGTGAATCTTTGGTTCCCTGCTCTTTCCAACAGCAACAGAATGGCCATTCAGATAGGCTATAAAATCACTATAAAATCACGGCTCTTGGAAGGGCTTTGCTCATTGCACAGGATGGAAGAGCATACCCACCTTTGCAATAATGAAAAAAATGAAAACTTACACAAGTACTTACAGTTGCGTATGTCACAAACAGCATGCTGGTCATAGTCATCTGTGGAATACTGGCATAAAATTTACCAGTGGAACAAGAGTACAGACATAAGTAATAGATATTTACATAAAGTAGTTTTGGCTTTGGGGGCAGTAAGGGAAAGTTTCACCATCAGGAGGAAAGGGGCAACTGCTTCAGCAGGCAAATACTCAAGGGAAGCAGCATCAGCCCTTGGCTGTTTGCCATTAGTTGGGTATGTCATGCTGCCTGTTTTTCACTTTTTTAATGAGGGATGGACATGCTGTAGAGCCTGGAGGATCACACTGCTCTATTCTTGGTTCCTTCAGAACACCAGAGGTCTGAAGCCTGCCATTGCAGCTTGATATTCTGGGTGACTGGATGTGATGTTACACTGCTTCCAGTTGCCTTTCAAGCCAATCGTCATTTTCTTCTGTTTCGGAAGGAGTGCAAAACAGCATTTTAGAGATTTTCTAGAGACTTTTAAAGGAGTGTTGATTTTTCCCCTCTGAGAAACCTTTTGGTTGAATTTATGGGAAGTGCCAAAGGGTTTGATGGGCAGTTGGGATCCAAAGGGATCCCTCAGAGCACTGTATGTGGCCTGGACAGTTCCCATCACCGCTTTGAATGTACCTTCTAACCCAAGGTGTGGTGAAGGACACTGTTTTCTAGAAACATTTAAGTGGAAGTTTAATTCACTTCACTTCTGTAGATGGAAGATGAAAACATGACTCTTTCCTTTACTTTGCACAGTGAAATGTTTTACCCCAGACATGAATGCAGGCATGGATGATAGAGCACCATTAATGCCCAGATCCAGGCAATGATCCATTGTCTACAACCAGCTTTATTGTTCATTCTCTGCCTGTTTATATGACTTAAGTCCTGAAAGATTATCTCTCTGTACAAACCAGCTACAGCCTTAAGATCTGCTGGGAAAGGCTTTCTCTTGGTCCTGCCATCATCTCAGGCTTGCCTGGTGAGGACATGGGAGAAAACCTTCTTGGTAGTGGCTCTCACCCTGTTGAATGCTCTTCCATAGGAGGCAAGGTGGGCCCCCTCCCTGCTTTCCTTTCACCGGCAGGTGAAAACATTTCTTTTTAAACAGGCGTTCATGTAAGCTGGGGAGCTTTATTTAGTAACTTGTTTTAATGGAATATTGTTTTAGATTTTTATGTTTTAAATGGTTTTAAATGGTTTAAAATGTTTTGCAGTTTTAATTTGTTGATGGAAGCCACCTTGGGCCCCATGCTGGGGGAAAGGTGGCATACAAATGAATGAATAAATGAATAAATAAATATTCATCCATGCTGTTTGATTACCTATCCTGCTTCCGCTCATCCAGGGAAAAAAACTGCAAGGATGTGGAGCAGCCAGTCTTGCTCTCTGCTGGCATGTTACTAGATTTCTCCTTGACAAATGTGGACAGTAGAGAAGATAATGACATACTGGAGCCTTCTAGATTCCTTCAGAGGGATCAAATCTTTTTTCTTACACTCCCCTGCCAGCAACAAAAACTCAGAGCTTGGAAATGTGGCTTTTTAAAACATTTCAATTTTTAGAATTCCCCTAGCCAGAACCTGCTGTATTCTCCCACAAAGTCACCTTTCTAAGCTTTGGAAACGATGTGATGTGAATCTTCCAGATAGTACCACTTTTAGCCTGTGGATGATTACACTGGTCACATGCTTAACCATGCCCCATAGATAAGGAGCAAATGATAACTGACTTGATTTTGTTTCATTGGTCTTTCAGGTATGGATGTAAATTTCACCTGTGAATAACAGCCTGTGCAGATGTAACATTAAGTGCAGACACAGTCTGGAAGTCTACATTGTGCCCTATTATCTCATTAAATCCACAACAGTGTGAACACTCATAAGGACACATGGGATCAGCGAGTCTATGGAAAATGCTTAACTAAACTGCAGCAGCAATGTTGCCAATGCACACATATAAATGTTATGATTGGAAGGATGAGTGGGACCTGACTCATGCTTTTCAGTGCCTGGGACTGGGTGAGACTAGTGCTTTGAAAAATATATCTGTTTACGGCACTTGAAAATGCAACACCTGCCCCAGAACTGTTTCTTCATAATCATAACAAGCAGCTTAGAGCAGTCCTAGTATGTGCAGCACAGGAAGGGACATCAACCAGGGGCTCATATTAACTGCCATGGTTCCATCCTATGGAATCCAGGTGTTTGTAGTTTGAGGAAGCACTGGAATATGCTGGTTGGGGGTGATAATTCCTTCCCTAAATTGCTAGTCCTGGGATTCAATAGGATGGAACCATGGCAGTTAAAGTGCACTATAATTCTGTGGTGTAAATACGCTCCAGAAAACATGGCTGAGGCAGGAGAGGGAATAGATAAATATGAGGTGCCACTTACCCCAACAGTGATGATAGTAATAACATAGAATAGCTGAAATCAATCAGAATTCAACATGCTCAATGATGTCAGATGTGTGGGCCCATAAAACGCTTTTGTTGAGACAGGTCTTGCAGTCATAAAGAAAGAAAGGGAATGTGTTACAGTAGCCGGGCATGTATTTCCAATTCACAGATGGCAACACAGCAATGAAATGCTACTAGAAAGCAGATATTGTTGGTCCTGCTTCTCACTGACAATTGAATACCTTTTAGAGGTGGAGCTGAGATGAACAACTATCTTGGCTAGCTTTGATACTGAAGAGCAACTACTTTGTTTTACTTTATTTTATGCTTTCAGCAAGTCAAGCCTGGGATGGTGGCAGGAAACATGTGTTGGTGACAGCAGTCAACTTGTTCTACAGGACTCTGTCTTATTCTGAGGGACTCTAGATTAGACACATAGACAAAAAGAAAAAGATTGTTTCTGTTCATTCCTTTGTTTCTTGTCTTTGGGCAGAATATTGCTAAGAGTGCTAACAGGAAGTGCAGATTGGTCTTTATCTCTGTATGGCTAAAGTTTTTGTGAAGTTCATAGGCAGAGAATTGGAGGGGGAATTTAGAGTGTAGTGAATTTCTCTGTACTTTGTATAGTATTAATCAGTTTTTGGACTCTCAAGTTGTATGGCTAAGCAATCTTCATAGGCTGGATGTATGCAAGAGAAGTGAATGAAACCTATTCCATTGGTGTGTATATGCAATTACATTCAACAAAGTCATAGCTTTGTTTTTCAGGTCCTGCTAGTCTTTCTGTATTTTTAGTGAATATTGTTCATGGGACAGTGAGTATCCAGCTAACAAAGGGGAGGGAATATCAAGGATCTAAAGAACATGGTTTTCCCACATGAACCTGCCTGGTCAATACAATTGTTGTTAGAGATCTGTTTTTCGTGCCAGTTATGGAGATGATGTGAGACATTCTCACGGACAGTCATTTTTGGTAATGGCACTTCTTTGGAACTTCCTCTTCCAGATGAATGAATTCCTATTTATTCTTTCAAAGATCCATATTATGATAGCTTAAGTATTTCTCTGGAGTTGCTGTTTTTAACCATTAGATGTTTCAGTTTTATGATGAATTGTTTTAATTTGTAAGCCACCTTCTAAGCCACTTTGAAAATGCAAATTGAAAAACAGGACATGAATATAAAGGCCAGAATCGACTAAGTCAGTTACAAATAGCTAACTTAGAGTTATGCATTCATAATGGGTTACAGATTCATGAATGTTTTGTATTCTCAGTTCCTACATATTTCCCTAGCTAGGGAATATAAGGACCATGAAGGTTCCTCAGTTCCCACTTACCAGATAGCAGCTGCTATGATCAACAGGAGTCAGTTCCTTTGATGACATTCCCATCTACCTCTCCTGGGAGTAATCTCCAGTATAAGGATGGATTGTGACAGGAACTCTGCTTCTGCCTGTCATACTGGAGATCACTTAGGGCAGGGGGTGGGACTATCAGTCAGTTGCTTCTACATTGACAGGGGAAGAGACCTCCATTGATTGCAGGAGCTGCTTCCCAGTAAGTTGGGATGGAGGGGTCAGAATAGGTTAAGCACTCATAACTCCCCAAGTGAATTTATAAATACACTGCCATCATAAAATTACTACACAATAGAGCTAGCAAGTATTCAGAAGGTAATGGTGCGAATTTTGTAAAAGAAAGAGCAGTGTTTATGTGAGATGTGTGTGAGAGAAACAGACTTGAATATTTCTCTGTGTTTCCAAAGCCAGGCCTGGATGCAATCAACACATTCATTTTTCAAAATTCTTCCTCAAATTCTATTAAAAATATACGATCATCCATGAATATTCTAGTACAGAGGTGGACAGACCTGTGGGCTCTGTTTGCAGCCACTGAGTTTGAACAAGAATTAAGGGCTTAATAGTGCCTCAGAAAGATAACTATAGTTGAAGGACCATGGTGCCTATGGGGACATGCTTAATACAGAAATTTAGGACTGGTACCAAAATGAAGCTCACAAAACCTTTCACATGAAAAGGTATACCTTTTCTCTGAATCTTTCCTACAGCAGACTGGCTCCAGGTGGATCCCACTATAGGATCCAGAGGTGTGAATCTGGACTCTGGACTCACTTAAGTTGTCTACCACTCTGAAAATTGGGAACTGGGAACCTTTGGAGATCTGTCAGTAGACTCAGTAGACTCTGTGATATGTTCTGTCCACTTCTGCTGTGTAGCAAAAGGTCTGTGTCCTCTTATACTTATTTATCCCAAAACATTGAAGGTGAAATTTCTATTGAGACAAACAGTACAGTTCTGTGAAAAGTACTGAGTAGAAAACAATCATAAAGCAGCATTTTTGAGGAGAGGAATAAAAATTACGAAGCTATGAATTATGAAAGCTTTACATGGGCATAATCTTTGTGTGTTAGCAGTATATACATATATCACCAGTGCATATCAAAAGATACTTAAATATATTGCATTTCTGTATAGGCACTATGTGATATAGCACTTTACCATGAATAATGAAATAGCCTAGTAAAATGGTTGTAGGATTTTGCCATATAATGATGCATAAAACAGAACGTTCATAAATGCCACTCCCAGTGTAATGTTCTGTGTACTAAAATACAGACTTTAAAGCATTAATAATTCACAAATACTCTGTGAATGAAGTGCTCATTTCTTGGGTTCTTTTTCTGCATGCCGTTGTAGGAAAGCTGCATGGCTATTGAATCTCCTTGTAATGTTCTATCCTAGAGTTGTTTGCAAGGAATGCCCATCTACAGTTACAAAATATTCTCTTAGAAGCAGTTTGTAGTATTTATTGTGTTTTGTGGAAAACAAAAGAAGCATGATTATGAAGGTAAAAAGTATTCCAGATGCATCATATATAAGCACTATATGTTTGCACATAGCCATGATGGGTACATACATGGATTTAGATCATTGGTCCATCTTACTCAATGCCATTTGTTTGACAGTTGCTCTCCAAGTAGTGATGGAAAAATACCCCTAATTAAGCTCAGACCTGAGTATATCCTGCTATGTAACCCTGTCATACAACTGATTGTGTCACCCGCACCCAGACCATCTAAATCTTCTTTTTCCCAGCTTTACCCATAGCCTTTTCTTTTCACCAGAGGGAAGCAGTGGTGGTGGTACATTGGAAGAACACTGGGTTTCTCTTTCCTTTCTTCATGCCCTGGCAACTTGTTCTTTTCTTCTCCCTCCATTCCACAGCAACTGGAGCAGCAGCTCAGCTAAATGAACAGAAGAAGCAGATTTGAAAGTGGGGAAACACAGGAGTTGAAGACTAGTTCTTCTTAGGTTCAGATTAAAATCTGAGCTGAGTGGTATGAATGGCCACCTCTCACTCACTTTACAGGAAAGAGACTCTTACTAGAAGGACTGTCAATGGGCAGTCTTTTGTATGAATGTATTGTCCTCTATTTGACGAGCTGTGCATTCCATGTGTTACTTAAAGAACCATGCCTGGGCTTTGAAGTTGCTCATGTAGAAGTTACCACTTCAGATCAAACTGTGGAGGCATACAAGAACATTTGGCCTCAGGCATCTCTACCATCCAAAGATGTACCATATTTCCACTTAATTACTATGGTGTAAATAGAAATATAGCACATCTTATGACAGTGAGGATGACTGGTGTCAGATGTCCTGCTACCGAGCATAGTCTGAAGTATGCATCTATATACATACCTATGAAAATCTTATGCAAATCTCTACTGTCTTTTCTGATGATACATTTGATATGTTTTGAAGATACACAAATGCCCACCCTACTGCGTTTGATGTATGCAGTGCTAATAGAATACTGATTCATGTCATTCATATTTCCAAGTCAGGAAATATATTTCATAACATTTGTAAGTTCCAAGCAGAAATTCTATCCAATTCTACCAGATAATGTCTTTAGCTGGAAATATTGAGGTCTGAATCAGGGATCGAAGGCACACACAAAGCATATTCTCAACTACAACTGATAACTCTCCTTCCCCAAAGCAAAATAATAACTTGGTTATTCTAGTATCCCCATATTGTCTTTGCCATCTGCTTCACTGGTCATTCTTATTGCTTTATTGCTGTTGCTGTTTTCTTGATATCATTGTTCCCGTGCCCATAATCCATGCCAAACTCAGGCAAAGTATCTGGAATGATAACTTTTTCAAGATGTTTGGACGCAAGCTAGCAAAATACTTATTTTACGTTTTTTTTCTGGTGAACTCTGCTACATGTTACATACTGGTCTTCAACAATTTAAAAAACAAAATCCAGAACTATCCCGATCTTTTATTTGGTGAAAGGAAAGGGTTTGAAAGAATCTGTGTCTGTTTGTGTGTGTGTGTGTGTGTGAGAGAGAGAGAGAAAACACCCATGATTGTCAGTTTAGTTATACCAATGTCTGCCATCCTTGCTTAAATTGAGATCAGTGAGTATAAAAACTTTTTGGAAAAGTCATGTAAGCTCTAACATCATAAACAGAATATTTACACATATTCTTAGTCCTCACTTCTGTTTGACTAATGATTCATGTGAGTAATATGCATTCAAGCAATTGGGTTTTTATAGCTCAGATTCTAGCCTAAGAGAGTGAAATCCGTTCCTTATTTAAATCTGCATGTTTATTCACAATGAGGTAGCTATCGGCAGAAAATGAATGTGGAAACTACTATTCTAAAAACATTACAGCTTGTTTGGAACAAGTCTGATTCTTTGAGGGGAGTTTTATTTTTCCTTGTGATTTTCTTGCAATTAATTTATATAATCTTTTTTATTTCAGGGCATAAAACGGAGATCTGATTGCATTTGTACTCAGAGTATTTATTTGTAATTTAAAATATAGAATTTAATATTGTAATTTCCTTAGCTTTGGGAGCCTTTGCTCTTACACATAGCCATTCATCACTTGCTTTTAAGTTGCTCCAGGCAAGCTGAAAGAGCTGAGGTTCTATTTTTTTCATTTATGTTTTCTTAATACATGTCAATAGAAAGGAAAAATTGCTAGCCACAAATACCTTAAAAAAATATGAGGAAAAAAGTGGCCAGCCAATGTTAGCTGGAAAAAAGAAGACATGATGCCTCAGAAATTATAGGCTTATTTGTTTTTTCAAAACTCTTCAACAAATTATCTAAGAAGGAAGAACCTGGCTGCCTCATATCAGCTCCTCTAACAGGAAACTCATGTGATGAGTACCAACAAAAATGGATCCAAAACTGGCCAGTGAGAAATGAGACTTGGTCAGAGGTAACCATTTTTACTGTGGAGATATGGCCCATTTCCTCTCTAAACTCTTATGGTGCTTTTATTCCATTTTCCTGTGGAATTCTGGAGTTTGTAGTTTCCTGGGGCCAAAGAGGTCCGGCTGAGAATTCTAAATGCCCCTCCCTAAACTCCAAACCCCAGGATTCCCTAGGATGTTGAAAGCACTATAACAGTGTAGTATAGAAACGACCATAGAGAAATGTCAAATTTAGATGGAAAAGTGTAAAACGTTTCTGCTATGAGTCAGAGGTGTGTATGTATCTGTATCTGTATGTATGTGTGTGTGTGTGTGTGTGTGTATATGTATATGTATGTATGTGTATATATATGTGTGTGTGTGTGTGTATATATATATGTGTGTGTGTGTGTGTGTGTATGTATGTGTGTGTATATATATATATATATATAGATAGATAGATAGATAGATATATAAAAGCTCAGAGACTCTACAAATCCTTTATATGAGGAAAATCTAGAACGTGGAAAACTTTCTTTGTGGACTACAGCTCCCAGCATCCTCTAGGCACCATGGATGTAGATCCAAGTTGGCTGGGGATTATGGGAGTAGTCATCAAAAAAGAGCCAGGATGGTGTAGTGGTTTGAGTGTTGAACTACAACACTGGAGATCAAAGTTCAATTCCTCACTCAGCCATGGAAACAATCTGGGTGACCTTGGGTGCATCACACACTCTCAGCCCCAGAAATCCCTGTGGTAGTTCACCATAAGTCAGAAATGATTTGAAGGCACACAGCAACAAGTCCCAAAATTAACTTTTACGCTTGATCTTAGCCAAAAGGCCGAGAAGCGATAAAAATTAACTTTTATAAACTCCAGGGGAATATGTAGCTATATTTTTCCTGTATTGTTTTGCCCCTGCCTCCTCCTTAAAAATGACACTTTAAACATCACGTATTAAATAATTAGTTTGATCATGATTTCAACCAAGAATGTGTCAGCAAAATAATTGTGGATGAGAAAGGTTTACTTCTGTCTCCTAAAATATTTTTAGAGTTTATATCACGGCAGAATTAAAATAGCAACATAAGAATTTCATTTTTGCTGATTTGAGAAATATAAAACTATCCGCTGTTACATTAAAAAAAAAAAACCCCACAGCAGATCCGACTGTTTTTCCATGCATGGGCAGACACTGGATCATCAGGAGACAGGAAGCCAAGTCTCCTACTAAATACAGGATAGTCTTTTATTTGAAAGTATCCTCTGTTTGAAGCAGAGCTTGGAAATGTTACCTTTTAGGACTACAGTTTCCAAAATCATCCAGCCAATTCTGATTTGAAGGATTATCTGGTCTTAGTCTCATTTAGAGATCAAAAATTATATGAGAGGAGACTTTGGGCCTTATTGCACAAGGCAGATAAATCATAATTGCATCAGGATAATAGTGCCTTCTGTTAGGGCTTCCTTCCCACATGATGCTGTTGCTCTTCTTTTGTTGTTTTGTGGGAGATCATTTTTAAAGCAATTCTTTTTGCTAACATACACACACACACACACACACACACGAATCTGTTAATGGCCTCTTTTCTCATTTCTGTCACACTATGATTTCTTATGCAAAAGTTCAGTTGTTCTTATTCTGTTTTTGGGTGGTCACTGGGTGTGCTTTGAGTGGGAAAGCTATTGATCATTGGGAGATCCAGAGTCTGTCTGCAGTGCCATGGGGGTTGGTTTTAGGTGGGTTGGTGGGTGGGGAGGATTGGGTATGTTTTTTAATGTTTTTAATGTAATTAATGTATTATTGTTGTTCGCCACCTCGATCCATGGGGAGAGACGGGATACAAATAAATAATAATAATAATAATAATAATAATAATAATAATAATAATAATAATAAAAAAAGGCTTCATTCATTCATTCATTCATTCTTCTCTCCCCTCTCCTTATCACACATGAACACACCTGGAAATGTAAAAGGAAAGGTTTACAGTTTAAAAAAGCACTACAGTCAGCCCTCTACATTTGCGGGTTTCAGTTTTGCAGATTTGATTATTCACGGATTATTTGCTGTCATCTCTGCAGCCTCCCTAGGACATTTTTAATAGGAACTGCAAGCTTCATGAGACTGAGAATCTGCAAACCAGGCTTGTAGTTCCCTATTAAAAATGATGTGGGGCAGCAGTGGAGGTGGCATTAAGCCCCACCAGCCACCCACTTCTGCCTTGTGAAGGAACCCTGATGCCTCAAAGGAATCCATAGTGGGTTGAATATGGTGGTCATACTCTTTTTGTGTGTTAAATATGGTTTGGGAGGACCTAGAGTTATTCATGTTTTTTTCACATTCACAGGGGTCCTGTGGCCCTAACCCTAGCAAATGTGGAGGGATGACTGTAATTTTGTTAACTCTCCACCTCTTATTTGTTATTTATTCCTTCAGACATACTAATTCTTGCCACATGAAGGAAACTCTGATCTATTCCTGATCAAGAATCTGCCCTCCATGGTCAGCACATGCAAGGGAAAGGGGCCCTTAGACTGTTTTCACTTAAGTATGTGTGTGTGTGTGTGTGTGTGTGTGTGTGTGTGTGTGAGGGGGTGACATTTGTATGTGTATGTGCATGTGTGCCAAAACATGAAGAGAGGCAGGAATAATGTCTTCAGGGAGGCAGTGGATGAACAATCCAAAATACTGTGTGTGATATGGTTTGAGTGCAGACACTGTAATCCTGGAATGTTGCTAAAGGTGCACAAGGGAAGAGAGCAAACCCCATTGAATAATGTTTTTACAGACAACACAATTGCAGCAGGAGAGGAGTCTCATTTGATAAGATTTTTTACAATTATGTATCAATAATTACCCCCAAACAAGATAATGAATAAGCATACAGGTCACTTAGCTATAATTATTCCCACCATTGTGACCTGTATTTGTATCATTTGTATCATTTAAATGGAAATACAGAATCATTAAGTTATAAGCGTTGTTTCAAATGAACAAGCTAGTTTACTCTGATTTTATGCAGCTCAGTCTCCTTTTTTTTTGGTGATGCATTTCTTCTTTGGCCCTTTTCGCATGGCATTTTCCATGTGAAAGAGCCCCTTGAGCGTTGCGCAAATGTGAGGAGTGGTCCACATGATGCACTCACATTTGTGTGATGCTCCAGGGCCTAGCAGGCACCGCTCACACACTTTTTCATTTTCGGCTTTAAGCCGAAAATGGTGCGCAGTCGCGCATTGCTCCCAGGCCCCACAGGCACTTACCTTGCGTTCAGAGCCTCAGGAGCAGGAAGGTCACAGGCTACACTGCAAAAGGAAGAGGCGGGCTCTCGCGCAAGTAGGAAGCTCATGAGGAACTGAAGAAACCTGGACGTGAGGGCCTCTCACAAGAGGCTGCTCACGTGAGCACCACACTCCAGCGCCGAGAAAAGGTAGGATGCGGAAAGGGTCTTTGTTTGACTATACATCAGTGTCTCTGTCATGAGATGATGATCCATTGAGCAAAATCCTGAAAAGGAGGTGGGCACAGACTCTCGGAGTCCAGTCCTTGGACCACTAAGCCAGAGATTATTGGGGAAGAAAGAGAAAATGCAAGCTAGAGGCCAAAGCAAACAAGGAGAGACTGGCAGGTAAAGTATTGGCTAAGAGCAGAGCCAGGAAAATTACTTTTTTATGGCTATAATGATATGCAGAAACTATTCATAATTGAGCAGTGAGACTCAGACCATTATGCTATCATTTTTCAGTTATGGGTGGTTTTGACTTGTCATTATCTATATCTATATCTATATTTATATCTATATCTATATATAGACATTCTCTGGATATCTATATGTATATCTATGACCATTTTCACACTAGAGGGCATTAGCACATTATACTATTATAAAAGCGGTATTGCCATTCAAACAATGCCATCAGGTTAGGGATGCTCTTTTCCACACCCTTCCCCCTTAAGCAGACAGGTGGCGGTAGTGCCACTGGTGT
Organism: Ctenosaura bakeri; assembly: GCA_948474755.1. Lineage (NCBI taxonomy): Eukaryota > Metazoa > Chordata > Lepidosauria > Squamata > Iguanidae > Ctenosaura > Ctenosaura bakeri. The sequence goes on from CAOLHI010000821.1 coordinate 289,531, forward strand.
TCCTTCTGCATTACAGAATCCTTGGCCACTCCTGTACCCTGCCTTCACCCTGCCCCACTGCCCCTGATTGGGCAGTGATTTTTTGTTTTTTGGCAGCTGTACTAACACAGCAATGTTGTAACAGCATGACATGCCAGTACACTATTGCACTTTTGCCCTATACTGTTTAAAAATGTATTGGGGGAAAAATTAAAATTAAAAGTCTCGAAGGAGACTCTTAAAGTAGAGAGAGATGATAGGAAGTTACCACACCATGGGAGTCGCTGAGGGATAGACAAGCTGGGCACTCCCACAGGCTGCGCACAGTGGGATCCACCATAACAGAAAGTGCTATCAAGTGCTATAATAGTACTGCACTATGACAGCTGATACGTTTGAAGCGCTATAGGAGGCTCTTAATGGATTTTTTTTGGAAATAGAATATGATGATTTGGTAATACTTGGGGACAGGATAGCAGCTGGATAGTGACAACGTCATGCAGAAGCACTGCTCCTGGACCTATAACAACCTGCTGCTATAGCGTTATAGTGACATCGTGCGGAAATAGCCACAATCTATATCTATATCTGTATCTATAGATAGATATTCTTTGGATAAAGTTCTGGATAAAGAGAATTTTTAATCTTGACCAGTATCAGACTGCAGGAAAAAACCCAGACCAAACAAACAAGTTAGAAAAGCAGGCAATTTGTTTCAATCACATTTCTGATACTAGGAATGTATCTTATACCAAGAACAGGGTGTGAAGGCAAAAGTAAGTACATATTGTTCCTGTATAAAACATTCCACGTGGCTAGTGAAATCTTTCTTTGGGTTAAATTAGAACTGTTTCTAGGTTGAGGATGTCTGAATAATCCATCATTTGATATAAACAAGCAACATAAATATTATAGCCATGGTGTTCATGTAGTCCTCTTAACAACCAAACAAGGATCAAAAACAGCCTCCAGTGAGGTCATCATTCTTGGCCAATACATTTGCCTCCTACAAGAACCAGAGAGTCATAACTGAGAATGTTATCACAACAATTTGGCTCAATAAACAAACTCCAAAATCCTAACAGTACCTCAGTGTGTGTTTCAGCAACACTTCTTCATCCTGAATCAAGGTTAACCAAACAGATGAGGAAAGAGGGTGGTTCCTTTGAAACTCAACAAACCAGTCACATAGGTTGTGTGAGGTAGAAAGAATTCCTTAGCCTGAGAACTTCACATTTTGTTTTTGAGACTGGAATTAGAAGCAAAGACAACTGGACTACATTTTTATTTTGTAGGAGCACCTATATAAAGCACACACAAAAAGTACCCATTACAATGACCTTTTAAAATATATTGGTTTCTTTTGTAATTTATTGTTAAATATATCCATGAATCTTAATGAATATTTGTCATTGCCCCCTCTCATCTCTTTTTGCCACCCTTTTATGAAAGGTTACTTCTGATTAATATTATTCTGAGAGAATCCAAATGTTTAATGCTAGAGTTTTAAAAATCTCCAAAGAATTTATTTCTTCCACATAAGAAGGAAAGTGTTTAAGACATCTCTCGGTACCTTCTATAGAGCCAAAAATGTGCTGTGTAATTACTACATTATGTGGGTGAGAACTATTCGCACATGCCTGGGTACAGAAGAGACTCTTCACATATTACTGACATCTTACGGATCAAAATGAGGGGAAAGATCCAATAAAGGTGGTAAAGGGGGCATGGTTAGTGGATGCCTCTGTTGTCATAAAACTCTTCTGTCTGTGGAGTGGGAAGGTTGTATTAACTACACCCACCTTCTTTCTAAATGAATAGACAGCTCAAGGATCTGCTGGTATGTTTCTGGCTCAAAAGGGAAAAAATAGAACCCATTTTTTCATGTTATATTGCTGCTTATGAATTCTGAGACCCAAGAGTGACCCCAGAGCTCTGATTTCTCAATTCAGTGTTCCTATATGACAGACCAGCAGCACACCGTATCCTCAACAGTATACATTTAGACAAACCTTGTGCAAGCACATATATAAATGGCATCTATGAGGGAAGTGAAGTCAAAGAGAACACTGTGGACAAGATGAGAGGAAAATGCAACGTTCTTTGCTTCTTAACTTCCAAAATGAGATTTCATTGGATGTGCAAATGTATAAATAATTAGCAAATATGTCACTCTTCATTCACCTCTGTGTATACAAATAAACACCAAGTAAAATAAGTTTCACATGGTTCAGATTGGAAAGTAATCATCCCTCATTTTGGGATGAATCTGAACTTTCTACCTAGTGGTCAAGAGACTGAACATACTGCCATCCTGTTTTAGTGTGTTTGGGTTCCACAAAGAACCTTTTTTTGTTGTACATGTCCTGGTATGCTGCAGAGGGATTAACCATAAACTTGAGCCTTGGGTTTCTGAATGCATGAATGATTCTTTCTGTGGGTTCAGTGCAAATGAAGAACAAAGTAAGGCCAGCTCTCAGAATGCAGTCTCTGTGCTTACTTTTAAATGGTTTAATTCATCTGTAGGTTAAAGGGGGTTAACATCCAGAGAGAGAAAATATCCTTTGAAGTACAAGTTATAATTTCTATCATGAGAAACATGCAAAACTGAAGTCTGCATATAACATGTAACAGAAGAATATACACACAGCTAGGGAAACAATAATGCTTTCCACAATCTTTCTGACTTTCGTGTTGCTGAAAACTCCTTGTCTTGTCTAATTTTTAGAATCTAAGCATCTCATTTAATACTTGGAAGGGAAACACCCACTAAATACCATGGGACTCCAGATTAAACTGTGAAAAGAATCCTGAAGACTTGGAGAACTGTTGCCAGCCAGAGAAAGTAACACTGGGGTAAATGACACAGCAATTTAAATCTATATTGCTATAGGCTAGATTTCAGAAGAAGGCAGTGGGAAACCTCCTTGGAATATTCCTTGCCTTAGGCCCTTTTTGCACAGCATTTTCCATGTGAAAGAGGGCTTGGAGTGTCGCATGACCGTGAAGAGCGATCTGTACAATGCACTCACAATTCCGTGATGCTCCAGGGGCTGGCAGGCGCCGATCATGCACCTTTTCATTTTCAGTGATCACGCATTGCTCCCAGGCCCCATGCGCACTTATCTGGTATGTGGAGCCTCCAGAGCTGCGCCGGTCGTGCTTCCTGCCCCAGTGCAGCCTGGGAAACTCCAGGTGGGGCTCTCGCACAAGCAGGCAGCTTGTGTGGAGCCGAAGGACCCCAGACATGAGAACCTCTCACTGGAGGCTGCTCACGTGCTCCCCAGCACCAGAAGATGGTAAGGTGTGGAAAGGGCCTAAGAAAAGGCTACGAAATTCATGGAGTTGTCATAAGTTAAGTGGCAACTTGAAGGCACAAATGAATACACACACACGAATACACACACACACACACATGACTTTTCAGATAGAATTATTCTGGTATGTCTGGCCAGAATGCTGTATGGAAGTTACATCTTTGTAAGTGGACATATGCAGACATTAGAACAAGGCAGTTTCATGATGTCAATATATAGGACAGGGCTGCTTTTGCATTACTATGTAGCAGAGCTGAAAAAGTGACCATTGTGGAATGGGACTGACGCACAGTGGGGCCAGTGCACATTGCAACTGATGCACATTGGTCCTGATATGGCATCGGTCACCAATGTGCATTGCAACTGATGTGCATCAGTTCTGATACACATCAGGCACCAGTGTGCATTAAGCACTATTACTGTTGTCACAGTACACATTTCTACAATTCATTAACAGGGTTTCTTAGTGCCTTTGCTACTTAGCTAAGTATATGTAAAGTTACATTAAGTAAAAAATTATATAGGATTTTAGCATCTGTTTCTACGTAAAAGTAGTTGCTTTCTATAGCAAGATTTAAAAGGGAGAGATTGCAGTTGACTAATATGACAGTGATGTGCATGTACGATGCTTCAAGTAGCTCCCTGTCTCTTCTTCATTTGCTAGTCCTTTATGCTTCATTATACTTCAGAGAAGGAATAAGTGTGGAGCATTATTCAATGAACTTAAGGTTTGGGAGCATGCACTATCCAAACATGATGAATTCATTAAATAGCTGATTAGTGCTGCTGATCAGAATAAATTCATTTGCACTTCATGTGGAGGTCATGTGTATCTTCTTGGAACACATTGTGCAATTTTTGCATTAGTTAATGAACACTTAGCAGTAATTGGATTTGGAGTACTGGATCCTACTGCATCAAGAATAATCACCTGAAAGAAGACTGCATAGGACCTGAGGCAAGATTATCCTTAGTTTGCTGGTGACAGAATGCTCAGAAATATACAGATGACATTGTTATCTTAATGTAACCCTTAAATGTGTCTTTCTTCCTTCTCACATTCTCATTTTCTGTTTACCAGGCATCTGTTCAACAGGGCTGACTGTTCAGCAACTCATATCATGGGATGGACATCATTATGAGACTATTTAATTTTACTTAGAATGTTTAAATAAACTCATTGCCAATTGTTGGCCAGAACAACTGCATCTGCCTGAAGAAGGAGAGCTAGAATAAAAGTTATCCTCTTCTAAACCCTTGCCACCTGCAAATGGGTTAGGAAATTTAAGTGGCAACATTTTTACTCAGCCCTGGAAATGGGTGTATATAGATATCCGAAGCATGAATTCACTCAAAATTATAGACATTTTATTTAGAACCTGCTAAATACCTGACTGCCAACAATTGCACTAGATAAATTATGGTAAAGTTTTGTCTGTTTGTTTTTTAAAATTGCTTCACTACCAGTTTAGATGTAGCTCTTAATTACTGCATTGTAATGAATTGTACCAATAGATGACAATATTTGTGGATGAGATGTGAAATATGGAACACAAAAGACAATCTCTGTAAGTGTTGCACAACTTTTTCTTATCTCTGGGTAAAATATTTGTATCCCTTTTGGTTCTCATATCCCAATGTCACATTTCAAAAGGCATTTTTTGTAGGTGATGCATATGAATACTCTTTATTTTTACTTTTTAAAACAGTATTTGCTGTTCATCACACATCAAAGCTGACTGAGCAACTGCAAATATAGTGCTACTCTACTAACTTATAAAAAGAATATCTGAATTTTCATGTACTGATAAGGGTAAGAACTTTCTTAAGGCTGACAGCTGAGTACATTAAACAAAAATAGGGAACTTGCAATCACCACCTACATGAATGGGCATCTGTGCAGTCCCTGAGAATGGCTCCAGGCAATTTGTTTTTGTTAACTGTTGTCAAGTCAAATTTGACCTACAGCAACCTTATGAATGAGAGGTCTCCAAGTCATCCTATCTTCAACAGCCCTGCTCAGGTCTTGCAGATTTCTTTGACTGAGTCTACCAATATGTAATGTGGTCTTCCTCTTTTCCAACTGGGTTGTATTTTACCAAGCATTATTGTCTTTTCTAATAAGTCGTGTTTTTTCAAGGTATGTCCAAAGTATGACAGCCTCAGTTTAGTCTTCTTGGCTTCTAGGGATAGTTCAGCCTTGATTTGTTCTACGACCCATTAATTTGTCTTTTTAACAATCCACAGTATCTGTAGAACTTTTTCTCAGCACCATATTCCAAATGAGTTGATTTTCTTCTTATCGACTTTCTTCATTGGCCACCTTTTGCAATCATACATAGAAACTGGAAATACAATGGCATGGGCAATTCTAACTTTAATATTCACTAATATATCGTTACATATGAAGAAGACTAGTTGGTTCATAGTTATCTTTCCAAGCCCCCTACTCTTCTTCTGCTATCTTGAGTACAATCTCCATTCTAATTAATGACTGGTCAAGGTATGGAAAATTATGAACTATTTCAATATCTTCATCAACTACTTTAAAATTATGTAAATTATCTGTGGTTGTTATTTCTGTTTTCTTAAATTTCAACTTTGCACTTCCTTCTTTGACTTTTTTTCAGTAATCATTCCAGGTCTTTGCTATTTTCTGTTAATAGTTTGGTGTCATCAGCATATCTTAAATTGCTGATATTTCTTCCTCCAGTTTTTATGCCTATTTCCACCAATACTGCTTTACATATGTTCAACTCACAAGTTAAACAGATAGGGGGATAAAATACATCCTTTCCTAGCCCTCTTGCCAATTGGAAACCATCCTATTTCTCTGTGTTCTGTCCTGATGGTAGGCTCTTATCCTGAATACAGGTTATGCATCAGGACAATCAAATATTCTGGCACACCCATTTCTTTAAGAGTGATCCATACTTTTTCCATGATCTACACAGTCAAAGGCTTTGCTGTAATCTACAAATCACAAAACTGATTTTAAATTTTTTGGTGTGCTCTATTATCCAATGTATGTTTTCCATACATATATCCCTATTGCCTCTTTCTTTCCTGAACCAGTGTGAACAACTGGCATTTCTCACTCTATATATGGCAAACGTCTTTGTTGTATAATTCTGAGCATCAATTTCTTTGCATGGTCCTGTGATTACTGCAATCCCTGATGTCCTTTTTTGGGGGGGGGATGGGAATGTTGTTACCACACCTTATACTGCCCATCCTGCTGGATAGCAAAATTGTTGAGAAATATCATTTTCTTATAAAACTAGACACTCAAGCTGCAAAATGTTCTGTAAAAGGGCACTGGATGCAAGTGTGTGCCAGCTTAGGACAACCTTAGCATGGGCAGATCATAAATTCAAGAGGATTAGATGGAATGGAAACCTCAGTTTGAGATAATCCTCTAAATGACCTGACCTCCAAATACAATAGAAGACAAAACTGCCCAGATGAAGTAGTCAAACACCCCTGCTGTAAGCGTATCCTACAGAGACCTTAACTATTTTCCTTGCCCAACCAAGACGTTAAGAGATTGTCATGACTCACACCAGTGCTTTTTCACCTAAAGTTAAGACAATGAGCCCATTCCAGACCCCTTTGTACATTTGTGGGAAATCAATTACTGCTTTGTCCATGCACCCTCCTTCAGGGCAGGATATAGGGTATAAAAACACCAGCTCCAGCCCAGGTAATTTATAGTACATAGTATGCAGTACGTTGGTTATCACCCTGCACTCCAGACTCTCATTCCTCCTTGCTACCCTCAAACTCTTGTTTGAGCCACTCAGTTTTGATCTTCTGCTTCAGGACCAGTAAATATCACTCCTTCCACCCAATTTCTCTCTATCCAATCTTTCTCACCTTTTTCCTCAATAGCCTTCTTCTATAGTTCTTGAGACTGCTTGATTTCTTGTGTGTGTCTATTAATTTCCAAATAAAATACCCTGTGTACCTTTTAATTGGAACCATCTCTATAGTTAGTAGTGGTATACACAGGTGAAAAGATCCTGTCATTACCTTCCTCTTGCAGGCCTCCTTTGAGCTAATAATCAGATCCTAAGAAGATGCTTACACTGCTGGTGGACCTCAAGGTCCCCCACCTTTTAGGGTTCCAATGTATACTGTTTCTAATCTGTTTTGTTTTACATATTTGTTGATAGATTTTATTGAGAATTTAAATGGATTCTGTATCTGTAGCGTGAAGCATCTCTATTAGGATACCATCTGTCCCTGGTGATTTATCTCTTCCCAAGGCTTTGAATTTAGCTTCCACTTTATTACCTGAAATTGTAGTTACATCTTCAAATGTTTATTCTTTGCATGAATCTGTTGTCCTTTTATCTCTTTTATATAGTTAATCAGTGCATTATTTCCATTGTCTTTATTTCTACTTGGTCATGCAATGTGTTCCCTTGCTAGTCATACAGCATTCCCACTTTCAGTTCCATTTGATTTCTCAGATCTTGTGAAAAAGGTCTTTTGTTCTTCCGTTGTTGTTGTTGTTGCTGTCATCTTCTGTTTCTCTGCATTGGTTATTATAGTAGTTTTCTTTTTTCTTCTGCCCTAGTCACTAAACAGTTGTATTCAAGATTCTGACCCTATTCCTGTCACCTTTTAGTTTTGCTTCTTGTCTATCCGCAACTGCTTGAAGAGTTTCATCTGTCATCCACTGAGGCTTCTCTTTCTTTTGGCTTAAAATATTGCCTTTTTGCATTCCTCCCTGGCAACATCCCTGACTTTAATCCAGAGTTCTCTTTGCAGCCAGTCAATTATGGTTAAGAGTGCAAATATATATATATATATATATATATATACATATACATATACATATACATATATATATATATTACATTATGTTTAAATTCTACAAGGATGTTCTTCAGGTTGTGTTTTGGCACAATGATTTGTTTAGTGTTCTTCATTGTTTTAATTTTTGATGTTAGCGGTTCATGGTCTATGCCACAACCCGTTCCTGGTCTTGTTTTTGCAGAGGGAATGGAGCTTCTCCATCTTCTGCTTCCATTCATGTAATCTCTTCAGTTTCTCTATTGGCAATCAGGTGAGGTCACCTCTTTGATTGCCTGAAGAATATGTTTGCAGTGGACAAGCCATTGGCTTCAAAAAATTCAAGCAGTTGATCTTCTGTTTTATTTCTTGATCCTAGGCCAAATTCTCCTACAATATTTTGGTTATGCTCTGTTTCCTCCTTTTTTATTCCAATCACCTATGTTTATCAACAAGTCCTGTTTTGGTGTGTGGTCAATTTCCTCCTGGACTCCAGCACAGAATCTTTTAATTTCTTCTTTTTCTGCCACTGTAGTTGGAGCAGAAATTTGGATTTTGGTTTTATTGATGGGTTTTTCCTGAGGTCATATTGATATTATTCAGTCAGACTGTGCATTATGTTTCTTGACTGCTTTAACTATATCTCTCATCACTATAAACGCCACCCCATTGCATTTTAGACTTTCAATTCCTGAGTGTAATTATCTGACTCAAAATGTCCCATTCCTGTCCACTTTAGCTCAGTCACCCCAGGTATTGCAATGTTTATACATTCCATTTCTTGTTTTATTATGTCTAGGTTCTCTTTATTCATGCTTCTCACATTCCATGTTTCTATAATAGGTGTTGTACAGCTTCAGACTTTCATTTAATCTCTGAGTGCATCAACAACTGAACAGTGCCTCCTTCTGTGCAGTACTAAGAAGGTTAGCTATGGTGCCACTTCTGTTATCTCTGAGAGATCCTCCACCAGTTTCACTCCTTACTACTGCTGCCGCCCAGTAGCTGTTTGGTAAATTTAGTCTGGCTCCTCAGAAATAGCCTGTCTGACAAGGGGAACCCTATTAGCAACAGTACCACCATCAGCATAACCTCTTGCCTCACAGGAGCATGCAATCCAACACCACAGAAAGGTAATTCAGGCACTCCAGCAGTCATCAACACTTTAAAAGATGCCCTTCTTGAAAGACAAAGAAGGTTAATGATTCAGAATTCCATTTTCTGGTTGCAAAGCAAACCAATTACAAAGCATGCATCTGACAATTATGAGTGGTACTCTTATGAAGCATGGAAAATTAGGTTGGCTATTCAGAAAGACTTTAATACAGATGTTAGCAGCCATATCAATCACTTATCTTTCCCCACAGAGAAAGGGATTTGATCTTGATTTTCTTCTGTACTGCTTCTGGCAACTTGAACATGGAAACAGTTGATTATTAATGTTCTATGGTTCTGCGTCTCAGAGGAATTTGAATAACCAATTTTCTCTTATCATTAGGGCCCAGGGATTAAAAAAACAGACAGGCTGCTTAAATAGGAAAATCTGCCAGTTATGATGTGAAGGTCCCCTTTTACATAGCTGTAGGTGGTAAATGTAGTGAGAAGGTGTGCAGGGATACATTCCTGCAGAATTTTTGTGTGGGCTTTCCCTAGTCCATACTGTCCAGACTGGATGCAGACCAGATTATTACTATTAATATTTGAGTAGTAGTAGCAGTATTAACTTTATTTATCTTTTCCCCAAGAAAGGCAGTTATGTAGGAGAACAGGATGCACTTGCTTTTGAGAATCTACACATTATACTGGATGGCTGCAGGCATTTTTGATAAAATACTCTCTTTTGAAAAATTGCATATAGGATAATACACACATTTCAAATGTGTGGAAATGCATAGACCAAACATGTTTTAGCCAAATTTTTTTGAGGGAGGTCAATGCATATAAGCCATGCCTATGATTTGAAACATGTACACATATACACATTTTGTATACCTTCCTATGCCAGTGTTGCCTCATTGAATTAGACAGTCCTAGCTCTTCCTTCCCTTCCCTTTGTTTTACTGAAGTCTTCTTTCAGTAAATTGATAGTTGGGTAGAATTTCCTAGACCTAGCCGAGAAGAGAAGAGCAGTTTGACCATGGAATATGGTGGAGTTGCCTTCTGTGGAGGTTTTTAAACAGAAGTTGGATGGCCGTATGTCAGGAATGCTTTGATAGCATGTTCCTGCATGGCAGGGGGTTGGATTTGATGACCCTTGTGGTCTCTTCTAATTCTAAAAAGAAAAGGTGGCAAAGATAGTGTGAACTGGGGAAGAAAAGAAAAAAGGAGATCAATGAATGAGAAGGTGGTGCTAGGTTGCAGCAACTGTTTCTCAGTGCTGTTGCCAGGTCTTGCATAAGCACCAGTGTTTACCAAAGAAATCTACAAAGCAAGCCAAAAGAACCTCAGACTTATTTGTGCTTGAGAGAGCTGTAGCAAATCATTGGCATAGAACAAAATAATTTTAGTTTACTGACAGTGTCAGAAACAAATTTCATCTTCTTTAAAACCAAGAGTAACTTGGTGCTTTAAAAATGGAATAACAAGTGGGTGAGAATATACCTTTGTTTGACCTTCCCTTCATAGGAAGTGGGTTACTTGAACAGTGTGTAACTTCTGGTATGGCACTGTAGGTGAGGACCCCCAGATATCACTTTGATATCAAGCAATTCGGCTTTCAGTCACCACACTCCACGTGTTTGTGAGGTTCTCTGGACAAGCACGGACAGAGTGCGGCCGCTAATGGTTTTGCATTCCAGACCCCATTGAGGCCAGCAACCCAAGCCTCGCTCGTAGCTTCAGGGAACTTCCACTTGCAAACTTCACAATAGCTGCATGGTTCTCAGCAGAGCCCGACTGGTAAACAGAACATTTACATACTGACCAAACTATTGTCAACAAGCGTTAAGCCAATCATGTTAAATTTGACCTTTCCAAATCCTTTGTCCAGCGCCAAAACTCCTTTTGTTCTCACCTGGCTTGCCATAGCCGGTAGGCACAAACTCCCCTATAAAAACCCCGCATTTCCAAACGGTCTTCGGACTACTTTGGACTGCCATCCCGCCTTGCTGCTGGTCGTCTAACGAAACTCCCCTCAGCCTGCCATGCTGAGCTCTCTTCTTCAGAACCTCATCTTTCTCTCCAGGACAACGAGACCAGGTGTTGTATTACCCATCCCTACGCTCTCCAATTCTGCTTTCCAGTTAGTTAGTGTGTGTGTGTTTATTTTCTGTTTGTTTTCCAATAAAACTGTTATTTTTGGTTACTTTAAACTTGCGTGCCTGTTCCCTGACCTGAAGCCGTACACATTGGGTTTCAAGATCCTGGCGAAGTTACCCTGCGTCTCGTTAGCCAAGAGTGTGCTCCAGCTAATTTTCCCCAATTGGTATTTTATATTTGGCAATCTGGGCGCCCCTCCCGGGACCCTCCAACAGACAGGGTAACAAGTGTATCAGGAAAAAAAAGCTTCATAATATCAGAAAGCCATCAGTACATTGGTGGCTGGTTGGTCTCATGTCAGTGAGGCAATGAATCCACTCTGAGTTTTAGTCCAAATGTTACAAAAGTCATTTAAAGTGAGGAACCTCTTTGGGGGATAGTGGACAAAACCAGGTTAAAAGCCTTCCTCCTCCTCCTCTTGCATGCCTTCAAGTCACTTCTGACTTAGGAGACCCTAAAACAGGGTTTTCTGGGGCTGAAATTGTGTCACACACCCAAGACTCAGTGGGTTTCCATGACTGAGCAGGGAATCAAACCCTGGTCTCCAGAGTTTTGAGGTGCCTCTCTAAACTGCAAAACCCAGGATTCTATAGGATGTTGATAGTGGAATAATAGCACTATAATAGCCTAGTGTGGAAATGTTCTGTATTATAATTATTTTAATTTGTGACCCATGAGTCCCAATTTTGGGGAAAAAGTGGGATATACATAAAGTAGAAGGTGAGGAGAACTATGGGAAACTCTGTGCCCCAAACACTGTGTAAGGAATGTCTCACATTTTGTGGGTTAAATGCAGTTTTGATGCTTTGCTGCTATGTTGCTGTTATCTGGTAGCTGTTACTATAGCAGCTAGGGATATAATTCTTCATCAAGTTTCTTCTTGAGGGAAGCAGTGAGTAATCTGAAAATATTCTTCTTGTGAGAAAACATTTGAAAAAAAACATGCAGTTTTTGAAACCTATTTGTAACTTGGGACTGCAAAATTCTGCAAAACTCTCATATGGTTTTCACTTTCTGCTTAGGAAATAGCATTTTTCTGTGCCAAAAATAGTATTTCTATTGAAAAATATTATATTCTGTATAAGATAAGCTGTTTCCTGTGCAGAATGTTTTTTTTTTCAAACGCAGATCATCTACATGCAAATATGTAAGTCTTCAATTCCAACATTTTCTACATTGGAAACAGCTGCTTCTGGGCAGAATATAATAATATAATATAATAATATAATACAATATAATATACATTATATTGTTGTTTTCTGTGTAAAACAAAAACAATCACGTGCAAAGTTTGTGCAGAATGAGTCCTGAACTGCAAAGATTCTTACTAATGCAGGAAACTTCTTGCTGTGTTTTTTGAAACTTGAAAAAAAATCTCTCTGACCATTTTTCAAATACTTTGACCTATTCTTGCAATTTTGTAAATTTAGATGAATGGGCTGGTTAAATAATTTAGATGATTGGGCTAGTACTTTGTCTAATATGTTGATCTTGTACATTCAGTCCCCGGCAAGGTCTTTTCGGGTGCTCAAAAATGGCAAGGCAGACAGGAAACAGGGATATAAGCTGAATTCCTCTGTCCCCTTGTTAAGTATGTCACAGGTTCTGCAATTTTGGCCTTGAATTGTCTGTGCTTATGGAGAAGGTTTGCAGTGACATTTTGACTGCTTTCCTGTTCTCTTCAAACCAGTAAAACTGGTTAATGTGGAGATATTCCCTGTCAATATGGAAAAGTTAGGGAGAATATGCATTCCCATCTCTTGTCTGTGCTTTCATTTTGAGAGAGAGAGAGAAAGAGAGAGAGAGAGAGAGATTACAGCATGAAAATATTTCACATACCTAGCCCCTGAAATGATTATACAGCTTTTCTCTAAACAATTTAATCCTTAATATCGTCCTGGCTCTCAAGCATTCTTTGCATGACAAATTTTTCCTGAAATGTCCATTAACGTTGCCCTCATCTTATTTTTTATACACGCTTTGCCATTTTCTTATCTGTCCTTCGCTAAAACAAGCAGCTCATTTTGACAGAATCCACTCCAGTGACTCAACATCAATCCCCTTCTCATCATCTGTGCTTCAAAAAGCTACCTTTCCGTCATTGCACCTGTTTTCAGATCTCACCATTGTAGTTATGAATCATAGTTCTTGCCATCTGTACCTGACTATCCATTCCCAAACAGAGTGCCTTGGCCAGAAAGATAGTAATGTGTCTTGGCTTAGCTGGAATCTTTCCTTTAACTTTTAAAAACACATACAGTTAATTTTTATTAATATAAGAGTTTGTTTTTACAAAGAAAAATACAGCCATGTCAGTTAAATATATCATGCTACTTCATGTAATATCTACATTTGAAAAGGAATAGCTGCCATGCTGAATAGGGGAATTCTGGCAGTCGAAGTCTAACACAAGAAACTCTTTCAAGCTCTGTTTCTAAAATGTGAGGCATCTTTCTCTTCCAAAATTTTTTTTTGGATGTATATACTTCAACTTTCCTTGTCTTTCAAGAACCACCCATATGTGTTCCAGAGCTTTTAAGGCACTATTGAGGAAAATGACTATAGTGACGTGCTAACACTATCCACAGCAGAACAGTGGTAGGATGATGTTCTGGGACCTGATACACTATCCTTGTTGAGTGTTACTGCCCAAGACGGCTCTGTCTGTTTCCTGCCTTAAGGGTTAACTGTTCTTGTTTACTTCGCTGCTATGGCAACACAGCTCCTAGCAGTTCCCAGCACAAATCAGATAAGGTTTTCTCTCAGAGTCTCTCCAGCTTCCGTTTCCCATAACAAGTGTAGTGTTTTGGCTAGTAAATTTCCCATTCCCATGGTGTGAAAATTGTTGACAAGTGTCTACTTAAGAGCTGCCTAAAAACAGGCAGTGTGCATTCTTTTTCCCATTGCTGTTCTATTCTGTCTCTGCTGTTGTTCAGACATGGATTTTACCTAGCTTGCTAAATATGTAATCAAGCTTTGCTTTTCAATAAACTGAGTAGTTTTTAGACAAAACCGAATAGCCTCATTAACTGGCAGCTTTATGGGACTTAACAAGTTTTTGTCTTGCTTTTAAGGACAGCTGAACTATGGGTCATGCTAGCATTACAGCATGCCCCCCTGCATTTACCGACAATCCTATCGTTCCTCCATTGGGGCTGGCTTCCATATATCTTTTCTATTCACTTAGTTGAAAAGTAACTTGCCATGCTCTGCAATCTTAGTTTCAACTGCAGTAGTCTCACTGCATGCATAGTTGAATGGTGAATCAACGTACAGATAAATCCCATTGATTCAATAGGTGTGTTGTACTTAGGACTACAAATAGGATTTAGGTCTTTGTTTCTACTTTGGTTGTGCACATTTGAAAGATTTAAAAATGACCTAGTGTGTTCACTTATAATATACTGACATGATTTTTCTTGAGGTTGCAGTCCTTCCCCTCCCATGTCATATGATGGTCCAGTCCTGCACATCCCTAATCAGAAAGAAGGTCCATCCTGTTCAAAGGTACTTATTTCTCAATAAGTGGGACATACTGTACCTGCAAAATACAGCAGCTTGATCACTGTTCAGGGCTGGGCATGGGAAGATACAAGAAACACATTTTTACCAGTTTTGACCAAGCTGCAGCATGCTCTGGACTGTTCCTGAATACAACTGAACATGTTGGTGTCAATCTTTTATGCCTTAACCTACTTTCAATTCAGGAAACACAAATAGTGCCTCACCCATATCAGCCTGCATGTGTATTATAATGAGACTTGGGAGGTTCTGTTCTAAGTACCATGGCCATAAAAAAGGGAGAGAAGGAGGCAGTGCTCATTCAAGACAGAAAATCTACCATGGTAGCTTCTATGCTTAACTTTGAAATTAAAAGAGGACACAGAGCAAAAGAAGAGTGAGGTTCAATCAGTTTTCAGAAATAAAGGCAAAATTCAGTATGACACCAAACTAACTTATTCCCTGTAGACTGCTTCTTTCTGGCACTATAGAATGAACATATACACTCCCAAGAGAGCACTGCTATGTTCATCAGATGGTGTTCCATGAGTGTTTTTGTAGAACAGCATTTAGGAGAAAGCAAACTGTGGAGTGAGAAAAATCAAACTGTTAAAGCAGCAGGAGGTCTGAGACAAATGTAGAAACCACATTGTAGAACAAAATTGTTTAAACGTGGTCTTGTTGGAAAATGTGAGCAATAGTACTGGAACCCTCAAGCAGATGGCAAGGCAAAAGCTGAACAACACCACTTCTATGCCCACCACTGCACAGATTCTAGCAGATTAAAAAACCTTGGATGCTTATTCTTCTTTGCAAATCATATAAAAGTATATTTACTTACAAATTATTTATGCATAACCAAACACATGATCCAATAAATCTAATGGAGGAGAGAGAGGAAAGAAAATTGCTGGTTATGTTATTCAGGAAGAAGAGAAGGTATGGAGAAAAAAAGAACCTAACATACAGGATATCGACAAAATATATACTGTACCTAACTCCCACAGAGTAACATGCAAACCAGCAATTAGTGAGTATAGGCATGCAAAAATTGTGAACTCTAACATGTCTTTCTACCAATTATTTATATTTATGAATCCCTGAATATATCTGAACCATGTTTCAAACTGTGAGAAGGGTCTCACATTGCCACTGTGCCTTCTCCTGATTGCACTTTGCCTTCTCCTGACTGCATTTTGCCAATGGCAAAAGATTGTATGGCCCTTTCTGCAGCTTACCTTTCTGTGGAGCTGGGGTGTAGGATCGTGTGAACAGCCTCTTGCGAGAGGCTCTCACGTCCCCGTTGCTTCAGCTCCACAGCTGCCGGCTGCTCATGTAAGAGTCCTGCCTCTTCCTTCCACAGTGCAGCCTGGGACTTTCCCAGGCTGCACTGGGGCAGGAAGTGTGAGCGCCATGGCTCCAGAGCTCCGCATGCACAGCAAGTACGCGCGGGGCCCGAGTGATGCGCGATCACACATCATTTTCAACTTAAAGCCAAAAATGAAAAAGTGCTAGAGCATCAAGCAATTGTGAGTGCGTTGTGTGAACCACTTCTCACATTTGCACGACGCTCGATGGGCCCTTTTGCATGGCAAATTCCGTGCGAAAAGGGCCTATGATACTGCAAGAGGTGAATGAACATGGGAATACATCAAAAGTCATCAATTCTGAAGTCGTTACATTGGCTGCCTATTAGTTTCCGGGCACAGTACAAGGTGTTGGTTATTACCTTTAAAGCCCTTTATGGCTTGGGGCCAGACTACCTGCGGGATCGCCTTCTCCCATATAATCCACCCCGCACATTAAGGTCCTCTGGGAAGAACTTACTGCAGCCAGTCAGAACTAGGTTGGCTGCGGTCACCCAGAGGACCTTTTCTTCATCGCTCCCAAGCTATGGAATGGCCTGCCGGAGGAGACCCGGCATATTACCAGTCTTGACTGCTTTAAAAAAGCGGTCCAGACTGATCTCTTCCAACAGGCCTTCCAAGACTAGTACTTCCACTGCCTCCCACCAATTGTCCTGCTGTTCTTTTAATAGTTAATTAATTGTTAATTGTTATGTGTTTTAGGGGGTTGGTTTTAGCTGGGTTGGTGGGTGGGGAGGATTGGGTATGTTTTTAAAGTCTTTTAATGTATTTTAATGAATAATGTATTTCATGCTGTTCGCCGCCTCGATCCATGTGGAGAGGCGGGATACAAATAATAATAATAATAATAATAATAATAATAATAATAATAATAATAATAATTATTATTATTATTATTATTATTATTATTATTATTATTTGGAATGTCCTTAATTTTTTTTTCATTTAACTTTTTCCGTTTTCAGGAAATAAACAGCAAAAATAATAAATAAACAGCTCTTCAACTCCTCTCAGAGATTCTAGTTTTTAATGTTAAAGATAGAAGCTGCTTATAGCTTGTTAAGCACAGCATTATTGCCAGAATAATTTTGCATCTTTCCATGATACAGTGACATGTGCTTTGATTATATTCCATTTGGATTACTGTGACGCACCCTGTGTGGGGCTGCTTTTTGGAAACTTTAATAGTTCCAAAGTGCTGCAGCCAAGCTGCCGGCAGAGCTCGTATAACTCCCATGTTGAAACAGCTTTGTTAACCTCTGGCCAGTTTCTGGGCTGAATCCTAAGTGCTGGTTATGAACTTTAAATACCTACATGGCTTGAGTCTAGACTATCTAAAGGGCCTTATGTCTCTATACAAGCAACCCTGAATTTTATGATCTTTGAGGGAGTCCCACCACCAATACAGGCACATTAGCTGAGGACACACGAGAAAGTTTTCTCAGTGGCTGCTCCCAAACTGTGGATCTCCCTTCCACAGGAAGTTTGGTCCATCCTCTTATTCTTTTCTTTTCTTTCTGCCAATAGAAAGACCTCTCTGATTAGGCATGCCCTATTTTTTTATTTCCTCCTCCTCCTCCTCCTCCTCCTCCTCCTCCTCTCTTCTTCTTCTTCTTCTTCTTCTTCTTCTTCTTCTTCTTCTTCTTCTTCCTTTTGTAACATAATATTGTAGCTTAAACTTCTGTTTTAAATTGTTGTAAGTTGCTTTGAGTCTCAGGCTGGGAAAAAGCAGAATATAAAATGAATGAATGAATGATTGAGGATGGAAGGAAGGAAGAAAGAATTAAAGGAACAGGGCTCCACATACTGTCCCCATCTCCCACAGCATCGTATGCTGCCCCCTCACCCTGCTGACCTTACGGTAAGCAAAAGGTTTTCCTTTTTTTATGAGTAAACCCCTTATGCAGTTGGGGATTTTGGTCATTAATTTGCAGGCGTATTAAACACATTTCCTTCTTATGAAACAAACAAACAACAATAATATAGCCATTTAGTTCAAAGTGTTTGAAACTGATTTTTCTATTTAGACTGACAAATGAATAAACATACACAAATCCATACATAAATTTATCTTGAACTGGATATTTAGGGAAGGTATGCAAAGCAATCTTGTAGCACCTTTGAGACTAACTAAGAGAAAGAAGTTGGTAGCATGAGCTTTCATTGACAAAGGCTATTTCCACACTGCACTGTTATAGTGCTATTATTCCACTTTCAAAACATCCTATGGAATCCTGGAGTTTGCAGTTTAGGAAGGGACATTTAGAATTCTCAGCCAGAGAGCTCTTTGGTCTCCGTAAACTACAAAGCCCAGAATTCCACAGGATGTTGAAAGTGGAATAATAGCACTATAACACTGTAGGGAGGAAATGGCTGAAATATGAAATGGCATTTTTATACACACACACACACACACACACACACACACATATATAATCAGAAATGATATTATTTTCACTGCAGAAATAACTGCTTCCTGTGCAGAAAATACTACGAGTGGAACTTCCCATGCAAAATCTGATTGTGGTTGATTTGCACTAAAAACAGCATTTTCTGTGCTAGAAACTGTTTTTTGTGTGCTGAGGACACAGTAAATGCAGTTTCCTGGGCAGAACATGCTGTTTTCTGTGCAAAATAACTATATGAATTTTGTGCAGAATAAATCCCAAATTGCGAAAATACTTTAGTGATTGAGTGGTTTTGAAGTACTTCTTGTTGTGGAAAGGAAATTGCTAAAATTACTTGTTGCTTCCCCTGAGAAGAAAATTAGTGATGAATTACATCCTTAGTATAGGTAGATTAAAGCTTCTAAATGTAAATATAAGCATTCTTATTGGAATTATATGCCTGCAATGCTAAACATTCATTATCTCTAACATATAGATATACGTTTCACTTGATATTGATGTTAAAAACAACCAAACACCCCAATATCTCCCCAGTTGGGTACAGGGATATTTTCTATTCATCTTATTGAAACTGCACTTGATGAGAAAACCCAGACACTGCCCTGTTTTCCTCATAAGGATATCATTATTTGTCAAGCTAAGTCTACTGCTTTTAAATCGTTTGCTCCAGAAAAGTCTCATTTATTCCATGGGACTAGAGATTGTTTGGGACTGCAGAAACAATAAATCGTAATGCTGCCATGTAGTGGAAAGGGCTAGAGTTTTCCTGTTTCCCTTTAGAGGGCCTTGTATGCTTTTTGATGAAAAAAAAATGGAATTGATCTTGTCTTGTGTGTATCTATATATTTAGGATTATTGACTGGTAGTTCTACCAGATCCTTCAGAACTGATATGTTCGTGTCATGGGCTAATTGCACAAATCCATTCCCAAATAGATTTTTCAGATGATTTATCACAGGCGTTCTTGTAGAATTCTTCCAGTTTATCGAGGAATGATCTGTTACTCGGTACTTTGAACTCTGGAGCTGTCAAGCCCTGGTCTTGCCTGAGTCAAAGAGAAAAGAAAAAAGAAAAAGAAGGAAAGAAAGAAATGCAGCAAGGGCAAAACCCATTTCCTAGTTGGTCAATCTAGTTAGCAAGTTGGTTCTGGACTTTTCACAGGGGGTCATGAAACATCACCAAAGCCTGTTACTGTAAAGGAACCTTCATTTCCTGGTGTGACTAGGATTTGACCTCGGTTTGCTGCAGAAACTGATGATCAGCAGGACCAGATCTGTAAAGTTCTTACTGTTACACAGAAAAGAGACTTATACTCCAGGACTGGATAAATATTCACAATCCATTATTCAGTGCACAGAGGACCTTAAAGCTTTATTTATGCGTGAATGTATATTTTGTAGCTGCCATGTTCAAGTGTGGTGTTTTGTTTTGCTTTTTTTTTTTGGACGGGGAGAAGATACAATCAAACTATATTACTGTTTATATTGGAGAGGGCAGTAGTTGGGATTAGGAGTCTTCATTGCCCACCAGTAGACCTTGTTTTATTATTTTTTTATTTGTATCCCACCTCTCCATATGGATCGAGGTGGCGAACAACTTACAAAATAGCATGTATTTCGATACATTTCTTATACATGCCCCCAACAAGCTGGGTACTCATTTTACCGACCTGCGAAAGGATGGAAGGCTGAGTCAACCTTGGAGCCCGGCAGGATCGAACTCACAACCTTGTGGCTTGCAGCACTGGCATTTAACCACTGCGCCACCAAGCCACATCACCTAGTGCACCACTGGAAAAATAACTATATATCTATTCCTATATCTATATATCTATATCTATATCTATAGAAAGAACTTTTGTTCTCAAATGCACTCGGCGGGGGGGGCACGGCAGCATTTAAACTATAGTTTAAGACTATTTAAACCATTTTAGGGCCAAGAGAGACCTCTCTGTGTGTTTATGGGTGTGTGTGTGTGTGTTTTAAGAACAGAAAATGATCCAGGAGGAAAAAACGCAGTTCAGGGTAGCTGGGGACAAAAACTATTTTTTAAAATATTTTTCATAAAAAAAAATAATTAGTATTTTTTTCATGAAGTTGCAAGAAAAATGTATATTGGAGGGATGAATACAAGCAAAAGATCTGGTTACTGCAGCAAACAAGTAAACAGCCCAGGAAGGCCACACTTTCCATTGCTATATCCATGCCTTTCCTTCCTCCTTTTTTTCTCATTTATTTGCTTCTTTGTTTTTGATTTCTCTAATGAAATACAATATGCTTTTGGTGCCTTGGGGCACCATGGCAGCCAGACAACAGCTTTGACCCATGCTGAAGGACCACCCCTAGCCATAGGGGTGTAACTGAGCACTGTCCACTTGCTGTTGCTCAACCAGGAGTGAAAAGAGTAAGCTGGAAATGGAACAAATCTGGGAACTCATTGAGAGAAAGGAGGAATAAAACATCATTATTTTTCAATTGATCTTCTAAGTGAACCTCAACAAATCATTGGGCTACAAAAGCTGCTGAACTCAAATCATGGAGCATCTTGCTATCCCTTCCCTAACTTCCCGAAAGCAACTTTGCTTTTTTGGCCTGCTTAGAGCCTTTCATGCTATTTCTCTTAGGCTGTCCACCAAAGACTATCTTGACTTTCTTCTCAACCAGTACTTGCTTGCTTTGGGGGATCTGAGAGACATGATACGTAGAGACATATTCCAGATATAAGTCATTGCAATTCACTACTTATATTCTTTTGAAGTAGAATAGTTACTTACACATTGCCAGAAAAAGGGTAATACATCACACACATACATGCAAAATTGAAGGCAAAAAGAGGGGGAAATGGGCATGATACATAGATACAAAGAGACATGGATACAGACAATTGGAAATAGTTATCATATTTCTGTTCTGCTTCTGCTCTGATCCTGTATAGTCTGCTGTCTGGAAGCTAATCTTTGATGGGATAATTGGGATGGGAAAAATGATGGGAAAATTTGAGGCCTCTCCTCTGCTTTGTCATGTTTAAACTGCATATGGGCCTCTCTTCAGATGAAGATAGACACCTGGGGCCCTTTCCCACTACAAAATTGCAGCATTATGATTCCACATTAACTGCCATGCCAGCATTCTATGGAATCCTGTGATCTGCAGTTTGTTGAGACGCTATTGCTCTCTGGCAGAGTATTCTAAGTACCCTTCTCTGAACTACAGATGGTTCCATCCTACAAAATCCCATTCTGTAGGATGGAAACATGGCAGTTAAATTGAAACTATAATGCTCTTAACAGTACAGAGTGAAAAGAGCCCTGCGTATAGAGGACTGTGCTCTATAAAGTAGGACAAATGACCGTCCCTGAGCCTAAAAACTCCTCAATCAGCGCTAGGTTTTCTAGGATTATAGCTATGTGGACTCAGCTACATGTTCCTTCCTTCATCTCAACACTGCAGATGCAGTAACCTTGGTCCTTCAGAAGTCACATATATGTGGGCTTGTTAAACACTACAACATCCCTCAGTAAAAGGTGGTGGGTTGCATTCCTGCCGTAGTAGTAGTGCTTACTAAAAATACCAGAGGGAACTTGAATTGCTGAGATAGCCAGCATGCCCTTTGCATATAGATTTCCTCCTTATTGTATATTTCAAATGTTTTCAAATATTGACAGTATAATCTGGTTTCACCATTTTTGGGATGTTTTTGGTAATAGTACAAATGTCTGATGTATGAAACTGACCTAGATAGCTCCGTTTTGAACTCTAATCACGTATGAGTATTAATCATTTTTATTGCCAAGCACTAAATACAGGTAGAGGAATCAGTCTGAATTAGGAAAGATCAGACTGGAACTTTTTTCCTCATTACCTGAGTCACAGCTTTTCGAGGGTCAAAAATGTCCAGTGAATTAAAAAGAGAGAGAAAGGAGGAGAGAGATACTTTAGCTCACCTCTGTATTTCCTGTCTCCAGCAAAAGACAAATGCTGAAGATCTGCAGTGCTAGCTAAGCATTATATGGCATTTTTCATCTTCAAAGCAATTTTGGAATATTAACTAATTAATCTGCATATCACTCTGGGGAGATAAATTGAATAATATTATCTTCAGTTTTCAACTGAAAAGCTTGATGTGAAGTCCTGTTTGTAGAATCTTTCCTGGGGAAATGGTTTTATAAAGGACAAGGCTGAAATCCTACCATGTTTTATGAGCATATGCTGGAGAACCACTTGCCAGAGGTATCTACAAGGCTTCCACTGGTGTTACTTGCATGCCTGAACAGGGAAGTGCAAAGACAGAGAAGTTTGTGGAGGTAGCATAGCTGGGGCTGACCTAGATATAATTTATTGGAAGTCAACAGAGAGTCACCTCATAGGTTTAACTTTTGTCTTCCTTTGGACGAGTGCCAAAGAGATAATAGTTTGCCAAGGCATTAATATACATCTGGTTGTATATTAATAAGCATACATAAGAATATGTTGCTCCCTTGATGTTGCTGGACTTGATGCCCAAAAGCCCCAGCCAGCAATGGCCAATGACTTGGAGGGTTGTGATCCAACAGCATCGGGAGTTCTAAGTTTGGGAGTCACTTTAATGGGTTAAAGGTGTGTTGGTGGTGGCAGAAGCATTTGGGAGGGAAAGATTCAATACCCCTAAAAAGAAATAAGAGAGGCAGGAGGACCCAAGAAAGTAAACTTGCAGCGAGAACAGCAGGGTGTAAAGAATGAGAAGTCTAGAAAAGAAGATGAGGAATAGACACTTGGAAGAAGAACGATATGGAAAGAATAATAAAAATGCCACTGGAAGGGATTTAAGAAAGGGAGAAAATCAGAAGAGAGATAAGGGTTGTACATGATCAGAAAATGTAGACCTGAGAAAGGTTGAAGCAGCAATGTTGAAGTGCAGTGGTAAGTTATAGCCTCAGCTTCAGGCATCAGCATATTGGCTGGGAAAGTTATTAAGGAAGAGGCCACTGTTTCCATAGATTGTTAATGGGTCAATAAAATATCACTTGTCTTTTTTTCTTTTTGTCCATGGAAGAAGAAGTGCTGTTGCTGTTGAATGTTTATCAAGAGCTAACTTTCTCCCTTTGCCCAATGAACTAAACTGCCTGTGTAACATCTTGAATATTTTAAAATCATGGGGCAGAACTCAGTTATAATTTTTGCAGATGCTTTAACATTTGTTTCATGCACTTTCATGTGATTGGTGTTGTTATGTGCCTTCAAATAGACTTATGCTTCTGGACACCCTATCCTAGGGCTTTCTTAAACAGAAGGAGTTTGCCATTGCCTTCCTTTAAGGCTGAGAGAGTCCAAGGTCACCAAGTATGTTTCTATGGCTCAGTGGAGATTTGAACCCAAAGCCATTTCTGCATTTGATTGTTATAGTGCTATGATTCCACTAACCGGCCCCAGCTGGTCCCTCCCGAAACTGCAAACCCCAGGATTCCATAGGATGTTGAAAGTGGAATCATAGTGCTACAACAGTCTAGTCTGGAAATGGCCCTAGTCTCCCAGAATCCTAGTCAAACACTCCAGCCACTACACTATCCTGGCTCTCACGGGAGCACTCATATGGCACGCCTATTCAAACTGTTTTGTTGTGAGAGGAAATGTTTTCATCCATAGTTCCTCTTCTTGCTCGTTTCTATTTCCTCCCCCCACAATGTGTGAAAAAAAAGCTTAAATCATTTCCACTTTTCCATTGAAAACCACAAGTTCTGAAATATATTTTATTTTATTTCCTAATATATTTTCAAGTTATTTGATACCAATCGATTAGTTTTCATTCTCTGTGACATTGTTTAATGTCAGTGAAGATGAGAGAACAGAAGAATGATGGGAAGACATGCCTGTATCCATAGAGACTGACAGGAATTGGAAGATACTGTCTTAATGCTGTATTGTTTCAGCTGGCTAATGACTTAATTAGAGTGAAGTACATGAAAATACATTCCCCCTCAATGCATTAACAATACTGCGAGTAATGAATAGACTCTGCAAACTCTGACGGTAGTGTGTTAAAAGTGTTAATCTA
Organism: Ctenosaura bakeri; assembly: GCA_948474755.1. Taxonomy (NCBI): domain Eukaryota; kingdom Metazoa; phylum Chordata; class Lepidosauria; order Squamata; family Iguanidae; genus Ctenosaura; species Ctenosaura bakeri. The sequence continues at coordinate 314,191 of CAOLHI010000821.1, forward strand.
ATCAATAAAAGCCAAAGGTCTAGAAGTAGTGCTCAATCTAAGCAGTCAAACCTTTCCAGAACATTGCTACTGAAATAAATATTTAGTGGCTCTACACTGAAGGTGTTATTCTTCTGACAGGATGAGTTTCATGCCTCATGGCACACAAGTTATGAGATTTCAGTCAGTAATCAAAGAATAACTCCACATTTTTCATAGCAAAGAGACATTGCTGCTGCTGTTTTCTTCTTCTCTTCTTCTCCTCGTACTTCTCCTTTTACTGACATACTGTTGATTAAATGAAAGTTCCTCAGAGAACAGGAGGAAGACAAACTATAACACAACATGGAAAAAATATTACAAAGTGAATCTGAAGTTTAAGGAAAATGGATACTGATGTTGAATGATATTTATAGTAATGTGCAGCAATGTGGTTTTACTGTGAATTTTAGAACTTTGTTATCTTACACGGTTTTAACTATTAAAAAGCTTGGTTTTTTAAAGTCAGAAAGCATTTTTGAATTATAATTTAAAAGGATAGTGTGCCATCTGGGCATCTCATCTTAACTAAAATGACAGAAGTAGACAACCCAATTAAGGTCAGCTTTCACAGAGGGGAAATTCTTAAAAAATGCTGAAGAAGGAGGAAGAGGAAGAGAAGGAGGAGAGACGGAGGGGGATGAAATCTCTGGGTCCCAGCCCTCTGGCTTGGGCAGCGAAAGAGACCAAAAAACAGATTATAAAACAAATGTTGTGATCTCAACAGATCAGAGAGTGGCTATAATGTCGTGTTTTTGAAAAACCTGATTTTTCAGGTTTTTCAAAATGCTGGTGCATGCCATTTGTGCCTGCTCTCCAATGCAGATTTGCAGGCTAGCACGAATGCGAGCCTGTGATCTGCGGAGGGTGGGCTTTATGCTGGCGAGCTTCAGCAGTTGGTCATGACCCACGACCAACTGGAAGCCGCCATTTTGGACGCTGGAGCAGTGTGAATCTGCGATCACGCACTGCTCCTCCTAGCCCCGGACTGGACCGGACCCAAAGAAGATCTGGTGAGTAGCGGCAGGGAGCAATTCCCTCGCCGTGTGCAGAAATGGCCTCAGATGCACTTTTAATAATCACTTGCCTCTCTTACTTTCCTTACACTAGAACGTGTGGACATAAGAATAAAAAGACTAGTTTCCAAATTGTAGTCTGGGGAAACTTAAGAGTTTCTATAGGAAGGTTGCTATTTAAAGTTCCCAAGAGGTCTTCATGAAGAAGATTACTAATAGCAGATAAGCATCACTGAGGCCATTTCCATACTAGACTATTATAGTGCTATTATCCCACTTTCAACATCCTATGGAATCCTGGGGTTTGCAGTTACGGGAGGGGAAATGGCCTGAGAGACTCTCCACTCTTCAATTCCTTCTTTGCCTGTAATATAAAGTTCCAGTGAAGTGTTGCATCTGTTCACAGGGCACATTCCCAGTTCTTAAGGGAGATAGCACAGGCCAACAGGTAAGACTAACCTGCTAATCTGTTACCCCAAATGCATGGGACCATTTGAGGTCCTATATCAGTACCTGCAAATCAGCATAAAAATGGAGAATTAATTGGTTCTATCAAGACCTTTTAACCAATGTTGACAGGGTCTTTGCAAGAAAATCAGCCAGAGATTCAAAAGTAAACTAAAAATGTGTTTATTGCAGGGAATTCAATCATGCGTACACACAAGATTCACATAGTCATGCACTCACACAAGAGTTAGCCAAAGAAAGTGAAGAAAGAGTTAATCAGCAAAGCTTAATGGGTAGGTTATAATTACCAGTCCAGAAAAGAACTGAAGAAACAGTGATGTAGCTTAGACTTGAGCCTAAGGGCAGTACAGTCAGGGTTCAGAGCAGCATAGTGGTGTTCAGCAGTTTAAGGTACTATGAAGAACTGCAGAATCTTCAGAGCTTAAATACCATTTCTATACTTTGAAGTGAAGCTTTGTAGCAAAGCTCAACACTTTCTCACAGAATTAACCGACAGGAGATTGTTTTAACACAAAGTTGACAGAATTTGTAGACTCTTGATGTTTGGACTAGCAAGGGAAGTATTTTGTGTGAGAAACAAAAGTAACAGTGTCTGATCAAAAGAATGGTCTCTGGTTGTAAATATTTCTGTTAGCAAAAAGAAATTAGGTTGTGCTCCTTTGTTGTGAGGGCTCGGATGTAAATATTTGCCTCTCTATTCAGGCAAACAATGGAGTTTCCAACAAATACTCTTAGCATGTAGGTGACAGAGAGTTAATAGTTGGTTTGATGGCTTATATTATCTGGGCAGGCAGGTGCACAAAACGGATAGGTGTCAAAGGAAGGCAGTGATAGGGATATGCTGATCAACTATTTTGTGTGAACACTGAAAACTTTCCATCTTAGCAATGGCTAACTGAAAGTTCATTAGCACTTAAAAGCTTCTGGTATGACTTAGCTAAGCCTGCAAGGGGTCTTGTGATCTGTTTATCCAATCAACTTGCCTCTTATTCAGCTTGGCTTTCAGTCACATTAGGATTTATTTTATTTTAAAGCCAATTGATACATTTGGCCAATTAAATCATGCTTCATCAATTAAAAAGTGGTGTGTGTGTGGCACTAACACATCATTGTGAAATGGATATATAATTATGATTTGCTCCAGGTTTTAAAGGATCTTCAGCATAGTGCCCTTTGGTAAGTTCATCCTAGATCATTGGGCCAGTCATGAAATCTGGAAAGCTTACACAAACGGTGGATGGTGGAAATGGCACTCCAATCATTGCAGTGTGTATTGTGTGGTATCACACTGTCCTGTCCTGTCTTGTCTCTAGAACATGCCAGCATGTATTATAGGATAGCAGCAATCCTCTGAAATTCCAAAGGAGACTCTTAGGATTTCACACCTTCCAACTGTCCCAATTTGGCACGGACGATAGGGATTAATCCTTTGTCACCCCACTCTTCTGTTTTTTTTTAAAAAGTCCCAGTTTATAAAATGTACCAATCAGGTCATAATAAGTGTTGGAAACATAAAGAAAAGGTTGGTACGTTTTACCATATTTGGTGGACTTGTACCATAACAAAGAAATATTGGATACAGATACATAAAGCCATAAAAGAAATATTTACAGTTTTAGTTTCAATGCAACCAGAACTTTTCCTATTGAATATGACATACATGCTTGACAAAAAAAATTTGTATCAGAACAAATGTGTACTGTTATATTTAATAACAGCGGCAAGAATGTTGTTTGCACGATCCTGGAAATTATCTAACGTTCCGAATATTGAACAATGGGATGTTAAAAGTAATAGAAATGAAACAATATGATGTATTTTCAAATTACTTAAAAGGGAAACGAGCTGACAATATTGAAAAAGTATGGCAGCCTATCATGGCTTATGTAAAAGGATATGGTTAGTAGATGTTTAATATGTGGTATATACATCCAAAAGGTTCAAAGAAATATTGGGATTTATAACAATTTTGATATTTTAAGAAGACAGATGTATATGTAAATGAAGAAACTATGGAATACTGTGAGAAATGTAGGTTGTAGACAAGTTTAATTTTTCTTTACTTCATTGTCAAATTCAATTTGTAATTAATTATGGTTTTTTTTAAGATATAACAAGAAAATATGTACTAAACATCTTTTTTATATGGGGAAAATAAGGGAATTTATTAGGTAGTAGAGATAGTGTGATGTTAACAATCTAGGTATTTGGCAAAGGAAGTCAGTGATTAAATCTATTGTTTAGCATCGATAGTTTGAAATCAAATATGTTTATTTATATATGGAAAATATGGAATATGTAAACAGATATTATTTATTTTTGAAGTGTTCTTTTTTTCTTTTTTCTTTTTTTAATAAAAACAATAATAATAATTTAAAATAGTCCCAGTTTATCTCTTTTCCTCTCATTTTCCTGCTTTGGCCTCAGCTTACTGCAGTTACTGCAAACTGAGGCCCTTTCCGCATGGGCTTATTAAAATGGTGCAGAGTGACCTCCAGCAGAGGTCTTCTGCACCATAGAGTGGACTGGGGTGGACTACTTTTCATAGTTCCGCACCTCAGTCCGCTCCAGAGCGACCGGAACTGATCGCGCAGCATGCTTTTTAAAAATCTCTTTTAAGAGGTTTTTAAAAAGTATGGAGCACGTGACCCCGTGTCGCTCCATCCCTGTGCTCTGGCCTAGATTTGCAGGCGTGCGTTAGTGCATGCCTGCAGATCTGCCGGGGTAGGGCTTATAGCTGGCGAGCTTCTCTGATTGGTGGAGAGCCTCCCCCAACTGGAAGCCGCCATTTTGGATGCCGGAGCAGTGCGGAGCGACGAGCTCACACTGCTCCTCGTCCCGACGGACTCGCCTGGACCCACCACAAAGCTGGTGAGTAGCGGCAGGAAGCGTTTCCCTCGCCGTGTGCAGAAAGGGCCTGAGTCCAAAGTACAAAAGTAATTTGCACTCAATTAACTTAATGGGGGTGAGGGAGAGAAGGAGGCAGAATCTTGCCCTTCCTAGTAGGCTATCCAATATTATGTGTTCTTCTATATTAATAACTTTTCCCATGTTTTTCCCACATGCTGATATTGTTTCATCATATGTTTCCTTGTTTTCATCTGTGAAATGTTGAAGATTGTGAAATTTCCTTATTCTTAGCAGATATTATTTAACTAGCTAATTAGAAAATTAACTGGCTAAACCTTTATTGGTAGGAACATTCCTTCATCAGAGTTATGTTCATGCGATACTTACAATGACAGAAGTGGAGAAGGCAATATTCTCTATATCCCTGAACATCTGAAAAGCTATTCCAGAGGGTTAGGAAGAGTGAATGCATTACCCACCCACTCTTCCTTGACTAGCAGCCTTCCATGCATTGGAATTTCCTTCTGTGAGTGAAAGGAGATCTTCTCTCCATGGAAGAAAGGCTGGGATCCAGCCAATAGTTTAAAAAAAAAAAAAAAAGGGTCACCTGAAAAGTAAATTTTTGAAAAGTAAATCACCTGAAAAGTAAATGTTTGAAAAGTAAATCACTTGAAATACTGGACACTGCAGTTTAAGAATGGTATTGACAAGCTGGAATGTGGCCAGAGGAAAGTGGCTAGGATGGCAAAAGGTCTGGAACCATGTCCTAGGGAATGGGTGTTTGAGCTTGGAAAATGTCGAGAGGTGATATGATAGCCCTCTTTGAAGAACTGAAGGGGTGTCATGCATGAGATTAAGTGGACTTATTTTATGCCTCTCCTTTTTTTTAAGGAAGTGATATCTGAGTCACTTCCTGTTTTTTAAAAGAGACTTGGGCCTATAATACCTGGAGGGGGCAAAAAGGCCCAAATAAGTAAGAAGTAGCAAAAATGCCATTGACATTTGGGGAGGGCGGCAAAAAAAAAGGACCTTACTGGATCTTCCCAAGGTTAAAAATCAACAACAGACAAAATCTTGCATTCACTGATCCTACAGTGACAATGAACCCAACAGTCACGCACTAGACTCAGTACTTAGGCTATCTGAAATGAGCACATACCAATGCATATACATATTTGAAATTGCTACTTTTGTTATGTTTTGTTCTTATGTTCTCCTGTTTCCCCTACTCTTGTAAATAAACCCACTTCTTTAGATAAAAGTACAGAATAACAAGAAGTAACAGTTGGAAATATTTGCAGATTTTTATAAAAAAAACTAAACTACCAGTATACAATATACCAGCCATAGTTCTCATCTAAAGTAGTCATTTAGCTTTCAGAAGGCTGCAAAACACAGGTCTCCCAGACCAGCTTCTATATCTTTTATCCATGACAACCTAAAAAGTTCCACTTAACCAATACAGGCTGAAAAAGCTAGAAGTTTCTAGCATCCTGACATGCATGCTGACTCTCACTAGTCTAATTAGCAAAGTTCTAAAATTCTCATGCTAAAGATAACATAGATCTCAGGGTTGCCAACTCAGCAGCACTCAATTCCCTGAGATTTCAGACCTCAAATCTTGGACTACGGGCTTAAGGGCCAGCTAAGTCTGGCATAAGTAGAAGGGAATATGGGTAATATGGAAACTCAGAGTCAGGATGGGAAAAAAGATGATTTTTTTTTCCTTTGGTGGCCATGCAGATGGTAAAGTACACCCAACAGCTGCAGCAGTTGTTGCATTTTCTGTACATAGAACATTTGTGTGTACATGTGTGTGTATGCTACATTATACGTACCTTTTCTTCTTTTTTTAATGCTGTTACTGGGACTTATGGAGAGCTTGTCAGCTCATGGAGGAGTTTTTCCCTTCAGACCCTGTGCTGTTGCTGCCAGGGCTTGTGCAACAGGAAGGCTCACAAATTGTGACATTAATGCTCTGTTCTCAGTGGTCACAGTGGCCAAGTTCCTACATAGGGGTGGTATAATGTATAACTTTGCATACACACATGGATTGTGCTATGTGACTTTTTGCACAATCAAATGCTCAACCAAAACTGCCCATTTCAGCAGATGGATACACATTGGATGAAAACTTATTCTCTGCATAAGCAAGAGTATTGTATGTCTACCTCTGCTTTTGCAACTTTGAGCTGAAGGCAGATATGGTGGATCAAATAAAAATGCTAAAATCACTTCTGTAGTGGAATCGACACATGCCACAGGATGTCCTCTAAGGAGCACTATGTCCCTTCCCTCACTCTAGTTTTTTGGTGCACCAGTATTGCACAAGCACCACACACACATTAACATCTTTAAGCTGAGCCCATGAGCCTTAGTATTAGCTTGGAAAGGCCCAGACTATAAAACTGACTTTCTCTTTCTCTAGCATTGTTCACCCTGAGATTTTCTCTCTGCCAGGACACTTGAGGAAACAGTTGTCAGAGACTTCAGTTGGTGTCCTGAGATCTGGGAACCCTAGTGCTGAACATTACATTAGTTCATCTCATTAAGAACTACTAGAAGGACTCAAAACCAGAGAGATAGGGAGGGGAAAATCTTCAGATTCTTCATACTCTAGTCTCATTCCATTTGGAATTACCAAATGTTGGCATAATGAAAATACATCTGCTGTGCGCAGCTAAACCCCAAGCTCACTACAGATTAAAATAATAATGTTGAAGCTAGAAGCACAAAAAAGCTAATGTAATTGAAACTATGATCCTTTCGAAATTGAACACACCTGCAAATTAAAAAGATCACATTCAGACCTCTACATTCACTGTTTCAATTAGGAAGGACAATCTAGTAAGGCTTGATTATATGAAGTGGCAATATAATGCTGATTACTTCCTTGTTTCTGTGGATGGAGGCTTATATAGTAGTGTTTAATTTCTGCATACTAGCAAATCTTCCTGTCTGATACAGAATCCCAAATATGTACAACTTGGCTGTTCAGTAGCAAGAAAAGACATTCAGCATGTATTCAGTGGTACTACTGGGGATGGAAGTGCACTGCTGCCTCACCCTACTAGAAATAGTCCACAGTGTTGACTTCATTTTCCGATTAGACAGGCTTCCCCAAACCAGTTCCACTAGACTTTACCTGTCATCCTGGAGCCATTTCACTGGTGTGTAGAAGAACAGGCAGAGGAAGCAGGAGTTCAGCTGATAGGTCAGCAATGTTTGGTGTCTCTCTTTGAGGTATTTCTGTTCTCGAAGGTCATGATAATATCTAGCTGCATTTGCAGAGTTATGTCTATATTGAATATGGCCATTAAATGAGTCTCATAATATGAAGAGAATGCACCTGAGTTTTCTTGCTTCCCTTTCCCCTTCCCACCCCCTTTTCCTTTTGTGTTATTATTTGTTAGCTTGTGGGTCTTTGGAAACTGATATGCAAGCCACTCTGAGAGCCTTTCCAGCAACAGAACCAGATATAAATGCTATAACTAAATAACTGAATAAATACTGTGGTACATGTGTAGGTGTATATGCAAAGACCTTCTACTACTTTTGTGACAATCAGAGGCAGGGGTCAATGGTGTGTGACTTCAGAACTGTAGTGCAGCTGAAATGTTGTTTTTCTGCAGTTTGCTGGAAGCTGAATTAGAGTGGTGATTCCCTTTGACGCTTAATGTAGTGCAATGCTATCTGTCAATGAGGAGTTTAAAGTTTAAATGTCTTCTGAACATTAGTATTATTATACAAATAATAAGGACTCCACGTCCCTATGTGCTATTGGGTGTGATGCAGGCATAGCCTATGTGAGAGGGAAGGTTGTAGCATATGCTTCTCTTAGGAAGAAGCTCAGAACTCAAAAGGAGGAAGAACTGGAAAACACAGTGAAATTTTACTAAGCTAATTTACAGCTTGCTCTTCTGTGGATCATTTCTTGTAAACTTCAATAAGCCAAGTAACGACATATCGTCATCTAAATCAGAATTTAACATGGTTACACCAAAAGTACCGGAGAGTGGGAAGAGAATGCAATGCACATTAGTGAATAGATTAAAACTGGGGTGAGGGAGGTGTAATTTCATTCCAATGATCAAAGGTTAACAAAATAGTTTTTGCACTTCCTTGAAAGATATCTGGAAATTCTCCCCCTCCCCCTGAATTCAACATTGTTTGAAAGAGCTGGGAATCCTAATGATCTGGATTTAATATTCTTTTCTTAAGCTTTTTTCTTCCACAATTGGATCTACAAAATAAAAGATATCTGGCAGCTCTCTTGTGAATGGAATAAATTATTGGAAGAGAGTAATTGAATCTATTTGAAACAGAATAGCCCTGGAGTCAGATATTTTCCTACTGAATGTTTGCTATTAAACAGACTCAGACCTCATAGTTCCCAGACTTTTCTTTTTGTGCCAAAATATTTTTGAAACAGGTTCATTTCCAATTCTTTTAGGAAGGCTTTATTTATTTATTCATTCCCAAATCAAGTTAAGATCATACTAGTGTGCTAGTTTCATACCTGTCTCTTTATTAAACGTTGATGTTGAAATAATACTTGCAGTATTGGCAAGTATGTTATACAGTGTAAAACACCATTAATACACTCAGCACACATAGAGAGGGAAGAGATAATTTAAGACTAGTTATAAATTTGTTTGCTTTAAATGCTAAAAGACCTGACCGAGTTATCTTTATTTGACTTGATGCTGAAAAAGTTTTTAACAAAATTAATTAGGAATTTTTAGGAACTTAAAACGAATTTGGTTTCCCATCAGAATATTTGAAATGGATTCAGATTGTGTACCTCTCACCTAGATTGAGAATGATCACTAATGGTATACCTTTCAACCTTTTTCTTCTAAAGATAGGTGCAAAAGAAGGATGCCCTATTTCTTCTTTGAAATTCAATTTATGCTTTGAGTCGTTGGTATGTGCAGTTAGGGAAAATCCAGCAATCTTTGCACTCACAGATGGAATATGTTATATATTATATGGAATATTGTTATATGCTGATGATCTTTTATGTTTCTAGACTAGAATCTTCTTTAATAAAGTTGATACAATTACCCAATGCTTTGGGTTCCTTTCTGGTTATACTGTTAATTTGTCTATACTAGGCCTTATGACTTTGGGAATTAATATTCCATTTCATTTGTTTGCCAGCTGGCATTTTCACTGTTGCCCAGAAGATATTTGATATTTAAGTATATTTTTTCATTGGGATAGTACTCAAAGGATCAAATGAAATCTGTCTGCATTGCTTACAGAAATATCTTTCAGTTTGGATAGAGCAGTGGTTCTCAACCTGGGGGTCGGGACCCCTTTGGGGGTCGAACCACCATTTCACAGGGGTCGCGGCTCCTCAATCCTGCCCCCCTTTTAAAAGAAGGTGGCCTCACAGTCAATGGGAGCAGTGCTTCTGAGACCCCTGCATTGGGAGGAGGGGAGAGAAGGCATGCTGGGCATTTCGCTGTCTTTCCCTGCCTGGTGGGGAAGCACTGGAGGAGCCTGAGGTGGAGCCGGAGGTGTGGAGAGTGGGAGGAGAGAGCTGAAGCCTGAAAGTTAAGGCGGAGGTGAGGACACCGAGAGGAGAGAGCTGGAGCCAGAGCGTTAATTGGAGGTGAGGAGAGGAGACCCCGCACTGGTGGGAGGGGAGAGGAGGCATGCAGCCGGGCGCAGCCAGGCGCTGCTTGGATGCTCGCGCCTGCACCACACACACACACACACATACACGGAAAGGGCTTCCCCTTCAGTGTTCCCTTTCCCCTTCATGCCAGCTTGCAGAGTCAGAGTTGCTTGCCGGGGCGAGTGAGCAGCTGGGCGCTATTTGGACGCTCGCACCTGCACCACACACACACATACTCACACACACACACACACACAGAGGGCTTCCCATTCAGGGTTTATGGCACTGCAGCGGGACGTCTGGGAGATAAGACCCCGTCCCCTCACCCTCTTCACCTCACGCTCATTCATGCCGGCGAACAGAGTTGCTTGCTGGGGCGAGCAAGCAGCTGGGTTCTGCTTGTTTCCCAAAGTGGCGGGGCTGCAGCAGCGGCGATCGCCCTGTTGCCCATTCATTCTGGGCACACTGCTCCATGGGAGTTGTCGGTGTGGCTGTCGCCTTTGGTCCAGCAGGCAAAGGGGGAAACTTTCCTGCGGTGGATCTGCCATCCGACGGGGAAGAGCGGCCCCTCCAAGACCGAGAACTCAGTCAGGAAAGGAGCAAGGGGCATCAGCCAAGGGCTTCGGTTTGTGTAGCAAGAGCCCCCGAGGCTCCTTGGTTGGGGTTTGTTTTTGGTTTTGGTGTTTTGACCCGAAAGCGCTGCTCTGATCCATCCTGTGGACTTTGGCCACTTCCACATTCCAGAGTTATAGCGCAATGATTCCACTTTCACCATCCTATGGAATCCTGGGGTTTGCAATTCAAACAAATATAACAGCGCTATAACAGTCTAGTGCAGAAATAGCCAGGATGACTTTCTACTCTCGCTTTTGTTGTGCGTGGACCCTTGGCACTTGCCACACGCACGCGCTGTGTTCTTCACCCTGACTGTCTTGCATTCCTCGCTTTTTGTATGTTCAGCATCTGCACTCCCTTTAAGGGAGGGAGGGAGGGAGGGAGGGAAACAGAATGCATCTGCTTATGCTGCTGCCATCTTTCCTCTCTCCCTGTCCTTTCCTCCCTGCACCTCGTGTAAAATGTGGGCTGTTTCGGCATTGCCTTTGGGAGTGACTGGCTTTTTGAACTGTGGAAATCCAACATTCAGAACTAGAACTACTGCCTTAATTCTGGCATTGATGGACGCTTTCTGTGCTTGAAAAAAGGGGGAGGGCTACCAGTTTTTAGGCATTAGAAGTCTATCCAGAGCAGTGATTTAGGGCAGTGTTTCCAATCTATTTGATGTTGGAAATAACTAACTAATTAAATAATAAATAAATAAATAAATAATAACGAAAATGATTTTATGTTTGGGGGTCACCACAACATGAGGAACTGTATTAAGGGGTCACGGCATTAGGAAGGTTGAGAACCACTGGGATAGAGGTTTGTGTAATAGAGGCTATTTCTGCACTAGAATGTTATAGTGCTATTATTCCACTTTCAACATCCTATGAAATCCTGGGGTTTATAGTTTAGTGGGGCCCTCTAAATGCCCCTCCTTAAATTGCAACTGCGGATTCCATAGGATGTTGAAAGTGGAATAATAGCACTATAACAGTCTAACATGGAAATGGCTTGAATTAAGATGAAAGTTCTACTTCAGCAAGGCTGAGATCTTGTATCAGGTGATGTATGAGTATCACATAGCTATGCCTCTGTAGTCATGTTTCCAAATGTTACCTCCTAAAAACTCATCTTGTAAGCAGCATAGTCCCTCCAGCACACCCATTTTCATATTGTTAGAGAACAGGGAGATAAGCAGGAATATCTCTAGCTATTTTCCTGTAACTGGATGTGCTGTGAGCAGTATCTCCAGGGTCTTTGCAAGATCTTTTCAGAGGGTATCATTGCAGTACCTCCAGCTACAAGAAAGCAACTGGATGATGCATCTCTGCTCATCTGTTCCCCACTTTCTGACAACATGGAAATATCTGTGTTGGAGAGGAGGCTATGCTACTTACAAGGTAATTTTTTTTGGCGGGGGGTGGATTTTGTTGCATGGTCAGGAAAAAAATTGTCCTACACCTTGAACATAAACATGAGTTGTGGTGGTTTAAGTCTGATTTATGCCATCATAATTCACTAACAGGATGCCAGCCATGTTGTATATTTTTTGAAGTATCTTACTGTATATTTCACAGATTTATTTTCAGAAAATTGATATTGAGGACATTTATTTGAGGATCTTCAGCACTCTATTTCTTATTCAAAACATTGTAACTGTCAATTTTGGAAGGCGGATTTAATTTTCTGGGTTTCAGAATGTTTCATAAGACATATTTGCTGATGCATACCACTGGCAAATACAGTTCATATACTCTTCCTTGGTTGATCTTGGAATCAATTTTGTTTGTCCAATAATTGGTTTGCAATATCCTGGTCCAGATAATTTTCAAATTATATTCTAAAGTCTCCAAAGAAGGCCTTAAGAGCATACACAGGCTGAGACACATTCAGTTTTTCCCCCTCAAATAAAGCACCATCTTTTGAGCATCTTGAAATATGTCTCTGTTCTTTTTTTTGTGGAATGCTGCTCCCACAGCCAAAATCCTTGTATGAAAAGTAAAGCCAATAAAGGGGCCTGCAATCAGAAAATGTATCTTTTAAGCCTCTCTAATTTCTAACTAACAACTAATTTCTAACTAACTAATATTGTTATAATGACATAAGCGTCCACAGATTACCATCTACTTTATCAGATGCATGAAGTGCTACCTCACTTGACAGATTCTGCTTCTGAGTAAGAGGACTGCAGTCCATGATAACTTAAAGGAGGAAGAAAAACACTTTTTTTTCCTGCAACAGGCTAACCTGGTTACTTATGTCTTGCTGGAAATTCTTATAATTAAAGGCACAGTAAGACAGTGCAGGTGTGGGGTGGAGGGAGGAGAAGAGAAAAAAAGAAAAGAAATAATAGTGGAATTCATTAGTTACTGATGATGTCATCTACATTCTCCATGAAAAGAAAGCAAATGAAGGAGTGAGGAGAACTGTGCTGGATAAGTTTAAAAGAAATGATGGACTTATTTAGGATTCTCATTTTTGCAACCAATTTTGGGATTGAAAGAGCTTTGTTTAGCTGGAACTGCCAGAAACTGCCCAAGCACAATATTTCTTTGTTGATTCTACTGGACCCCTCAATTATATTTTATGCCATTAATCATGGTATCCTACTGAGACAGGTGGTTGGTTCTTCTCAGAAGACACTGCTGGTGAATTATTGGCCAGCCTCCAGACTATTGAGTAGAAGAGATCTTTTGTATCTCTTGCTTTTTAGCATTATCACAATTCTGATAGAAGAACCCATTTATGGTTTTTGGAGCTGGAATTCATCATTATGTAGATAATAACCATCTCAATTTTTCTTTTTCAACAGCTAAACAGGCTGTAGAAATCAGTGTGTGTGTGCAGTTGTCAATTAGGTGTGATTTAACAAGCTGAGACTCAGTTCACATAATACACAAATCCTGTAGGTCAGTAGACAATCTGACCCAGGAGCAGGGATGTAACTCGTTCATGATGTGGCTGTACTCTCTGAAAAAGAAGATCCACAACTGGGGGGGATACTATTGGGTCTAGTCTTATTTCTGAAAGATCAGATAGCAATAGGCCAGGTGTGCCTCTGCTGCAGTTTTGTCTGCCATATCAGCTTTATCTCCCCTTTATGGAGAAGAAAGATGGTGATCCACTGAAATTGCCCTCTCCTGAGCGAAATACAGTCTGGGAAGTGGTTTGGGTGTTGGTTTGTGACCCAGGAGACCAGAGTTCAATTCCCTGCTCAGCCATGGAAATCCACTGGGTGTCCTTGGGCATATCACATACTCTCAGTTCCAGAGAACCCTGTGACAGGCTCACCTTAGGGTTTTGATATAAGTCAGAAATGATTTGAAGGCACACAACAAAAGCAACAAAAGAATGTACACACAATGTGTCATTTTAGAGTGCACTACTCATTATGGTTCTGTTTCCTTTAAAATCCACATGAAAGTAAAGTTTCTCACATTACAAAGAAACAGATTTTTATATTATTCTGAAGTATGTATGGGTGACAGATGTTCAAGATCTTCCATTTGCAGTGTTTGCTATGTGCTAGCTTGGGACGTGAATCATCAACTGAGTCAGCAGGCTTTCAGGTTAACAATTTTGAAAGAAATTGACATTTGTTGCAGTGTGAAAGTTTAGACAAAGAAATGGCATTTTTTTCTGTACTTGTAGCTGGTTTTCCTGTGCAGTACCTTCCACAGATGGTTCCTTGTTTATATGGCATCTCTGAGAAAGGAGATAAAATTATAATTTATTAACACTTAATTATTGTTGCCAGGGTCTGGCATAGTGACAGAATGCAGTAATGATCTCCTCACTTGAGAGACTTCACTTGTGCTTGTAGAGCTGCTAACAGAATTTTGATCATGATTTACTGCTCTGCATTTCTAGATCTCATTAGGAAAGCAGAAGAAATCCTGCTCAGAATGTTTAACCTGGAGTGAATATGGAAGAAAAACATGTAGGCCCCAGAGACCACCTGGAATCACTTACTCAGCATATACTGCCAGATCTACTGTCACCTTCCAAAAGGGCATTGCATCACGTTTATTATGAAGTGGCTTTTGGATAAATGTACCTTCCATGTTATTCCGTAGTTGTTCTTTGATGCATATAATTAGAGAAAAATATGTTGTCTTGTTTTAAATTGGAATTAACTAGACAGAGGACAGATGAAGATCCTTAACAAGGGGCATAAAATTCTGATAAGTGGTGTTACTTTCTTGCTGATGCAAACCAATGCATGTACTCTGTTTTATAAAGCAAATGTTTTTAAGAAAGTGCACTGGAGAAATGTGATACTTCATTTTTATTTTTATTTTGCCTTCTTTCATTTAACTTTGGTTAATTGCCAGTTATGGAAGTTGGAAGTTAGTATCATGGAAGTTTATCTTTCTGTTGCATTTGGCAGTTTTGTCATTTTTAACTTTTAATTTGTTTACTTTTTAGTTTTGTAATAGATTATTTTTCCTCTATTATGTGGTGATGATGTTGGGCAATAAATGATAAAACTGAGCTCAATAGATGGAGGGATAAGCAGCACTGTAGCAGGTAACAATAGAATTGGATGATGATGAACAGAATTCAGATGAAAAGCTTTCTTTTAGGTCATTCATTTCAGGGATGCACTGGCATTCGGACATTCCTCTTTATACACTATTTTCTTCCTTGTCCCTTTTTTGTTATCTCTCAGGGCTGTCTTTTTACAGGACAGGTTGAAATGCAGATCTCAGGCAGAAGAGGACAAGTGACAGCAACTGGCTTTGCTATACACACTTGGAAGGTACCTGCTGTGGTTTTGGAGTAGAGAAACAGCTGATACATACCTTTTCTGAGCCAGCCAAATTCCTGAATGTGAGGAAGGACTCCTCAGAGCCAGAAATGCAGGCCTTGCCAGCTCCACAGTGATGGGGAATGGCAACAGTAATGCAGACATTGACAGCAATGTGGGCTATGGCATTTCTCCTCCTACCTCAGGCTATGGGGAGAACTGCCTACTGCTGCATTCATTCTACATCCATATCTCCCCAACTGCCACTACATTCTCATCAGTATCTCTACAAGCACACCTGTACATTATTTAATTAAACAATATATCTTCAGACCAAGCCATATTTGGCAAGGACATAAGAAAAGGCCTTTTAAGTGACTGCTGCCAGGTTGTAGAACTTCTTTGTGTGTTTTCCTTGGTCTGGAGGACAAATCTCATTTTGTTCAGGCAGGCTTTTGGCCGCTGACTAGTTCCTGAAGCTGGGGCATTTTTTACAATAATCTTTTCATTAAAATAAAAATAAATAAGATTCGGCTTATTGGTATACATGTACATGTTACATTCATATACATATTATATCCATCAAGTTCCTTATTTTTACACACTTTTACATACTTCAAATGGTTACTCTTGTCTTGATTGTTATGTCTGCATTCCTTATATCAACAACAACAAATGTATTGAGGTGTCAACATAGCAACAAATATCAGTTCACAAAAGGTATTTATTAGCATCTCTATGTATTTATGTTTCTTATTATTACAAACTATTAACATACCCCCTAACTCCCATACTTCCACAAAATCTATGGGTGTTTCCACATCTGTTATTCTCTCATGACACATAGAGGAAGTTTTGGGACAAGATTTTTTTTAAGAGTGGATGATGTAGGGGTGCGTAGCCTTCCAAGGACTCCTTGGGACTAGACTTCTACAGTTGCCTAACCCTGCTCTAGAGTCTGTGGGGCACATTTTGGCCCTTATCGGATCATTTTCAGGCCAAGAGAGGCCTTTTTATAAAACAGGAAATTGGTAAAAATTGGGGGCTTTCCTGGGCCTAAAATAACCCATTGGGCCCAAAGGCATGGCAATATTGCCCTCATGCCCCTAGAGGACATGTGAGGGCAACATGGGGCTTGCATGGAGTATGGGAGATGTGGCCCTTCAAGATCTCATTGAGTGTTAATGTGACCTCAGGCTTCCAACAGTTGCCTAAATCTGTTTTAAAGTCACTTCACACCTTTGCTCTGAACTAAGAGAGACTTGATGCCAAAGGAGGGAGGAGGTATTAAAGGAGCACTGGACAAAATGCAGGCCTCTCTGGGTCATCCTTCTGGGAAAAAAGGCTCAAAAAACTGGCTTTGTATCCAGATGTCCCCCAAAATCTCTAGGAAGTGTAAATACCTGGACCAGGACCCTTTTTGCACTTTACCTTGATAGCGCAATGAACTAGAGCCCTCACGATATTGCCAATATCGCAAGAGGCCCAGTAGAAAGCCCCTTGCAGTCTGCACACGGTAGGGCATTCGCGAGAAAGCACCAGTCCCCGCCCGGTGCCTTGTCTGCATGTCGGCGTCCTGGGCCACGCCCAGATCCCACCCTGTCCCCTCCCCACTGCCCCTAATTCATTGGTGGTTTTTCTTTCTTTTTTTATTGTTTCATCGACTATCGTGCTAACGTTAGCACGATAGATCCTGCCAACAGGCTGTTTCATACTATGTTGGTAACGTGATAACGATAGCGCCGTTTTTTTTAAAAAAAACACAGTTGGCCGGACCCTGGGGGCTTGTGTCATCTCGAGTGTGAGTGGTGACACAGCCCCGAGGTGGCCTCTCGTGGCAACGTGTTGTGCAGTGTTCCCTGCTGCGATGGGGGCAGCGGCCGGCCTGATGCTGGGTGGAGTGTCCCCTGGGAGTTGCTAGGTGAGGGACAGGCAGCAGGAACTGCCCACACCCCGCCCACTCCTGGGTCCTTCCCGGAAGCACACCGGATGACGGCTCTGCAGACCCCCTGGTCGCGCAACCGATGCGTGAAAGGGAGGTTATTTTCGCCTTTCAGGCGAAAATAAGAAAATGTGCTATCAGCACTAGCCATGGCCGTGATAGCACCTGGTTCATCAGAACGTCATGCGGTATGGCGGTTTGTGAAGGGGGAGAGAGCGTGCCTAATATGCTTTAAAAATACCATGTGAAAAGGGCCCATGTTAGGCCTAGGAAAGGCCTTTTTTGAAATCAGGAAGTGAACAGGAAGTAATTTCCAGCCACTTGCTGTTGCTGAAAAGGGGTTTTCTTGGACTAAAATATCCAACAAAGCTCCAAAGGCATGGCAAAAATGCACCCCATTCTATCTAAAGGGTGTTTGGAAGTATGGGAGACAAGAAAATATTTTTTTTTTTTTGGTCATGGGAGTATAGTGTGGATTTGGTTCTTCAAAGACACTTGGAGGGTTACTGTGGTAACTTAGCCCCCTGTAGTTGCTCACCTCTGCTTTAAAGTCACCACATATTATAACATCAATATTAGCTTCCTTCAGCACATGTCATCCTAAGCTTTGTCTCTTTTCCTGAAGACCCCCAAAAGCACAGCAATTCTCTGAGATATCAGATGGTGCCTTGACTCATGACAAACCTGTTTCAATGGCATTTCACATAGCCAGATGGGGGTTATGCAATCACTAAGATTTGGGAGATGATGGCAGGCCCACCCTGGTAGCAGCTGGCCTTTTTAGATGTGCTTATGCCATCACGTGCCCTGTGGAACAAAATTGTCTGTATTCTTTTGCATTGTATTGGCCTTCTTAAGACCTTTATTACTTAGGGAATAAAATATGAGCTTTCCCAAATATCATCTTTCCCCCCCAGCTATGCTAGCTTTAGAGGAATTATCGGCTTTCAAACGTTTTGTCAAGACAGTGCTTCGTGTGATGTTCTTACTGGAATTATTTCTATCTTTTAAGCTGTAGATTCTGACAGTAGTGGGTTCATTGCTAACACTGAAGATTGCCTCCCGCCCCCTTCTGTCTGTAACAGTGAAACCAGCCAGAGATACAGAAAGCAGAAATAAGCCTTTGCTTCTAACACTTTAAAAAAAATCTCAGAGGATAGAATGTGAGAAGAGAATGAGCACTGTTTGATATTCTTCCGTCAGGAGCAAAACAAGAATAATTCCCCACAGTTGGAAAATGACAGCTTTTTATAAAATGCTCCCGCAATGGAAAGGATGGACTGCCGATTACTCCAAGCTATTTCATTTCTCCTGGACTGAAACAGTTTAATTTTAAGAAGACTGGCACCACAGTTTTTGATGGAGGGAAAACAAAATCCTAGTGGAACAATTGCAGGCTTACAAAGGGTGACTGCATGCAAAATGCAGCATCATCCCTGAGTGGAGGAGCAGAACTTCCCATTTGTTTGTTTCTACAAGCAGCAGTGCCATTTAAATAAAAAGTAATTATTAAATATGTGTGGAGCCTGGAAGCTGCTGAATAAGATGCAGCAGCTAAGATTCATGGACACATTATGAATTATAATGAAGAAGTTATAGATAGATGATAGTGATTCCTCAATAATATATTTTTTATGACTGGAGAATAAAAAAGAATCTATAATGCTGATGCTGTTGCTCAGATGGCATGAGGAAATAGAAAAGCCCTACTGTGATCCCCAACAAGTCAAAACACAAATCAGTGTACTATTTTGGAGGAGGGGGGGAATAGTTCCTTTCTTTCCTGTTAAATCTTTCATTTCTTTTTGCTTTCCATTTTTCATATGAAACTGCCTTTATTCATCATCCAACACATCTTGCTTTGACATTTGTGGCTCATCATTGCAGAAGAAGTACACTCTGTTGTAGTTTATAATAAGCTGGTTATTTTCAGTTAGCTAGAAAGGTGCAGGAAAGAATATATATATGCACACACAGAGAGAGAATTTGCCCCGCCCTCCTTCCCATTATTTCCATATCCAAAAGGGTTCTTCAGAAGTATAACCTGAGGGAGGAACACAAGAAGAGAATGAAACAGCAAGAATCTCTTCCTGGTGGTTGGCAGTGGATTATGCTATGCTAACTGTGCTTGAGTGAATGAAGATCCCAGCAAACTGTCCTCATGGTAACTCATACAGCAAAGAGACTTATGGCATGTTAAAAAACAAATGAAAACTTTTCAAGTGCCACAAGACTCTTATTTTTGGTGCAACACAGTGACATGGCCCCCTGCACCCACCAGAAATAAATTCAAACAAATAGGTTCCCTTCATTGTAAGAGACACCACACAGATTAGCTCCGAAGAAGAGCTACTCCAAGGTTTGGTAGTGCAACAAGATGGAAATTTGGAGATGGGGAGGTAAGAAATGACAGAATTCATGTAGAATGTCTTAGGCCCCATCTCTGGTAACTTAGGGGTCAGGGATTGAGGTAGGATCTCAGAAACTGCCATGAAAAGCTGTTGTTAATCATATACAAAAGCAGTAGAAAGCCTAGTTAGACTAGCCTAGCCAGTGTGGCCAGTAGTCGGAGGTGATGGGTAGTGCAGCCTAATAACATCTGAATGGCCACAAATCAACACTCCTGCTGTGGATAATACTAAAAATAAATAAATAAATAAATAAATAAATAAATAAATAAATAAAAAAAAAAAAAAAATGGAACAATAACCTGACTTGCTACAAAACCACCTCTTATGTTTCTTAACATAACATTTTAGTGAAAGACACTTTTACCAAAACTAATTTTGTAAGCAATATGCCTTTGGCAGGCACAAGCATTGTTTAACTAGATGTTTACAGAGGGCTTTTGCCCTCTTGTGACCAGATTCAATGACATATAAATTGAAAATAAGCACATGTGGACATGCTGAGACAACATTCTCAGATTGGTGTCAGGATAAAAAGAATAACAAGTAATGTTGCATTTACCAGGAATAATAACAAGTTATTTTAGTCCTCTGTGAAAAAAAAAATCAATGTTCACATTTATCATTGCCATGGTTTTTTCTTAAAATTTTTGACATATGCAAATTCCCCATCTTGTAATCCAGCATTAGTGTGTATAGCCATGCTTGACATTTCAACTACTATACAATCTAAATCTACTCAATGCTGATTCTATATTTTCTTGTTAATGGTAGTATGTATAAGGCATACATTCTGATGTCTGATTTTCCATATTTAGAATTCTACCTGCAATAGTACAATTTTGAGTGAGATCATGTGATAATTATGTGAGAGCTTTATGTGTGTGTGTGCAACACACACATTTAGGTATGTATTTATACATACCCCCCTTTCCATTATCAGGCCAGTTTACAAAACAAAAATGATAACACCATATTATTTAAATAAGTCACATAATAAAGTAATGAAAGCAATTTGAAACAACACAATGATAAAATAAAATTAGAGAGGTTAAAACTTCATTTTTTAAAAAATAAATAAATAGTTCACCTGAATTCATTGTGACATCTCTAAAGGGACCTGTGAAGACACAGTTCTGGACATGCAGACTGTCATTTGCATATATCTCATCAAATGTGAAAGTGTCAGAAGGATGACTGGTAGGTTCCATGACTAAAGGTAACAGTTAGAACCCCACCGTGGTCTCCAGGTTCCATGTCTGCAGATGAAATATATGAATCTCTGCATAGCTGTAGGGTATTGTCATCCTTTGGTTGCAATGACTTCAGCAAAATGGTGTCTGAAATTTGTAATGTGGGGCTAGAGCCATGTCCCAGTTTTATCTTACATCTATAGAGAATATGAACAAGCAATTCAAGAATCTGAGTGTATGAGCAACCAAAGAATTTCCTGCCATTTCATGACATTAAAGGGACAATCACCTTTCTGCTGTCATCAAAGAAGCCTGAACAAGAATTGCTCTTTCAAAGCCAAACAATATAATCACCTCCTCCTACAGTGGGCAGAGAAAAGATCACAGAACCTTCCCCTCCTTGCCTAGATAAAATAATCTGACATAAGGGGATCACATCATCATTTACTTTTATTAGTGTATCATTTTTTATTCTGCCTGAAGTGTCCTCTAGAACTCTTGTCAGGAGAGTTCTGTGGATTACAATGGCAATGTCCTATTTCATTAAACATGCATAAAGAACGGTGAGGATGAAAATATAAGCACTCCCAGATTCAAGACAACTTGAATTCAGACAAGATCAAAGTCCTCTTCATACATTCTGAAGAATTAACAAAGGCTGGAAAAGAAGTCTGAGACTGGGATTTGCTCACAGTATCTCTATGTGAGCCTCGTGTCATCCCTTTGTCTCCCAACATGCCTATATTGATAGGGAAGTCTGAAGAAGTTTCTATTATTGTTCAACCACACATGAGTAAAATGTTCTATGCAGTCAAAGATCATGATAAAAGAGATTGCCCAGTTATGTAGGATGTTCTATTCATATTTAATTGAATGTGAGCAGAATCTTCATTCAATTCTTTCTGTTCCACATGATGAAGCTGGAGAGTGAAGCACGGTAGAATTATAAATTCATGGGGGTGTTGGAGACAGAGAGAGCGTATGTTTCCCCATCTCTGTCCTCATTTTTCAGCCATTGTGCTTTTTTGAAACATGGTGTAGGGTCTCCTCATAAACTATCTGGGGTTAAATGATCACAGCTTGAGGCTCTAAACCTATGTTCACGTTTGTGAATACTGAACTCAAAGAGATTTCACTTTTAGCAGACGCACATAGGATTGTGGCTTACTTTTTAGCAGACATTCATAGGATTGCACTGCTGAGTTATAGTTACATATTCCATGAAAAATATAGCTCTGTTAAAAAAGTATCTAATATATATATATACTGCACCAGGGAGAATGAACTCTTGAAACTGATGTAACTGTGGGAAAATTCTGACCTACATTATTAAAGTAATACCAAGAGAACTGACAGAGACCTAGGACAGGGGTTCTCAATCTTTGAGCCTGAAGATTTCCTGGACTTCAGCTCCCAAAGAGCTGGAGAACCAAAGTCTGAGAAATGGTGGTCTGGGATCCACCGAGATAGTCAACCTGCTTCTTGACTTAACCAGGGTCTAGTTGCAGGCTCACCTAATGGAACATTCCTCCAAACAAACGAAGAAAAAAATGGATGAAAAATCCAGTACTCTTGTATTAAAATATACAAAAATGATAAATAAAAACATAAATAAATCCAGTACTCTTATGTTGCAACTTGCCATCAAATTTAGTTGAAATTAAGTTGAACTTATGGCAACCCTATGAATAAGAGATCTCCATGACACCCTGCTGTTAATAGCTCTATTAAGATTGTGCAGACACAGGGCTGTAGGTACCTTGATTCAGTCTGTCTACCTGGAATGTGGCCTTCCTCTTTTCCCACATGCCTGACTCATGTCATCTCATGATATGTCCAAAGTACAAAAGCCTTGGTTTAGTCAATTTGGCTTCGAGGGAGAATTCAAACTTGATTTTCTTTAGGACCCGTTTATTTGTTCTTTTTGGCAGCCTCCAGCACCACATTCAAAATGAGTTGATTTTCTTCCTGTCAGCTGTCTTCACCATTAGAAATACTATGCATGCTTATAAAAAATTTAAACTTCAGAGAGTAGTGTTCTAGGTTAACCTTCTCAATTCTCACAAACATGCTAGTTTTTGATAAGTAAAACCAGTGATGCAGACTTGAGTGGACAGACTCAGACTCAAGTCAGACTTAAGTCACTTCAGCGACTTGACTTGGACTTGACTTGGCAAAAATTACACACTGATTTGACTCAGCTTGAGACTTCCATGTTTTTAGTGACTGACTTGCTGCACTTGGTTCAGTAACATAACCCATTCATCTAGAAACCTTACAACTTACTGGTCACATGACAATCTGTCTCAAGCCGAATGTGTGGCTGCATTTCTCAGAGAGGAATAGCAAATGGTCTAGGCAATGGACTTGAGGTATGGTTGAGGTCTGCTCAGCAGCCTGTCCCTGCTACATATAGGAGGAGCTTTCTAAAACTTTTCCTAAGAGCAGAAAGCAAGACTTATGCCCAGAGTGCGGGGCATGTATCTCAGAGGGAAACAGAAAATGTGTTAGGCAGTGGTCTTGAGGAGGAAGGATCCTTCCTTCTAAAGCTCTTGAAGCTTCAATAATGGAGAATAAGAAGGATCCTATTCCCCACTTCTGAAAAAGCCTCCAGCTTTGCAAATGGGAAGTAAGAAGGATCCTATCCCCACTTCTGAAGCTGCCGATGGCAAAATCACAAAAGTGGAGAATCAACTCTACTTAAATGGTTAAAACTGACTTTTGACTCTGTCCAGAAATTCTGGAATACAGGCTGGGGTATACAGTTGGCTCCCAGACTTGATACTTGACTTGAAAGTATCTTGTAAGGATTTGAGATTTGACTTGAGACTTGAAGGTAGAGACTTGAGACTTGGAGTAAAAGATTTAAATACATCACTGAGTAAAACTATTGGAGGGTAGGAGTAAGGTACTACCAATGAATGCCCAGTGCTGCAGGTTATATCTCAAGGGAAAGAATTTGCAAAACCACCTTTGAGTATTCTTTCCTAAAAAAAACCCTGTGGGGTTGCCCTATTTCAACAAGTGACTTGAAGGCACCTACACACAGTAGGCTGGCTATTTACATGCATCACTCCAAACAACAGAAGAAAAGAAGAAGCAGGCTTGCATAAAATCTACAAGAACTAATTTACATATTTAAAGGCAAATTTTTTAAAAAAATTGTCTATAGTTTAAATAAAAAGGTCGTACATTTCACCACACTGGAGAAGAAACTGACCAGGTGACCTGTGTGCCTACTCACAGAACAGCCCAGGAGTTGATAATAGAGGGTTCCTGTTTGTCACCTTTTATAGTTCTTTATCTTTAAACAGGATTGGAACAGGGGAAAACCTTCAAACAGGTACATAATTATCAGATTACAGCTAAATGTTAGGGAACATATTCTAATGAGCCTGTTTAATAATGGGAAATAGCAAGCACCATTTCCCACAAGTGGCTTCCATGTTAATAGGGTGGGGAGTTCACTTTGCATTAGTCCACACTTTAAAGGAACCATCCAAGGTCTTGAACTCAATCCCCAAAATAGGTTCAGCATCTTGGATAGTTCATTTAAAATTCATGAAAAACCAACAGTGGACTCACCACTCCACTAAAAGGAATCCCCAGCTGCCATCAGTCAGCTCTCTTTTGTTGGAGATACTTCAATGAAGGCTGACTGGACAGTTTTCAGGGCTGCTGCTGCTCCATCTTGCCTTGCTGTTCTTGCACTGAATAGGACATTGGACCAGTTGATCTCTCAGACTCTGGACTATTGTTTGTTTACTCAGCTGAGCCAATAAAGTGTAGTGGTTTCAGTGTTGGAGTACAGTCTGGGAGATTTGAGTCAAATCATTATGCAGCCACATTCCCAGCCCAACTTATCTCACAGGCTTGTTTTGATGATATTATAGGAAGGAAAACATCCATATATGCTCCTGAATTCCTTGGAAGAAAAGCATGATATAACAGACAAAACACAAACAAACTGTTTCCACTAGAAGGAGCAACAGAGCTCCACTGTAGTTTCTGAATCAGTGCATTTTCAAGGAGTTCCTAGGAAAGCCATTCCTGCAAGCTCTCCCTACTGTCTTCCCTTGGATCTGCATAGATTGGCAGCTGTACACCAAGGTCAACAAAGGTAAATGCATGTTTCTGAAGATGAAGTAGTTCTCAGAAATTCTAGGTCACTCCAATTACTACTTCTTTGAGCTAAACATAATGGCAGCCTGCCTTTTGCTTCAAAGATTCTGACAGTGCAATGTGACTGGAAAAATGAAACAGCCCTTCAGTTTTGTGTATACAGGAGATTAAACTGACAGTCTCCTGGGAAGTCTATGAACTTAACTTTGAATAAAAGCTGCTGAAGTAAAACATCTCCGTTTCCATTCATCAATAATTACACTCGTGGTGTAAATTAATCACCAAATGTGTTTAAGTCTCAGAGGAAAGAGGAAAAAAGCAAAACAAAAGCAATCAGGCAGAGCATTCCTTCTCAGCTGGAATATGATGCTCTGCAGAAATCAGGATCTTCTCCTTTCTTATTTATCTGCCTTTTCTCCCCAACACACATACACAGGGCTATGAGGGGAGAAGAAACTATCCAAGAGCAAATGCCTTTGCCATGGCTCCTCTCCCTTAAAAATATAATAAAAAGCAGAAGGAAGCAAAAAGCCAGCTAGCCTACCTCCAGTAGGGCCAGGTCATTCAGTGTTTAGAACAATGAAATCCTTTTGTACTGTAAGCAGTAAGAGATCAGAAAATCATTACTGGGTGGGTAACAAGGATTCTAATTTTTTAAAATAAATATATCTTCTGGCTGTAGAAGCACGGATGATATTTGGTTTCTTGGGATGTGGCTTTGGATAGATTTTAAAAAAAACCTAATGTCTTTTTCTTTGATATTTAGATGTGTATATATGGGACACATACCTCTTTGGTCTCATATTTACTCCTTCAGTTTATATATTTAGGCCTGAATCCGGCTGGTGTCATACGCATGCTTGAGTTCCCTTACAGATGCAACTGGACATTTTTGCTCAATGTATAATATTCATGTTCAGTTCAAGGGCATAGGAGCAGAGTTGTGTATTGATTTATTTTATTTAATTTCTATCCCACCTATCCCCTGACATGGGACCCATTTGGTTTTGTATTTGGTTACACATTTGATTGTGTATACAGATGTGCATCTGGTTGTGCACTAATTCAAAAATTTTTGGAGGTCCAGTTAGTTGAATGACATTACCATCCAACACAAGATTCATAAACACAATCAATACTTAACTCCATGTGCAGAGAGTTACACCACATAACTACAATTTAGGATCTCAATTTCAAGTGTTTTTGAAAAAATATAATGTTATTTTACCAAGCTTAAGGCAGTTCAGAAAGTCATGCTATAAAATGTCAGAGAGCTAAAACATCCAGGATATGGTTAGGCTTATCCCATTGTCCTCCAACTGTCCAAATTTGTTAGAGACTGTCCTAATTAATCTTCTATCAGTTTTGATCCTCTCATTTCCCCCTTTGTCTTTGGCTTACTTCAACTGCTGCAAACTGAATTCAAAGTGAAAAGGTAGATTGCAGTCAGCTGCAGGGAATGAGAAAGTAAAGGAACACATTCTTGACGTTCCCAAGAGGCTCAGGCAAAATCAAACTTCTGCATCTTCTCCTAGCTTGGCCACAGGTGTCCCAGTTTTCATTTGTGGAATGTTGGAGGGTATGTATCTCACTTTTCCAAGCAACAATGAGTTCTATGGAGGCAGTCCTACAGTCATAGTAACAAGGGCCACTTATTAACATTTTTAGTATATGAGTATATTACGGATGCACAGGCTGATCATGAGAGGAGGAAATAATCTGAAGACGAAGGACCTTTCTGCACTACACAATTATAGTGCAATCATTCCACTTTCAACATCCTATGGAATCCTGGGGTTTGCAGTTTAGTGAGGGGCATTTAGAATTCTCAACCAGAGTGCTCTTTGGTCTCAGTAAACTAATTTGGTTTAATTTAGTTTCAGTCCTGGTTATACATGTGTAATGATTGTGGTTTGCTTCTTTTCTCTTATTCTCCCCTCACTGCCGTCCCTGTCCTTATAGATCGGTTTGTTTGTGCTAAAACTAATAAACATTAAATCTAATTTAAAAAAGAGGCAGAAAGAAAACCCTACCCTTTCAATAAAGAGTACAAACCACACCATACTGCACCACACCACAACACACATGTACGCACACACACAGAAGTGTGTGTATCTACAGAGGGGCGTTTTTGTGCCTGTATGCACAGCAAACTCCATTGAGAGTATCTGATGGCATCCATTTATGGAGGCCATTTATGTTGCCCATCTTCATACTAAGATATTTGATCCCAGAAGTAATACTTTACTTTAAAGCTGGGTCGCTTGTCTTCAGCTTCCTTCTTTTAAAATATGTATTTGAGTTGGCCTTCTGATTTTCTTTTTAAGCACAACTGGCTTCTTTTTTTAAAGTGTAGAAACTCTGCAGGGGCCATGCTCATGTAAAGTTTCCTCTGCAGCGTGGTGTTCACAGCACTATCACTGAAGACTGTTTCTGTCTTTTTAAAGAGTATATCTTTAAAGTGCAAACTTTTTCACAGTAGGTATTTAGACACAGGAAAGGAAAGTGTGAAAGAAACCTGTGTTTTCATTTCACTGCCACTACCGTCTGGCATTTGACTTAAATCTCTACGAATTGCTCATCTGTGTTCTTCCTGTGGAGCCAGTCTTTTGTTTTATTTGTTGTTAAACACAGTTGTCATCATACAGTTTGGCAAAGTCAGCCTTGGTGTGATGTGCTGTATCAAGAGTCTGTAAATATGTCCATTTAACATTGGGGTTTTGTTTTGTTTTTTTTGCAGAGGGAGGGAGTGTTATGTGTGTGTTCACAGCACTATCATTGAAGACTAAAGACTGTCTCCAGCTATTCAGTGCACTCTGTTAATGTATTGTAGGCTTCCTCTATGAATTTTCTGTTCACAGCTGGAGACACATTCTCCAAAATGACTTGGGCTGATCTAGCATAAGATATGTCCTCTCTTCTTCTCTTCAGTTTTGAATGGAGGTTTTCCATGGCACCATGGAGTTCTGTCAAGCTGAGATTGTCATATTCCAGTTTCTTCATGCCATCTTGAAAGATTACTATTACCTTGGACAAAAAATAAATATAACAAAAAGGAGAGAGATTTAGGTTCTTCCTCACTGAAAGCGGCCCATCCTGTCCTCCTTCTTTCTCTGATAAACAGCATGTTCTCAACACAGGCTAACACTGTAGTGTGCATTCAACAGCCTGTAAAAGTGACAGCCACCTTATTGAGGTGCATCTTTGTATTCTATTTCTACAAACTAAAAAAAACACACAAAAAAATGAAAGATTTTCTGCCTTTGGGGCAGAGCAGCTAAACTCACTGTATATGACAGGATAAGTCTTTCTTTGTCGGAACTCAAAGCCTTCGTCCTCTGCAACTGTGGATGATATGACACCTATATTCCTCTGCTATCAGGCGATCATTAAACTTTTACATTTCTGATACAATGAGTTTGTTGAATTTCCCAAAATTTATAGAGGCATTGTGAGTCACATAGGATAGCACACTTCTAATTCTGAGATCATTCTTCTGTAGAAAATTGGCAATCCAAGCCTCAGCTGCCCTACTTGTCTCATCATTCTCATTATAAAAATCAAAAAAGGACCTATCAATGCTACACTGTTATAGTGCTATTATTCCACTTTCAACATCTTATAGAATTCAAGGATTTGCAGTTAAGGGAGGAGCACTTAGAATTCTCAACCAGAGAGCTCTTTAGCCTCAGTAAACTACATATCCTAGAATTTCACAGGCTGTTGAAAGTAGAATAATAGCACTATAGCAGTGGAAAAACTCAAAGCTGCATTTAACTCCCTCTGTCACAGAAAAGTAGCATCCTGTTAATGGGAAGAATTTCCTGTGCTCCTGTTAAATAAAGCTCAATAGGAAAATTGCAACAACTCAGCGTTAACGAAGTCCTTAGGCAAAAATTCCAGTAATTTTGGTGCCAAAATATTTTCTACTATACTAGTTGCTTTTGTTCAACACTAAGTCCCACCTTCTCCCTTCAGGTTTGGAATCAGTCAATATTCTTGAAAGCATTTTTGCACTGTGCTGTCATGTGTAATGTGGTAGAAAACGGTTGTGCCAAACCAGCTCTACTTCAGCTATTATTACTTGATTTTCTTGGGATGAGTCTCTTTTTCACAAAACATGAATAGATTTGTGGCATTTTTTTCTTTTGTTTCTCTAATTCCTTGAGATCCGTTCTTTCAGTATGAATTCTCACTGCTTTTCTTTCCTTAACTGAAAACCCTTGATGGACCAGAATGCTGTCACAGTGTTGAGTTCGTGAAGCCAATTTTGGAATCAATTTTCCTTGTAGTACTCATCATAAAAACAAACCCTGTCTCTTTTTTAGGTTTCACTGTCTGGAGCTCCTTTATCGCCGCCACCACTGCCTGTCATGATTTGAATGTTTTTGTTTAAATCTTAAGAAAGAAAAAAATATGCAAAGAAACCTTCTTTTTGTTCTGCAGGCAGCCACAACTCACTTAGCAGAGGTGGGCAAAGTGTGTCCCATGAGCTGCATGTGGCCCCAAGGACCATTTTTTTCTGTCCACCAAAAGCCTGCAAATGCCTTTTAGGAGGCATGGGGGGCGGTATATTCTCTGAGATCAATCTCTGGACTCCAGGCAAGACCTGGTAAGTTGCCAATTTTATAGATAAAGGTTAATAGATAACGGTCAATTCCTGGTCATTCTATCACAAACCATAAGAACTGGAAAATCTAGGATATACAGGATGTGGCTCAACATGGTTGAGCATCACATGCAATACTTCACTATGGGTCCCCTGTCATTATCCCAGGACTCACTATTGTGCTGCAATACCTCACCCAGTCCTTCTTTTGTTGGTGGAGAGTGGGGAAGGTAATTGAGAAGTATCTGGCTATGTACCCATAGCTAGACAGACAAAGGACATCTTCTGGTGAGATCCACTGGAATACTCTGGAAGTGTCAGTGGAAGATGTCACAGTCTGTATTTGGCTATAAGAACAGAGTTAAATGCTTCTCTGATCACTCTTCATAAACAGTGGAATGGGAATGTGAGAGGGAGTGGCTGACTGTAGTGGTGAATCCTGTGTGGGGAGAGCCAAATGTAGTTGCAAACACTAATACAACACATACTAAAATTCTAGAGGATCTCTCCAAGTAAATTGGTGGTTTCAGCTTCCCTCTGTGGTCACAGAAGAAACAAAACAAAAAGTACAGATTAAGCTATTGTTTTATTACAAGCTGTTTTTCATTATCCTTGAAAAGGTAACTTGTACAATATGTTTTAATCAGAATAGTTCTCATTGGTGGAGTAGCATATAATTGAGGTGGTGGCTAAGAGAAACAAAACACTGTTGAGTGGAGACAATGGCTAGCATCCTACGTCATGTGGGCAGGACATAATCCTTCCCACCCATGGAAGGCAGCTTCCAAATGCCCATTGCTTGCTGCCTTGGCCACTTACTCTCTGGGGGTAGGGAGGGAGGGAAGAGGGTGTCCAGGTAGCACAAGACTTAAGCTCTGCAGCTGGAAGAAAAATTTTTTGTTACCCTCTTGGATCCCCAGAGAGTTGCTGGAGATGACATCATCTGTCTTCTGTAGGCAACATGCATTCAGATGTTGCCTGGGTTCTTCACAGTCTCTGCCCACTGGCAGTAAATGGCCATGGCAGCAGCACATTCTAGTGCTTGGAATTACCAGGGGTTGTGTCTAGATGTTGCACAAGGAGGTATTGAATACTTACTTCTGCAATGTCTCAAAAAGGATATCTACTAGTGAGGAACACTACCCCAACTAATAGACCCATATATCATCAGTAGGATTCTGGCTAATTTGTTCCATCAAATTGATGGCCTTGTTAGTTAGCCTGAGAGCTAGGCCAATGGTACAAATTGCCTCTACAGTCTTTAATGGCAGAAACATTTTGTGACACACAATGCAGTAAGCAAATATGTTCTCCATTCATTATGCATAGTTTCCATTTTCCAGCCAGGGTGATGGAAACACAGAAGCTTCATTCTGTACTATGGCAAGCAAAGCTTCAAAAGATCAGATTCTCTTATTGAGTGAATGCTGTTGTTAGATCTAAATTAAAACATTATTCACAGATAGTTTTTTTAAAAAAATTCCACTCACTGATAGCTATGTAAGGACTGGTTTTACTGATATTTTATGCCAGTTTGTGGCTTAAAAATTATATAGACTTCCAGAAACTAACTGATGTTAGTCTGTTGTGCAAAAGCAATCCAGAGTCATATAGCACCTTAAATGGCTAGCATCCTGTTGGTGACATATGCAGGAAAAAGTCTAGTTATACCTGCTTGTATTTTTGTTGTAGTTGTTGTTTGATTAATCCGACTCAAATTGAGAGTTGCACATACACTCCTAAAACACAGAAAGAAGTTTGACTCTGTTTAAGTGAAATCACTTTAAAAGTCAAATATAATCAATAATTTTGGAGATGTATGTCAGGATTTGACTTGAGCATTACAGGTATTGAACCGATCTTGATTACAGTTTGACACTGTCTATGCATTTACTTCTGTGTCCTCTGCAACTCCCCACCAACCAAGACACTCATGAATACAGTGCTTTCTGTCAAGGCACCACAGATATTTACCGCTTACTTCTTCAAACAGAAACAGATCTAAAATAGCTATCCCAAGCTCCTTAGTGTGACATAGCATGTTGATTTAAAATGCATATTTGTGCTATACTTTTGGTCTATTAGAAAGTTACATCCAGCTATTTTGTATTAAGTTGAATAAATGCATTTTTGGGGCCCACAGAAATGCCTGTGGTGGTAAATAGGCATGGAGATGACTGTTCAGTGTTTAAAAATACCTGAAACTATGTTGGTACAGGGAATATTATAGGGTTTTATCTCATTCATGGTCTACATTAACCACCTTGTCCTTACAGGTGGAATATATGCATGCCTTTTGGTCAGCTTGGAGGCTGAAGCAATGCTTAACAAACCCACATGAAACTTTCTTCTGGTTGGTGTTTGGTTTTTAGTCTGTTTTTAGGTTCCCTGAACCATTTGGAAAATGTGATCTTTAGCAGTTAAGTGCGTTTCCAGTGAAAAGCCATCTGTGAGAAGATGGCATATCTCCCATGGCAAAACAGTCCTTTCCATTGTTGAATAGAAGTGGAAAAGAAATGAGAAGGGAATTACAGATACTACTGAGAAAATCCGCTGTGTGACATTTTGCATATGTTAGGCTATGTTAGGATCAAGTTAGAATTCTAAGGAAAAGAGGAAAATGTATCCTGGCATATACCTTAAATGTCACATTTATGCTACCTTCTATGCTTACATAAATCTCAGTTTTCTTCTTCTGCTGATCCTTTACTGACAACTGTGAAGGAACTGTGTGAAAATAATATAATATGAATACAGTTATCTTCAGGAGCTCCAAACCCCAAGAGACTTGCACCAATGGCTGGGCTATTGCTTTGTGTTGAGCCACCAGGATTTTTCTTTAGTTCAAAGTTCTTCAACATGGATTGGCTTTTGTCATGTGCATTGTATGATTGCATATGATGAAAGAAACTCTGCAAACAAACTGTAGATTTGGCTGCTCTGGCAGAGGCCATTTCTGCCCTACAATATTATAGTGCTATTATTCCACTTTCAACATCCTGTGGAATTCTGGGCTTTGTAGTTTACTGAGCTCTCTGGCTGAGAATTCTAAATGCCCCTCCCTAAACTGCAACCCCAGGATTCCATAGGATGTTGAAAGTGGAATAACAGCATTATAACAGTATAGTGTGGAAATAGCCTGAGAATCCTGCGTATGTTGCTCTGAATTGCATAAGATAAAGAAGGTATACACAGATAAATAAATAAATCCTCCAGAAAGCAAATTTTTGTCATGTTCAATTTCAACAGCATATTGGGGTAACAGATGAAGTGTAGTGTTAAACCTGTTCTAGTCTGTGTGCTCTTAGGAAGTAAGAAAGAGTTTTGGATTGGCTAGAAAGTATTTACAGAAGATGTTTAGGACTGGTGCTCACTAGTCTATGTGACTTTCTTCCATCTTCCCAGGCAGCTTTTG
This sequence comes from Ctenosaura bakeri, assembly GCA_948474755.1. Classification (NCBI taxonomy): domain Eukaryota; kingdom Metazoa; phylum Chordata; class Lepidosauria; order Squamata; family Iguanidae; genus Ctenosaura; species Ctenosaura bakeri. Next base: position 347,211 of record CAOLHI010000821.1, read on the forward strand.
GGGATGCACATATGCCTCCTAAGCAATTAGTGGATTTGGCACTGTGGAAGTTGTGCATGAGTGTCAAGAAGATATTAGTATGCACAGTTCTCTCTCTACTCTATAACACATGATATCAACATCACCCCATCATTGCAGTGTGCCTACTGTGCACATGACAGTGCTTAGCATTTTTCTCACCTCAGGACTCTGAATATGATGTGATATACCTTATGATGTACCTTAGTGTGAAGACTTGAACTTGTAAATCAGTGCTTGGTCATCAGGCCTGTACAACACAACTGATCAACTTATCAGATGGTGGGGGCTTGTGTATGTGTGTCATGTGGCTGTGCTTTTTGATAACAACATGAATAGAACATGTCTTCTTGCCATTTTTAAAAAATGGAGGGAAAACCATTTATTTAAGAGGTGGTGGTGGTGATGGTGTTTCTTAGATGGTTTCAGGGGGTAGCATTTTTGTGTGCATTTGCACACATTGAAAGGCTTTGGGAGGCATTTTGGCCCCCAAATAACTCCAATTTTTTAAAAAAAGAATAGGGTTCAGGAAACTTTGGGGAATTGGTGGGGGCTTCAGGGGCCAGAAACGAGGGGTCAAGGGGACACATGTAGCCTGCAGGCCACACTTTCCTCACCCGTTTTAGACAGGGATCCAAAGGTTTGATGGAATGCCCTTCTTGTAGAGACTTTCCATATACGATGTCACAATTTTTAAAGGTGCTTTAAGCACTCCCTTGTTAAACTTTCTTCATTTAACCAAATTTTCCTTTATCATTACTCAGTCAACCCTCTTCTTGTTACATGATACACTTTATGAATAGATCCACATCAGTTGCTGTACTTCTGTCCAGATTGCATTAGAAACTGTGAACTAGAATTTAAAAATGGAATGTGCTTCAATCTGTATACTGAAGGGCTCTTTGGATTTCAAGCATTCTTTTTTCTTTTGGTTTACTTGTAGCATTGTCTTAAATGAGCCCCAGAGACAAATACCATTGGAATTGTCTTAGGATTCAGAATGCTGCATTGTTGCTGAAGTTAAATCAGTCCTGTCAGGGGGACTGCCTGAAAATCCCAGGTATGCTGCCTTTCTGTGTCAGAAAAAAGGGTGAGATAGGAATATATTGACTAAGTTAGATGTGGGCAAAACACAACCCACCAGGTGTTGTTGGACTTCAGCTTCCAACATTCCTCATGATTGGTTATGCTGGCCAGGGCTGCTGGGAATTAGTGCAACAACATCTGGAGGATTCACGAAAGAAAGAAAGAAAGAAAGAAAGAAAGAAAGAAAGAAAGAAAGAAAGAAAGAAAGAGCTGCTTTGATATACAAAGGTAAACAAAGTACAGCTTTAAAAATTGGTCATGCATTAATAAATCAAAGATAAGTGACAGAGATATAGCTAGATCTCTTGAGCCCTCTCACTTATGAATGACTATGATAGTCAGCATCTTAATCCTACTGATTATTATTATGTTAACATCTACAATTTCTAGATTTGGTTTCTGTAACAAAATGTAGCTGATCTTCCAAATGATAATCCCATAATACTGAACCTTTGAAAGCAAGATGAGAATAGTGGAGGGTTTTTCAAATTCCAGCCTTCCAATCATCAAGTGAAGGAACAGATTTTATTGCTAGCGGATGCGGGAAACAGAGAGGCAAATATTTTCATACAGTCAAACATGTGCTAGATTCTCAATGGGATAAACTGAAGTAAGATGTCTCCACTGAAGACACATTTTTTACTGGAAACCCCCACCTTTTGTTACCCCATTATCTGATGACTCACTCTTTTGATATTTCCCAATTAAGCACAAGTTCCACTAATTCAACAAGGGTTCTGCCCTTTAATCACTTTTTCTTGCCTATGGAGGCTCCCTTGGAACTGCTTGCACATGTGTGCTCTTTGCAAAGTAATCTGAGAAAGGAGAAAAAGTGCTAAGCTGGCTGAGAGACTTTGCAAGCAGCATGTGTGCGGTCAGTCCCAAGTGAACCTCTGTAAGTATGGACCCTGTAAGTCCATACATTACACGGATTTCACTTTCCAACCAATTCCATTTTCTAACCTGCCAGATAGATGGAGGGAAGCCTGTGCGTGCCTTGTCCTTACAGTGCTTTAACAGTATACATTTCCAAAATGGAAGAAGTATGATAGCTCACCTTATATGACAGCATCACTTCTAGTTATAATTGTTGACTTTTTTTCTTTTCTTTTTTACAAATTGAGTGTTTTCAAGGGGCTGGAGGTTTGAGGAAGGTTAGCTTTCACATTTGTATGTGGTTTTGGGACATTCTAGGCTGTTTTTCACATGAAAAATCACTCCAATTCCAAGGTGGGGGGTTTGCTTTGGTGACCTGAAAAGGGATTCAGAGTTCACATGTGGCCTGGAGGCTGTAATTGCCCCATTTCTGCTATACAGAGACATCTGTAGGGAAGTTTTGAAAGGGGGAGTTTGGTGTGTGTATCACATCCTCTGCTCCCACAAGGAAGTAGATTACAGATCTATTCCAATCCAGCCTCTCAGATGCAGGAAAATGCTAGCTTTTAGACCCTGACTTTGGGATTTCTTTTTCCTTTAATTCTATTGGTAAGAGCTGGAAATACATTAAATGTTGAACAACAGATTGACCTCCAAAATGAATCTAGATATCTGCTCACATTTAGCACATTCAGAAAATAAAAAGCTAGCAGATATTTATTGTTCTGACACAATGCATTCATACTCATAGATGCTCTAGGTACTTGACCTCAACATGGGTGAAGTTGTCATTTCATGGTAAGATCTGTACACAGTGAAGTTGGTTACATTTTTTTATTGGTTCATGTTGACATAAATCCTGTGAATATAAAAAATAACCCCCAGCAGGAAAAAAAAGTCTCTTATAGTAAAAATTGTGAAAAAGGCATCCTCCACCCCCAAAGGAGCAAGCATGTACTAACAATGACATTCAGTTACAGTTGGCCCTCCATAGCCATGGATTCTGTATCCACGGATTTAACCAAACATGGCTTGAAAATACTGGGGAAAAAAAATCCAAAAAGGAAACTTTGATTTTGCCATTTTGTATAACAGATGCCATGTTACTACACCATTGTAGATAATGGGACTTGAGCATCCACGAATGCTGGTATCCTTGGCAGGTCCTGGAACCAAGTCCTAGTGGATACCAAAGGCCCATCATATCTACATAAATAAGATCTACTCCCTTAATGAGATTTTTGTGACAACTTAGATTTCCATGTATGATTCCACTCATAATAGGAGCTGCATACAGTTCCTTGCATTTTCTTCTACAAGAAGGAGTAGTGTTTTTCTTTTTCTAAATTTCACTATTAACCTGAACAAGAATAGGTAGAGAAATGTGGAATTAGTTGAGAGAATAGTTAATCTGTGTGTCTTTGCTGCATCTCATTAATGTTATTTGTGTATTAATATTATTCCTTCTCCTATGCTAATTACATATTTTAAGTACATATTTCTTGACTCCCTTTATTCTAACTCAGCCTTTCTGTAACCAGGTTGTAATGGTTTAGATATAGTTTCCAAGTGACAGCCCATTTAGTTAACATAAGGGTGCAGAGTTCTTCATTTATTACCCTGAGTCTTAAGATCCTCAGTGGAGGTCCTGCTGTTGGTCCTACCATTGTCACAAACCCATCTAGTGGAAACATGTGAGAAGATCTTCCTGGTGTCTGCTCCCAGGCTGTGGAATACCCTTCCATGAGAGGTGAGGCTGGCTCACTTTTTCTGTTTTGCTTCTGTTAGCAGCAAAGGCCTTTTTATTATTATTTTTTTAAATTGATAATTTATTAGTTGTGCAGAAGGATCTTTTATAGGTGTGTCTGTACTGTACTGTTATCTTTACTATTAAAACACTTTTGGGAGTGGCCTGTAGCAGCAGTAGGGGGAACAGAAGAGAAAGCCATCTTCAGTACCAGAGACAGGTGCCTTGCTAGCTCCTGAACAGCTTGGGAGCTAACAGAGCAGCCCTTTTTCTTGACAGAAAAAACCTCCCACATTATCATCCCCATCACTGTGGCTGTTCCTCTGTCACCCATGGCCATTTCATACCAGGCACTGTGCTTCTGCTTACACCAGCACCATTTTGTATACCAATGTACCTATAGTAGCCAACAGAATTGCAGTCCAGCTCTTCTCATTTGTGACCATTGGTCATTCCATCTGGGACTCCTATGATCAGAATTGAGTCCAAACTCTGGAAGACCACAGATTTCCCTATACCTGGCTCTGAGATGAAGGTGAAATTTGTTTCAAGAAAATGGACAGATAGACAGAGGCAAACAGGCAGATAGATAGAAGACTTATCACCCCAAACTGAAATTTGAGTTTCTCTCCATCTCCTACATAGGTGCGCATCAAAGATTTTTGTTTTACTTTTTCTCCCTTTGCTATAAACATGTTTTCTGACCTTTCTTTTCTTTTCTTTTTTTAACATTTATTGTAGATGCTGATTTTCTTTATCCAGTCATGTGAAGATAAAGGAATACAGCCACTGACCTATTCCCTGATGTGCAACCCTCTGATAACTATGATGTATCAGTTTTCAGAGCTGCAAAAAGATATGGAAAACCTCCTGGCTCTGCTTATACTTCAGTCTGCTCTTGCCACCTTTTATATTTATGGTGGCTGTTTTTACATCATCTTGATACCTGTGTGTGACCATATATTTTTCTGTAGCTTCACAAAGGTCAGAAAATTATTTTCATATACTTGCATTTGAAATAACAGTTGCACACAAACATAAGTCACATATCCATTTGCTGTTAGTACTGTACAAAACAAGTTGGATGCATCAGCTCAATTATAAAGGTAGATAAAGAATAGGAATAGGTGCACTTGCCTTGAATTATTTCAGAAACTTGATTTTAAAGATCATGTAAAAGTAGTTCTGTCAAGGTCTTGAGGATCATGGGAAATGTTCTCTCAAGGTCTTTTGAAGTTGTCTGCGGAGTGTGTTTTGGAGAAAGGACTTTGAGGAGGTTGGGCCTTGTTGCGATAGGTGAAGGTGAGGTGAAATAGTGATGGGTAACAGGAGAACAGCCCAGTGACATGGAGAAAGTTGTCTCCATCATGAAAGAAAGCTACTATGCTCAAAGCTGATCTCCTTTCTCTAGTGATGGGTTTCTCTTTTATCCCTCTGCTTCCAGTACGCATCACTCCAGACAGTGCCTTTCACTGCCTTAATGGAATGTTATGCCAATGTAAGCCATAAAAACCATTCCAGTCTTTTAGTCCAACATCATTTGGAAGACCCTAGGTCCCCAACTTCTCCTCCAAATTATAATTTGAACCCAAGATGTGCAGGAGTATATGAGTGTTGGAAGTTCACTGAGGATGTGACACATGCTGTGCAAAAGCAACACCCTTTCTCTACACATAAGAAGATATGGAACCAGATTTTAATCCAAGCTAGGGAAGAACTTCAAAAGCTCCCCTCTTATTTGAGCTAGGCTTTGAAGAGCCCTTGAACATCACTTCTGAACCTAGCTTTGGCGAACTTTACTAGCATCGCTAATTGAAAATGACTTATATGCCACATAATGCCTTTCATGTCATTATTAGTACAGCTTCATTCTATGCTGTGTTGTACAGTGACACAAAGGAAAACAACATGAATTGCTTATCTGTTGTGTTGCAACAGTATGCAATAGAAAAGGGACAAAAAAAAGGTGTCACGGGAAGATGACAAATTGGCACATTTTTCAGTTTTGGCTTCTTTTCATTTCTCATTTCCCAGTGTTCTGTTTGTTCTATTCCATTTCACCCATTTCAGAGAAGTTTTATTAATGTTCACAAGAAAGTTAGGTACACTGTGCATATTTCTTTTAATATATGCATTTCTGCATGCAAGTTTGACTCCTGTTTACAGCATTGCAAGCAATTTTTCTCTAGTTGTCCTCACTGGGATATGCATTTTTGTGTGAAATTTTCCCCATTAAAGGCATTTGACTGCAACCATGGATCAGAAAATTATACCAAAGGCCAACTACATTTTTGTTCATGGTTCAGGAAGTGTGAATTACATAGGTTCTCATTAAGATGTGTACCATATAAATTTCTCCGTCACTTTTATTTCCATCCCTCCTAGTTCTGTTGCAATGTTGTGTCAGCTTTATTTGACAATAAGCCAGTGGAACAGAACTGGGCTGTTTTGCTTCACTTGTCTAGTGAATGCTACAGTAGGTCCACTGCTACTGAAATATCAGCAGAAAGTCTGGGGAAGTTTTGAAACACTTGACGCAAAGGATCACTGGAACACAATTTTATAAAATGGATACGGGACAGGCCACTATTACTCACAGCAACATATTTCACTGTTATTCTTCACTCTCCCCCCTTTTTCCTTGTGTCATCAACTTTTCTGACCCAAGTATCTTTTATCTGTCACCAGTATATTCTATTGTCAATTTTTCTGTTCCAAGTTTAGGAGATCATTCAAAACACTTAAAGAAGGTTTTAATTTTTCAAAAGTTTTATTGTTAAGTTTGAAGACTAGACGAGGTCATACTGTTTTAACATCATTCTACATAATTTAAATATATACAAAAACATTGGAACTTTACACAGGTTGCCAAGGTTGCAAAGGTCATTGTGTCTGAGATATTTCTGTACTTACTGACACATCTGAAGCCAGCTTTGAATATTGTATTTCATAGTTTGTGGTATAGCACAGATATACTCATTAGTATCCTTAGTCTTCAAAACTCACATGAATTTTTATGCGTTCATTCCAAAAGAGAAAGTCAACCTAAAAATCAGAACTGGGGTGTATTTCTGTTTTTTTTTGTGAGAAGCCCTTAATAGATTATCCTAAGCCTTGTGCATTAAGTTTTACTTTCCAGGCTATAAAAGTAGCAAATTAGGGAACTATAGAAAGGTGAAATCTGCCTTAAAATAACTAAAAATTCTTGGGTAAACATTGGTGTATCTCCCACTCCACCCACTTCAATTCCACTTCACTGTTAGTGTGAATACAAAAGTTAAGGACAATTTCATAATATTTCCTCCTAAAGTTTAAAGGACCCATCCTTCAATCCAACAGTAGATTCAAGAGTAACTGATTAGAAGAGTGTAGCTCTAAAGAAATTAACATGCAGAATCTAAGTGCAAATAAGTAGTTAATCTCAATATCCATTAGCTTTCATGGAACCGTCCTAATTAAGCAAACTGTAGTTTCTCCATACCCTTGGGCAAGTCATACATGATCCTGTCACTTACTCACTGTGAGTTGTGTGGTGCTGAGGAGCTTGTATTTTGTTTGCCCACTCTTGCCTACTGAACTCATTGACTGCTTTCTGTAGGCCTTTTGGATATTCAGTGAACACACAGAAGAGAACTGAGATTATACTTCCTGTCCTCACTCCTGCTTTTCACACATTTATGCAGAGTTCTGAGGTTTTATTTATGCAGGTTCTTTCGGTATAACTGGGAACTCTGAAAATAATGGCTGCTTCCCATTAATCACAAATTGTTCACTACATTGCACATGCAAGGGCCAGTGAAAATAGTAATGTACGTGTTATGTTCAGCTCTTTGAATGAATGTCTGGAGGTTAGGGAATGGAAGTGGTTGGATCCTTTTCCTCCCCTCTCCATAAGTCACTGGATGTCTGAAAAAGTTGGTTTCACACAAGTCCATACAAAATATGAGAAAGAGGTGTACAGATGATATAGGCAGAGTGAACTCATTTTTAAAGATACACAAAGAGGCCAGAAACATTTCACATGCTTTTGAGGAGAAATGCAAGGCCATCATTTGCTTCTGGCTTCTCTCATATTCAGACTGTAATATGTGAGGAGTGTATCTGTAATTTGTGAGCCCCTCACTTGTATTTTAGCACTGAAGTTCCCAAGTAGGATTCACCAACCACTTAGCTTGGAATACTGGCTCCTGAGTGGACACATTCCCACTGAAGTACAAGTACTTCCATTTAAGTAGTTGGTAGGTCACAACCACATCTAATATATGTACGTCTATATAAAGTCATTTCATTTCAATACGATGTAATACATAGACTTAGGACTGACCTAAACATGTAGATATACCACACAGTGGCTTAGTACTGAACTGCTCAAACACTTGATGACTCACAGTTGAATGTGTGAAACTTCCTGCATTGAAAAGCATTGTGTTTAAGGTGGTCAGGTAATCTGAAAGCTCCAATGAGGTGCTAGATCACTGCTGGCTGTGTCACATACGCCCGTCATTGCATGTCATGTCTATGCATGTGTCAACCCTTAGTAGAAAATACATCCTGCATAAACAGATTTTACACAAAGACCAAAGCAATCAAAGGAATGTGTAGCACTAAGAGTCAACTCAGGCAAGCTACAAAGGACACAATCCACAGTTCTTTCTTTGTAAGTCTCAATGGGGGTCAGAATAGCCATGACCTTAATTGTGTGAATGCAATCAATGTGTATGTATGTTTAATGCAAATAGTAACCACTGGACTGTAGGAGAAAGGGTTAAGTAGGATTATTTTAACTGTGTCTTTTCCTGCCATTGTCTCAAGGAAGAAAGCTTCCATTTCATGTCAAAGGATGCTCTCATTGGTGCCAATGGAAGACTTGCCTGAAATTCACATAACTGTTTCTGAATAGTAGCTTTAGTTGGGACCATGATAGGGAGAGGGAAAAAAGATCAATATCCCCCCCCCACTAAATTTGGAGGCTCATCCATTCTTCCACAGAATTACAAATTTAAATTTGTAAAAGGTACATTAATTGCAATCACACAATCCGTTTCCCATCCAGCTTGACTGTGAAAAGAAATAACTGAGTGGTCTTGTTAAGTTCCCAACCCTATTTATTTCAGTGAAGTGTGCAGAAAAGAATTGCCTGCTGAATTGTGTCTATGGTTACTAAGCAAAGGTCAAAGACCTTTCTTAACATTTCTAATGATGTAACAGAAGCAAAGGTGTGATGAAAAGTCTAAAGTCACTTAAAAAAATTAATAAAAGCTTTCAGGCTCATATGAACAAACTGGTAAAGTCAGACAAATGCGCAGTGGGAAGGAAAAAATGCAGCCATTCCAAATAGAAGCATAATAAATATAAATGACTTTTTCCAACTTGATGCTATTGTTAGGTACCATAAATTATAACACTTATGAGTTAATTGCACATCCAAAGTTTCATTTTAATGCATTTTTTTAAAAAAGAAAAAAAGTAGTAATAAACTCAGAACACTTCAGAAGAATATACTGACTAGCAGCTCAAAGTGCTCCATCCAGTCAAGCTCCTTTGACTGTGGTGTTAGCAGTGGCAAAAGCCATCCATGAGCCAAAACATGAAAGACCTACAGAGTCTTATTTGCAGAAAACCACTCTTATTTCAGGGAGTTCCCTGAAGACATTTATTTCATCATGACCTTCTGCATACAGAGTAAGATTTTTGGGGTGTTACCTTGGTTTATCAAAGATGGTCTGCATGCTTTCTGGATTATGATCCACCAATGCAAAGGGGACGATATATGTGCAGACTCTTTCAGTGAACAGAGGCTGTGCTACAGCACCAAACAGATAACTGTCTCTTAAACAGAATCAATTCCTGTTCAGCACTGAAAATCTGACACTGTTGACAATATTTTTGAGTAGGTCACCTGTAGGTCGGCATGCTGAGTCCCAAATGATTTTGTTGGCTACACACTGTACCACCAAATGTTTACGAATGCAAAAATTTGGCCCCATAAGGTAGGAGTAAAGATTGAGGTGCTTTTAGTCTAGATCCACGCACATGACAAACACTAGCAACAATCCAGGCTTTTACTATATAATAATACAGAGTTGCTGTAGTGTAAATGCGGTATGGATTGCAGCCTCTTCATAAGAGCCTAAAGAGCAGAATATGGGCAGAATATGTAGTTGAATGTTATTTCAGTTACCAACCTGATTCCATCAGCCATTTGTACCTTAAATGCAATTATGATTGACTTTCTCTTTAAAATTATTCACTACAATTGAAGACCACTCCATAGATAACATTGTTAAGTAATGTTAACACAGTTACAGACAAGACAGTAACAGTCTAGAGGATTTTGAAATGCAGCACAAATCCAACTAAAAACAAAACAAAATCATAAACTCAACAGTGTTGCACAGAACATTCCTTACACACACTTGTTTTACTTTGATTAGATTCTCAGACTGAGATCTCTGAATATCCTTGTCTAAGCCTTAGAAAATAAACAAGTGAATACATACACCTTAAGAATTAGGTGCTTGTTATGTAGACAGATCTCATTCTTTCACTTTTTTTTTATTTTTATTTTTTTGGAGAGATGCTTTCAAGGCAGCTTCCCTTGATCACTGAAGGTTTATGTCCCAAACCATTTGAAGGAAATTAGATGTCAGTGTCTTTACACGGAGAACAGATTATATAAGGATTGTGAGTTGCTTTTCTAAAAAAAGAAATAAATTCGGGCTCCTCTTTACAATTACTGGATGACTAGCTGTTCATCAAGAGTCCATGCTTATATCTCCATCTGGTTTTCTTTGAATAATAAAACAATATTTTAATAATGCTTACTATGAGACATTAATGACACACAACCCCCCCCCCCCATCTATCATTACATGCAATGGAATTAAGGATCAAAGAAAATGATGACAAATGAAGATTTTTAGTTATGAAAAGACATCCATGAATTATAAAGGGAATAGGCAAAGTACTAACACCTTGTGAAAATGAATGTGCTTTGCAATATTGGCTACATCTACCATCTACCAGGAAATTCTGTGGCAGCAAGAACATCATGTAGGAGAAATACTATCTATGAAGCCAACTGCTAAACCAGCGGTAGGCAATGGTGGTCTTCCAGAAGTTGTTGGAGTTCAATTCCCTGTATCTTGATTTATTTGCTGTGCTGGCTAGAGCTAATGGGAGTGTGACAGTTCCCATCCCCATGTTAATCCCTAGCAATATTTTCATACACACTTGCCACAGTTGTGGCTGTACAGAATCAGACATAGGGAATCATTTATACATCACACTGCCAGTGTCTCAGTGCACTCAGTCCAGTGGCAATAACATTTCTGACTGAGGATAGGTACAGATGTTATTGCTCTTGGAAAAAGTAAATTTGTGCACAGAGATGACTGTGTACATGATTCCTCTGGTAAACATTGCTTTCTTGGCCCATTCAACTAAAGCTGCAACCTGTTTTGCATTTTCAGATGGGAGATCAGTCAATGTTATGTGGTTAATATGCAAGAGAAATGGATTATGGCTAATTCAGATTGTCAGATGAAGAAGTTATTATAAACTAATAAGCTGGTCTCTTGAGAATATTTGCTTCTCTGCAGACATCTGTTCTGATGCATACACAAGATCTATCAGTGATAGCTGTTCTATGGTAATGGTTCATGCAACTGAACCATGCTGTGTGTAGTTATCACATGAAGGTTATGAGGAATGGTGCTGAAAAGCCATCCCTGCCACCAGTAATTCTATCTGTTCCAAAATGCTAGAAAACCTTGCCAGCATGGAGTGCAACCAATATTGGGACCATGGAGTATAAGAAAGCAGAATGCTCAAAACAGGGATCATGGGTTGTTCTGCTGTCTCCTAAATGGGGTATCTTCTTGTCCCAGTTGAACCCTATGCGTACATCATGCTTTACAAATAATTCAGATTCAACAATCCCACCAATCCATACGCTGTACTTTGGCTAGTACTGGGAGATGATGGAGCTACAGAGAGCATTGAAACCCTAGTCCCAACCACTTGAGATGCCAGCATCTTTGTAATCATAAGAGCTGGAAACATGCTCATTTGGAAATACAATCTTATATATTCATGAAACTGAATTCTGCATCTGGTACCAGATTCTTTGCTGCCTCCTTTTTCTTTTGAAGTAATGTTGCAAATCCTAGCTCTTATTTCTACTCTTTGCAGGCTAGTCCATATCTGACTCTGCTTCCCTGCCCCTCTCTCCATGGTTTTGCACAATTGCCATTTGTGTATCATACAGGAACTATCCTCTCTAAACCAGGCGTCTTAAGAACCTTTGTTGAACTGATCCTTTAAAATAATTTTGAAGCACATGATGTATGACCACCCAGCTTTAGGTGTTACATCACTTGTATCCAAAATTCTGATGAGTGGCTTAGGGAAAAGCACAGTCCTTCTTCAAAGAAAGAATACATTGTCTGTATGTTTTGTAATGCTGCCCTATATCTAGACAATAAATCTCACCAATTAAATCACAGGAGGCTTCTTGAAGAAGCCATTTCCCATCTCCACCTCTATGAGCAAGTAAATGCAGGACCATATGGATGCTGTTCTTAATAGCATGCATACGTGCCTAGTGCCCTGCGACAATAACTTTAGTCTTGATTATGGTCCATGGACTTTCATCTCCTCATCCTTTATGAGGAAAACCAGGAGCTGAACTCATCAACAAAATCATCAGCTTCATCATGAACTGGTAGCAGATTTTGTTCCATAAAATCCAGGTTGGCTCATTGAAAGTAAACAGAAGGAGTTAATATGGCTAAATGAAAAGACATTGATGATATCCACAGTGTGCTTTATGGGGAGCAAAAAAAAAAAAAAGTGGAAATGAAACTCAGAGTGAGGACACAGGTGTTGGTAACATCAGGAGAACTGCAGACCACAGAAATTCTTTCAAAAAAGTGTCATTAATCTTGACAATGCTTGATAGGCACAAGGGAAACAATCAAATGCAGCCATCCCCGAGAAAGAACTTATTGCTAAAGCTGCAGTATCATTATTTTTGCAAGTAAGATGATGGTGTGGATTTGGAGGAAACACACACACCTACTCTTTCTGAAGTCACAGATGAATTCTTGTCATGCCACTTTCATCTTCCTTGCAAAAATGATGCCGCTTTTCTTTTTTAAAAAAATCCCGAACCATATTTCAAACAGCATGAAAAACTCAGAAAAAACTTGAAAGGTATATTGTTCAGCAAAACAGAGTAATAACTTGAACAGACTTAAAAGGACCAAAAAATAAAATTGAAAAAAAAAATCAGATTTGGACCATTTTGAGGGCAGGCTTAGACCTCCTTACAAAAGACAGTGGCCTACCAGAAAGTGAGCACTTCTTCATGAAAAACCCATTCAACTTCCTACAGGTTTTGCACAGTTTCTTCTATGGAGATTTTTCTTAGTTTAGGAATATCGAGAATTGTGCTGTTAAAGAGAGATCCTCGTCAGTCCTCTTCTGTACAGCCCAAGAGCTCTGATCGTAAAGTGATCCTGCCATACCATGACCAAGGGAGGATCCTTATGTGCCTTGCATAGATTGGAGGGTCAATGACATTCTTTCTGTGAGTGTCGTTGTCAAAGTTTCCCTGGAAAACCTGAAAGATGGCAAGGAAGAATCAGTTACAGCAAAACAGTACAGAAAAGTCTGGACAGAATAAAAATGGTTAGAAGACAATCCTCTGGAAAACATCAATGGTAGAGTGATGCTGTCATTTGCACAGCTTGAGACAAACATTTTTTGCAACTACAACTTCCAGAAAACCCCCAGCCAGCATGCCATCTGTAGATTCTGAGAGATATAGTCCAAAATAGTAATTTCCCCAAGCTCTGACTATCAGATGTGCTGAGACAGGTACTGTTATCATACAGACTGGATGTCCCCAAATGGGATGTTTAATGGAGGGTTGTTTTATTTTTATTGAACAAAATTTTACATGTCTACGAAAACAGCTACAGTTCTTAAATTATTTGTTAGGAAATAAGTACCACTGAATTTAGGGAGGCTCCAAACTAACGCATGCACTATCTTGACCTCAACAATGCTGTTTCTTTTGTTTCTAGTAATGGCTTTTTGCTAGTCCATAATTTTTACAGTGATTTTTTGATCCATATTTGAACATTTTATCCTAAAATATAGCAGGATGCCTGGTAATTAATTAAATATATTATTGTGTGGGGAAGAAAATTGTTTTGGTTAAAAAGTTCACCTGTTAGAAACTATTAACAAGTAATTAACTTTTGGTCTTATGAATGATCAAGCAATGCTCCTGTAAGGATATTACAGAAATTCTCTTCATCCTGAAATTCATGGGTGAGAAGAGATGGGAATGAGGGACTAAAATATTTAAAGGTGGGAGTGTCGGTGGAGACAGTCAGAAAACATTTCAGTTGCACAGGTTGCTGCTCCCTGCTGTGGAATGTTTTACTATTCATGAAATTAAAATATGTCTTAATGGTACTTCTGGGCATAGTTTGCCAAGGCAGACAATAAGAAAAAAATTATTGTTTTATGTACTTTGAAACGCTGGGACTATTTTTATCACCAGCATGCAGCTTGGAGATATATCATTTTTCTTAAAATGTACTAATGAATGAAATGTCACCTCCCCCAAATAAATGTCAGCCAAGAAGGTAATGGTTCTGAACAGTGAATAAGTCTTCCTAAACATAAATGTCCAAATGATATGCAAGGTATATTTTAAGGTGCATTTGTTCAGGTAGGATAAGCTAATATGCAGATATATAATGCATTCCTTTTGGACTTTGCCAGATGATTGTTTTGTTCTGCAAACATTCCCCACAGCCATTATACAAGAGTGGCCACTTACAGGTTGCCAAAAAGAGAGAAACACATCATCAAAAAAGATGACAGATAGGGACGTGATTTTGTAGGAAATTGGTACATGCACATTTACAAATATAGAAGCAAATTTAGAAAGAATTATGATGATTTAATAAGAATTCCAAGCTCTGAACCATAGAAACTGTGAGCAGGTGGCATATGTGCCTCTTTAGTCTGTTGTCCAGGTATGAGACTAATCAAATCTTAGAGATGGAAAGGAGTGCAAAGATCATCTAGTCCAACCCTCTGTCATGCAGAAATATATTACTAAAGCACTCCAGAAAGATACCCATCCAACCTCTGTTTAAAGACCTCCAAAGAGGTCTGCCTTCCAAGGCAGTCTTTGCTGCATCAAACAGTTCTTATAGTAAAGAAATTCTTCTTAATTTTTAGGTGAGATCTTTTATCTTGTATTTTGAATCCATTGTTACTCTTTCCTGGAGCAGCAGAAAACAAGATTACTCCGTCTTGTACATGCCACTTTTTAAAGATGGCCACCATGTCACCCCTCAAGCTTCACTTCTCCAAGCTAAACATACCTAACCTCCTAAGTTGTTCCACAGAAGGCTTGGTTTCCAGATCTGTGATTATCTTGGTCACTCTTTGGACACATTCCAGCTTATTAAATCCTTCTTGACCTCTGTGGCCCAGAACATATTCCAAGTGAGGTCTGACCAACACAGAGTAGAATGGCATCAATACTTCCCCTGATCTGGATGTTATGCTCTTATTGATTCAGTCCAGAAGTGCATTAGCGTTTTTCACTGTCACATTACACTGTTAATTAAAGTTTAGGTTTTGGTCTACTAAGACCCTTTGATGTTTTTCACATGTACAGCTGTCAGACCAGGTGTCACCCATCCTATATTTGTGAATTTCATTTTTCCTTTTTACATTTATTTCTGTTGGAATTTATTTTGCTAGTTTTGGCCCAGCTTTCCAATCTGTCAAGGTCATTTTGAATTCTGATCCCACCTCTGAGATACCCTCTTAAATTGCTGTTATCTGCAAATTTATCAATAAGCCTGACTTCTATTTCACTATCTACATATGTAACTTATAAAGATGTTGAACAACAAGGGGCCCAGGACAGAGCCCTGAGGCATCTCACTAGTCACTTCTCTCCAGGATGAACAACCATTAGTGAGCACTCTCTCAGTGCAGTGAGTCAACCAGTTCTGAATCCACCTCACAGTAGCATTAACTAGCTTACAGGTCATCAGCTTGCCAGCAAGAATATCATGGGGGATTTTTCCATAAGTCTTACTCAGTCAAGATATACTACATCCATTGTGCTCACCTGGATCTATCAAGCTTGTAACTTTGTCAAAAGAGAGGGAGGGAGGAGAGGGAGGGAGGGAGGAGGGAGGGAGGGATAAAAGCAGTCTGGCATGACTTTGTAAGTGTGTACAGACTGACTATTTAATCTTCTATTCCAGAATGTTCCTTGGTACACCCCATCAGGACGTCTGTTGTCTCTTCTAGTGGTATTTTATCTCTAAACTAGACTTGGACTGGATAACTCTTCAAATAGAGGACTCTAATCTGTAACGTAGGGCACACAGCAACTCTATATTACACTCTGTTGTGTAAGGAGAGGGGAATCTCTATCAGCTAATCCTGGAAAACAGGATTCTCCTAAGGCTTTCATTACAATATTTTTCTAATTAGGAAAATATGACTCCTCCTCCTACTTTGTTATTGCTATTATTTGCATATTTCCATTATTATCTGGAATTATTGGTGGAAGTTCTGCATGTATGTTATAGATATATCCTTGCTCTGCCTGTGATATCACTGGTAAGTGCAAACGTTCCCCCTCCAAACCCATTATTGCATCGTTTTGGGAGTTGTCTTTTTTAAAAATCATTTTTAAAGATTTTCTGAATTTATACAGTCAGACCTTCATCATTGGATATGTTAAATGGCATGAGAGGTAGAATGAAACTCAAAATGACTCCACAGGCTAACAGCCAAGGAAAGAATCAGAAATTGTCCAGCACCACCATTATGAACTGATCCCTCTAGAAGAGAATGAGGATACTGTAAAATAGTGCCTTCAAATCCCAGAGAGGCAGCCCATGATGGTCCTGAAAGCTACTAAGAGGTCAGCAAAACTAGACACAATCTTCCTGTCTCATTTGTAGCATAGGTCATCCACCAAGATAACCAAAGTTTTGCAGGCAAACTCTAAAATATTTTGTCTGCTAAGTGCTAGACAAGTTGCTCAAAGTGGGTTGTTGAGGGCTCTGAATTCTCCTCATGGACCAGGTTGTAAGTGATCTCCAACACTTAGAAGAGCTAGCTCAACCAGATAGCACTTTGCCTATGCAGTGGTGACAGAGGAAAAAGTGCTACCTGCACTGCCAAAAGGAAGGTCTTCAAATAAACTGTAGCCCAAGTTCAGTTGGAGTTTTCTGCCAATGGCACTCTAGTCACCATTTCATTTGTTTCATCATTGCCAGCTCCCTAGAAAACCATGAGGTTGGTTTGTCTCTAGTTTGCAAGAGGAAATGCTCAGGAAAAATAATGTCCATGGCTGTAGCCATTTCTTCAGTACAAGATAACCAAGACTTTTACAGAATCACTTGCCAAGGCAACACAAACATCCTCAAGAACCACCATGCAGCAACCTGACCATGTGAACAGAAGTATATTCAATTCTGCCATTGAAGGTTACCCTGATCCCATCCAGAACAGAGTATGCTTGGCAGCATGAGTAGAACCCAGTGCCACCTGGTACAGCAACAGGATTGTCATGGTGAGCATGGTCTGATCCAACCCTGACAAGATGTTGAATGTCTCACTCCATCCAGCTTAGGAAGAAATAATGTTGAGCAGAGAGATGGGCGGGACATCAACAGAATCCTTGATTTTAACCCACCCACCCACTTTCAAAGACATATATGTGAACCTGTGGATGAGAACACCCAATCAAACAGAATCATGACAGGTCACTGTGACTTTGCCGCCCCCCAAATCTGCATAAAAAACTCTGGCGAGCTGGATACCTTGGGGCATCTAACCAGCCAGGTCAACATGCTCATCCAGGATCATATCTGTTGTTTTACTATACTTTCAATTTACAATTAAAGAAATTAATATTACCCAGTCCAAGATGACACATTTCAGCTGGGGGACTTGCTGAAAACTGCTAGCTTTGGCCTCAAACATACAAAAAGGCACAAATTCACACTAGGGTTACAGAAGTCCCATGGTGAAGACTGAGAGTGGCAAAAGGCTATAAATGCAACATTGAAGTTGAATGTATTTCATTCAAATCTGAACTGGTATAATTCTGACAATACAGGGGATCCACCATGTTTGGCTATATCATGGATGTTTGCTGTTGTTGTGTGCCTTTAAGTCATTTCTGACTTATAGTGACCCTATGGCAAACCTATCATGGCATTTTCTGAGGCTGAGAGTGTGTGATACACCCTGGTGGATTTCCATGGCCAAGTGGGAAATCGAATCTGGTCTCTAAGGTCGTAGTTCAACACTCAAACCACTAAATCACCTTGGATGGTATAGCTTATGAATATTTTAAGGTATATATGTATGTTAATACCCTATTTCTGTCAGCTAGGATTAAAAACAATATTTTTATTTGTGATCATATTCTGTTCAAATTATGAAGAATCCTGAGGAACTTAGTCTGTTTAATCCCCTGGCATCAAGATTTTTGATGCATCATTTAACTTTGAACAATAGCTGTGGGATGCAATTAAACAGTTTTTGCAGTGTTTACCAACATTTCCAATGCAGCAAAATTCTTCCCTGTTCAAAAAACAAATTTGAACATTCTCACAAAATATCATGTTTATTATCCTTGAGGAAAACTTCTCCTTGATATTAGCGAATACAAGACTGGAGCATTTCTTTTCCTGTCCTTAGACATCCATGACAAACTAGAGTCTAGAGATAAATGCTTGTTTGGGCAATACCATCAGCTTGTAAAGCACTTTTAAATAATATTTCCTGTATGACATACCGTTTTTTTTAAAGGTATGTCTCATTTGTGAAACAAGAACAGGTTATAAATAGTTGTTATGTAGTCCAGGCAGCTTTTAGTACAGAGCTGTAAGTTGTAGAATAAGACTGTGTTATCACCGGAAGTGAAAAACTTTCTTCAAAAGTATGAACTGTACAGATGCAGAAACTCTGCTCATGTGTTATTTCCCTTTTATTAGCTCAGCCCAAACCATACAGGCATGTAAGTGATGTCATCTATCCACTCACTACTTGGTGAGGACAAAGATAAAGGTGCCAAGACCATAAGCTCACCATCTGGACTGCATTACCACTGTTATGGTTTTTTTTTTTTTTAAATTTTTACATTTGTAGCATCTTAGGAAGATATCTTCTTTGCCGTTACATAAGGGCGACTTTTATAAGGTGAAATACAGTGGGTTTCTATGTACGAAGAAGCCAGAGAAGGGAGTATACTGATTTCCCGCACATTTCCTGCAGGATTCTGTTGTGTGTTCCCCATGTTGCCCATCCATTGTGTATATGTTACATCTTGAAGACATGCAGGAGAAGGTTTTATAGCTGTGGCCCTTTTTTCTAATTTGACATGGGAATTTCTTTCCTAGGACCCTACTGTGTTTTTCCATCAAACCACGGCTTGCAGAAGCTTGAAAAACAGATGAACTTTAACCAGGTAGGATGCCAATTATTCTAGCAAAAAATGTGCAGTGATCTACTGACCTCTAGCTGAGAAAAATAGGATCACCATTTAGTCTTGAGGTCTTCCCTCTGCCCCTGAAAATATATTTTTCCCACCATACCTCAATTTTAGCTATTTCCAACTCAGTCCAAATACAGAGAGAGCATTCACATATATTCCCTATTTCTAACCATTTACAATGAAAAAGAAAAGCAGCATTCTAAAAGTGTATTTTTACATCTCCCATGGGCTGCTTCCCTAGAGACTTTCCACATTGATTTAATCTCAGATAACTGGCAGTTAGAGTGGCAAATGCCTGATAGAAACAGCAGGAGCTACTGTTCCTTTCACATCCTGTTGGAAAATGTTTGACTAGAGCTGAGCCACAGAATCACAGAATACAGAATTAAGTTGCAAGGTACCCCAAAGGCCATCTGGATCAGCCCCCTGCCAGTTCAGTATGCAAGTCTTGTCACAGATATCAAAATTTCACAAAAGAATGTGTTTACTTATTTTCCTTGATATTACAGCCACTTTCACACCACATTGTTATACTGCTACTAGTGTATTTATCCAGAGTTGCCTGTGATTTTATTTTCTCATAAGTAACACTTATTAGAAATACTTTAGGCATTACATTATCTTACTTACGGAATTAGATGCAGTTGAAATACACAGATTTGAGATCCTGTGTCTCTAATTCCCCAAACTGTCCTGTCTAGTACCTGTAATTTTTCCCCATATTACCTAATTCAATCTCTGTATTCAGAGTTGTTAACATATAGAGGTTTGGTTTCTGAGGAAATACACTGACCTCCCCCTTTTTGCTGCTAGGCCTTGTCTCCATAGCAACCTGCCAGGCCCAAGAGCTCTCTGTGGCTGAGAATTCTAAAGGCCCCTCCCTAAACTGCCAACCCCAGGATTCCATAGAATCTTCACAGGCAGCCAATCATATGAAGTCTTCTCACCTGACACAACCAATCACCTGCTTGATACAGACAAACTCACAAACTTTGACTTTTATATAGTAGATTATTACCCACTTTCAATATTCTGTGAAATTCTGGAGTTTGTAGTTTATTGAGACCCAAGAGCTCTCTGTCTGAGAATTCTAAATGCCCTTCCCTAAGCTGTGAACCCCAGGATTCCACAGGATGTTGAAACTTGAATAATAGCACTATAACAGTGTAGTGCAGAAACTGAATAAGTTACAACAGTAAAGCTGGACTCCCCTCCTATCTTCAAAATATATAATTTAGGGTGCAATCAACACAAAGAGAAATCTCCTCTTAATGCAATGGACTGCATCCAGGTTCAGGCCAATGGAATGGAATCTCCATTGACTTCTCTGCTTCCTCTGCCCCACAAAGGCTCTTCCTCCCCCTAAAATACCGTACAGGGGTTCTGCTGAAAGGGAAAAGCTGTGTGAGCAGAAAGTGGCAAATCTTAGAAATTTGGACTGAGATGGTTTATGTCAGTTGAACTTGCAGGTGAGTGAGGCAGAAAAGTTAGTCTGAATGTTAAAGGAGAAATCAAAGATGCTGAAGCTGATTTGGGTATAGTGTTCAGCACCTGGATAACTCCTTTAAAGTTCTGACTAAAACCTGAAGTGGATATTACTGGGGACATGTGACTGAGCTGTATGAATACTGTATTCAGTATACTGTATCAATACTCTCTGATGTTCAGAAATCCCTTTTCTCTTTGCCTCCAGCCTGCCCAATTCAGCAGGGTGTAATACTTTGGGGGATCTCTTTGGGACAGGTGTAGATGTGATCTACCCACCCACAGTGACTGGAGCTGATGCATATATGACCTGTCTTTTCAAAAAAGTTGTCCCTTATTGAACAACAGTTATTGGCATCTTCCTCTTTTCTCCATTTCCATCTTCAAATGCTTTTTCTTTCACTTATGTGTCTGACACACAATATTAGGTTTAGCTAAAATACTTCAGTCCATAATTTTGGAAAGAAAAGAATAAATGGTATCCAAAGATAGCAGTGATATTGTCTTTCTCCATGTGGAAATGTAATAATTGTTGGCACTGAGTTGAGAAGAAACATGGAAGCAGTTTATCTATAGACAATATGGAAAACAGGTTGATTTTTCTTTTTCTTTTTCAGAAGATCTGCTATTCTTTCAAATCTTTCGTGGTGTAAGAAAGGAGGCATTGCCACATCATCTTTAATGATTAGTCATCTATCCTGAATGTGAATATGGATCCCACTTTAGCAAGGGATAAATGTCCCTTTGAAAGTGATGATGGAGGGAAGAACACTAAGTCTGGCATGAACATATATTTAAATTGTATGCTGCATATTGAAATATACCTTATTTTACAACTGTTTTATGCTGCTTTGGTATTAAATCAGTAGCCTCTTGGAAAACTCTTGTTTTCCAGCCTTCCAACAGCTGGAGGGATGAAAGGAGATGAATAAAGGAAAGAAGGGATGGGGAAAATAAATTGATACTTCCTGATCTCCCAAACGTCCTCCCTGCAACTGTTATTATTAGACCACCACCAGACACTCCAATAAGAAAATAAGTGGAGGATTCACAGATGGAAGCAAAGGGCTGAAATTTGAGGGCTACAAGGTGAACATTATCAGTCATTGATGTAGATATATATCCGAGCACAGAATGTATCTGAAGAATCCTGTAGAGTTGTAATTGGGATATAATTTGGCAGGACACTAGAGTTTCTTCTAATGTTGCTTCCCTGCTGCAGAGTCCTTTCCTCTTCAAATGAGTATTTGTATTCAGAATCACAATAAAGATGTATCAATTAGATTATGAATGCTGGGTGTTCTAAAGCAGTGGTTTTCATTGTTCCCCAAGGTCTAGCCATGAGAGAAAGGAAAATTAACAGCAATGCCTGGGAAAAGCCTGTAAACTAGAATTAATTACATGGATGATACTATTGAGCAAGATGATGTTTATATTTAAATGAGATTAGGCTTACCTGGTTTAGGAGTGCATTTTAATTTGTAACCTTACCATTTTTATAAGGTGATCACAGTTAAACTACAGTGAGTAGTTTGATCAGTGAATTCCCCATTACCTTATTCTCAGTAGATGTGGCTTGGAAATGAACAGAATTAGTTCCAGGAACATTAGAAATAAATTAGTGTTTCCTGCATCTGTCTAAGCCTGAGGTGAGAACAATGGAAGCAAGGTATATTTGTCCATGCAGCTGTTAGTTTGGATTTGGACTAAGACACTTTCTGCCCTACACTGTTATAGTGCTATTATTCCACTTTCAACATCCTATAGAATCCTGGGGTTTGCAGTTTAGGAAGGGGCCTTTGAGGTCTCTCTCTAAACTGCAAACCCCAGGATTCCACAGGATGTTGAAAGTGGAATAATAGCACTGTAACAGCTGAGTGCGGAAATGGCCTAAGACTGAAAGGAGGAAAAGAGTAGAAATAGCTTTCTGAAGAAAGTCTCATGGTTCTGTTTTCCCTTAGACATTTCACGGTGATACGGAATCTGTGGTTAATGATGTGGATCCTCATCCCATAATTAGATTGTTTGTGTGTGTGTGTATACGTGTGTGTGTGTGTGTGTGTGTGTGTGTGTAAATCAGAGTTGGGGTACTGCCATAGATCAAGAAGCCATACTGTCCTACTTTATGAGACCCCAGAGGGCCACATTTCCAACTGTCACCCTGCATCACCTCCTGAAAACAATATTGGGATGAACCTTTTTTTTTTTTTTTGCCCTCTAATGACCCAGACTATCTCTCATTTCTTGAGGGTGTTATCAGCCATAACTTGTTTTTCCCCACCTTTTTAGGCACATATAGGCCTTTTTTCAAACCACAAACTGACCAGATTTCATGGTCTGGTCACTTCATGGTTGGGGTGGGGGAAGAAAAGGCTATGCAGGCTGAAGAAAAGGCTTCCACATCTTTAGAAAAGGTGACTGCCCTCTTCCCTCCATCTGAAAGCCAATAGTTCCCTCAGACACTTGGGCCATTTGGCCAATAAAATGCCCTCTTCTTTCAATAACATCCAAACATTCAACTTTGACCATTCCTGATGTAAATAATACTTATATAACAGAAATTTCTCCAATGACTTCCTTCAAGGAATCAGAATACTGTAAGCACAGGAACCTTGGTTGATCAGAACTGTTCGTAACAGTGAAAGAATGGGACCATCATCTCTGTCTGCTACTACTTCATTTTAATGTATTTACCAAAAAAACCCAAATTAAGCCAACACAAGTCTGTGATACATTACTCCTTCTTGAGCGAGACACACACAGTTTCTCTATTACAGCCACTCTCAAACATTGAGGGCATTTCTGCACAACACTGTCATAGTGCTATGATTCCACTCTGAACATCCTGTGGCCTCAGTCTCCAAGGGTGCTAGTGGGTTCCTGTAGGCCTTTTAATGCTATAACAGAATAATGCAGCTATTTTAATAGACTAACACAGCTATCTTTCTGAATACAACTCCAGAGAAAGCAAAGAGGTCCTATCCTCCACAGTTCATGTTTCAGAGCTAGAGACATCCATACCCTTAGTTTATTCCATCACCACCTGCCCTAAAAATATTAGGTTCCTGGTAAAATATTTAAATACGTCACTGAATGTGCATGCCACAAAATTGAGACAGTCTGTATATTCGCCAATCTGGATTTCTTCTCTGGCATTCAATGTTGTTCCAGCAACATTAATCTGAGTATGCAGTTTTCACTAACAATGCAATCCTGTGCATATTTACTGAGATGTCAATCTCTCCGTATTTAATCAGGCTTGTTCTCAGAAATGTGTGGGTAGGAACACAGCATTAATTATACTGGGCACCAATATGATATTTGGGAGTAAAAGAGTTGTTGCCCCAACCCTTTATTAACTAGTTTGAGAACTACCAGTTTTATATAATTTTACACACATATACACAAAATGCTTTAATATATACATTTGTTTAGAATTTGGCTTTTAATGAATTGCTCTTACTCCTATTTTAACATATCTAAAAATGAATTTCATTTTTTTAAAAAGTATTTTTCCCTTTAGACAGAAATACCTATAGACATATTTTCCAAATTTAAAAGATTTTTAATTTGACATTATATATGACATGGTTTCTTTCTATTGACCTTGACTTTTAGCCGTAGAACCTTCAGCATGAACATCCCATAAACCAGACAGCATACATTAACCTGCAGGCTACAAGCTCTGAGACTACCAGGGATGTAGCTCCTATAAAAAATACTTTCCAAATATCAATTGCCTCATTACCTTATCCTTTTTTTGCTTTTCATCCTGATATATGGTCCAGTGCTCTCCATCATGGCTGTAGGCAAGTTTATAGGAGCCCACAAACTGTACATGACCAAAATCTTTAGCTCCTTGAGTAATAATGCCTGTCACTTTTGTAGGAACAAGAAGATCAATCTAGAAATGAAAGACAAACACAACATTGTAAAGTTAAAATAGCCTAAGTTCTCCAATTCATTTTTTTAAAGCTTAGGTTTAGTTGTTGCAAAAAAATCTGAGATCAAAGAGCAAACTGAACAATGCAAGAGAATTCAGTTGATACCTTTGGTATATTGGATGAATACCAATGTATTTTTAATAATGAGTTCAGTTAGTTTTCTTCTAACCTATATTTGAGCTATCTGGGAAAAACATCCTATGAGCCATAGGGAAAAGTGGAAATATCATTATGAGATCTATGATGAAGATCCAACTGCCCAAAAACTTAGCACCAATGGAAATGTTGGGGAAACAAACATGCTCAAGTTGTCTAACTTTCATATTTCTCCTTGTTGAAGATTAATAATAATGGACTGAGATCCTTCATGTAGAGATCCCAATACTACCTTCCGAAACCTATCTTTCAAGCAGTGCAGTCCCTTACCCCAACATGGCCATTTTGATTTGCTGGAGGGGATGAGTTTGTACCACGATAAGCATCCAGAAGAACCTCCTCTGCAGATTCCTACTTCAGGATGTCCAGCTACAGCGAAATTGGTAGACTTATCCCTGCTCATCTGCCTGCTCCTGGAAATGGCTGTGTTGTGGTGGCTGCACTGCTTAAAAAGGTAAGTTTTGGGGGTAACTTTTAGTCATTGTATGGTTGGAAAAGACTTCTGACCTATATAATGACCATAAAAGTGAAACCATCATAATTCATGAACAGGATGCTAACCATTGATTATTCCGCTTTTCTGGAGGTAGAAGGGTTGTGCCTGTCTAATTCTCCTGGTGTCATAAAATCAGAAGCTCTTTTATTTATACATTATTCCATTTCTCTTGCAGTAGCTGGACATATATGTAGGACAGGCCAGACGTTCAATTAAGTAAAATAAAGACACTGTAAAAATTATTTTAAAACAAAATAATACCACTTTACTAGAACAAAGTGAATTAGATAAAAGGTTCATGATGAAAGTTAACATTGCCATTGGTTTCTATAGATTACTGCTAGGAGATTACTGTTTGTTTTATGAATTACTCCTAGGCAACAAAAATATTGCTGCTTGAAGAAATTAGGGCATGTGATAAGATTTAGTTCCCTTCTTTGTCCAATTTTAACCCAATATCACTGTCATATTCTTTAGCAGTTAACTCACAAGATAGTAATGAGGGTTTAACGTGAAGTTTTTCTCTGGAAAGATTCCACAAGGCTTCTGTAGTTACCAGTTTGGTCCACCTGCTACTAGTAGCTCAGACCACTGTCATTACTTGTTCACTTTGGCCTCAACTCCTTCTTGCACACTATATCAGGAACCTTTCTCTCCTCATTTCCAAGCCTTCTTCAGTCATTGCCTTAAGTCCTGTCAGACCCTGGTAGGTCTAGAACATCCATAGAGTCTATTGAGGACTGTTGGCAATGAGTAACTGTTCTGGAAATTTTTCACACACAAGTATTGAGCTGCAAAGATTTTCATCTACTCAACATTCTCCTCAACAAAACAAAACTGGGACTCAAATATTTGCACATATTTTTTCCATCCCTAGCCTTTAGTAGAGCCACATGATGTGCCACCTTTGACTGGATGAAATTCTAACAGGGGTACCCCTCCAATGTCCACATGTTCCTAATAATAAAATATAGGCCTAAATCTTATTGGTTTGTTTCAGTTAGAATAGACATGGAATCAATTATTGAGTGGTGAGTTAACACTTCAGTAAATCCAATTGAGTCCGTGGGTCAACTGTAGCTGGGAATAGCAATGGGATTCACTCAACAGTACTGAACAGGCTACAGTTCCCTTGAGTAAAGCCTAGTGCTTTATAGGGCCCTGATAAGTATACTATTAGTGGTGTACATGCACAAAAGTCTGTCATGCTGAACAACTATTTTGGATTTTATTAGTTCTATCAAGAAACTAGAAAGGAATGTTGTTTCACATCCAGTACAGGTATGCTTCAATTAACAAAGCAGATGTGTACCTAGACATTACCGTACTTCTTTAACAGAACCTTTAGTACCAAAAGCAAAAAGAACATTGAAAGAATAGGGATAGGTTTCTATAAGACAAAAAAGAAGAACAGTTCAATATATTTCACAGAAGTTTTTATTCAAAAGTAAGAGCATGCACATGTGAAACAACCAAGGCAGTGAAGTCTTGCATTAAGTAAACAAAAACATTTTGAACCTTCTACAGACCACCTGAAATGCATCCAGGGATGATCTTTCTTTCATCAATCTCCACTTTATTTATACGATTTCCATTTTGGTGCATAGATCTATGTTTTGTTTTGTTTTTAA
The DNA here is from genome assembly GCA_948474755.1 of Ctenosaura bakeri. Lineage (NCBI taxonomy): Eukaryota > Metazoa > Chordata > Lepidosauria > Squamata > Iguanidae > Ctenosaura > Ctenosaura bakeri. The sequence continues at coordinate 374,215 of CAOLHI010000821.1, forward strand.
CATGCTGAGAGTAGTTGGCGTGTCAGGCTAATCCACTTTCCCCCTTGTCTTTCTGTTTTGCTATTCTGTAAGGGATCCTAGAGGCAGATACTGTTTACCTCGCCTATTACAGGCAGGTACAGACAACTAGAGTAGGATTAGCTGAGAGGTATCCCATTCTTTCCTGACTTGAGCTTTATTGCATTGTTTATTGCAGACATGTCAAAACAACCTGGCATCTGAAAGTCTGTATTTCTCTAGTCCTTCACCACCCTCCCAATGGCTAGATGGAGGACAAGAAAGAAAAGAGAAAGAAAGAAAGAAAGAAAGAAAGAAAGAAAGAAAGAAAGAAAGAAAGAAAGAAAAAAAGGGCGGCTTTGTTAGAGGCTTTGTTCACTGAGCTATGCCTGTACATCATTAAACACTGAAGTCAGAATTGTCCAGTATTTCTGATTTCTGTGTATGTTGCAAAAGCTGGGCAGTAGGAAAGCTTACAGGAAGAAACTCAGCTCATTTGAAATGTATCAGAGGAGAGTTCTATGGATACCCTAGACTGCCAAAAAGACAAGTAAATGAGTCTGAGAACAAATGAACTCTCACTAGAAGCCAAAAAGATTAAACTGTGGCTGTCATGCTTTGGACATATGAGACAACATGATTCACTGGGAAAGATAATAATGCTCTGTAAAGTTAAGGCAGAAGAAAAAGTGGTGTGCTACAGGTGGACTGATTCAGTCAAGGAAGCCAGGGTCTTGAATTTGCAAAACCTGAGCAGGGAAGTTGATGACCAGGGATCTTAGAAGCCTCTCATTTGCAGGGTTGCTATAAATTGAAGTTGAGAGGAAATGACAACAAAGAGCTTTAATGGGAATGGGGATTGTAGTTCATATCCTTTTATTCATATGTCCCTTCATCAGCATTTTTGTTAGCTGCTAAAATAATAATGATGAAATAAATCTGGCTGTATTGTGGTATGTCAGATTTATTCATAAACAAACAAATCCCTTTTAAGCGGCTTTGTAATTATTTCTAATGTTGTAATTATTTGCTTGAAATCGAATCTCAACCACATATCATCATCTTTATATATATGTGTTGTTGTTCTTGTTGTTGCCTAGGGCAAATTCTACATCTTTGATGGTCCCATACAACAACTGTCTCTAGACTGTAGCTTCTTTCTTACAACAGCACCAAGAGAGAAAAATGAGTCAGCATTTTAGGATGAATTTGAAGAACAACTGATCATTCCCTGTTGAGTGTAAGCCTGGGAGCCATAGAGAAAAGGATTTTAAAGTATTTTCTAAAAACCATAATATTTTATGAGATAGCACATAGCACAGGAAACAGCCTTACATTTATTTATTTTTGCTTTGGCCCCTCCCGAAACTGCAAACCCCAGGATTTCATAGGATGTTGAAAGTAGAATAATAGCGCTATGACAGTCTAGTGCAGAAATGGCTTTTGTTACATTTATATTTCTTCTTTCTTCCAAAGAGCTCAACTGGCTCTTCCACTCTCACCCCCTTATCTTCACAACAACTCTTGGGAAGTAAGCTAGGCTGAGAATGAGTGACTTGGCTCAGGGTCACCCAGTGAGATTCATGGCTCAGGGGTCCTACAACCTTGATCTTTCAAGTCCTACTCCAACAGTCTAACCACTGAGTCATACCACTGGTCCCTATAGCCCAGTACTGTCTACTTTGATTTGTTGTAACTCTCCAGGTTCTCAGACTGAATGCTTTATCACCACCTTCTACTTTTAATGAAGAGGGTAGGGACTGAACATGGCAAATTTGAATGCAAACCATGTCCGCTGGCACTGAGACATTCTTTTTCTTTCACTTTGCATACAATACTGCCATCCTTTAGATAATGCATGGGACAAGCTCGCAAGGCTTTTGGACTTGTTCTTTTAAATAATAAAACATTTGCTACCAGGATGCTTTTAATGTCTTTGGATCTGAGCGATAATAAAGCTTTATTACCTTTTTAATCCTTTGAATATTAAGACGAAGTCCCCCTGTTTTGAATTCAAATGTGAAGCACTCTGAATGTCTTAGCTTCATAAATGTTACTTCCATTGCCATTAAGGATATTATCAGAACGACTTTTCTGAACACATACATACACACACACACATTTCCATAATATAATGGCATTAATATGAACTAAGATTATTACTTTCAGGACTGGGTTAATGTCAAGGTTAAGGTTTATTCATACCTCTTGATTAAGACAGGCAGAAGATATTTACTATATATACTCATGTATAAGTCTAAAAAAATTTAGTCCAAAAAGTGACTCAAAAATTTGAGTTGACATATCTGTGGGTCAATGTAAGTACTATACCTTAACTCTTATCAAAAAAGAAATCATTTTCTTCTCTGAATAGAGTGGTGAAAGCTTGATCCATCCCAGGAGAACCTAAAAGCACCCTATACCCCCTATACTCTCTCTGCTGTGCCACCATTTCTGGCCTTTTTGAATGCCTGGGTAGGAAATGGTGCTACTCCTCATTGGAGCACACAGAGAATAGAGGGGGTCAGTGCTTATTTTAGGGTCTTTTGTAATGGATTAAGCTCTTGTCTTTTCCCACTCTACTCAGAGAACGGGATGGTCCTCTCCCTTTTTTTTTATATAAGAGTTAATACTGTACCTTAGGTTTTTTATCAAAAAAAGGAACCATTCCCTCTGAGTAGGGCAGCAAAAGGCCTTTCTGAATGCCTAGGAGGGAAAATGGAGGTAGTGGCAACTAGGCGCTTGTGGCCCCCTGAGGTGGGGCTGGCACTTTCTCCTCTCCGTGAAATGACTTTATACTCTCTACTTATCCATGGGTCACATCAAAATCCATAATTTTGCCCCCCAAACTTGCTCTCAATTTATACAGGAGGTTGATTATACACAAGTATACATGATAAGTGATATCTACAAATTAAGAAAGTTTGTAATTCTGCACTCATTATAATTTCCACCATGAAGTGAAATACAGCTGGAAATTCCACCCTAAGGAGAAATGTGAAGCTGTTCAACATCAGTTTCAGCTAGAAAAAAGACCATCAAAACATCTGTAGGAAGAGGAAGTAGGAAGTAGATCTGGGCATGGTTTACTCGTAAATTATCTGCCACTACCTTTGTTCTATTCCTTGCCTGTTCTCTTCTGGAGATCAAATGCAAATATTTCAACACACTGCACATTCTTAAATACTGTTCAATAACTGAAATCCTATTTAAAACTATAGATACCTAAGCCCCACTGTTTTCTTCTTTACACTTGCCTTAAAATATACTATAGAAGAAACGCCTCTAATCTTAAAGTGGAATAAACACATTTTTAGTATTAATCCAGAATCACTGGTTCTTCCTGGCTACTTTTTGCCCTGGTACGTATGGTTCATATTTATTTGTGATTACGTTTTTAAAAACCAACCTAAGTTCCCTGGATGGTAAATCAGAATAGGAATTTATTACTATAAACAGCACACTTGGGAAGAAACAGCCAGCTAAAGGGCAATTTTAAGCAGAAAACCAGCATGGGGTTGAACCCAGACTGGGAGAATATTCCAAATAAGGAATGCTCATGTGACAAGCTAAGCATGCTTTCTCAGACTATAGCCATGGAAGATATTTTGCTCCTGAATTACTCCCTAATCTTCCAGGGCAGGACTACTGAGGGAATCACTACATTTGGACACTCTCCCCGCTCCGCCTGTTTTTTCCCTGCCATCCAGCCTGATGAAAAGTTCTTGGAAGCCTATACACTTTTGTGGCATTTTGCTTGATAGAAATACACTGCTCAATGATGGATTTAAGGATGGATTGTGCTCCTACTTACACTGATCTGGAAGGGATAATCCCATGGAAAATACAATTCTGAGACATTGAGCTTTCAAAGTAAACAAACAAACAAACAAACAAATAAATAACCATGCAGCAAGTGACTAACAAATATAACAGCCTGGAAATTCTGCAGCCAGAACACCACAAAGGAGACTTCTGTTGTTGAGTGAAGACACAACAGAGAGAACTTTAAAAATGTGAAGCAGAATACCAGTTCATTCCAGATGAACACATGTACCACACAAAGAAAGAAACAAAAACATACAAGTCTTTCTGTTGAAATACATAAGAAAGCTTTACTTACAAATACTAAAATCCTATATTATATCTCATGTTGAGAGGGCTGCTAATATGCTTTTCAAACATGAGAAAGAGAGGGAGAACACAACAAACTGAGGTTGACAGAGCCTAACCACAGATCAGCTGGCACTAGGAATTGCAGGAAGAGATAGGGCGTGGCTAAGACAAAGAAACAGGAAATGACATAAATACACAGTATGCCTAAAGCTACAAGAATATTATGCAAATTAGAAACTTGTCAACATATAAAAGTTGCTCACACAAGTACGAAAGCCTTGCACCACAAAAGTGAAGGAAGAACAACTGTGAGCAATAAGATCAGTATCACTCTTTTTCCAGTAATGCACCACAGGTAGTGATGCTGCTTGTTTGTCCTTATGACCTTTATGACTTATCTGTGTTTTCTGTCACCAAGAAACTAAACCTGGTCTGCTAGTGAGTCAATAATTAACACAGTTACTGAACTCTTTATGATTGCACATGTGCAATGTTAAATATGCCTCAAATATAATTATATGACCATTAAGCTGAAAAATACTGTTCTGAAATATACAACAATATTAAACTACTCCTTAACTGCTTCAGTGAAAGACATCTTGATAGAGAATAGTCCTAAACATGTCTCCTCAATTCAGAAGTAAATCTTTTGAATGAAACTCCCAAGGAAAGTGAGCACAGGATTACAGCCTTCAAGATTGACTGCTATGATCTGTCAATGAAGGTCATTAGTCATTGCTTAAAATACTGGTATAGCTATGCTGCTGTTGCTGCAAAGTAGGGGTAAGCACAATGAAGTCCTCTAGATGTTGTTGGAATGCAGCTCCATTATGATACCAAAGCTTACTTAAAATAATAGATTAATGGTAGCAATTGTGTATGATTGAAGTATTTTTTCTCATTAATTTTTTTATTCCAAGTAAATTTAGTTTCTAAGTAAAATAGCAAGGATTATTAGTGATAAAGTTAATCTAGATTTTGAATAATGTTCTAATAGTTAAGTACAATTATTTACTATGAATTGTATGCAACAAGGGCAAGACCAATTTTTAGTTATTTGTAGGGTTTTTTTATAGATGTTTGTAGCTTTCTTAGTTTTTTTTCTTTTATTGTTATTTGCTTTTATTCTTATTGTTGTTGTTGTTTGTAGTTTTATATATTGTTTTGTGGTTTTGTTGCTTCTTTGCTTCTTTTTTTGCTTCTTTCCACTGGGAGAGGTGGGATAATAATAATAATAATAATAATAATAATAATAATAATAATAATAATAATAATAATAAATAATAATTATTATTATTTTTCTTTCTTCTAATAAAAATAAATTTTTTAAAAAGGAATGCAGCTCCCAACATACATCACTAAGGACTATGCTGGCTAAGGCAGACATTTTCATTCCAACATTATCTGGAGAGGAATGCTTTGCCCAGAAGAGGAGACAAAAATCATACTGGCAGACCTTATAAACAGCAAGCTCGCAAAAAGTACTTGTTAAAATAGAATGAGTTTTTTTGTTTTCTTTAATAAAAATAATCAAAAGTAGAATTACAGAAACTAGGTTGGATTGAAAATGCAGTTCTTGAAACATAAAGCTGAAAACACATTTTTCAAATTCAGCAGCACAAACAGTTTTTAAAAACTATAAAAAAGAGGTCACTCTTAAACAGGTGCATTGTAATTAGTGCCTCCAAAATACCAGGGGAGGAGGGAATGTGTTTGAAAATCTGGAGGGAAGGCCCTAAAGTGGGGGTGGACAGCTGGGATCCTCCATACTTCTTTTGTACTGCAACTTCCATAATGGATCATTAATGGTGAAGGTGTATGGAAATGGTAGGCCAAGAATATCTGGAAAACCACAGTTAGAAATCCATTCAGTGCTCATTCTGACTCTAAAAAAACCCTTTATTCAGTGGTACATCCTGTGTGATTTTTTGGAGGGAGGAAGCTTGACAAAGTGCTTAGAAGGTACCAAGACAATGATTGAGGATTAAATCAATGTATTGCACAGTGTAAAACGGCATTCAGAACATGCCCACTATTCCAATTTGGCAAGGCAGCCTCAGTTAATCCTCTTTCATCCCACTTTTTCACCGGCTTTTGAAATGTCCCACTTTCAGGTTACCCCAATTGCTGCAGATAGTGTTATAAATGCAAAAGTAGTTGTGCACTCAGTTAACTCAGGAGGGGGAGTGGAGTGGAAGGGGTAGAATCTTTCCAGTATGCTTGGGAAAAGGCAAACTGGTGCAGCCTTTCCTAGCTTGTGTGTTCTTTATTATCCTTAATAATTTTTACCATCTTGACCACACTCTGATGTTGCCTAACCTGGTTTTCATCTACAAAATGTTGGATGGTATGTCAGAGCACCTTGGGAACTATAGTTCAAGATAACTATAGTGTTAAAGTTTCCTAGCAGACAGTTTTAAGTAACTTACAATTATAGGTGTTTTATAACTATAACTCTCACAGTTCCTTAAGACTGAGCCATGACTATTAAAATGGGGTGGAGTAATTGTGAAGTACAGATACAGCACACATTGAGTTATTGATCTAAGAATTTATCCACTGATAAGGTCTCACTGAGTTTCTAAGGAACCTTTGGAGTAAGAACAAAACCTGATCTGTGGAAGAAAGAAACTGGAAGTGAAAGAAAGAAAGGAAAGAATAAAATAAAGTATAAAACAACCCAAACCTTAAGCTATTAAAGTAAAGGTTTAGATACTAAAAACATAAACATTCCCCAGAGGCAACACCTTGCAGCTATAAACTGACAGAAAGCGTGGGAATGGAAACAACTAAGTCATAACTGTCATATAAAACTTTGTATAAAAACTGTTTTCCTTCTCCTGTGAACAACTATACACCCTTTGGATTCATGTCCATGCTCACTACTGCTTACCTGGGCTATGTCCAAGGTTTAATGCATTGTCTGCTGAAAGTTATTAGCACCTTTTCGATACTCCATTAAAAAGGGTTCATCTGTTAGCCTCTAGGAAACCATAAACTAAAGTTCTGCAGCACTATAAAGATTAGAATGTAGTTGTATTTGTATTTCATCTCCACAAATAGTTCTTATTTTACTATATATCTTAGTAAGAACAGACAAATTAAAAACAACAAAACTTATGTAGATATCTCCCTCATCTATAGGCTTTCCTTGGAAGTGAGGCAAAATGGGTACCTCTTCACATAGTGATCTTGCACCTTGCCTGCAGTCTAGATTGGGCTTCCTCTTCTGGATCTTTGTGGCTTTTGTTTGAACATACAATTGGTATAAACTTCCTGTGGTACAAGCTGTACAAGAGTAGAACAGGTTGCGTTGGATGGTGGAAGACTCTCTCCTACTAGAAATCTTCAAGTAGAGGTTGCTGCCAGAGGTTCGAAATATTACTTTTTGGACAAGAACACATGAAGTGCTAGGTGCTGTATCCCCAAAGTAACTTTTCCAAGCTCTGGATGCTGGCAACTCTGCATAAAGACACCATATTGAGGCAAATGCTAAAGCTTATGTGCCTCAGCAAGGTCTACCAGGAATGGTCACAATTGACATTTGTCTGAGAAGCTTTCTAAATGGGCCTCTCTGTCTGTCTGTCTGTCTCTCTCTCTCTCTCTCTCTCTCTCACACACACACACACACACAAAACCTCTTGCAGTGAATGAGCAAGCCATTTATTCAGTTCATTTCCAATGTGTCAGACTGAGACTATGGCCATTTCCACATGAAGTTGCTATACCACCGTAGCAGTAGGTTGTTACCAGTTCAGGAACTGTGCTACTACACAACATCTTCAATATCCAGCTGTAATCCTGTACCCAAGCACTGCAAAACTGGCATACTGTATTTCCAGAAAAAAAATCCATTAAGAGCCTCCATTAATGCTTCAAGCCTGTCAGCCAGTTCACTGTGGTGCTGCTGTAGTGCTTTATAGAACTTTTAGTCATCAAAAATCCAGCAGTGGGGGGGGGGGCTGCGCACCTGCACAGCTTGTCTCTCAGTGACTCCCATGGCATGGTAACCTTGAATCTATCACCTCTTTGTGTTTATTTGAAAGTTCTCTTTTGAGTTAAAACTTATTTATTTTTTTAAAACACATTGTTAGGCATTAAAGCATGAAAATGCAATAGTGTATGGCAGTGTTTAGTACGGCTTCCAAAGAAAAACAAAACAAAACAATCCCCTTGCCCATGGTCAATCAAGGGCAGTGGGGTGGGATGAAGGTGGGGAGAGGGAGTGACCAAGAATGCTGTGGTGCAGAAGGAACACCGGTGGCAATACCGCTACTCACCTGCTGAAGGCGGAAGGATGCAGAAAACAGCATTCCTATTCCAACGGTATTATGTGAGTGGCAATGCCGCAGTTGTAACGGTATATCATGCTAATGGCCTCTAGTGCAGAAATCACCTATGTCAAGGGCTATTGGGGAATTAAAATAGAGGACAGCATGCTTTCTCGGCAAAGGAAACTACTACACTGTATTGCAACTACTCTTGGATGTAATTGGACTATTTTCCACAGGTACATGTGCCACCTGCTAACTTGACCAAGTCAAATTCCAAACCAACCTCCCTTTTCCAGCCAGGTTAGGTAAAAATGAAAAACACTGTGAGTCCAGGGCAGAGGTTGTGATTTGTTTGTGTTGAAGCAAGATATAACTGCCAGTTCAATAGCTTTCTGTATAAGAAATTGCGTAACAGGGGTGGGGAAGTGCTATTTTATACTTTGCCTCAGGCAGCAAGGTATTTTGGGCTGCCCTTGCCTGCAAATCTCAGAACTCTTGAACTTGTTCTTTGTGGCTTGTGCCTGTTTCAGCATATCTTATGCATTGATAGCTTTCAAATATAGGTAACTTTAGAAATAGGTCATGACAGCATTCAAAAGATTGAGGTTGCTTTGAAAATCGATACAAGCTTTAAATAAGCATGCATACAAGCTGTAAACCCCATCCAAAAATACAATATAAACCTACCACAGGGACTGGATAAAGACATTCAAGTTGTTGATTAGTGTTATGTAATTTAACTTAAACCATGTTATTTTAAAAAGGCACACTTGACAAATAATTTACACGGTATTTCCCAAATCTCTGAAAAGTTAAGTTTATCTAAATATTGCAATTGACACAAAAACATCCCAGAGAAGTCTATCACAAAACTTATGATAATTCTGGACATAAAACTTGGTGAGTTTAGTGATTTTTTCCCCAGTTACTGTAATATTATGCAGTCTCTTTTATGAGTTGCAGACACATCAATAAGTGCTATGAAAGGAAAATTAAAGCAAGGAATACAAGGCAAAATGTTGGTTCTCTTGCAAGTTGACACTTACACTCCTACCGACATCACCAACTCAGACAACATTTCCATAAATTACATTCATTTTATGTACTTTAAATGCATTTCCAGTAGCAAATGTCCCACTTACATATTATGAATGCATTGCTGTGCAGACTGAATCAGCAGAGGTGTTGCTTTTGGATCAGAATAAAAAGCATATTTGGCACACCTTTCCTAGGAGGGCTTTGTCATATCATATTGCATCAGCCCAAGGGAAGCTCCAGGGGGTATTCTGACAAACTTTTAGAATCTCCCTAACAGGTGCTTCCTCTGCTTGATGGTATATGGATGTCTGTAACATAATTTGCCTACTCTCTGTCCTCCTTTATAAGCCACTTTTTAAATGAGCACCATACTGCTTTGTCTTGATTCCTTTGAGAGAACTGCAACTGACTAAAACTATGACAGACAAGTTTATGTGCACCAGGACAAATGACAATTCTAATGTCCTTGAAATGTCACATTTTAATAAATCAGCTTTATCCCCTTTCCCTTCATAATAACAGTTCCCAGCCTTTATCTCAGGGTTAGGGAAACCTCCAGATACTCTTGGGCCCTTTCCACATGACAGGTCTCATGCGAGTCTTTCTGTCACATCCCTGGCAGGGATGGAATGGAAATGCTCCCCTCCACACTTCATCAGCTTCCTACAGAAGGGAGTGTGATGGCCATGCCTCTTCCATCTACAGTGTAGTTGGGCAGTTTCCATTGCTGCACTGGGGAAGGAAGTGCTGCCACTGTGCTTCCTACCCTTCTGAATGGTCAGTTGGCAACAGAAGCGTCACGCGAGTGGCAGCACAAACGGATTTTTTCCATTTGACAAATACCGTGTGAGCGTGACACATGGGGACAAGATGGCAGTGAGACTGAAATGTCATCATGCAGAAGAACTACCTACAGACTGCTGCCATCCTGTCACCACAGTGGAACATCTCCAGTGTGCAGAAATGCCCTTGGACGTTCATTCCCATAATCTTTCACCGTTAGCTAAGGTGGTTAAACTTAATGGGATTTACAGGATTAAAACATCTGAAGGGCCACAAGTTCCCATTTTCTTATTTTTTTTCCCAATGATCAAAACACATTTTCCCCAGCAATACTACAAGATTTGATAAGTCATATTAGATATAGAGGACTGATAATAAGGAAAGCCACATTTTCACTTATGACATTTTGATTCAGAATGCCATTTCTTAGCTGCTACTCCTAAGCTGCCTTGTTTTGGTTTGTCCAAACAATCATGTGTACTCCAGCACAGACATTCTCTCCAAATGCATGTTATCTTTTTGCAGTGTGGATTATTAAATGTAAACCAGATACAGTATAGTGTTTGTCCTCATGTAGTATTATCTAGCTGTAACCCTTACAGAAAAATACAAATGTAAGGAGAGCTCTTCTGAGTCAGGACAAAAGTCTATCAAGACAGTTTATTTATAGGGACAATTAGGGTCTCATAGGAAACCTACAAGGAAGAGATGAAGGCAGTACCTCTTTCTCACAAACTTTTCCCAGGGACTGACACAGTTTTCTTCCTGGAAGAAGTATATTACCACCTTATATGATAGTCATTGATATCTTTATCCTCTATGCATTTTCTTCCTGTGCATTTTTAGAGCCATTGTTCTGTAGTGGTTTGAGCACTGGACTACAACCCTGGAGATCAGAGTTCGATTCCCTGCTCGGCCATGGAAACCCACTGGGTGATCTTGGGCATGTCACACACTCTCAGCCCCCAGAAAACCCCATGATAGATTAGCCTTAGGGTCACCATAAGTTGGAAGCAACTTCAAGGCACACAACAACAAAGGGCAAATATCTCTTTTAAGCATGGCTGGGCAAAATCATAGTGTTCAAGAGCCAATTATCCACCTGGTGAACCCACTGCAGACTGCACTCCATTCTGAAACTGAAAGTGGTCACAAGTTTATTTCTGGTTTAATCCCCCCCCTCCAATTTTTCACTTTTTAAAATCAAAACATGGAGGTGGACCTTGGTTTAGAGAAGAATCATGACTCCTTGAATGGAAAAATGGACAGGTGAACATGAAATCCATGGGCTGCTTTAAGGCAAAGTTATTGCCCCCCATGATCAATATGGGATTGACTGAAGCTGAGAGTGGGTTGCCTAAGGCCACCTAGTGAATTCACAGAGATGAGAGTCAGGCTAGTTATTCTCCAGTCTGTAGCTCAGCTGTTTAACCATTATGTTATATACCAGCTCTAAAAAGATAGTTTGAAAAGGGTGAAGTAAGAAGAATGACATTACACCTTGCAATGTGCTAAATGAAAATGAAAATCAGTATATAGTGTGGCAACACTATTCCATTATATCTATTAGAGTTGGGAATCTTTGGTCCTGTAGATGTTTGGGACTTCCCTAATTCCCATTAAGTACAGCCAAGAGTAACAGACTGTGGAAACTAGTTCAAAATGTCTGGATGGACAAAGGTTCCTTACCCCTTCATTGAATTCTCAGATCTATGGAGCAACTGGCAAATTTCATCTTAAGCCATTGGTACATAACATACTTTATGCATGAACTCTGGCTAAGCAAAGGAGTAAAGCCTCCTACTCTCTCCTATTCTTTTGCATCTTTTCAGCCTCCAACACAAATTCATTCTCACAGGTCATTAAAGCAATTGTTTCCAGAAACTGACAAGGAGATGTGTGTATTGGACAAATGACGTTTTGCCTGTCCTCAAGGTTGATCAAGGGAGAGATGCAGAGGCAGAGAGAAAATTGGGAATAAATGTGCAAGAATCTGTCCTACATAATACTTTTACAACGAAGAGTAAAGCATTGCAGAGTATATTAATTATTGTCAAATTATTATTCCACCCTACTACTGAAGGCAAAAGATGAGTAATTGCACTATGTCAGAATTTCTGTACACACTTTCTGAAGCATAAATTATAGCTATGGAAATAAGGTTAAAAAAGGCCTAAAATATTTTTTAAGCAGACATTGAAAGAATGACCCAGTAAGCCACAGACTCAATATGACTACCTGAATTGAAAGATTATATTCCTAAAGGGTATTTGGACTTGGATCTTCTTAGACCTTTGTATGAAATGAGTTTCAAAGTATTACTCTTGAGATCCAGTGTGGTGTGAGAGCCAGTGTAGTATACTGGTTTGAGGACTGAACTATGACCATAGAGACCAGAGTTCAATTCCCCACTTGGCTATGGAAACCAACTAGTTAACCTTGGGTGCATCAGACTCTCAGCACCAGAAAACACCATGATAGGTTTGCTTTAGGGTCGTCATTAGTCAGAAATGACTTGAAGGCACACAATAACAACATATAAAATGCATTGTTTCCTTTGATAAATTATATCTTGATCTGAAATCTATTTAACCCAAGTTATTTGGTAGTATGATTTTATTAATGTATACTTAGAAAGAAGTGTCCAGCGTAGTTCTAAGAAAGCAAGTCAGTAAGAGTAAGCAAAGACTTCTACCTAAAACATACGGTGTATGTGTGATGTCAGTAGAATGACTTCTGAGTAAACATTTTTCATCCATGTTCATTCAGAACTGAATTCAATACAGTCACATTGTTCAATACAATCGTGATATGAATGAGAATCCATTCAGCTTAAATGAGAAGTGGGTCATAGTGCTGGTCTGTACACTACAGAGCACTCATTCTATGTGTTAAAAAGTACAGAATTGGTCCCACTATGTAGAAAAAGTGCGTCCAATCATATCTAATTCAGCCCTTAGAGACAGCTATACACTTCTGTACATAACTGTCTTACTTCTGTTACACCATCACTATCATCCACACCACCATAATTTTTAAAGTGCTTCACAAGAATAATTACAGGAGTGGGTTTGATAAATTAAAACAAAATACAAAATAAATAAATAAAATAAAATACAATGAAAACAAGCACTTTACTAAAATGGGCTAGGATTTTTGCTGCATCATGAGGTGACTTTCCCTACAAATAAACTGCAAATTACTGAAGTGACAAAAATGGCTACACGATGTCTGTATGAACTGGCCCTTACTTTGAAATATGCCATATTGAAATGAGAGTGTCTTATTTTCAGCCAAATGTGCTTAAGATGCCAGACTTAAGGCTGGTCTGTGCTCTATAAATTCTCAGTGAACCTTATGGTACTGGCGCACGGAAGATTGCTTTACTAATTGCAGTGATAAATAGTGATTAACAATGAATGACTCATCAGCAGGGCATGCTGTTTCTAGTAAAATAGGGCCCACACATTATATAGAATGACAACAGCAGTATCCTTTAACACAGAAAAACTACTGTCAAATTCTCAGTCCAACAGCATGGAAGGACAGTAACCTTCCACTGTTTATTTGTGTGTGATCATAGTTAACTCTTTGATTGAACTATCACGTCACTGTAATATTTTTATGTTGTTACAGCTGTTAAGACCAAATGGAAGGCACTGCTATTAGTACAGGAAGCAATGCACCAATACCAAGTACAAAAAGATAAAGGCAGTGGGAAAGATGGAAGACTGTTCATATCAGACCAGCATCGCCGTTAAAAAGTAATATGTTCTAGGCAAAACATGAGGCATCAACAATGTTGTCTGCTAGTGATTTTGCCTGTAGAAAATCATTTTGCCTGATTTTGGAGGGATCTTCCACATGACAACATGCCTTATTCAGCAGAGTCCCATAATCCTATGTACAGCTTTTCCAGGGATCTGGAGCAGCTGCTGTGTGAAGGTATAGCAGCTCAAATAGTTAGGGGTACTATGAATGTTCAGTTTGAACACTCAAATGCTTCTGCTCACACATCACACACCAGCTTCTCCTTCTATACAAAACACAAAACAAAAAAGCTTAAGTAAAACAAAAACCCCAACCCTTATTTTTGAGACAACGGCCATTTCCGGACAGGGTGAGGGAATCACCCCGTGCCGCTACTTACCGGGTCTTATGGCTCCCCGGTCCGGTCCAGGCTGCTCTGGAGCAGTGTGCGCTCGTCACTCCGCACTGCTCCAGCATCAAAAATGGCAGCTTCCGGTTGGTCGAAGGTCTTGACCAACCGCTGAAGCCCGCCAGCCTAAAGCCCGCCCCCGGCAGATCGCAGGTGCGCATTGGTGCGAGCCTGCAAATCTGCACAAGGGAGCAGGCTCACACTGGTTTTTCAAAAGCATGCTGGACAACCACTTGGGGTCATTCTGGAGTGGGCTGAGGTGCGGATCTACGTTAAATAGTCTGTACCCGGTCCGCTGTCAGGTGCAGACGTCCTCCCTGGAGAACGGACTGCACTGTTTCAAATACCCCATGCGGAAATGGCCAACCTATAAGTGTTTGATCATTTTGCCATCATGTGTAAAGACAAATAATTTATGCGCTTTTCTTCCTGCTATGGGAAGACATGGCTATTTCTGTACAACTTTCACACATTCTAAAAAGTGTAAAGAAAATATTATGCCCACAAATATTTATGGTATATTATGATCATAAACAAGATAGTTGCTGGGTTTTGTGTCAGAAAAAAAAACCTCTATGATTTTTGCACAAAAATCTATGTGTATTTTGAAAACTGTTCTTTTCACAAAAAGCAATTTTTTGTTTTGTTTTTTTTTAAAAAACCCTCACACTTTTCACATGAAAAACTTCATTTCTAACAACACACCTGCAGGGGATTGCACATTCCCCCCCCACAAAAGCACCAGTTTTGCACAGAAACATGAATGTATTTTTAGGAAGTGTTTTTTGATGGGAAAAACACACAGAAAACAATTCTGCACAAAAAAACACCCACTTTCTATCTTTGCATAAGATTTCACAAAAATAAAAAAATTGCATGTGTATTTTTTACAGAACAATTTCACAAAATACTTCTGGATGTACGAATACCAGACAATAACCCCCTCACACTTTTTTCTTTTTTTTTTTCCTTTCCCTTTTTTTGTTTTTTTTGTCTAGGAAACAAAAGTCAATGTTCTTTCCATCCCAACTTTGGAGAAAGATGAGAAGCAATAATTGATGATAGAGAGCTGAAGCCATCTATCAATTTTTTTAACCAGAGAAGGCTGAGCTTTCAAGCTACAAGATGTCTAGTTGGTACAAAAAACCAATTCTAGTCAGAACAAACTGAAAGGTGGCTGTATACACATTGAATTAGAGTTGTATCAGCATGGGTCTTTTCTTTTAATGGCCCTACCTCTTATAGTGCAATAGAATTTACCTGGAGGAAGAGAAGATCAGAGGTCAGGTTCTAAGCCAAGCAGTGTGACAGAAGCATGGAGCCAGGGAACTCAAAGGGGAAAGGGTAGGAAGGCATGTGGACAGAATGCCCAAAGAAAAAGCGACAGACTATAGATCTACAAGGTTTGCCTGACTTTTGAGATGTTAGGAGGTAGCCTTCATACCCTTCATAACACCTTCATACCCATGTTTAGTGAAGATACAAGAAAGGATTTTCTTGGTAACTGCTCTGAGGCTGCAGAGCTCCCTTGTGGAAGTAGCCTGACCTCCTTCCTTCTCTCTTTCTACTGTCAAGTAATGAGTGTTTTTATCCAATCAGGCCTTTGGTCACTAAAGTCATTTCCACATGGGGTCACTTTCCTGTGATGGGGATGAGTTGGTAGTGGTTGGCAAGTCATGTTTTCACACAGCATGGTCACAGTCCTGCTGCCAATGTGTCCCCACCCATCACGATTGTGGGATAGTCCATTAATAGAAAACAATCTGTTAATAGACCATGATTGTGAGACTCTCCCATCGCCAGTGGCCATGAGGAACAGGAGAGAGGGAAGCATGATATAGGTGCTTCCTTCCCCAATGCAGCATGGGAAAGAGGCTGGCTGTGCAGCAGAAGGAAGATGCATGTCACTTGTGCTCCTTTCTGCAGGGAGCCAGCTGGGGGCAGAGGGAGTATTCATGTTGTGCTCCCATTCTGGCAAAGGTGCTGCTGGCACATCACAATGGGACATCACTGGAAGGAGGTAAGGTGTGGAAATGGCCTAAGTGACAGTTGCAGAATGCCAAAGCTATTTTGGCAATATGATTAATTATGGCAGAAAGAAAGACAGAAAGAAAGCACAAACTCACAGGGTGATGCTAGTGAGCTATGTGGAATCCTGATACAATAATCATGCCCAGCACATAATTTTATCTTGCTGAAATACACACACACACACACTGTAATTTAAGTTAGCCGTTCGTTCTTCATTCCAAGCAAGGCAAATAGTTATCTTCTTCTGTATATGCCTCTAGGTTTCTCTAGGCCCTAGTTTGTGTTATTTACATAATTTGGAAGTCAAGTAGTATTGTTTATCTTCAGTACTAACCATCCTGTTAAAAACCTTTAAATTAGTTTAATGAGAGTAGTTAATGGCAGTTTGTGAATTGTAAAATCCCAGCAAATAGCTATTCCTAAGTTTTTTAGGCTACGTGGCAGTAAATTTTAAGCTGTAAAATAATTAATATACAAATAACAGGAAGGCAAGGCAGCCATTTATATCCTTTCCACATGCTGATTAACATAATACACTGTTGTGCTGAAAACAACCAATTTTATAGGCACTGTTTGGGCAATGCTTTATTAGCCTGTTTCATGATGTTTTCTTTCTTGTAGTCTGTTTCACAATATGGAGCTAACCACATAAAAAGACATAATATCAAATTGCTCAACGAATACTCACCTCAAGGCTGAATTTCATTTTTTTTTTAAAGTATTGCTTTGATGGTCAAAATGCAATGCTTAGGAAACTTTCTGTAAAATTGGATTACAGATTGAATTTGAATAATTAATTTTAATGTTTTGGGTAATGCCCAGCAGCATTAAAATTTAATTTGCTTATATACTTTAATGCAGGGAAAAGAACATAGTTGCCAGAATAAAGAGTTGCTTTAAAGAAAAATGGTGGAGAAGGGTTTTTATATTATAAAAGCCATCTCCTCTCTCTGTCCCCAAGCTCCTTAATGTCATACCTATTGACAGATGTCATACCTTTTATTTAGGATGGAAGGCCTTGGCCACATTTTGGAGAGAGCTTAATGTGCTTAAGTTCCACTGAAATTAATAGTATCCAGTATGTTTCTCTAAATCAGTAGTTGAAATCATATTGGTTAAATATAGAAAAAGAATACATTAGAACTGTTATGGTCAGATGGCCACCTTCTTGCAATAAGTGCAGCTCTGCAACATTGCAACTCATGAGACTGCTGCCTAGTTTTGGGGTCTTAACAATTTGTTTAATTATTGATCTTTACCTAGAGATCAAAAGGAGCTTGAATCAGGTGTGATTCCCCCACCTGTTATCTTTACATTTATCTGAAAGATTTAGGGTTCTTTGCCATTTTGTCAGTTTGCTTATATCTAGTTGGAGTTTCATATAGTCCACATTCTGATTATTTGAGCTTCCAATTAATGAATAATGGTATTGTTCAAACAGGCAGGCTAACATTGACACTCCCCTGAAGACTCTCTTAATGTTTGGAACCCAGGTTAAGACAGAAGGATAGACAAGTGATTTTCCAATCTTATAGTTTACTAGTGTAGATACCTGATGTTGCCCGGGATTTTATTTTCTCATAGGTAATATTTGTTAGAAAGACCTGAGATCTCGTGCCTCTAATTCCCCACACTGCTTTGTCCAACATCTGTAACTTTTTCCCATATTCCCCAATCCAATCTGTATTCAAGGCTATTATCATGCAGAGGTTGGTTTCCTGAGGGAATGCACTGGTCTCCTCCTTGCTGCTAGGCCTCATCTCCCTATCAACTGGCCAGGCTCAAGAGCTCTCTGTCTGAGAATAATAAAGGCCCCTCCCTAAACTGTAAAGCCCAGGATACCATAGAATCTCCTCAGGCAGCCAATTATATGAGCCAGTTATATAACACAGACAGACAGACAAACATACAAACTTTGACTTTTGTATATTAAGGCAATCGACACTCTCTCTCTCTCTCTCCATACATATACACATACATACATACATACATACATTCCCCTTGGGGAGGATTAAACATTTAACAGCAATGTCCCAGTCTGGACTTCAATTTCATATCACTTGTAAAGAAATTCATCCATCCTTAAACATCTTGTAAAGAGACTTGTGCATTTCTAAACAGGCATCTGTTGTATCTCTAACAGGCACTGTAGTACTTGTAGCATCCACATTGGTAAGGAATCAGCATCTTACATTATATTATAACATATTCATCTGCCTAGGATTTCACATTTCAGTTCAGCCAGGCATTTATCTATCAGATAAAAATGCATTTAATACTGACAGGTTCCACAAAGGAGTATCTCTTTCTGTTTCCAGCATTTTAAGAGAATGGTACTCAGCTGAGAAGAGAATAGCTATTAGGAACAGCTCTATTTGAAACTGTTGGAAACAGTCAGGGAGAGCTTGGTGTTTATCTGCCTGGAGATAGCTTTATAGAGTTTGCAATTAGTCTGTTGACATTTCCCAGCCAATGACCTTTAAGTATGTTTATCTTATTAGCCATTAAAACAAACTTCCTGTTTTGTTGTGTTTGCCTTCAAGCATGATGGGTGGGGGCATTTCCGCACTAGCCTGTTATAGTGCTATTCTTCCACTTTCAGCATCTTATGGAATCCTTGGCTTTGCTGTTTAGGGAGGGGCCTCCCCTCCCCAAATTGCAAACCCCAGAATTCTATAGAATGTTGAAAGCTAAATAATAGCACTATAACAGGGAAGTGCAGAAATGGCCTAAGTTCTCTTGTGTTGATGACTAAGTTTTCTTGTGTTGAGGCAAGTTTGGAGTCTCATCTTTTCTATAACTTATTCACCTTTTTTTATTAGTTTTTTGTGAAGGCCATTCTTCTCTACATCTGGTTACATCACCTATTTACTATAGCTCTCAGCTGAACAGCTGCTGTTATCTCTTGTCATGAATTAGCTTGGCTAAATGCCCAAACTCTGATTTCAAGCCAGTACTTCTAGCACTTCCCTATCAGAAATCTGGACTTCAGGTTTTGCATTTAACACTTGATTCCTATTCTTGCATCCCCCACCTGTTGATCACAGTTTCCTGTTAATGCCTTATTTCAGGGTCTTAAATTTGCAAAATACACATAGTTACAGGCACTTAAAAAGCAGCTATGTAGTTGAGGGCAGAACAAGCAAGCAAGATTCTTTTGTGAGGTGCCTATGCAGTTTAAATAGTAGAACTTGATATGCTTATGATTAGCAGGCTGTGATGACTGATGGTGGATGTAAGACACTGGCATCAAGCAATTCTAGGTTCTCTGATATTCAGGTTTACAACATCGCAGTGCTAGAATTGTCGCTGTGGCTGGAATTTCAGATTGCTGGAGCAGACAGGAGGGCCTTACCAATTCTATTTCATAAGAAAGTCATAATCCCATTTGCCCTCATGTACACTAGGTGACTATCATTCGTAATTTATCACCTTCAGGCTAGGTTGTCATTGCACAGTCTGTTGGCCTGCCCTACCTCTATTCATACAAGTTTTCTGTGGTAGAATTCCTATAAACATCTTATATAATCCAGTGACATTTCATATAGATCAGAGTTTAGCTTCCTAGAATCTGTCACATACTCCTGTTATCTGAATAAAATGTTGCTATGGAACTGGGTATCCATAAAATGATTTTCAGCAAGTCCATCCCAAGACATTCTGCTGCCTGAGGCAAAGGACAAGATGGTGGTCATTTCATTCTATGTCCAGAAGCTGACTGGACTGTGGCCCTTTCCGCATGAGGCGAGTGAATCGCTCCATGCCGTTACTTACCGGCTCTTCTTGGGTCCGAAGTAACACAGACTTTCCCTTGAGCCCTTCCACAGGGCTCCTCTATTAGTGCAGGGCGAACCGGAGCAGTGCGAGGTCTGCAGATCTGCACTGCTCTGGTTCAAAATGGTGGCTTCTGGCTCAAAATGGCGGCTGCCGGTGTCTTTGTGGTAGTAGATCAACCGCTGATGCTGGCCACGCCCACAGCCCTCCCTCCCTTTCCTATGCGTATCTGCATAGGTAAGTAGGAACGCAATGGCGCGTTCCAGAAAATGTAAATAACTGATTTTTCTGGTCTTTACTTAGCGTGGGGGAGGACCACTTGGGGGCAGGTTGGATTGGACTGAGGTGCAGAACTAAGTTAAATAGTCTGCACCTAGTCCGATCCAAGGTGCAGACGACCTCCGTGCCAGGACGCCTTGGCCCGTTTTAACTGCCTCATGTGGAAAAGGCCTGTGTATATTGAGTTGTGTTTGTGGAAGACTGGTGAGGTTTTTTAGTAACTGGACTTCTCATCCAGCCATACACTTTTGTTACAATATAATATAATTACACATCCATATGTTATGAGCTTACTTTAAAAGGCCATGTTTCATAGTTTCACTGTACTCTGCTTGAGTAATTCAGTAAAGAGGTTCAAGCCTAAAGGTAAACAAAGATGTAGCAAAGGTGATTGTACTGGGTGGTGCTAATAAAAAGCTTTTTTCTCTATGAGCTGTAATCTTCCTGCTCTCTTACTCTCAGGGTGGCAGGAAGGAAAAACAATATCCCTTCCAAACCTGTATAACCCAGAGCTTCTAGAAAGCCAACCCTACTTGGGTATACAGCAGCCACTTGGGATAAGTTTCTTTTGTCCCACACTTGTGGAAGAGAAAACATCAGATTCTTGCCCAAAAGCTTGCAAACCCATCTGCAGCAAAGAAAACATTTAGCAGTACAGACCTGGGGACTATATGCATTTGAGTCTGTGTCCATCTCAGCTGAAGGTATGTGAGAACACTTTCTTTGCTTCGTTTTTTTTGTTTCTGCATCCTCTTCCATCTATTTGTCACCAATAAAGCTATACCTCATGCCTTCAGTGGCTTAGTCTTGTTTCAGAATGTCCTTTGAACCTGAACTGAGCAGAACCTGAATGGATCAGGCCCTACAGAGAAATACAGACTGCTAACTAGTAATGAGGTAGCACTTTCCGCCACACTCAAAGGCCATGCACCAGTTTAAGAGTGAAGGAGAAATAGTTCAGTTCTCTAAGAGAGGGAAGAGCAAGGAGACTCATGAGAAACAGTTGTGTGCAGGATTCCTGCTGCTACCCCGGTATCTACCATTTGGAACAATTGCTTTATCCTGTCTAATGGGAGGTCTGGATACTCATATTTTCTAATTTAGTGCCAGTTCTATACAACATGGCACCAATGTTCTTTTAGGACAGATTTTGCAATCATTCACATTGCAAATGCGACAACCTGGGATTCACATGGAATACTTGCAAACAATTTTTAAAAATGTATGAGGATTACTCAGAAACATTTGATTCCTGTGTTATTCTTCTGAAATGCATTGAACTAGGCATCTTATTTTTCCTGGTCTCTTTTTAGATCCAATACATGTAAGAACAGGGAAAGATGATTAAAAAGGGGGGTTGCCTTTGTATTGTTTTGTGACAGATGCTTTTGGAAAACAGCATACCAACAATAAAAATGACAAGCAGCTGTTTTAAAGCTGCTTAGGGATTTCAAAAAGAGGGAGCCATCAAGAGAAATCAGAATATGAACAGAAAGCAGGCTAGGTTGTCTAAAGCATTAATGATTTAGGTACCCTCTGCTTCACTATAGCAGTGCACAAACAACAGCACAGTATGTACTTATGTACAAAACAATCTGTTTTTTTTAAACAGCTGAGAAAATATTGATCAGATGTGAACGATGAGAGCTACTCAGATGTATGGAAAACGAAATCAGGGACAGGATTATCCCCTGAGAAAGAGAGGTGTTGATACAGGATCATTTGGAAACCAGCGTAAGTAACAATGATGCTGTCTAACACAGCTGCATTACTTCTCTGTCTCAGGCAGCACCATAAAGTAAACAGAGCTGCTTTTTCCTCCTCTTCCATTCCTCTTTTCTCTTTCTACTCTCTCCCACTCTTACTCCACTTATGGCTAATACAAACCCTCAGTCTCTCCATCCCATCTAAGTCTTCACTGTGTAGAACACAGGATAGACAGAGTACCGGTAATTAAAAATAACTGTGGGCTTCTGTTGTTGTGCGCTTTCAAGTCATAGTGACCTGAAGGTAAACCTAACACAACCCTAACCCTGCCTTCCAGAATCCTATTCCAGTACTACACCACACTTGCTATCATGGGCTATACTGTACATTCTGTAAAAGAGCTAAGAAAATTTGCACTAGATCAGACTTAAGACCTGTCTAATCCTGCATTCTGCTATAGTGACAAAGGAGAGATTAATGGTAAACTCACATGCCAGTGTCAGCTGGTGACTTTAATAGCAGTATTGTGGTGTATCTGCAGTGGCTTTAACTCTGAGATGTAAAGGGGGCAGCCAAGGCACTCAGCATTTTCATAGAGACTTTTAGCTTTTCATACACTCAATATTTTATAGCACAAAGATAGAGTTAAGCAACTTGGATAGCTGCTTTACTGCCCTTGTGGCAGTTGAGCCAGCAGCTGTCATTGCCCCAAGCAGAAGGTAAATGCAATTGTGCCCTCCCACTCATGTTCCCCAGCAATTAGTATGTGGAAGCATCCTGCCTTTGATCCCAGAAGCAGAGCCTGGAAACATACCTTTAAGACAACTAATTGTAACTACATGCTGAGCAGTGTGACCCAAAGCATCATCCCACCACTGCTCGGGTCTACTGGTAATATTAACCATTTTAGGAGGCTGGTCTGAAATAATGACATTTCCTGATAAATATCAAGGATGACCTAGTGTTAGCAACCACATGTTTTTGTCATCATCATTGTCATTCTCATCATCACCATCATCATCATTTGCAATAGGTTAGTTACCATAGTAGATTTATAAATCCAATGTCTAAAGAAGGCCTTGTGGGTTATAACCAACAGTGGGTTTGGGCACCAGTGGGAAAAAAGGTTGGGAAGATGGGGACTCCATAGTTAGAGTCACCAGGTTTTTCAAACAGTAATATGGAACAGCCTTCTTTGTTGCCAGACCAACTCATAACAGACGAGAACACATGAGGCAAGGCTGTATTAAGCTATTCTCAAGTCTCCTGAGATGAGAGCTTCTTGTGAAAGTTCCAGGCTCTCATGGAAAATCTCATGGGTTATCTAATACAGCAGAAGACAGGATCAAAATTCAAAATGACCTTGACAGATTGGAGAGCTGGGCCAAAGCTAACAAAATGAATTTCAACAGAGAGAAATGTAAGATCCTATACTTAGGCAGAAAAAATGGAATGCACAAATATAGGATGGGGCACATGTGGCTGGATAACAGTACATGTGAAAGGGATCTAGGAGTCTTGGTAGATCACAAGCTGAACATGAGTCAGCAGTGTGATGCGGCAATCAAGAAAGCCAATGCGATTCTTGGTTGCATCAATAAGGGTATGGTGTCTAGGTCAAGGGAGGTAATGGTACCACTCTATTCTGTATTGGTTAGACCTCATTTGGAATACTGTGTCCAGTTCTGGGCACCTCAGTTTTAAGAAGGATATTGACAAGCGGGAGAGGGCAACCAAAATGGCGAAGGGTCTGGAAGCCATGCCCTATGAGGAGCGGCTTAGGGAGCTGGGTATGTTTAATCTGCAGAAGAGAAGGTTAAGAGAGGACATGATAGCCATGTTTAAATATTTGAAGGGATATCACATTGAGGAAGGAACTGGCTTGTTTTCCACTGCTCCAGAGACTAGGATAAAGAGCAATGGATTCCCGCTGCATGAAAGGAGATTCCACCTGAACCTCAGGAAGAACTTTCTGATGGTCAGAGCTGTCTGGCAGTGGAATATGCTGCCTCAGAGGCCCTTTCCGCACCGACCTATTAAAACGGTGCAGAGCGACCTCCAACGGAGGTCTTCTGCACCGTGGAGTGGATTGGGGTAGACTACTTTTTTTAGTTCCGCACCTCAGTCTGCTCTGGAGCGACCAGAACTGGTCGCGCAGCATGCTTTTTAAAAACCTCTTTTAAGAGGCTTTTAAAAAGTACGGACCGCGCGACCCCGTGTCGCTCCATCACTGAGCTCTGGTGCAGATTTTCAGGCGTGCACTAGTGCATGCCTGCAGATCTGTTGGGGGCGGGCTTTAGGCTGGCGAGCTTCTCCAGTTGGTGGAGAGCCTCCACCAACTGGAAGCTGCCATTTTGGACGCCAGAGCAGTGCGGAGCGACGAGCTCGCACTGCTCCTCATCCCGACAAACTTGCCCGGACCCACCAAAAAGCCAGTGAGTAGCGGCAGCGAGTGTTTCCCTCGCTGTGTGCGGAAAGGGCCAGAGTGTGGTGGAGTCTCCTTCTTTGGAGGTTTTTAAGTAGAGGCTGGATAGCCATCTGTTGAGAATGCTTTGATGTGTGTTCCTGCCTAGCAGGGGGTTGGACTGAATGTCCCCTGTGGTCTCTTCCAACTCTATGATTCATGCGAGCCCAGGAATCTTGCAAGAGGCCTTCCTTTTATAAGATGTGAAGCAGGCTTTATATAGGCCTGCCTAAGCCTGCCTTATGTGTACTACTCATTTCACTTGCCGGTAGACCTGAGAGCAGGAAGAATGCTTGCCAGTTGAGCTGGCCAAAAATGGAATTCCACAGAATTTGGTCTGTAATTTCAGGCCGTTTTATTGTGTGTGGAATGTATGGGGATAGGGCTGTGGTTTGCATGGCTGGTACCCACTCTTTCTGTTCACACTGGATCAAAAAATATGGGATTTTGGACTGGTCTGCTCCAAAGATTAAAACCAAACAAAAACAAAACAAAACACCTACATACAACATGCTTAGATCCCAGGCCACCTTCTAGATAACCAGGCCCTTCTCCTCCACCCCCACATCACACTGGCTCTAGTTCTGATTCAGATATAATTATCATTTGCCAGACAATTTCATTTTAGGTATCAGTTCTTTCAAGTTGAACTGGAAAAGATATACTACTTCCATCAGTGAAAGGCTGCATTTGTATGTAAAACATGGGCACCACAGCACAATAAACACACAGAGGTCATGACCTTCTCCAGTTATGCCACACTTAAGCTCACTGAGTTAGTTCCCCATAGAACTGTAAAGAATGCTGCTGAAAGTATGCTAATGAAAAAGAGAGAGAGAAATATGCTTTCTTATTTCTTTAGTATTCTTGGCTCACAGACACATGCACCATGAAAATGCTTCACTTTCCCACTGACTGATCTTGACATTTGTTCAGAAAACAAACATCCATATATTCCCCCAATGGCCTAAGAAGCCATGAGCTTACCATTCTTTTCAGTTTATGAAAACAGGTTTTTTGCAGAAGGACAGGGTGCACAGAAGCTATCAGCTGATTAATCAGTTATTGCCTATAGTTTGAGAGTAACAAGGATAGAAAATTGTGAAAAGAATTTATCAAAATTCACAAATTATAATATTTTATGGATAGACATAATTTGAGTTTTCTTTTTTTAAAGAAAAACCTGCATGTGGGAGTGATAAGTAAAACTGGCACAACTGTCCACACCAATCCAGTGCTCTCTTTCAGTGCTCAACTCTTAAAACTATGGGATTGAATTCCTGTGTGTTCAAGCCTATTAGTATTGCATGAAGTTGGTGACCTTTTTTTTCTGAGAGGCTTCTCAACATTGACACTTCTGTAGTAGGTAGGTACCACATGCTCCCCTCCATTCTGGTAAGAGTTGTACTAATTGAAATCCTCTAGTACAGATGAGGGTGGGGAGTGGGGGGGTGAATTTTTATTTCAGTTTCTTTAGGGATTATTAACATTCATAATTTATCTTTTTTTAAAAAAAAATCAGGGTAGAAAGAACTCAAGGTCTATCATTTGAATAAGAGAGAGAGAAAAAAACTCATTTCTCTAGTCCTGGGGAATGGCTTTCAGGTCTCTGCTGAATTGGTAAGGCAGTAGTTATTTGGATTTGTTGTAATATGAGGTCAATTTGTTGAATATGACTTCTTTATGCATCCCCTCAGGGAATACTCACATACTTTAATTCTTATCCTTACCACAGTCAATTTGATTCTGATGTATTTGATGCCTAATTTTGCGGAACCCGGACTCATACTATCCAACTGTACTGATTTGTCAAGGACAGTCATGATTAATATTATTTTGCACAATCTTTTCAGCTGCTTTTTAGGTGTCCCAGTTTCCCTCTCATTCAAACACCTCTCCCATTTGTCCCCAGCCTACTTTATTTGCTTCAAACAGAGTTCAAAGTGAAAACATAGGCCACTTCTGCACTAGAATGTTATAATGCTATTATTCCACTTCCAACATCCTATGGAATCCTGGGGTTTGTAGTTTACTGAGGCCCAAGAGCTCTCTGGCTGAGAATTCTAAATGTCCCTCTTTAAACTGCAAACCCCATGATTCCATAGGATGTTGAAAGTGGAATAATAGCACTATAACAGTCTAGTGTGGAAATGACCATAGTCTACACACAGTTAACTCAGCAAGCGGGAGAGACAGGAGGGCTTTGCCCTTCACAGTAGGTTCAAGCAAAAGCAAACTGTGGCCTCCTCCCTTAGCTTGTGTGCTCTTCCTCACTTATAACTTTTGTCATCTTGACAACACTCTGTTGTTGCTTGGCCACACTTGTCTCAGTTTTCATTTGCAGAAATGTAGGAGGGTATGAGGACTAAGAATTACAAGATCTAGTGATCACAGCCAGGTTCATATTGCAACAGCATAATGATCTGAAATTCACTATGCTATGATGCTAAGAGGGGATGCCAGGAGCTTAATGGGAATCTTTTTGAACCATATTGGGAGTTGGGGAATCTTCCAGAATTCAACCCAGAAATCTGAAGAGACAGAATCTGGATCCTTAAGAATAACTTAATTTTACTGAATGGAAACCACAAAATACAAACTAACAAAACAAAAATATATAGCCTCGAATATCATGCAAGAGGGCTTCCATTTGGGCAAGAGGACTGCATCTCTTTGTGTTGGGTGGGAGTTGGTTGGGTCATTCTCCCAATGGTGCCCATTCTGCCAGTGGATAGACCCCATCCAGTTTCACCCACTGTAACTATTAGCATAAAATAGCCCAGGATCTATGGAAAACATCTTTTTATATATATATATATGTCCATCTCCTCTATCCTTTAGGATTTTCACTGTAAATGTTAAGCATAATAATATGAATGAAGTAAAACAAATGTTTACATAACATTGATATTTAATTTTGTACCTTAATATGCTAAGAGGCTGCTGTCTTTTTTCTTTTCTTTTTCGTCATTATCGGCTCATAGCATCAATTTAATTTATGAGATTGTCCCTGTTTATTGGCTTCTGAGTCAGCCTTTGATCTTGTAGCCTTTTCATTAAGATGAATGAAAAGTGGATTTGTCACTGCTTACCTCTTCCCAGAGTGGGACTCTCTTGATTTTATTGGCAATGAGAGAAGAAAAGGACAAATACTTGCTATTTATAATTTTCTAGTTATCTGTCTACACTTACTTTTACTACCTGTTGCCAGGAAGCACAACAGGAAAAGGGAATGCAAAGATTTGTACAAGGGGAAGAAGTTCTTAAATCAACTGGGGTCTCATAATACAGCTTCATTATGCTGGTTAGATTCATAATATCAATGGAGGTATGAATAAACGAATGAGTCCGAGCACATAAATTCTGAACCCCTCTCCAAGAAAAATAGCTCACATGCTCCTCTGGTGTTTCTTTATGCTTAGTTGTACAGCAGAAATCCACAGTTGACTTACATAGACAAGGAGGTAAAATGTAAGAATAACCTAGTGTGCTGTATTAAAATTTCAGAACAAATCCTAGATATAGGTCGCATTACATAAAATTCAAGCAATATTGTATGTGAAAGAGTTTGTCCTGGGAGCTTTAATGCATGACTGGTCTCAAGTTGGACTTATCTGAATCTGCCGCTGTCTCTGTGATTTTCAGTTCAAACTAGGAATGAAATATTTTATTTCTCCTCATATGTGAGGATGAACAATTTCTGCAGTTTTCTCCATGAGGGGAAAAATATTTCTGTGCAATTCTGGTCTCATATTATCACATTTTGAAGTTGTTTTGGGAAATTATTCTGTGCACTTGATTTTTGGGGGGAAAATCATAAGTTTTTGCAGACCCCCCCTTCATTTTCTGCACTAAAAACAAAAACAATGATCAGTTTCCATATACCCACATGGATAGTGTGTAACATTTCTGGTTTTCACAGAAAGGCTATGTAGTCATGAACATTTGCCATGAGCATAATATCCCCCCACAAGCCCAACTTACTAGCCAGAAGCTACATTGCATGAAAGAGGTCTGTTCAGCCACTGATCAGGCTGCAAGGAGGAGAAAGTTTCCAACTGCCTCCCACGAGCAAGCAAGATTGTAACGATCAGAAACAGGACCCTTGTACAATTCCTCATTCCAGCCTTGTTTACTGGTGGGAGAGAAAGAAAATGCCATCCACCTTGGATCCTGATCAGCAGCTGAACAGATGTTCTTTGCTCAATGGGGCTGCTGACTGTTAAGGTGGGCTTGAAGGGCAGGATACTGTACTTAGCTACTCATTTGTAACTAAGCATACCATAGAATAGCATTGTTGTGTGTGTGTGTGTGTGTGTTAAAACATAGCTTTTGTACAAAACACTTTTTTTTTTTGCAGAATTAGTGTTTTTCGCACAATCCTCATGATTTTCATGGGGAAAAAAGTCCATGTGCATTTCTGATACAGTTTTTCTTCTTAAAAATCAATTTTTTTTCTGCATGAAAACATGCTTTTTGTACATGCATACACTCACTTACCAGAACACATGTGGGATTATATGTAGAAAAGTCATGTTTTGTGTAAAACTCACTAATTTTGCACAAAATCGTGGGTTTTTGGAAACTGTATTGCTTGCATAAAACACAAATTTTCATGCCAGAAATGAACGTGTCTGGATCCCAATTTCTTGTGCAGAATTTCTAGATGTTATTTTTAAAAAACCCAGCAATTTTTGCAAAACTTCAGAAATGGGATTTTTTTTGAGAAGAAAATGTGTGGGTTTTTGAACAAAAATGCACAACTTTCATGTAAAAAATGGGTATTTTGTGATGTGAAACATTAGGTGAAAAACTTTGTGTTATTCTTCCTGACCAGGTTTCCTGAGTTTTGGGAAACCCATTTTTAAGTGTGAAATTATTAATGGTGAACATTGTTTTCATCTCGAATTAGAATGCATTGAACCATCTGCTCTTCTCCATGATCAGGATTTAATAGTGTTCTTTCAAATTATTTCCTCTGGGGCTGAGTGAGTGTAACTTGCCCAAGGCCACCTATTAGTTTTCCATGACTGAGCAGGAAAGTTCTGAAATATCCAGGGTCTGACTTTCTCTCTGGTCCATTTTCATCCAGACTGATGGTTATTGTTGCTCTTGTGTGCCTTCAAATCATTTCCAGTTTATGGCAAACTGGATGTGAACCTATCATGGGTTTATCTTGGCAAGATTTGTTCAGAGGGAGTTTACTACCGCCTTCCTCTGAGGCTGAGGGGATATGACTTGCCCATGATCATCCAGTGGGTTTCCATGAAAGAGTGGGAATTCTAACTCTGGTCTCCAACACTCAAACCACTACACCACAGTGGCTCTCAGTACAGCCCACTGGCAAGTTGTAAAAGATTGCCTGAAGATCATCTAAGTGTAAGTTCAGCAAGACCAAGAGTCTTCTGTTTTGTTTATTTCTATCTCATCTGGGAAAGCTAGCTGCAGGGGCTAGACCATGAAAGTGAGTTTTCCTTTAAGTGTTGTGGCTGTGCCAACATTTAATTTCAGCTTTCTAGAGAATATATTTTTGTTGCTATTTGGCTCTACCCCCCCCTTTCTTAAATTAGATGTTAATGTGAATAGAACAGCCTGTTCTTTTGTCTTAGAAGGCAGACCTTGGCATATTAGTTACAAAGATAGTGATAAAACCTGCTGTGTTGGAAGATGCTTAGAGAACATGATACTGACTAAATGTTGATTTAGGCATTGCTGCTGAGACAATATTTTCCATTGGATGAAGTGATGTCTTGGTGCTGTTTTGGTATTTAATTAGACCATAGTATAAATTATTAGTGGGTTGTTTAATTTATTTTTATTACTGTGGTATGTTTGTTGTATAATGATTTAAATCTTGACTTGCAATTTCTTGCTGAATTATCTGGAAATAGTGCTGTTTTTTTGATGTCTCTGTAAACTAGGCTTGAGTGTGGTTTTTCCATGGGGAAACAGCACATAATAAATATGTGCTGGCAATAACAAAGCTGTGTGTTGGCACAGTTGGATAATTTTAGATTTCTCAAGCAGGATCCCAAGCATTTTTCTTACCTGGGAAAGCTATACCAGTTGGATAGCTGCATCTCCTACAGATCTTAACCAGACAGGAGATGTTCTTTGTGAGGACAACATGTGAAAAAGGAGTTGTGGGGGGGGGGCTTAGGCTTCAGGTGGTATGCCTGTACATTGCATGAAAAATTTTTAGAATATTGAAACAAGGAGTTCTTCTGAGTGAGAAATTAGCAATGTGTGGTAGATAGTGATAATGCTAGTCAACCTTCTCAGTTTCCACCACATGATTTACGTAACAAGCAATTTTTTACAATATGCCAATCATCTGTGTGAATGCAGGGAACTAGATAACGGCAAGACTGAATGAGTCACTTTCTCCTTAGTAAGGATAGGGGGCAGAGCTAGACAATGGAAAGAATGAGCAATCATTGGAGTGGAAAGAACAACCAATGAGGGAAAGAGAGAAGAGTAAGAAAGAGAGAAAAGATAGGACAGGAGAAAGGGGGAACAAGACTGAGATGTGGGTGACAAAGGGCTCATAACCCAGGCTGGTACAGGCCACATGAGCACAAGCGTGGTGAGAGAAAGAGCAAGGTGAAAAGAAATTGGGGTGGGAAAAAGAAAAATGAGAGCACTGGGATGAATGGGTTTTGAATCCAAGTGAAGCTAGGTAGTTTTGCTAGTAATAAAAGAAACAGACACTTTAATGATTTCCTAGCAAAAGAAACAGCAAGACAAGAGGGATCTCTCAAGTAGAAAAACATGCAATTTATATTTTTAAATTTATAATCCAGAAATTCATCATTTATTTTTATATATTAGCCATCTTGGGAGGTTAAAGTTTGCTGGCTATAGTCAAAGTTGTTTTATCACCATTTTTTTGGACTCTAGCATATTATAATTTCATAATATGATTATGAATTTGGAGTTTGCAGCTTCAGCAAAATGTAAAGAAGAGATTATTTTTTGAGAATTGATTTCTCAGGTCTCAAGGCTCAGCCTATCTCCTTTGGACTTCAAGAAATTTCAGGGCAAGAATATTGTCTTGAAAAGAAAATATTTAGTTGAGGTTTTGTTTTGTTTTTGCTCTGTACTGCTGGCTTAGGTTCTTTCTTTCTTTCTTTCTTTCTTTCTTTCTTTCTTTCTTTCTTTCTTTCTTTCTAAATGGACTGAACTCAGTTCCAATATGAGTAACATTACAATGTATACTGGAACTGAAGACAGGAATCTGTCTTATACAGATTGGTCCATTACTGGTCCATTTAGCATTCCTCAGATCTTTTGAGTTTCATCTCCCATCTGATTTAGCCAACATGACAAATGGCTGGGAATACTGGGAATTGTAGCCAAACAACACATGGAGGGTGCTAGGTTGGAGAGGCTGGTCTACAGTGTTTAAGAGTAGCCATACAAAATATCAAATAGAAGTCTTTCCCAGATTCACCTGAAGATGCCAGAAATTGTATTTAGGTTTTGTTTGTTTGTTTGTTTGTTTGGTTGGTGGGCAAAGCATATACTGTACCATAGGGATGCCATAAAAAGATGTTCACATAGTGCCTGAAATTTACAAAATTTGATGAGCATCAAGAAGGAAAACCTTATAAGAACACAGTAGCATTCTGAAGACAAGACACTATACCCAAAAATTTCCCCTTTACCTAAATCTTCAGGACCCCTCTGAGCAATAACAGAAGGACAGGTGGAATCATTTGGCACTTTTACCCTGTGCATCCCAATAGAAAAGACTGATTCTGCATCTGCATCTTTTTCAAATAATGGAGGAGCTGAGTGGGGGAATTATCATGACAGGTGCTCCTATAAGCAACCCAGTTTTGCTTCTTGCACTTTAAGAAATGGACAGTTGTACAAACAGGATTCATCTATGCAGTGAGCATGGCAAATGTTACCAGATAAGATTGTCATGGGTATGTGCATGACTTACAACCTTAAATTGTCATGAAAAGTTATAACTAGACAATGAAAATTAGACCATACTTTGTCTATAAAAAAAGAGCTTTCTTGTTGAGTTTTTTGGGTTCCCCAAACAACCCTGTATGTAAAACCAGATCTTTAGCTCTGTTCCAAGATGAGGAGATAGTTACACACAGACTTGGGAAATATAGTAGCCTCTGGGAATACCCTCTGTGGACTTAGGCTCCTTCACTGTGAAAAGAGTGATGATGGGCCCTCTTTCCTAAGAAACACTTGCTACATCTTCTGTTCTGCAGTAAAAAGTATTTTACACTAGTGGGTGTTACAGCAATGACTTTGTCTTTTCTTGATTGTCCTTGCATGTGTCTGATGGGGTGACCCCAATTAAGCTCTTCTGAATAAATACAGCTCAGAATTCTCTTTTAGGTCAACCTTAAAAATTAAGTAAAAAAACAGCATATTGAATATTTCCCCCCTTTAAAATCCTATTCCAGAAGCTGAATCTCTTTGTTATATGAGGAACGTTATAATGCTCTCTCTTTCAATAACCAGTAATACCATCACTTTTTTTATATCTATCATGTAATCATGAAAGAAAAACGAAATCTGAAGAGGCAATAAAAATGCTACCTCCTACTGCTGTTTATTTCATGGACTCCTGGAGACACCACTTGTAAAATAAAGTTTCATAGAGTCTTGCTGCTCTGCCCAGCTAGTAATCTCATTGTAGGTGGCCTGTTAGAATAAATTCAATGACTTTTCAGAGGTTGTACATTTTTTAACCTAAATGCTGCATTAAAAATAAAGAAAGCTCTTGTTTTGCTTTATTGAAACAAGAGGCCTACACTTTATTGTCACTATTTGCATAAAATGAATGAACAAAAGGTTTGCAAAGTTAAAAGCAATTTTCGAAAGGGCAATGCTGCAGCACACACTTTAACAACACAATTAACATGAATAATGGATTTTGCCTGAAATCATATGCAGGGCAAAGAGGCTGAGGTGATGACCCCCAGGATCTATGTCAAGAACATTGCTCAGGTAATGTCCTTGGATGCTTCTGAGTTTATTTTATCTCTAATCAGTCCAATTAATGGGAATTAATAGTACACGAGCAAAGCAAACCTTAATGTTTTTCAAGCATGACAAGCAGGGACAAAGACAAAGTCAGTGGGTAGGCTGCATGCCAGAGGACAGGGAATTAATAATGGAATGGCTGTTTCAACTGGTATTTTACTCCCCCTCTCTTGCTTTTAGTTTCTACAGATTAAATCATCTACTTTAGGTTGTATGACCTTCTTCACAATATTTTTGTAACTTACTAGCCAAGTGACTAAAATCACTAGATAAAAACATTGGGTTGGAGGAAAGAATTTTTAACAAACTAACAGAGTCATAGGTAGTAATGTATTTAAGTCTTTTACTCCAAGTCTCAAGTCAAGTTGCAAGTCTCTACCCTCAAGTCTCAAACTGAGTCTCAAGTCCTTGCAAGATACTTTTAGGTGAAGTCTTAAGTCAGGTCTCAAATGTAGGAGCCAACTTTAACAGAAAAAAAAAAGAGGTGGTGGTGGAGTGTGTGGGGGAATCAATGGTCTTACAATGATCTGCAGCTTCAGATGTAGGCAATAGGATCCATATTACTCCTCATTCCTCAGGCTGGAGGCTTCTGTCAATGGGCTTAAAAGAGTCTGTAGTTTCTGAAGTGGGGAATAGGATCCTTCTTACTACCCATTTCCAAAGCTGGAGGCTTTTTCAGAAGTGGGAAACAGGATCCTTCTTATTCCCCATTACTGAAGCTTCAAACAGTTTAGAAGGAAGGATCCTTCCTCCTCAAGCTTTTGCCTAACACATTTGCTACTTCCCTCTGAGAAACATGCCCTGTGCTCTGGGGGTAAGTCTTGCCTGCTGGTATTAGGAAAAGTTTTTAGAAGGCTCCTCCAATATGCAACGGGGACAGGCTGCCGGGCAGACCTCAACCCTGACTCAAGCTCGTTGCCTAACATGTTTGCCATTCTCCTCCAAGAAGTGCACCCATGCTTCAGGCTTGAGACAGATTTTCATGTGACCAATAGGAAAAAAGTT
The DNA here is from genome assembly GCA_948474755.1 of Ctenosaura bakeri. NCBI lineage: Eukaryota > Metazoa > Chordata > Lepidosauria > Squamata > Iguanidae > Ctenosaura > Ctenosaura bakeri. The sequence goes on from CAOLHI010000821.1 coordinate 408,860, forward strand.
GTTCAAAGTCATAAAATTAAGTTAGTGAACCAAGGGCAGGAAGTTAGTCACAAAAAATATGCAAGTCACAAGTCAAGTCAATGTGTCATTTATTGTTGAGTTGACTCCAAGTTCAGTCTCTCAAGTTACTTGAATCTGACTTGAGTCCAAGTCAATCGACTTGAGTCTACATCAGTGGTCGCAGGTACATCTGAGAGCTGCAAGAGGACTAAGACTGTCCATCTCTTAAATGTTCATTCACTCTTGCTGTTAAGTTGAAGGTAGTGAATGAAGTATTCTAGAAAAATCAACACGTTAGGAAATTAGCAGGAATTAGGAATGCATCTGAACATTCAGAAAGTCCCTAATGCCTAGAATTTAGGTGAGTGACAATCAAGGAAAGTGCCTTTTAGTAGCAACATTGAAATAGTTATGCTGCCGTGTACATGCTCCTCAAGAAGGCATACCTTCTGCTTAATGTTGTAAAGTTTTAAGTGCTGAGTGAAAACTTTCTATGTGCCCAGGTGGATTTTAATGTGATGATAATGCCTGTTAAATTCCCAGTTTTTCTTTCGATTTTATTCACTGATTTATTGTTTATTTTAATATTACTTTTATTTCTTCCTACATTGTAAGACAGGATTAAAGTAGTTAAGCTAAAACACTGCTTCCAATGTCTACTTCCTCTCCTCTTCACTCCCTCCTATCTATAAATTATTACATAACAGATATTTACCAAATGGTGTAAAATAGTTAAGGGTATCCACTTTTAAAAAGGAACAACATTTTGTTGTTGTTGTTATGTTGTTATTGCTGTATGCCTTCAAGTTATTTCTGACTTAATCCAGCCATAATGTGAGCCTATCAAGGAGTTTTCTTAGTAACATTTCTTCAGAGGAGGTTTGCCATTGCCTTTCTGTAAGGCTGAGAGAATGTGACTTGTCTAAGGTCACTCAATAGGTTTCCATGGCTCAGTGGGGATTCAAACTCTCGTCTCCCAGAGCCGTTGTCCAACACAGAAACTACTATACTATGATGTATCTGTACAACAAATATAGCTACATTTAGAAAACTAGATAAAATTACCAACCTATATACTTATTTAATGTTGATATCAAAATATCAATGGCTATTTTAGCTAAGAGATTAGAAAAGGTCATTTCATCTTTGGTAAATCCTGCCCAGGCAGGGAGCCAATAATATTCAATTGGTTGTGAACTTGATTGCTCTGAAGTTGGATAGAACAGATCAGCCAGCCATTATATCTTAAGATGAAGAGAAGGTCTCTGATAAAATTTACCAGCCACTTATTTTTACAGCACTGATTGTGTTTCCTAAACTATTTTTTGAAAAGGATAAAAAAGTTACATACAACCTGGAAACATGGGTTATGGCCAATTTTTTTAAAACTTTTTTTTACATTTAAACAGGGTACTGGCCAGGAATATCCACTGTCTCCTTTGATATTCAATTTGTGCTTGGAATCCTCAGTATGTGTTATTAAACACAATTCCAGGATCAATGGATTTGTATATGTTGGTTTAGAATTTAAAATGGTCTTATCTCAGATGATTTGTTGTTGTTGTTGTCCTTTATTCAAAGCAGCAGAACTCAAACCTTGTTTTAATACAGTTGATTTTGGTATTTTAGTAAATATCCAGGTATTCAGTTAACTGGTCTAGGTCAGATATATTGTCTGTTGGAGATAAGCTGAAGTCTACTGTATTTAAACTGTGGCAGTTTTAACAATGCCCAGATTCTATTACTTACTTGGCTATAATTATGCCTATGGATTTATCTTTCAGATGATTAATCTAAGTAAGCTGATAAAAGATATCGCATAAGATTTAGAGAGATGGTCAGGCTTAATGCTGAGTCTGTGGGATAAGGTAAATACGATTAAAATGAATATTATACCTAGAACCTTTATGCTATACACAGAATTCCTCTACTTATACCTTATAAGTAACTAAATGTACTTAAGGAGATTTTTGCTTTCCATTTCAATGAAAAGGATGCAAATTACAACCAAAAAGAGAAGGTTCATCCTTCCAGATCTTCTTATATATCATCAAGCATATACATTATGTTGTTAGTTTCGGACACACATTGGAGTATTCATTTTTGGCACCTCTGTTCAAATGGACAGTACTCATTTTATAAAACATGGCAGGGTTTGCTACACCATGGGAAATATTGTCTTGTCAATTGCAATTTGACCCAAGGCCCATGCCAAATTGACTTTATTACGGGACCCAGATTTGAAATCTGGTAACAAACCAATTTTATGGTAAGTGGAGGCTGATAAGCCCGCTCCTTCCTCAACATGACATCCCTTCAAATATTTAAACATGGACATGATAGCCATGTTTAAATATTTGAAGGGATGTCATGCCGAGGAGGGAGTGGGCTTGTTTTCAACTGCTCCCGAAACTAGGACAAGGAGCAATGGATTCAAGCTGCAGGAAAGGAAATTCCACTTGAACCTCAGGAAGAATTTCCTGACGGTCAGAGTTGTCTGGTAGTGGAATATGCTGCCTTGGAGTGTGGTGGAGTCTCCTTCTTTGGAAGTTTGTAAGCAGAGGCTGGATGGCCATCTGTGCTTTGAGCAGAGGGTTGGACTGGATGGCCCCTGGGGTCTCTTCCAACTCTATGATTCTATGATTCTATAATAGGATTGTTACCTTAAATCAGATACTTGGTGTTGATGAATTTTATGCCTTTTTTAGCTTTACAAAAGCAGTTTAGACTGTCTCTATCAGCTAAATGGCAGGATAACTGAAACTTTTGTTACAGTCCAGATTTGGTCCTGCAATTTTAAGTGCATCTGATATTCCCTTAATATTAATTAACTGAGCCAACTAAGTATTCAAGCCACCATTCTCTCTCTCTCTCTCTACACACACACACACAGATAGATTTCTGTTACTTATAAATAACAAAACCTCTGTCACAAGAGGCTTTTAGTAAGAATGAAACAGAGAATTAGAAAACTCAGTTCTAACTAATCAATGATCATCGTTTTTAACATTTATAACTAGTATGGCTGTAGATCTCCATCTATGTTTTATCCAACAGAAATGGCTCTTTCAGATATATTGGTTGCCACAATGTCTGTTCAAGAAAGGCGTTCTAAATCAGCAAACTGTTGGAGATGTAAAACTGCTAATGCTTCCTTAATACATGTTTTAGAGCTGTCACATAGTACCTGCATTTGGGGAGGAAGTAATCACACAAGTAAATTTGGTATTGGAAATTTCCTTGATATTCAGGATTGTGCATGAAGTATTTCTCTGTTTCTTGGAAACTAAAAAATGGCACTCAGAAATGGATTTTTCATGCTGTTTTGGCTCCTAAAAGATTGATGCTTTGTTACTGGAAAGCTAATTTTCATTCACCTGTGATGCAATAGACAGAAGATATAACAATGCTTGCAACATTTGAAGCAATGATGTATAGACAAAGTTTACAGATGGACTTGGACATTTGGTCAGCTTTTATACAAACTGATGACTAACCCTCCTTTTGTCCTTTTATTTTCCTGCTTTTGTTATACTGGAATATTATTGTATATAACCAAGAACCCTTTTAAATGTAAACACACACACACACACACACACACTAGTTGAAATTTACCAATGAAGAAATGCTTGTCTGAAAGCAGGGCTCTTCAGCGAAGACCAAAAAGAGAGAACTGTAAGCACATGTTGTATGGAAGCTAACATGATTTAGGGTTTTGCACACTAGTACCAGAATCTTCAATGTGATCCTTTAGAAAATAGGCAGCCAATGCTGAGCCTTCAGCAAAGTACTAGGTGCTGATATAGAACAACATGTGACAACAGCTGGGCATCTGCATTCCAGACTGGCTAGCACCCACCATCAAGTAGGGCCCCACATGGAGTGCAGTGCAGTAATCAAGTCTTGAAAATTAATGGCCTTTGTTCAGAAATGTCCACAGACAGCAGATTAGGCAAGTTGGGAATGTGCACTTTGAACTCTTGTGATACCTGGGCCTGCAGCAACAGAAACCAAGCCAGGAGTAACCCTTAATTTTGAACCTGACCTTTTAGGGGTTGCTCAGCTCTTTCTAGAACAGGAAGCAAGCGTATCTGCAGCACAGATAACACCCACCCAAAATTGGGAATTTTACCAGGATTCAAGCTCTGTTTATTGGTTCACCTTGGCCCATTACAGAGTCAAAGCATTGGTTAAGGACTTGCACAGTCACACTTGATTCAAATGTTACAGGGAGATAAAGCAATGTGTCTAGGTCCTAGGTCCTATGTTAGCCACCCGACCATATGACATATGACATCTTAGTTCTGTACTAAGGCACAATTCACATTTTTTACTACTAGACATATTTGCTTTGTTATTTCCAGGGGTAGCCATGATTATCTGTTGCAATGAGAACATCAGAGAGTCCTGTGGAACCTGTATGTTGCTGCATCTGGTGAAGTGGGATGCCAGCCATGAAAGCTTATGCCAAATCAAAGGTGTCAGTCTTTCAGGGGCCACAAAACTCTTTGTTGTTTTGGCTATGGCTATATAGCTTCTTGCATGCACAGGTGTTTGCTTGTAGCTATTACCTTCATGTTCTAAAGCTAAAAATGCAAGTCGCATTGCCAAAGAACTTTGTAGATTCATATCACTATGTTTTTATGTATTGCAAATGGGAATAATTTCTTTTCAAAAACCATAATTTGCCTTAGAGGGATTTTCTATAGTCTGAGAGGCATGGGAAGATAGGCATTACTCTTCCTGGAGTGACATAAAATCTGCCTGTTGCCACCTGGATGCAAAATTAATCAATTTGTATACTCTATCAGGTACAACAGGGGAGAAAAAGTATCTACAACACAGCAGAACAGAGGAAATAATAAGGTCTGTCACTGTCTCTCCTCCTCACTCCATTAATTCCCTGCCCATCTGTACACAATAACAGATCCACTGTCACCAGTAGAGGAATAATACACCAGAAAGTAATCCTACATCATCTCTGGATGAATTTTACTTCTTGGGATCAGCAAAAGAGATAGAAATGAGGCATATCTGAATGCATTTCTTACAACAAAGGATTGCTAGTTTCCTTCTCTTTTGACATCATATTTCATATATAAGGGTATTTTTTCCAAAGAAAAGAGTGCATAGTGTGTCTGCAGTGGGGAAAGATAGCATACAGTGTCTCCTGCCCTGGAGGTCAATGCTGTTCTGAGCCTTGAGATAGAATTCTAGGTTTAGCATGGAAAGATTACCAAGCTATTGAAGTGCTTAACTCTATTACTAGGATGAGCAGTTCCTTAAATTTCAACTAGAGCCCTCAGAGAGTACAACAGAGCCCAGCAAGGTGTGATATTAGTTGTGTGATAGGTGCTTCTGTGCTTTTTCCCCCCTTTGCCATATAGCCTTAGAAGAAAAGCAGAGGTCCAGATTGGGAGTATGGTAGTGATATAAAATGGTCTCAGCCTTGATGAAAAAGAGAAATTATCCCCTCTTCCCAAAACACAAACACAAGAGAGGAGTGAACAATTGCTATAAGACTTTTCACATTCCAAGACTTTTTTTTTTTTTAAATACATGTTAAAAAAAAGTGCAAAATACTATGGTTTTGGACAGAAAACTGTTTATGTGTACAAAAAACCTGTCCCTGAAATCATTGAAAAAAGCAGCAAAATATGTTTCATTTCAGCCAGTGTAGAGAAAACTTTTGTAGTTCTTGGTTCTTGGGACAGATCATGCAATAATCAAAGATGTACACCTCTCAACTATGGTATGGTAGGGAAGTTTACTTTTAAGAAAACTATTTTGCCACAGTTGTTTGGATGCTGCTACTGTGTTCTTTGTTTTCTTAATGAAGAAAGATTCTTGTGGCTATTTAAATAAAAGGACGAAGCACACAAAGGCATTCATGTGATTAATGTCAGATCGAGATCATCCTTAATTCCAAACATGATCAAAAGAACTTGATTAAATTCCATCCACTAGGAGCCTAGTTCTTCTATGTGACACAGTGTTCTAACTGGATATGGTTTTGGACTGGAGAGACCAGGAGGTGTAGGCGCTGTAGAAGGTGACTTCTCCTGGGTTGCTTCTCTGCTATTCTCATTTGAAGTGAATTACCTCAAATAAGAACAGCACTATTGCAAATCTAAGTTGTTGGGCAGTCCATGGTGATTTCAGCAGCAGCTTGGAGAACTTCCTCAGCTCTATGGCTTACTGCTAGAGCTTGGAAAAGTTATTCTTTGGGACTAAACCAACCATGCTTTTTGAGGGATTCTGAGAGCTGTAACTCACAAAATAACACTTCCAAGCTCTGCCTAATGTTTCCCTCTGCACATTCCTTACACAGCCGAGGGTGCAGCATTTTCCATGTAGCAGATTCTTTTCCCCCAGTGGGTGGGCTTGGGGATCATTGTAGTCAGTGTGTTAATGATTTCATTAAATTGCTAGACATCTTTAATTATTGAAACAATAAACAGGCAATGCAGTTGCTGGTCCTCCCCCCCATCTCTTCTTTCCCCCACTTGCAAATTCAGAGCAAAGACAGTTATTGCATAGTGAAATTGCTTAGCAACCACAGGTTAAAAAAAAAAAGAGGAAAAAGTTAATAAGTCATAATTTATATGTGAAAACATTGCAGGGGGCTAGTAGCACACTTCTAGTGCAGTTAAGGCTTCATGCTGAGAATCCCATTCCTCTCTGACAGCAGATTCAAATCACTGCAATATACAATGTTTCTAATATGTAAATTGAGCAGTGACTGGTCAAATAGTCTTCTGTTTGGTGATTTGTTGCTCTTTTACATATTAGCCTACCCACGAACTTCTGTAAATCATCCTAACACTGAAAACAAGCAATGTGAACAGCTTCTTAATGATTCCAAGGAGCTGAATGTATTTCACAAGGACTAAATTTTTTAAAGGAAGGCAGATCTCGAACTGTTTTGAGTAGCCTGATACAAGTTTTGCATCAAAAACAAAAAAGTCAAAAGGAAGTAAATCAGGTCACCAAATGTACATTGGAGTTGGAACAAATAAAGCTTTTCAGAATTCACTAATCAAAGCCAAATATTCATTCACTTTGACAAATAATCAATGACAATGCTAGGCTGCTTGAGAATTTTCCATCTGAATAACTTAATTTGCCTCAGTGAATCTGATTTTGTACACTTGCTTCAAAAATATTCAATTAAACCAGGCACCTTACTTTCATTGCTATGGCACCAGCCTGACATATCCAACCAACCACACAGTAAACCTCTGCAATTGGGATATGGGATTACATACCATTCAGTTCACTTGAAGGAATCCTCTTACGATCAAACATATGAAGAGAGGGGAGCCATCAGGCCCACAGACACTAGCCTTTGTGAAATTAGAAGAGACTGGGTATATTCAAGGTGGGATGGTAGTACTTGGCTTTACTGTATGTAGCCCATACACAGCAAAGCCAACTCACCAGACAAAGTGCCAGATGCAGGAGCAGTCTTGCAGCCAATGCTTTGGTTAGGGCACCTTCCTCCAAGAAACCATATTTCAGTAATTTCTGGCTTGATCTCTTCACTCTTCTATGGAGAAGGCTTGAGATAGCCAACCAAAATATAGTAGTTTCTCTAGGTGCATGGTCTGTTTAACATGCTTGTTTGAACTTACTGGATCCCAAGTAATAAAATCATCAGTACAATGCATAAGAAGATCATATATTCAGGTCTCTCTGTCTGTTTTTGTTCACCCAGTAAAAGAACTCTACCCACTTGTATATATGGTGTTTAACAGACAAATATTAGTTTTCCTTTTCTTTACAACAGAAGATACCAATGACATTGAAAAATTATCACCTGTAGCCACTGTGACTGATCACTGTGTCCTGATGTCCAGGCATTCACTTTGCCTTGTTTGTCTAGTCGAGCTTTTCTAGGTTCCCATGTAAACATGTCCATGTTGAGTGTTCTGAAGATACTTGAGGCAGTAATCTGATAATCCTGTATGTGTCCTGATTTCATCCCCAGAGGTTCAGAGCAACCTAAAGGAGTGAAAGAATAACAAGATATAAATTTATTTCTTTACTACCTTAAACTTTTGGAAAAAGGAAAGAAAAATGTAAAACAGAAATATAAATAAATAGCTCAGGTCATTTAATCTAGTACTATTTTGAAACCAGGAAGCAAGGAAAGAAAAATTGTCAAAATGTGATCAAAATGGCAAAAAATATTAATGGGGAAGAACACACCAGCATGAAGGGGTGGCAACCATTTGCTTTTGCCTAAGCCTATTGGGAAGGCCAATATCCCACCCCTCACCTATTCTTCTTGCAGCTGGGATAATGGAAGACAAACTGTATTTGCACTATGAAATCAATATGCAGAAATGAAAGCAAGCTGAGTCCAAAGAAAAGTGGGAGTCAGAGAGAGAGAAACTAGAACCTTTTAAAAGCAGCTGAAAAAAAGTGGGACAAGAAATAATTGGGACCATCCTGCCAGATTGGCACAGTTGGAAGGTATGGGTCTGTCATCTTGGTTTCTCTGTTTCCTCTTTCAGACTGGTGTTTTCCTAGTCTTCTCTGCTGGCACTTCTTGAAGTGGGTAAGGTGGGAAACAGAGGCCTATGTCCCATGCCAAACTCTGCTGGCTTTAGCTCTTCCTCAGACTCTCAATGTTAAATGTGCTATGCACGTACTACATACACACAGCTTGACATTTTTTGGGATGCCTCCTTCCATCTGCTACCTCCTGCCTGCTTGGAATTCTAGCAGCAGGAGCAGCAATAACAAGACTAAGAGGAACAACAATAAAAAAGGTGAAGAATCTATCAACTGTCATAAGGCCGGTGTCAGGCTCTGTTCTAACATCCATACAAGCCACTCTGCCATCTCAGCATTTTAGGTCCTTAACTCTCACAGTTCCAGTGGATATGCTCATTCATGACTCTGAGATTTGTAATTTTCCCAAGGAGCTTTGGTCACCTCCTTGTCACCAAAATTTGGTTTTGCTCCCCTTTGTATTTGCATGAGAATTTTAACTGAATAAAGAAAAATTAACAAGGAAAATGCAAATGAAATGTAACGCTGTCCATTGTTTGTATATTGCCTATAATACTGGGCTGGAATGAGGTAGCTCGAGTCCAAACCCCTACTTTTCTATGAAGTTTCTGGGTGACATTTGGCCAGAAGCACATCCCAACCTCCATTTACCTTAGAGGGTTATTGTGCAGATGAATTAGAGGTTTGGGAGAATTATGATCTTGCTGTGAATTTTCTATGATGTTACTAGACCCAGGACTGTAAAAATAGGTAAGATAATACCTATAAACAGATCTCTTTCAGAGACCTTGCCATCGGTCAAATATTAATGTAAGAAGTTGCCAGAGATTATTTTAAAACCATGATAGCCACATATATTTGAATCTCATAGAAAGCATGGGAACTAAAAAGCATATATATATATATATATGCATACTCCCTAATTATAAGTACTGCAAGTCCATCTGGGAATTTTGTTTGGCAAAATGCAAATTAACACACTTATAGTTCAATTCTCTGCACATTTACTCAGAAGAGCACGCATTATACTGTTGTCATTTCAGTTCCTGATTTTGTGTTATGCACATTTACACATTCATAGTTTATTCATTTTTGACTTTTTTAAAAAAATAAATCAAAACTGTTATCTCTATTTAATAACATATTTGCACCCCACAAGCTAAAGAATGCTCACAAATTCTATTGTAATGATTAGGAAAAAAGAGTATTTTGGGACTTTTGTGAGAATTTATTTGCATTAAAAATGCATATAATTGTATATACAGGATTTTCCTCAAAAGAGTTCTAAAGTACAAAAGATTTTTTAAAAAAACCCTTCACAAAACTCTTGTGGTTTCACCCAGCAGGAAGAAAAATTTTGAAATGAAATTATTACAGGCAAGAATCAAATAAAGAAAGGAATACATCCCTAATTATGCCTTTCCTATTATTCATTTAACTATAGTGGCCACCTTGTTATACTGAAGCCATCCTACAGAGCATTTCCAGCTATTGGCCCAGTAGCATAGGGACAGGGAGGGCGATGGGGGCAGTGCACCCCTGGTGGCAAATTTTTGGGGTGTCTCAGCTCCTTGCTTGCCCTCCCCCACAAGCTGTAGCTCTGCCCCGCATGCTGTAGTCCTGCCCTGTCCACCATAGCCCTGCTTCAGTGCTCCACAACCCTGCCCCTGCCCCTCCACCCACCCCGCCCCTCCTCTGAGTGCTCCAAGCTACACCACTGTGCATGAGCGCACTCCCCCCATCTTCTCATTTTAATACATTTTGCTCAACACACTTATCATCTTTACAATCATGGGGAAGATTTTATGCCTAATGGGCTGTATTTTAAATGTGCTTCAAACCTCCCCTTGAGACCACATGGTTCAACACGGGAAGATAAAATGGAGACATTACACATGAGAATGTTGCATGAGATGTAGAATATACACCATGTGCACTAACTCATAAGCAAGTCTATGTTCTAATGTATTCTAAGGGAACTCACTGAACCACAAGTACTTGTCCAAGGGCGCTAGACTATGTGGTACCCTTTCTGAAGACTAAGCTGCAAGATTAAAAAGTGTGGGTACAGCAGATGCTCCTTAATTGTGTTCACACTGAATCCAATCCTAGTGTCTTACTTTAGCAGAACAGGGAAATGGCAGGTGGAGGAAAACTCCATGAAGACTGAATGTGGTAGCAAATTATTTGAAGAGCATTTTTTCCTTGCTAAGGAACCATCAACTGGTGTAGAAGTCCCATGGTTTAGCAGGAGATAAAATGCAGAGTGTTATTTACAGTCCTGAAGAAGCATGCACAGGTTTCTCTGTTACTGCTAATAACTGTGTAATTACACAGTTCATTTCTTTTTGCCAGAGAATCATGGGAGTTAACTCTCCATGATATGTAAGCAAGAAAAATGTGTTCTGTTTGTTAATTATCATGTGATGGGTCATCTACTGGATATATATACTCCTCAGAGAGCACTTCTATAACTGCTATCTTCTTTTCCAAGATGAAAATGGAGGGAGGAAGCATCCTCAGAACAGGGTGAAGAGCAGTGAAGAGGGCTATACATGTAGAGAGCAGAAGAGAAGATTCAAAACCTGTCATGGTTTCACAGTTTCCCATAAAAATCCACCTATCATATGCCCACCCTGCACCCATGAATCTCATTGAGTTCTTGTGGCTCTTCGAAGGGCACAATTGTACTCTGGTAGATTTATGCAAGCTGAGAAATAGTAATGCCAAGATGCACCAGCTGCAAGGGTTTAGGAACAGGCAGAGGCCTCTTGGGTTGGCTGACCTAAACTTCTGCTAGCTGAACTGCCCTTTGGCTGTCTTAGTCCCCTCTGTCAATTGATCTGGCTGCACAACTGCTCTGCTGACTAAGATTAGTTGGCAGAAAGGTCAATGAAGGAATGAAGATGGGGTGGTAGATGAAAGAGGAGCCTTGTTATGCCAGGTACAGATCTCAGTCATTTTATGGACACAGCCACTATGCTGTTACCCCAGGGAAGTTCTAATTTCTCCAGGCTGAGAGGTGTTTGGATTCAATACTTCCTTTGGCTGACCTAGTGTCATCCCAGCTGGATTTCTGTCATTTTGGTGGTTGGACTGCATTCCATTAGTAGCAACTGCTCCCTCTTTACAGTGCACCCTTGGGATTAGTGTTCACTGCATTGTTGCAAATGAATATGCATGCAGGTAGCCTTATGCAAAATCTCCAGGATTTACGATAGCTTCCATTTGTGCAGACCTCAGGGTTGTTGTTTTTTTGCATGTTTACTTTGATCAAGACCCCACTGTATCATGAAACTTGTAGTCTACCACTGATAGATTATTGTTGGCATTTCTGGATTCACTTACTGTTGTCATTTAGATAGCTACAGCTATCTGAAATTCTAAATAAGTATTTAAAACTACAGTTCAACAATGCAAGACAAAATATCCCTTAAAATCATAATTGAATATGCATTTTTAAATGGCCTAAGAAAACAGCAATGGATTTTTATATTTAGTTTCCTGCTGTAGGCAGGAGCTAGTGGCAATATGAAATAATATTCCTGGATAAGAGGAATTAATTCCAGATTATATAAATAGCAAACAGTTTGGTTATGCTTACCTTACCCAAGTTAAATCACAGTTGTTAGCCAGACTATTTATTCATTAGTTCAGTAATCAGAGGAAGGAACTATTATTTCTCCCTGAAATATTTAACTGGTTTTTAGCCCTCCTAATTATGATACCAAAATCAAGAAAATAAAGTGATTTTATGTATTTCTTACTCTTTGACTGTGGTACCTATCCTTTAAGGAAAAGTTATTATTTAATTTTCTCATGCTACTCTGTACTCTTTCAAGAGTTGCAAGTCCCTTTCCCCCTCCAACCATCAGCAGCATGTATCTTGTTAGAAATGACACTATTCAGCAGTAGTGTCAGGATTACAAATATTATGCTTAAAGGGAGAAGGTCATAGGAGTCATCCGTTAAAGCAGTCTTGCTGGTTCACTATCACTTCTTCCCCTTGCAAGCAGTGGCTCTTTGCTACGTTTTTTTGCATCTGTGCATTGACCTAACCTTGCCCTCCACAGCTTGAAGACCTTTAGTGAAATGATAGCACAGTGTGATCATGACATAAAGCCTATGCTTTCTGATACCTTTATGAAAAAACTCACATGGAAGGCAAATTTTCATTTCTTCAGTGTTCATCTTCTTTTGTTCTTTATTCTTCATTTACCCTGTTCAAAGCATTATGTGCCAGCAAAAGGTGGGAAAGCTAGGGTGTGCTATCTTTATCACGAAGTCACATTCAGTTGGGAACTAGAAGTGCCACTGGCACTGGTTGCACATTAGGCCTTTGAGAGTTCAAGTACAGACCAAGAACCTTTTTTTTAGCAGATTCATACCTGAACTGAGATATCTGATTATGCACAGCATTATGAGACTTCCTGCTTTTGGAGAAACACAAACCAAATGACAAGATTTGTTCAGAAGAGATTTGCCCTTAATTACCTCTGAGGCTTAGAAAGTGTGACCTGCCCAAGATCTCCCAGTAGGTTCCATGCCTGAGGGGGGATTCAAAACCTGGTCTATCAGGGTCCTAGTCCAACACTCAAATCACTATATTACATATCCAGTCTTTACTGACAGTTTTCCCCCTAGATCCCTCTTTAGAAGGCCAGCTCTACCATTAAGCAGCTGGCCCAATAGCAAATAATGGCCAGAATCCTGTTGGTTAATCCCAACCAGAGTTAGACCCACTGAATCAACTGTTAAGTAGTTAATACATAGATATATCTTTATGATTCAGTGGATCTACTTTACTTACAACAGTAGTCTCTAGGCAAATGAGTGCTATGAAAGGGCAGCAGTAGCAGCCCTCTTCCGGTTCCCCTTCATTGGAGAGAGATATTTGTGGAGTCTGCTCTCCACATTTATCCTAGTGTGATGTTTTCAACAGAGAAATCCTGCAGTGTGCTCTTGTTGGCCACCAGCTGTCAAAGACTGTACAGAATCTGGATATGACAACAATCCAACTTTGCTTCCATCTTCGGTTCATTAGTGAGGAGACAAAGACTCCTTATCAGTGACCCTTGGCTTGTCAAAACAATTTGATTCCCCAATCTGATTCCATCTATTGCTGAGAATTAACTCATTGATTGTATTTCTCTGTTTCATGCCCAGTACCTTCCCTGTAGAATATAAGTGTTGAAAAAAATATTTTTGAATTTCTGAAGAATGTTATTTGCAAGTTGTTTAAGAGCTACTATTGATTTTCAAGAACTTTTCTACTTGGAAACCACTTATTTATCAATTTCTTTCTCTCTTTTGTTTTACAGGTGAGCTATTTTGAAACAGACATCCTGAGATTAAATAAAATGACAATTACTTATATGAATCTTAAATTGAGAAAACTGAAGTTCCTTTATCACTTTGTGCAGGAGTGGGTCCAAATTTCACCCAGAATCCTCAGGAGCTACAGTGCCATAAAATTAGCCAAGCCTTTGTCCAGATGTTGCTTCTTTTTTCACATTTGAGTCTTGGTGTTGTTTTTTGATGTTTGGACATGAAGGGATAAAAGAAGTGATCCAGCAGGCCTGGAGAACCCAAGGAACATAAATTTTTGGTTCTGGTATTATTTTGGGGGGAAATTTGGAAGGTATAATTGAGGGGGGGCACAGAAAGAACCGGGAGATTCAGTTTCAGTACATTTTCTGTACATATCAGTTCATTCAGTACATTTTCTTTACTCTGATCCAGAATGAGTGAACAGACACTAAGGTCCTTTCCACACAATGATGGCATCCTGGCATGGGGATGTGAGAGGACCATGACCATGATGATGTTTCTGCATGACGTCATTGTGGTCCTGTCTTTCTTGCATCACCAGCCGGCATGATTGCAGGGTAAGTCATGGATGGAGTTTCTCCATCAATGACCCTGATCGCATGACGCTCCCATCCTTTCTGGCCATGCAGAAGGGCTGGAAGCGCAATGGAGGTGCTTCCTGCCCCAGCACAGTATGGAGCAGGACTACACTGTGGAAAGAAGAGGCATGTCCCTTGTGCTCCCTTCCACAGGGAGTTGGTCCAGTACAGAGAAGAGCGTTCCCTTTGCACTCCCTTCCCAGCAAAGGTGCTACTGGAATCGCAACCAGAGGACAACAGGATCAGGTAAGGTGTGGAAATTAAAGCAACCTTTAATTTTAAAAGTGACTTCATTTTTCCATAAGTGATCACTAGGGACTTTTTCAAGCTGATCACTTATGAAAAAATGAAGTCACTTTTAAACTTAAAGGTTGCTGACTTTTAAAAATGTACACTGGGCGATTAATGGCAGGAGCCCCTTGAAGTCAATCATCTTGCTTCTGAAATGATAGCTAAAAGACAGTTGTTCTAGGACTTACCAAAGGTAAACATCATCATCATTATTATTGTTATTGTTACTACTATTACTATTACTGTTATTTAATTAATTTTTATTTATATCCCACCTTTTCCCCACAACTGGGACTCATTAGTGGCTGCCTCTAATACATCACTGTTACTAATACCTCCAATGCCAGTGTCCTCTGATATCAAGTTGTTCCTAGGTTTTGGCCCTGATAGGGGCTAGGATAATCCTGACCTAGTCAACTTACTTGGTGTTTCCCTATTCCATGGCATGTATACGTAGAACACAAATGACTGAAGCAATGAAGTTGTACACAGGGTTCACTCACATGTTATCACAATGCATGACTGGTCTTCTGAAAAGGCTTCAGTCCAGAAACTTCCCATGCTTATATTTAAATATGCTTCCAGGCGCTGATAGTGTTTAGAGTGGACTTTAATTTTCCTGTTCATTAAACTTGCATTAACTAAATAAAGAACTAAATTCACCAGCTATACATGTTCTAATTATTTATAATATTTTTATGTGCAGCTTAGGTTGTAGAAATCCCTTCCCCTCAAAAATTCCAGTAGGCTTGCTTCACTGAGATTTACAGATGGCTGTATGTCTATATGCCTTCATGCTGCCTGTTGACTTATGGCAATCCCATGAATTTCAGAGGGTTATCTTGGCCAAGTAGTACTTCAGGGTGGTTTTGTCAGTTGCTTCATCTGAAATAGAGCCTACAGCACTTGGGATTCATTGACAGCCTCACACTGAAGTACTAACCAGTGCTGACTCTGCTTAGTTTCTCAGAGTAGCTGGGATCTGGTGTCTTTACATACAAAAATTCTATTTTTGTCAGATCTTCTCAGTTCCATGATATAAAGGGGTGAGCAAAGTGCAGACTTGGAGTTGGTCTGCACTTTCCTGCTGGAATCTCCAGAGTACGTTTTTGCTGGTAAGAAAAATGGTGAATTGTCCCTGTGGTAGCCTCCAGGGGGCTTTCACACTACATGTATATAACACTATGATTCCACTTTAATGGCCATGGGGGCCTCCTGTGGAATCCTGTGGATTTAAACTGGATTACAGTTTAGGAAGTCATTATAGCTTTCTGGCTAAGATTTCTAAATACTCTTCCCATGAACTGCAAACCTCAGGATTCCATAGAATATGACAATAGCAATTAAAATGGAATCATAATACTATATAGCTGACCCTCCACATTTGTGGGTTGACTTTCACGGATTTGATTATTTCCAAGTTTCTCCAATCTCACCCCCAGCCCCCCACCTCAGTGCTCTTTTTCTGGGGAGCCTTCTCTCTTGGTGGCTCTGATCAGGCCATACAATCCTCTAAAAACCTACATCTGTTCCTCCTCCTCCATCACCAGCAGCTGCCTGGCCCAGACAGCTCATAGCACACAATTTCTCAGCACCACAAACTCTCTCCCAGTGCTTCGCACACTAAGGAAGGAGATGAGCAAAAGAGAAGAAATATAGGGCCACCATACCAACCCACCCCTTTCCCTCTTCTTTCCCTGACCTCATTTATGAAGGACTCTCTCCTTGCCAACTGAATGGTATGTAATCATGTAACATAAAAGGGCCTCAAAGACAGCAATTCACCTTTTAAATAATTTCCAGGACCCTGGTACATCAAATCATTTTTAATAGCCAGGAATGGGCTTCAAACCTCTTTGTGTATGCGCGTGTGTGTGTGTTGGATTTTTGGCAGTCATTGTGGCCCTCAGACTCCCAGGACCTATATCTATCTATCCTATCTATATCTATATTTATATCTATATCTATATCTGGTCTTGTGGACATCTTAAGCGCACTCTTTTATGAGATGTTATTGTTGAATTACTGCATGTTATTTCAGGTGCTTATCTTAAGACATTTAGCTATAAATCTTAGAAAATAAGCATGTGTGCATCCAAAGAAATTTAAACTGAAAAAGGATATTTACGCTAGAAGCAGGAGATGGCCACAGCTTTTTGCCACAGATGCCCACAATGGAAACGAAATATTGCATACTATTTAGTAGTACACATACAAAAGTCATTTGTCCCATTGACATCAATAGGATGCAGAAAGTTTAAAATTGGTTAGATCATTCACTTTGTTCCCAATTTTGTTAGCTATGTTGAACAATTTGGATAGGGTATAAATTTAGCCACTAAATAAATAGGCATTATTATGGACTGAAACTCACTATTTCCCTTCACCTCAATGAAAATCAGACTACCAGGAACTGAGAAACATTCATTTTCCTTAAGAATAATTGTGCTTGTGTTTTAGCTGAGACTGCAACTGTTCTAGAGTCTGAGCAT
Source organism: Ctenosaura bakeri (assembly GCA_948474755.1). Classification (NCBI taxonomy): domain Eukaryota; kingdom Metazoa; phylum Chordata; class Lepidosauria; order Squamata; family Iguanidae; genus Ctenosaura; species Ctenosaura bakeri. Next base: position 426,072 of record CAOLHI010000821.1, read on the forward strand.
CATGACAGTTCAGAGTATAATGACCTTGAAACAAGACAAGACTCCTGAAATGGATTCACTTAGTAGCATTCACAGGTCTTTGAGCAAAACAATTCCTAGTCATTCTGCCAAAGACTTATTCTAAATTGTGCTCCTGTGAGTGGGAGACACAGAAAGAAGAAAATCTAATACTCCAAAGCACCTGGACATGATTTTCTATTTACTTTCAAATCTTTCTGTACTGAAGGAGGGCCACAGTGAGATTAACGCATTAACTTTTCATTTTGGAACCTGGTTTTGTTGTCACTCAAGGAGCAGGAATTATGTAACAGGCTGGTTTGATATATTGCCAGTGCCTTGGCTGGTTGTTTGTACAGTCATATAAAAATAATCTCACAACAAATCCAGCCCCGCAATTGCGATACTAAAATAATGATGGTACTTTTGACAAAGATGAAGCAGTGTATGTGTTTTCATCAGATCTGCAAGGGAATGAAACGTTTGTGTAAAAAAGCTCCAGGTCAGGCTTTACATTTTTGTGCAATGACCCTTCTGCACAAAAAACTTTGAAAGGGCTGATAGTGGCTTCACTACCTCATTTACTTCTGCTGCAAGGCACAATGAAGGATTCTGTACGAAAGCAGCAAAACAAAATCAGATCAAATCAAATCTCATCAAAAGTAACTAGACTCAGCAGTGGACTTAATTTCACCTGAAAAGTACTGGAAATGCAGTTAGGAAATTCTTGAAAGCTCCAAGGATCTCATACCCTGTAGCCTCAAGAACTTGTATAAACTAGAAGTTGCTAACTCCCTGCTGAGAATTGTGGGCTGTGTAAACAGCAATGTGATAGGTGCCATTTTCAAGGTACTGTAATAAAAGTAGAAACTGCACTGGATGAATCTCTCCCTCTATACTTCTATTAAAGGTAAAAAGTACCTCAAAGCCAGGTTTTCATGTACATCTCTGAGAACTAAAGGTTGGCTCTTGGTCCTACCACTAACATTTTTGTTTGTTTGTTTTTCAACTCTGTCATTTGTTTTAGGAGGGTGGCAGAAACAGCAAATAGCCAGTTAAACAGAAAAATTACCAGTAAAGAAATAATGGTAAGCATCCTTCTTTAAAAAATTTTTTTTTAAAAAATTGGCAGGTTGCAACCATTACCACCCTCTTTCAAATCTACCATTATTACAAAAAGTATCTCAGCATGTGATGGCAGCCCACTTCCAGATAATCTTGGATGGAATTGATAAATTAGGTCCTTTTCAGTTTGTTCTCTAGCCTAATTCTGAAGCAGAAACTTTTGGATGCCACAGTGTATAAAATACAATGGAAGATGAGCGGGATGTGTCCAACTCCTGCTGTACTTCTCAATGTCATTCAGTATTGTTGACTGCAGGGTCTTTCTTAGTGGGAGTGAGACACACTGTGGCATGGTGGCTTTGGCAGGCAAAGAACTTTTTTTAAAAAATTATTGAGGCAAGCCTTTGAAAATTTGATTTCTTGGAAAGAGCTTTTAACCAAATGTGTACTGTTATTTCTGTTAGTGATATGTTTTAATGGCGTGTAAAAACTGTTTTAGGTTTTAATTTGTTTGGTTTATTTTCTTTTTATAACTTTGATCATCAATAAAGAAATACTGGGTCTACTTTATTGTTTCTTATTTAAAAATGAACAAACAAAAGCTGTGGGCCTCCTCATAAGTCAATGACAGAGAACCAGGATAGAAATATTTAAATTTAATCATATAGTAGGAGATATGTGGAATGGAAGAAAACAGGAGCGATTTGCCTTAAAAAGAAACAGACATAAAGGGATAAGAAGAAAGATTACAGTAACAATGTATTCACCCTTTGGAATGTATAAAACATACAGAAAAATTTACATGTTTTTATGTGCTGCTGAAGTTATTTTTCTTATTATGATATATATAATACTTACCAGACAATTCACAGCCAAGCAGTTCCATTCGCAAAGTACAATGTCTTCTACAAACTTGAGGATATAATCGTATGTACTGAGCTTTTATTGGCGGAGTGAAAGAATTTGCGTAAGGTGTGTTATTATCTATGTTTCCACGGAATACCTATGACAAAACACAGTACATTGCAAAATGCATTAGATTGTAGAATGCATTTGAATAGCAATACAAACTAATACAATTCATTATTACTGACATCTGACAATCATTTATTTAGGTCCAAACAGATATTTCCTGTCCTCCATTGATTAGTAACAAAGATGCCATGCAACAGTCATGAGAATACAGGCAACCAATTATCAAGTGTTAACTTTACATAGTTATGTGAGTGGTCAGTTATATGAAACATCTGCAAAGTAGTGCCATTGCTTTTCTTTTTTGGACTTCTGATTGCATTTCCGATTCATGGGCCATTTCTGCACTACACTGTTATAGTGCTATTACTCCAGTTTCAACATCCTAGGGAATCCTGGGATTTGCAGTTTAGGAAGGGGCCTTTAGAATTCTTGACCAGAGAGCAATTTGGCCTCAGTAAACTACAAACCCCAGAATTCCCCAGGATGTTGGAAGTGGAATAATAGCACTATGACATTCTTGCAAAGAAGCTAGTAAAATGTGGGATGGACAGTGCTACTGTTAGGTGGATTTGTAATTGGTTGACTGACCAAACCCCAAGGATACTCACCAATAGATGCTTTCCTGGAGAGAAGTGACTAGTGGGATGCCACACTAGTAATCCCCTGAAACAGGGACAAGGGGGTATCTTTCCCTTGTCTTTCGTTACTTCATGCCACAGGGTTCTGTCCTGGGCCCAGTGCTAATAACATCTTCATCAAGGAGCCCTGGTGGCGCAGTGGTTAAATGCCAGTACTGCAAGCCACAAACCACAAGGTTGTGAGTTCGATCCTGCCGGGCTCCAAGGTTGACTCAGCTTTCCATCCTTTCACAGGTCGGTAAAATGAGTACCCAGCTTGTTGGGGGCATGTATAGAAATGTTTCGAAATACATGCTATTTGTAAGTTGTTTGCCGCCTCAATCCATATGGAGAGGCGGGATACAAATAAATAAATAAATAAAATCAATGACTTGGATGAAGGAGTAGAGGGCATGCTGATCAAATTTGCAGATGACACCAAATTGGGAAGGGTTGCTAATACATCAGAGGACAGGATCAAAATTCAAAATGACCTTGACAGATTGAAGAGCTGGGCCATAACAAAATGAATTTCAACGGAGAGAAATGTAAGGTCCTACATTTAGGCAAAAAAAATGGAATGCACAAATATAGGATAGGGGACACATGACTGGAAAACAGCATGTGTGAAAGGGATCCAGGAGTCTTGGTAGATCACAAGCTGAACATGAGTCAGCTGTGTGATGCGGCAATCAAGAAAGCCAACACGATTCTTGGTTGCATGAATAGGAGTATTGTGTCTAGATCAAGCGAGGTAATGGTACCACTCTATTCTGTATTGGTTAGACCTCATTTGGAATACTGTGTCCAGTTCTAGACAAGAAGGATATCAACAACCTAGAGCATGTCCAGAGGAGGGTGATCAAAATGGTGAAGGGTCTGGAAGCCATGCTCTATGAGGAGCGGCTTAGGGAGCTGGGTATGTTTGTCTGCAGAACAGAAGGTTAAGAGGGGACATGATAGCCATGTTGAAATATTTGAAGGGATGTCATGTCAAGGTGGGAATGGGCTTGTTTTCAACTGCTCCAGAGACAAGGACAAGGAGCAATTGATTCAAACTGCAGGAAAGGAGATTCCACCTGAACCTCAGGAAGGACTTCTTGGTGGTCAGAACTGTCTGGCAGTGGAATATGCTGCCTCGGAGTGTGGTAGAGTCTCCTTCTTTGGAGGTTTTTAAGCAGAGGCTGGATGGCCATCTGTTGAGAATGCTTTGATGTGTGTTCCTGCATAGCAGGGTGTTCGACTGGATGGCCCCTGTGGTCTCTTCCAACTCTATGATTCTATGATTCAATTAACAGTGTAGTGCAGAAACGGCCATAGTAATAGTTTTCTCCTTCACTTGGTGGAAAATTATAGATGAAGGCTGGAATCCTTTATCTTAGCTACATAACAAAGGTTCTAAGAAACCCTGTTAGTGAAGATGCATAATCAGACACTGACAAGAGTGTAACAATGTGCACTGGGCTATATGAATTTGCATTGGTAGTCAACATGTTGTAGTGGCTTGAGCACTGGACTATGACCCTGGAGACCAGGGTTTGATTTCCCATTTTGCCATGGAAATCCATTGGGTGACCTTGGGTACTTCACACACTCTGAGCCCCCAGAGGACCCTGTGATAGGTTTGCCTTAGGGTCACCATAAGCTGGAAACAACTGGAAAGCACACAACAAGAACAACAACATGTATTGGCACTCTCTACTCAGTGTCCTGATGCACAATGGGACCAATGTGGAAGACAATCAATCCACATTGGTCCCGTTAGGCACTGATCACTTTGCTGGCTCTCCTACATAGTTGCACAATAGTAGTAGTCCTTTATTCGAATTGCCCAGTTCTAATTTCTGCAGATGTAAGTCCACTTACAAAAGTGTAAGCTCCCAACAGGATTCCAACTGAAGTTCCTTACATGTTTAGATAGATATTGCACTAAATTGCACTTGATAAATAGTCCTGTATCCACATGTACTTGGAAAATGAGAGAACTGGAAGAAATAAGAATAGGGTGACAGTCACAGACTTGTGAATGTAAAGGTCATCCAGTTCAGATGAGGACATCAGCAGGTCTTGGAAACAGAAATGCTTTGATAAATTGAATAGGACATTCAAACAAGCAGAGAAACCAGCATGAGAGATATGACATGGGATTCCTTCAAAAAGTTGTAAGCTGAATGGGAACAAAGACAATAAAACAGAAGCAATAAAGTTTAGCCTTGTCATATGAAGCACTTCCCTCTGAGAAAAACTTACTGCAATAGAGTGGTCCTATCTTTTTCTGTAATATTTCAACACTCAATATTGACGCTGTAGCCACTATGTCACTTTCTTTCCCCTGCATGATCTTTTTACCTCTGCCCTATGATGAACTCTGTGAAGTGTTGAAAGCTAACATGATGTATTTTGAATCTTTCAGCTGGCCCAATCAAGGTATCACCACAGCACTTTGGATTTAATTATTTAATAACTTAAATAATAATTTATTTCTGCAATTACACTCTTGTTGAATAAATATCTTCAGTTTAAAATAAATTTAAATTTAAATTTAAATAAATTTAAGTTGAACCTTTTTGTTAGGATGTTTCCAAATTGATTTCTAACTTAATTGACTTTAATTACTGTCACTGGCTATTTGATTAAAATAATTGCAACTAGTTTAGAAAAAAGGCCCATTTGATCAAGCCTCTTCAATGAAACCGTGTTCTTTCTTTCCTACAGGGTAGATAGCAATCAGTGCAAGATCACCATGAGAAATGCAAGAAATTGCATGGTAATAGTGCCCTCTGACTCCCAAATCTTGGCCATTTCCGCACTAGACCGTTATAGTGCTATTTATTCCACTTTCAATATCCTATAGAATCCTGAGGTTTGTAGATTAGGGAAGTCTCAAAAGTCTCTCCCTAAACTGCAAACCCTAAGATTCCATAGGATGTTGAAAGTGGAATAATAGCACTATAACATTCAAGTGCAGAAATGGCCCTTATTTTATTTCATTCTGGCACCCCAGCAGTTCTTGCATGCACATAAAAGTGCTATACTAAGGATCAAACTACATGTTGATTTAAACATGCAGCTAATTGTGTCTTTCTTTCCTTACTAATAGCTACATGTGAGGGACGTGATACAAAGTTGATCCCCAGAATGTACAACTGAGCAAAGTTAAGTTTTGGGTCTTCATTGTAGCTTTGATTTGGGTCAGGATGGTCGCACTGGCTATTTGCACTGACCCTAAAAGCTATGTCTACTTTTTTCTCACCCCCCAATACAACATAGTGCTAGGCCAGATAAGGTATCCCATGTTTACCTACCTACTTACTTTTGAGTAAGGAAAAATATTTCATTAGAGTAATGTACAGTTTGACTGTGAGTGAAACAAGAAAACCTTCTTAGCTACTCACACCTTTATTCTCTCGTTTTTTGTAGTCATATCTGTACTAGGGATGGAAAGAATATTTGAAAATCTTTTACAAAAGTTGAAAAACATATTTAGGGGTGTTGAGAAGCCCTGATGAGAAAAATCCTGGACTGATAAGAATCTTCATAGTCTGGGATTTATTCTGTGCAAAATTCGGATACGGGAGATCTGCATAGAAAACAGCATTTTCTGCACTGGAAAGAGCACTCTCTTCTAAGGAAACAACATTTTCTATGTAGAAATATTATTTTCTGCACAAAAAAAGCTGTTTCCTGCACAGAAACTGCTGTAATTGGGGACTTATTCTGTGTAAAACATGCATATGGACAATTTGCATAGAGAATGCATTTTCTGCATGGGAAGCAGCATTTTCTGCACAGTAAATAATAACTCCTGCGCAGAAAATGCAGTTTGCAAATTTTGTGTAGAATGACTCCCAAATTGTGAATAGGCTTCAAAAACTGTGTCGTTTGAAGCAGGAAGAAGATTGCTAAAATTACTAATCACATACTTTGAGAAGAAACTTTGTGAAAAATTGCATCCCTAATGCATCCCTTCTTCTTGTTTCAGGACACAATGGCATGTCCTGAAGCAAAATAAAATCTGCATATTTGCTTTTATAAGTAGTGGACTAGGCCAATCTATATTTAGAGCAGGACTAAAGTAAAATGTAAAGTTCTTTTTAGACTGCGGTATAATTCTTAAATAGTTAGTTCTGGACTAGGCACAAGATGACTTTCAGACACTAACCTGTTATAATACGTTATATTTGAAAAGGAAACAATATAAAATTTATTGCTGTCAAATGTATCCTATTTAGGATTAACCATTTGCCAACATAACGAATCTAAATTCCAAACAGAGGGATAATGACTGCTAAAGTAATAAGATGAAAATCATTTAAATATAATGAGTTAAATTTATAAAATGATCATTTACAATATAAAGAATGCTTAGTCAACACAGAACATCAATTAATGCTCAAAGGTCTAAGAAAAAAAATATTATGGCAGAAAGTCCCAATCAGCTCATATTTTCTGTAAGACAACTAAGTTCCTTCACTGAGCTGTCATACATTTGAAGGTATAAAATGCTTTTATATTGAGGACACTGACTTACCATATCTTCAGTTGTGCCTTTCACTTTGTATGTTGCCCATAATTTCCCATCATTACTATATGCAATTTTGTATGATTTTATGTATTCTGGGCTTCCAATTCTCTTGGCACCTTGAGTTATAACTCCAGTGATTCTCATCTTTCTTTGCAGGTTTATCTGAAAGAAGAATAATGTGTCATCAGTAATCATCAGTGGTAGGATGATTAGTATATGATGCTTCATTTAGTTTTGGGTTATAAATGCCTTTCATGGCTTCTCTGATATATTAAATTTCTTTATGTCAAGGTTTAATTAGGGCTAGAGTTCAGACCTAGAAGACGGAGCACTGAATGCATTTGATCAGGAATCATACACACTAAAGGATAACTTTCTTTCCTAGCATGTTTTCCTGGCATTAATACATTCCTGCTGGTATGGACATGATACAGAACAGAATCAGTTTTGCTTCTAGCTGGTTTTCACTCTAAGGAGCATGCATAACATAGGCCCTTTTCGCACCTTACCTGGGGCCGCTGGCATCACAAGGGGAGCATGCGAGAAGCCTCTTCTGAGAGGCACTTGTGTTCCCTTCGCTTCCTCTCTGCACCAGCTCTGTGCTGGCCAGAAGGAAGCGTGAGCGCTCGGGCCCTTCCTTCAGCAGTGCAGCCTGGTACTTTCCCAGGCTGCACTGGGGGAGGAAGCACAATGGCCGCGTGTCCGGACCCTCCACGTGCAAGGTAAGTGTGTGTGGAGCCCGGGAGGGACGCACAATTGCACATGATATAATGCATGATCCCCACCTACTGGCCTTGGGAACATCAGTCCTCGCAATTGCATGAAGCTCCCGAGGCCATTTTGCGAAAGCACTGGCATGCAAAAAGGGCCATAATTTGAGGCTAGATTTATGTGGTAACCTTGTTAAAATTATATAAAGCAAGTCAAATGTTGTGACTGCTGGTATTAGCCCTAGAGTTTGCTTTATAATCTAGTTCCACACTCAGGAACAATGTTAGCTATAGCAAACATAAACTCATTTCTCTCACTATAGTCAGGATTGCCAGAGACATGTCTCTTGTTTGCATCCTTGTTTGCCTGAAACATTCCTAAATTCCATCTTCATATGCCATTAATAGTCTCTTGGTTATCAGTGAGGGAAGAACACTAGCTACTACGACTATGTCAATAAATGGTGTAACCATTACACGAGGGTTACAGATAATGATCCCACCCTTTTCCAGACCTCAGTCTCTATGGGCCTCTGTACAAATTAATTAAGACAAAAGGAACCTGCAACAAATGGAACACATCTGTTCAGTGTTTCAATCAGCCATACTGTCTTCCACAATGCTTTATTCATTTATTCTTTGACCTAGTTTCCTTTTGCCCCCTCCCTAAACAGCAACTCAGAATTTCATGGTCATTGGACTTCCTAGACATCATTGAACTGTGTTTTGAGGGAGAGAGTGGGTTATTTCTTAGGGTTTTTAATCTCTCTAATGTTTTTGTCTTCTGTAAACCTGGAGGTTACCATACCTGTTTGCACTGGGAAAGAAACGTTAGATGTAAATGAAGATTATGCACACACACACACACACACAAAGATAAATAGAATCATGAATTATTGTTTGGAAAGGAGGTAGAATTAAGTAGTTTAATTCTATTTTAATGCTCACTTTTTATATATTTTAAAAAAAATTTTTAATTGTGAACTGTTTTGAGGTTTGTTTTTTGGGAAAATGGAAGGATACCAGCAACGACAACAGATATGACTCACTCATTGAGTGGTGGTGACGGGCAAAGTAGTTATGATAACTGATCAGCTGTTTATCTCTACAATGTCACCCTTTTCAAGTAGTTTGACTGAGGTCTGTTGGTCCGTTTGAGAGCTTGCAGTGCTGTCTTACCAGTAATTGAGTGATTTTGGTGGATATTTCCCTGTTCACTGTGACAATTTATTCATTGCCTGGAGGCATCAACACAGTTAACACTAGCACTACCTCGTATCTACTGGGCAGTGTCCAATAAGAAAAAAATGTGGTAAGTCTGCCAAGTTTCCAGATGATGCCAAATTATTTAGGGCAATAGAAACAAACAAATGAAGAAGGAATGTAAAGAGCTCCAAAGGGATTTCTCCAAAGAGAAATAAAAAGGGCAAATGTGGGTCAATATGTAAGTGTAAAGTGAAACACATTAAGGTAAAAATACGGTACCATAATAGAGATGATAAAGGAACAGTGAATAAAACTGCCAATATCATAATGGCCACACATGAATATATGGAGAAATGAAATGTGATATACTATGCAGATTCTTATCACCACAAAAACTATCTTGTAGAGTTTATAAAAATGTAGAACAGAGGACCTCAAATCTGGAGATGAAGTGAAACAAAGTTAAAATGTGATAATATTTATGAGAAAGCAAATGGGAAGAGAATATGGAGTTGCAGACACTTACACTTGGCATGCAGAAAGTGAATACAGAGCCATTGTCTCCTTTTCTTACACCACAAAAATCCAATGAATCTGAATGATGGGAGTGTGGATGGTACACAGTCTAACTGTTTCACTAGCTTCTACAATATGCAATGGTGGCTCCATCTTTATTGTTGTTGTGTGCCTTCAAGTCGTTTCTGACTTGGGATGGCTCTATGGTGAACTATCATGGGGTTTTCTGCACCTGAGAATGAGTCACATGTCCAAGGTTACTCTGTGGATTTTGATGGCTGAGCAGGAATCAAACTTTGGCCTACAGGGTCATAGTGAAATGCTCAAATCATTACACCATGTTGGCTCTTGGCCTCACGTTTAGATTGTTTTAAAAGGGGACCTTGCAAATTTATTTAGAAAAGATCTGTCTGTGGATATTAGTCATGATGTTTCAGAATACCAGTTTCTGATGGGAAAAAACGAGATAGATAGATAGAAAAATTGGACAACTGTCTGGTTTATGACATTCTCATTAGCAACTGGCTGTCATTGTGGTATACATGGCACTGAACAAGGTAGGCTGTATATTCTTTTTGTCATGTTACAGAAGGAGAAAAAAATAAGAAAACACATCTTTTTGCTTGTTTGTCGGTTTCGTTATAAAAAGAAAAAAGAATGTTGCTACAACAACAACAACAACAACAACAACAACAACAACAATAATAATAATAATAATAATAATAATAATAATTATTATTATTATTTCTATCCCGCCTCTCCACATGGATCATGGTGGCGAACAACATTAAATACATTAGTACATTAAGAAACATTAAAAAAAATACCGAATCCTCCCCACCCACCAATCCACCTAAAACCAACCCCCTAAAACACAACAATCAATCAACTATTGAAAGAACAGCAAGACAATTGATGGGGGGCGATGGAAATGCTAGTCTTGGAAGGCTAGTTACTACAGAACAGCAGAATCTCATAGCATGAAAAAATGTCTCCAGTAAGCTTCCAAAAACATAACAAGAATTGAAAGTACCTTGTTACAAATAATGAGTTATTTGTAATTTAGTTTTCCCCTAACAGTTAAGATTACAATTGTAGCTTATAATCTTTATCTCTGCCTTACTGACAAGATACATCGAACAGAGCATGAGCCAGCAGCTGAATCATGTTCCTCCGCCATCATTTACTGAAGCGTCTGTAAATTTAAAGTAACTAAAAGGTACACATGCATTGCAAAAGGAATGATATTATCCCTCAGTTATAATTGTACATTGTTTCACTAAATTATGGTGGAGGAACAGCACATTGTTCAGCTGCTCCCTTTGCTGATGCCTCATCCTCTGTTCTGAGTATTGTGGTGTCAGCAAGAAAGAGAAAAATATTGTGTTTGTATTACAGACCAGTGGCTTGTAGCACTCAGATTTTTTAAGACAATGGAAAAGTTACTATTTTTATTTATTTTATTTATATTTCACTTTTCTCCCACATGGTAGCCAAAGTAGCTAACACTGTATATTAAAACAAAAGAGCTAAAACACTCTGAATACAAACATTTGGAAATGTGTTAAGCAATCATTTTAGTTAGTTTTGAGAAATAGACAAGTGTAACTTTTTCAAAAGGTAGTTTCTCAACTTTAGGAAGTTACTTTTTAAAATGAACAAACAAGCTTTCAATATAACATGTAAAGGTAACACTTGGAAGTACACATCATAATATCCCGAATGTGTCCATGCTATCTCAGCCAGAACCCACCCATTAGGAAACAGATTATTACATCCTTTCCCTTCGTATGACTGATCAATTGTCATTGCTAAGAGAAGATGCAGATAACAGTGACTTACATTCCATCTCTTTAGTTGTCTAGGCATTTGCCGGGCAAGTTTTTCTATTCACCCATCTAATAATTCAGGATCATGAACATGTATTGTGTATTCCTGCATGGCAAGGAGTTGAACTAAACTGCCTTTGCAGTCCTTTCCAACTTTTATGAGTCTGTCTCCAGGATATTCCACTGATCATGGCAACTGCTTTGTGGATTACTCCCAACAAATGAGCTTCATTAGACTAGCAGTGTTCATGGAAGTTTTGAATAAGTCACTACATTGATGGTAGATTCTAGATAACAATGGCCAAAGCTGATCTCTGTGCTTTGATGGTTGCAAAATTTTATCCTTCCAGTACAAAATCGGTTGATTATCACTATATATAGGTACTCTTTATTAATTCTTTTGATTACTAGATCTGCTCTGCATTATATATTGGAGTAACTATTGAGTGAAAGGGTAAGTGCTCTTCTGGGAGGCAAAAGACTACTGCCCACAAATGAATTTGTATTCAGCTGCTCTAGTGATCTGAAGATGTGGTGTATACTTCACATTCACCGGTATACGAAGACTGTTTGATTTATGATCCTGAAGAAAGGATACATTAGACGAGTGCTTATTCGAACAAGGCGTAATTATTCCTAACTCCCCTGCCAGCTCTTCTGATTTCCAGGAATGAATTATCAGAAATTTACAACTATGAAAGAAAAAAAAGTAAATTCTGTTCATCTTTTTAGTTTCAATATGGATTGACAAAGGATTAACAGACTGCCATCTGTGTTTCCAGGAAAAATGCAGCTTATATAGCTGATTTTTAGTACTGTTTTATTTGACTAGAAAAGATTTACATGGGACTTTGCCAAAATAAATGTCTAGCACAAACGTGTCTTCCAGTTCAAGTATGTCAGGTGGTGACAGTATTTGTTAGTGTATCTGAGACAGAGAGAGAGAGAGAGAGAGAAAATCCAAATGATGTTCATGCAGTGTTTGAGGCTCCCTTTCCCATTTATGCAGTACTCTTGTTGGAATTTTTTCCTAAACAAATAATAATTTTTTTAAAAGAACAAAAAACAAACCCTGATACCCATTTCAATGTAAATTAATGTAAGGTTTGTTGAAAAGCCGTAAGATTACATAAAGTGAATACAGGTTTCATCCAACTAGAAAATCACATGATACAATGTATTGAATATAGAAGAGGCAATCTCAAAAGTTTATTAATGATTTTATATTTTATATTTTGTAATGCAATGATAGTCACATATGTTTGTGGCTATTCTTTATCTGTCTTTGTTACTTTCTTTTTCAAATAAAAAATAATTTAAAAAAAAGAAATGAGAAAAGGAATGACATCAGCATAAGTAAATCATTCAGTTGAATGTTCTTTGGCAGAGTAGTGATGGAAATAGGTGGGAACCAATCCAGCGATCATGTTCTCAGGTGAAGGGACTAGAGGTGTGACTGAACACAACCTGCCTCCCCTGAGGGCCTCGATAATTTCAGCAGAGACATCAAACTCTCTGTCTTTGAACAAAAGCTGGTTGCCCGCTGTTTCTGAATCAACCTGAAAGCTGCAAAAAGAATCTACCAGGATAACTAGATTGCTAAGTGATATCCATTTTTTTCCCCTCTTGGGATTTATAACTCTGTACCAGCCCAATGTACCAGCCCAATGGAATGTGAAGTTCATAACAGTAATGTACCTGGCCAAGTTCAAAAACTGCATTGAAGGCAGGGATTAGTAGAGAAAGAGAGTTTCCTAAAGGACTGAGGAATGAAATTTATGGTAGTACTTAGACCAAATGCTACATTTTGTTTTATTTTATTAGCCAAGGAAGTGGCAGCTGAAGGCTCCCCTTGAAAATGGGGTGGGGAATCCATTCCAGATTTTGGCAAACTTTGAAGGAACTATTCATGGTGCTGGACCTGTTTGAGGAATAAAAGTCAGCCCTACGGAGAACTCCTTTAAAGCCTGGATTAAGACCTTTTATAATTGTCTTTTTATTTGTTATGGAGGTCTTATGGTTTTAATACTATAAACAGTTCAATGCTATTTTTTTTTTAAAAAAAAACCTGATATGTTTGGCAGTAATATCAACTCTGACAAATGGAATATGTGTGTCCAGTCCCTCCCTCCCTTCTCTTCTCATTGCTTTTCGCCTCCCACTTCCTTTTTTCCTTCCTCGTGTAAGCCCCCTAACACACCTAAAAACTATGTCCTGAGGATCCTAAATATTTTATATCAAACATAGTGGCCCATAGAGATATACTGGATGGGCATGTAGGCAGGAGAGAGTAGCCTGTTTTCTGTCACACATCCTGGGTGATCTTGTAAATGGCTCAAAGGCCACTTGAATGGATTTTCAGCCGCAATCAGGAGACAATTACTCTCTGGGAACAAATAAACAATGCAAATAGCCTGGAATTTGACACTTTAAGGTATGCATCTCCGGAGAGATATTCATCTTGCAGGAAACTACAAGGATGCTTGGCTGTATTTTCTTTGAACTACAAAAGCTGAAATCCATCTTAATAAACTGCAGCCATCTGGTTTCTCAAGACATAGGTCAGATCTATAACTAGGCGCATTTTCTCATTCTGTTTGGAGTTTTGGAGTTTGGTTTTGGAGAGTTTGGTTTTGTAGTTGGGAGTTTTGGAGTTAGGAGTTCTCTCAGATCTGCAAACCATGATGCTGGTAAGCTCCCTTCAGGCTCTAAAGGCGTGGCTGAGATCGTTTTCTCCCAGCTGAAGACTTCTGGATTGGTACAGTATTAAATCAAACCCTTATGTCTCTCTCTCTCATTTTCACCTCTTTCCAACTTTTTATAGTCTTGTGTGCTTGTTGGAGTGAGTGCAGCTGAGTGATTGTATGGACTTTAACATCTATGTCAATAAAATACTTAAATTTGAACAATTTGTGTGATTTTTGACTGGGCCTGACCCCGTAAACATTGGGTAAAATATTCCACTCCGTTGCCCTGCCTCTCGCATTGCTAGCTTGTGCTCTTTGACTAATTTCTCCAACCTGTATAATTGAGAGCGCATTTAGGTGTCCCTAAGGGACCCCCAAGCAAGCAGGGTAACACTTGTCTTTCCTTTTAATATTTTTAAAACTCTCTCTAAGGCAGGGCTTTCCAAATGGTGTGTCATGACATGTTAGTGTGTCACCTGAAGTGTGTAGGTGTGTTGCCTCCCTGGGTTGAGAAAGACCCCCCCCGGGCCTCTTCTGCTGCTGCTGCCCTTGCTGAAGTCTTTCCCTGGTGACAGCAACAACAATAAGCCAGGATCAGGTGGGAGGCTGTCTTTCCCACTGTTTAACCTCTGGTTTGCTAGTAAAACTGAATTACTGTGTTGCGAAATGATACATGTCCAAAAAATGTGTCACCAACATGAAAGTTTGGGAAGCTCTGCTCTAGGGCCTTCATGATAAAGTACTGGATTCTGTATTTGAAAAAAATCAACAAGCCATCACCAACACTAATCAATTTCAACTTGAGTTGAAGCTGCAAGATTGGGAAGGGGGTCATCAGTGGAATATTTCCTTCACATAATAAGTGTCTGTTTATCTATTTGTTTGGTTGCTTGATCTCTACACTGTCTTTCTGCTGAAAAGGGACCCAAAGTGAATGTTAGTTGTAAGAAGAAAACAGCTAAAAGAATACACACACACACACACACCCCACTTATATAGTCCAGATAAAATATTACTTTTAAAACATGAATTTAAAATATTACAAATCCATTAAGCACATATTACACACATATTATAGATACTTTCAGTTTGCCTAGTGGGTAGGTATGGGGGCTGACGTTTCCAAACACAATCTATCCTCCCTGTGAGAATGGAGTTCCTGGAGGAGACTGTTTGTGGAGGGGGGCTTTGTGTGTGGGGGGTGGGTGGGTGGGGGGGTGGATGATCTTCCTTTTTTTTGTTCACAATAAAGAAGTACAGGGAGAGAAACATATGAAGACTGTGCGAAGACTGCAACAACCTGTAAACATATCTGGGGAGTTTGAGAGGATTAGACACACCCACATCTAATGTCACGATCCATTTCATGAGCAAGATGCCCACAAACAATGTCTGATGTTCCACCTTTCTATTTTTTTTTTAAAAAAAGGTCAGAGGAATGCTTGGTCAGGGAAGCATCAAAAAACATCAAGCAGCAATCTTAAATGATGTGATATAAATTGGCATAAATGACAAGTCTGGATTAACCCATGTTAATAAAATCATATACAGCAATGATGTCTGAACAGCAATTGTAATGGAAACAGCATTGCAGTAGGTAAATGTATTGTATCAGATAATAAATGGAGATCAGTCCTTAAATGTTTGGGGGACTTCTATCCCCAAATACTTTAGCAGGCATGAGGGGCATATTTCCTATATTTTAGGCCATTTCAAGAGAAGGACTTTTTCTTCACAATGGGAAGTAAGCACATGTCACTTCCTGTTCACTTCCTGTTTTAAAAAAAGACTTTTCCTGAGTGTGAATTCCATTTCTGTAGTTGAATTTCTGAAATGTTCTGATTACATTGGAAAATCTGGATTATGGCCTTTATAAGAAAAAGTCACAAGGAAGGAGAAATGTACTAACACTCTTTATATGCCTTAAGAAGGCTGCAGGAAGAAATTCAGCTATAATATGTCTTTATTTATGTCAATATAGTTCCTTTTGAAAGGACATTTGGAGCCCAATTGCTACTAAATATTTCCATTTTGGTTCTGTTGATATAGATGACAGTTAGACAAAGGCAAAATTCCAGTTGAATTAACACTCTGGCAACCTATTATCTTTGTACTTGGCAATCTTTTTCTTCTAAACTGCTATGCAGTTAACCCTAGCTACATTTTATTTCTACATCTCCCCACTTCACAAGATCAGAAGTGAAATTCTGAATGAAGATTGAGAACAAGCCCTTTCTTTTTTAAAGAAATTGCCCAAATCTATACTTGAATATGGTACTTAAGGAAAAATTAGACTCTATTGAACTAACATATTCACTGCCTTGAAGAAAGCACTGCAATTATTAGAGCTTTGGATACTATTCTGAAAATCTGTTCACAGTCTGAAGGGAGAAGAAGTAGACCAATAATCAACTTTCATAAACCAGACATGACTATTGAAATAGAACAACAACCCAACCACATACCCAAATAAAATGGATAATACTCATATTTGCATACTGAGGCAGAAATTCCTGTTAACACTTCTCCACATCTTTGGCAGTAAAAATAAAACAAATGACCATTTCAACAACTAAAGGAAGAAAAAAATGGGGGAGGGAGCAGCTAGTGGAATCACAGAGGGAAAAGAGACATGTCTTGAAATGTCAAAATATGGTCTGTTTGTTAGAAGAAGAACCAGATATGTTTCAGGCTATGGGTGCCAATAATCATTTGCTGCCCTTTCACAACATCCAAAATCTGCTTTGTGAAATGGTCACTTCACTCTGCTGAATAGTAAGGTTGACCTAGTCAACAGCTGAAACCAGAAGGATGGCCGCATGGAGTTGCCACTTAGCTACAGAGTCTTTCTAGGGCTCCTTTTCAAACTAATTCTCTCCGTCATCTTAAAACGTCTGCTCATACACTAGAACAGCCCCTTTACAATGAAACAGTATTATACTGCTATTACAAACTCTATCTACCAGCTGAGCCAGTAGAAGGTCAACAATTAACAAAGGAATGGAACAGCAAATTTCAAACAAACAGCCTTAAAAACAAACAATATTTTTTTTTCAGCTAAACATTAATCTTTGCCACAAAACAAACAAACCCAGTAAAGTATTTTAATCTGGAGCATGGTGTAATATTTGCCTACTCTTGCTTTTTATGTAAAGACAAAATGTCACTACAACAGCACTATAGGATGGCCGTTTAATAAAGTACATCATGTGAAATTACTCATCTGATTGCATTTTGCACCGTCTACTAATTTTTGAACTACAAAAGTACTATCCAAGAAACATGCTAAGGATTTACGACAAAATAAATGAAGCATATCATCTCTTCTCTTCATAAATCCATGGTTTAAGTAATTAAACTTTTACCTAACCACACACTGCAAAAATGGAGTTACTCAAATACCAGAGCTGAAACAAATATTTTCAAAGATCTGAAATTCCCATTTTTTATTATAAGCTTTGAAAGGAGAATACTAAAGAATTTAGAAGTGCAAAATTTTTAAATCAGAGTTTGAAGTGTGAACAATTAGATTTCTTAGCCTGCGTGAAGTAAGCTCCAGTTAACTCTTTGGGATTTACATTTCAGTAACTATAGACAGGATCTCACATTTAGTGATTCTTGATTGTTTTTGCGTTCTGTAGGCTTAACAAATAATAGTTCATTATTTTGAAACTATCCTTATCATAGCATGTTATCTACTAAACACACCCTTCAGGGCAACCAAAAGACACAAAATGGAGTTCTAGCTCAATTACTAATGGAGAAGGGGAGGGGAGGTGAAGGGGGAGGATAGTGGAACAGGCCAGCAGGTTGGGCAACCAAAGATGGGGTGAGACAGACTCAGGAAATCTGAATATTTGTGAGTAAAATCAGAGATCTAGGGATTTTAATCCAGACTTACTTGTGGTTATACAACAAACCGATAATATAGAGAGAGGAAGTGTGATGTAGTGCTTTTTGTACTGGACTGGTGCTTGGGAGATCCATGTTCTAGTCCCCACAGAACTAAGAAAATTACTGGTTGACTGTGGGTGATTCAGTTTCTCTCAGCTAGACCAATCTTGCAATGTTGTCTTCAGACTAAAGTGGGGAGGATGACAGCCAAATAAATATATACTACCTTGAGCTAAGTGAAGAAAAGGTAGAATTATAATTACAGACTTTCATGGATTTGATTATTTGCAAATTTTTCCAACCCCTGGCCCCCAGCTCAGGTGCTTCTTTTTGGAAGAACCTTCCCTCTCTGTGGCTCCAACCAGGCTGTACAGGCTTTAATCTACCCTGGTGGCACAGTGGTTAAATGCCAGTACTGCAAGCCACAAGGTTGTGAGTTCGATCCTGCCGGGCTCCAAGGTTGACTCAGCCTTCCATCCTTTTGCAGGTCGGTAAAATGAGTACCCAGTTTGTTGGAGGCATGTATAGAAATGTTTTGAAATACATGCTATTTGTAAATTGTTCACCACGTCGATCCATATGGAGAGGCGGGATACAAATATATATATATATAAAAAATAACCAGTCCAGCAGTCCTCCTCCTCTACCAGCCACTGCCAGGCCAGGTAAAGATGGTTTGCAGCCTGATTTATTAGTACCACAAACCCTATCCCAATGACCCTCCATGCCCATGGAAGGAGATGGGTGAGAAAGAGGAAATATAGGGCCACCACGTAGATCCATTCCTTTCCCTGATCTCATTTGGACCCTGGGTGCCCATTCTTCCCACAGTGTCTCAGCCCCCTTCCCACTGTCTCACACACATATCTTGATTATCTGCTATTTTTTCCCACTTTTGCAAAGATCCTGCATCCTTAACCCTATTGAATGTGGAGGGCCAACTGTATAACTAATTATAATAAGTAAGTAATAAATAAATAGTTAAAGATGGCAAACATCTCAGTAGCTAATCTTAATTTAATTTTCGAATAAACCTGAGTGAACCTAGTGGACTGTGAAGATTAATTATTACTTTAATAAGGAAAAAAAAAAAGCAGACAGAAACAGATTTACAATTTGAAAACATTATAAGTAGATGTATGAGTTAAAATGCAAATAAGCATAAGTATTGTCGACTTTCTATATCTTAACTATTTATTTCTGTTTAATATGCCACTTCCCAATCATAGTTTTAGAAGAGGCTTAGATATAGATCTATATATATTTGTATTGACTGTCTCACCTCAAACCCAGGGACAATTTCATAATTCTATCAACTAGAAAATATCTGTCTTTATACATCAAAGTGATATTTTAAGTTTTCAAAAAGAGAAGTTATGTTCTTATCCACAGATGCTGAGCTTAGCACTTGAGGTAGAGCTGGAAGCTAGCCAGACTATTAAGAACTGACTTGTAATTTTGGCCCTGGGATTTGAGAATCACAAGAGACTTGTTAGTTGGGTGAATAATTTATTCCGACAACCAGCAAATATGTAAAATGTTAAAAATTCACATAGAACTTTAAGCATGGAATATGTTCTCTCTAGGCATTATTCACAGTCAGGTGTGCATATTTTTTTAAACTTGTTATGATTGGTACAAACAGAGGAAAAGGCAAGATCACCTTACCTTGCATCTTCTAAATGAACTGTGTCTGAATAGCTGATTGCCTTGGTTCTTCCCTCATTAACTTGTTGTTTCAATTATCTTGTTCATTTTTTGGTTTGTTTTTTAGGTTTGTAGAATACACTCTGCAAATGTCTGAGCTGTGCAGGAATAACAGAAATGTAGAACCATGGTGTTGCATCTCCTGTGCGTGCCCCTATTTTCCGGTGCTGTTCCCTAGTAAATCACTATAATCATTTTGGCTTCGGTGAGTGTGTGTGTGTGTGTAAAATGATCTGTTAAAATGCCACATTGAGAATCATTAATTTTTGTTCTTCAAGGTACAGATTTCCAGAGCTTGGAAACATTACCTTGACAGCTAATGGGTTAGTACTAGAATTAACAAACTAAGATTCCCTTGCCCGCATTATGCATTATCTAAGAGATGAAGGAAAGGAATATACTTCGTTATGAAATTGTAACACACTCCTTCATTTGTGAGAGTAGTGAGAAAAAATGAGGTGTCTAGTGAGTAGCCACCTCCCATGCTGAAGTGCTGCCTTGACACTTTTCTCCAGCATGGTCCAGCAATTCCTGGAGCAGAAAGATTTTTTATTTAAAGGTTTTAAAAAATGGGAATGGGAGTGGAATACTCTCGAGTCACCTTATATGAAAAAAAGAGGAAACTCTCTGCCACTTCCCAGATGATTAACAGGTAAAAAACATGAATCAGCCATCCAGACTCCCTTTGTTGCTGCACTTTTTAAAGTGTGTGTGTGTGTGGGGGGGTGAATGGTGTGCTACTGTCTTGGGTGACTATTTTGATATGAGACATGGGGAGCTACAAGTATTTTTCTTTTCTATTCTATTAAATATTGCAGAGTAAGTTACTTTAATTGACACAGGAGTCAGTGGTTACTTAGATCACCTCTTCCTGCTTTAAGACACTGTTTAATAACTGCTGGAAAGATGCGTGCACATCCTCCTTTCTTTCTCTCTCAAATCGTGACACCCACTGGCTTCAGATTTCCACAACTCGCTCCAGCTTTGAGGAGATCTTTGTGGGGGGGACCATCTGGTGGTTTACTTGGTGATGACAGGACACTACTGGGCAATTGTCAGTGATCCACCATCTCAGGACCTGCCACCATCCTGCCACCCTTGAATGATGCTACACCAGCGACATTATGGTAGGGAGTAATGTGCACATTGATGGGACCATATTCCTCTGTCTTCCAGAGTGTTCACTGATTATCAATATGCTTCTGAGTGCAACTGGAAATGTGGGTGATTCTCTTTGTAGGCCTAAATAGCTTGGACTGAGAATATCTAAGGACCTCCTCCCATAGCACACAGCTTGTTCCTAAAGAAAAGAAGGAGATACCCTAACCAGGTTGCCAAGTAAAATAGTGGTGTAGTGGATGGAAAGCACAGAATCATAGAATCATAGAGTTGGAAGAGACCCCAGGGGCCAAATAGTCCAACCCCCTGCTGTGCAGGAACACACATCAAAGCATTCCAAACAGATGGCCATCCAGCCTCTGCTTAAAAACCTCCAAAGAAGGAGAAAGCAGGTCCTTCTCAGTGACTGCAGCCCTACTGGGCAACATCTTGCCTGTAAAGCATGGATGAGCCCTGTTAACATTGTTCAACAGAGGGGAAAAGACCATATATTTTTATTCCACCATGTTTTTAAGCTGCTAAGTTTCTTGGGTATTTTTCTTTTTTCTTTTAATTAATGACTAAATTTAAAACAATATAGGAACAATCCAGAACAATGTATATTTTACATTAAAACAGAGTCAAATTATAGTCAGTGCACCTCAAAATGTTTAGTGAGGCAACAGATTTTAACCTGATGCCAAGATAAGACCAAAGTTTTTTTTCCTGGGGTATTTTGAAAGGTAACTTTTTATCCAAAAGTAATCATTTATTTACACATATGTTGCCACTTTAATATAATTTTTATACATTTTTCATGCAATTTGTCACAATTTTATTGTATTTTTTGACACAGGGATTTTAAGTCACTGTCAGCCATCCTGAAGCATTAGGGTGTGACAGAAATTTCTATATGAACAAAATAAATAAATAAAAAGTTAAATGGTGTTATAAACTGCCTGGCATAGGACAATCAGAGCAGATGCCAACAGCAGTGGGCCCTGCTGATATCAAGCCAAAGCTAATATAATTCTACTAGTTTTGAGCAGAGAAGTATTGCTTCAAAACCCTCAAAGACATTATTGTCCCTTTCAGTCATTGTTATCCAGCACGAAAGATCTGTCTGAAGAAACTGGCTGCTGTGTCCACAAGTAGAGTACATATGGATGTACAACTGAGTACACTTGTATGTCTACATTTTGATAAAGGAAGCCCTTGCCTTTCAATGCCTAGATATCTGATGACTTGCTCTTTTGATACTGTTACTGCAGTTCCTAAGATGTGCTTGGGGTGACATTAGATATCATTTTGATATCAATAATTTGGCTCTCTTCCACCATCCCTCTCCACGTGTTTGTGAGGCCCCTAGACAAGCACGAAACTAGGCACGGCCACTAATCACTGAACCCACCCAGGCAGGCCAGAAACAGCCAGATCGCCGCTTTAGGAGACCTACCGGCAAGTATGCTATTATGTATGCATGCTACTTACAAAGAACTCCCTGCCCTGAGCAGGAGGCTTGATTATGAGCTGTCAAGCACTGCGCATCTGCATACTGGCTATTCTATTGTCAATTCAGACCTGTCAAGCACTGCACATCTGCATACTGGCTATTCTATTGTCAATTCGAACCTAACTCAATCATGTTAAATTCTGACCTTTCGGAGGCTTTGTCTCCAGCCCGAAACTCATTGTTTTCCCCAAGTTCAGAATAGCCTGTAGCCACGTTTCTCCCTATTAAAAAAACCCTGATTCCGAGACCTTCCTTGGATCGCTCCGGACATACATCCCGCCTTGCTGCCGCTTTGCCTGGCGAGCCTTCCCCTCAGTCCCACATACTGAGATTACACACCTTCAAACTTTCACAGTGATCTACCTGGGCTTCAGGACATGTGTAGTATCACCGAAATCAACAATCCCTCTTAAAAATCCCTCTGTCTCACTCCAACCTTTACTTTCTATAGTTATCTGTGTGAGAGTGCTGCATACACTGTTTGATTGTATTTTAATAAAGATCACATTTATTATTTCAATCCTGTTTGCTCCTTGACTTGGCCTGACCCCATAGACATTGGGTAAAAGATTCCGCTCCATTGCCCTGCCTCTTGCAGTGCTAACTTGTGCTCTTGCTAATTTCCCCATCTTTTGATATTTTGAGAGCACACTTTGGTGTCCCTCACGGGACTCCCCCCAGTAAACAGGGTAACAATGCTTCCAGATTAAGGACAAGTAACATTGCTTTGATGGAGGTTCTGCTCTTTCATTAATTCTTCCATATGGAGGCTCACTTGGAACCACTCATGTGCATGCACGCTCTACTTGCAAAGAAAGCTCAGAGGGAGGAAAAAAAGGTGTCAAGCCAGCTGAGACATTTTGCAAGCAGCGTGAGTGTGGTTTGTCCCAAGTGAGCCTCCATAAGTCCTTCATGCTCCCTACAGTACAGTACATGGGATCCCTTTTCCGAGCAATTCCATTTTCCGTCATTGCTCTGGTCCCAAACCTGTCAGGTAAGTGGGGTGAAGCCTGTATTTTATATATACATATATATATTATATAAAATATTACTGTACAACAAAAAAACAAGAAAAAAATCCAAATACAGAAACACAAATCAAGTACACAAACAAAAAAATACCCAAATGTAATAAATTCATTACATGTCAGATGTTTATGCACAACTATTATTAATAGTAATCCTCTACAGTTCCACTTTATATTTCCCTCAATCCTAATCCATTCTGTTACCATATACGTCATGATATATTTTATATGAATATACATTATTTCTCTTAAAATTATGGAAACATTGCTTTTTTATCAGTTTCTCCACATCTACCATATACCGTCATATACCATATATGGGTATCATACTATATCATTATTTCATTTACCCTTTACCCAAATTAAGACATCTCTCCATTCCTTTTCCAATTTTTGAATGGAGTCATTTTTTAAAGCTCCAGCAAGTTTATCTGACTCCACCATATCTCAAATTTGTAGTTTCCAATCATCCAAGGTTATTATTATTTTTTCTCTTTCCAATGCTGAGTGTAAATTATTCTGGCCGCTGTCACCAAATAAAGAATTATTTGTTTATTTGTCTTCATTACTGTATTTTGGTCCAGTATATTTAATAAATACAGCTCTGGCCTCATTTCAAAGTTATGCTTAATTATTTTTTGAATTGCCTCATTAATTTCTTTCCAGAATTTTTTCACAATTTTACACGTCCACCACATATGGTAATAAGTACCGATCATTACCTCACATTTCCAACAAACTGCTTTGCCTTTTTTTGGTATTTTTTAATAACTTTTCAGGTGTCATGTACCACCTGTGTAGCATCTTAAAGTAGTTTTCTCTGAGATTTAAGTTTGGGGTAAACTTTATGTCCTCTTTCCAAACTCTCAACTACTTTTCAAGTTCTATTTGATATCCTATATTTTGGGCCCATTTTATTATTGTATCTTTAACAATTTCTTGCACCATATCCCTATCTAATAACAATCTATAGATTCTTGATATAAATTTTTTGTGGGTCCCTTTCAAAATTTGATCTAATTCTAATCTAATTCATTATTGTTTCTTAAACCTGTAATTATTTAGTACCAGATTAATTGGTTGCATATGGTTCCTTGACTCAGATGCAAATGTTAATCTTTGTTCCAAGTCCACTAACTGTGATCCAAAATTTGAAAAAGCTGCTTTTTTGGACCACAACTAAAAAAAAGTTCCATTGCTGGCCATGTTGCCTAACAGATTCTGGACACCACAGTCCCCCAAAGTAACTTTTCCAAGCTCTGATATCATGTGTAGTGAACTGTGAGTGAGTGGAGTGAGACCAGTGCCTCTGTGTTTTGTTCTGCACAAATTTTGGGTTTTTCCCTCTTCCCGTCTGCCTACCTTAGGGCTCAGCTCATTTCATTTTCACTAGGAAACATCTTTTTTTTTTTTTTTTTTTGCCTAAAAGAGTCTGCAGAATTAAACAGACTGAAAACTTGCTTGGTTTGTTTCTTCTTATTATTAAGTTATTATTTTACTCCCAAAGGTAGTTGTTATGAATGCTATTAGCTGAAAGGTATGAATTATTCATTTACTGGCATGTTTAGACAGCAGTCTCAGTACAAAGCCTACAATCAGTCTCCTGTTTTACAGGATTCTGCAGTCATTTAAATTTCATTTAATTTACAAATTATTGATTACCAGCTTAACTATGTTTAGCAAAAGGATAATATTAATTACTTAATTCCGAATAATAAACCTCAGCATATACTTGACTTGATTAAGTTTCCCTATGCTGTTCTTTTCACTATTTGCATACAGGGAACATGAGGAGAAGTACTAAACTGAAATAAACGTATGACCAAAGGGCATATTTTAGGGATACATTAATTTAAAATAGCATTTAAAATTAAACAATTCAACAGGACTACCTCTTTCCTAAGCAGAGACAAACTCCAAATGGTGATACGTAGAAGCATAACAGGTAGCTTTTCTGGGTATGCAATTCATACTAGGTTCTACGAAAAGCAAACAAGAGAAAAGTGTATTTGCAAAAGTACGTAAGTAAGGACCTATAAAGTCCTATATGATTTAAGTTCAGAGATTCTGAACATCCATATCACCCCATGTGAGTCAGCCTGAGTCTTAAAATCTTCAGGGAAAGTCTCTCTCTCCCCCCTCCCCACCTTCACAGACTCATCTGATGAGGACATGGAGAAAGGTTGCTGCTGCTAAGTGATGGAAATCCATCCAACGGGAGGCTTGATTAGCCTCCTTTCTACTCTCTTTTTGCTAGCAGGCAAACAGCTTCTCCTTTAAACAGCTTTTCAGCTTTTCACAGGTTTGGGTAGAAGGATGTGCAATGACTATGCTGTTTTTTAAAATAAGTAATATGTGCTTAATGTGGTTTTAAATTGTTTTAAATTAATGTTGCAATTGGATTATTTTATCTAATTTAATTTGATTTAATTTACTGAATTTATATCCTGCCTTTCTGCCAAAATGGGATTCAAGAAAGCTCTCAATAATTTTAAAATGATCAAACATTAGTTTATGAAAGTTAAAAAGAATTAAATAACAATATTATTAAAAACATAATTAAAAACAATGCTTAATGCTTTCAAAAAATTTACAGCATGTGTTGCTTTAGTTGTGTTAACTTTTCTTGCAAACTCTTTCGGGTCCCATATTGGGAGAAAAGTTGGATATAAATCATAGAATCACAGAGGTGGAAGAGATCACATTGAGTCCAACTCCCTGCCATGCACACACTCAAAGCACCCCTAGCAAATGACCATCCAACTTCTGTTGACAAACCTCCAAAAAGGTGACTCCACCACACTCCTAGGCAGCATAATCCACTGTTGAATGGCTCTCATTGTCAGGAAGTTCTTCCTGATCCTTAGGTGAAATCTCTTTTCCTGTAGTTTGAATCTGCTGCTCCGTGTCCTAGTCTCTGGAGCAGCAGAAAACAAGTTTGCTTCTTCTTCAACATAGCATCCCTTCAAATATTTAAACATGGCCATCATGTCACCTCTTAACCTTCAAATCAGATCAAATGAAATCACGTCAATCAATCTATCGATAAATATAATGAGGAGGTCATGGTACATTTGCCATTTGGGATTTTTAAAGCAAGGATGAAGAACAAGGAATGCCCCTGATACTGGGGGCTACAGTTCCCTTCAGCTCTAGCCTGCATAGTCAATAAGAAGAAAAATGGGAATTATAGTTCAACAAATCTGGAGAACTACAAATTCTCCATGCTTGCAGTAAATCTTCTGCAGCAGTTTAAAATGACAGACATATTTGTGCTTCCTTCTTGACTATAGGACAGAAAAAACAGCTTGTATCATCTTATTCACAAATTCCAATTATGCAGGAGGAGGGTATGGTTACTTAGGTAGGCTAAATGATATTGTCTACACCAGAGATGGGAATCGGCTAATTCTCTATATTCCTCATCACTAGCAGTGCTGGCTAAGGGATGCTAGAAGCTATAATCCAACAATCCCACCCATGACTTACACAGAAAAGGGAGGTATTAAAAGGAGTCACAAAGATTACAGAAGTACTAGAAAGCTCTAGGATGGGAAACATACAGGAGGAAAATGGAGTACAACAGTCTAATAAGGATTTATTACCTTGGTGGGCAAGGACTACTGACTGGATAGATGGCTGGAACTGTCACAGAAGAACTTCTCACTGCACCATTTTAATACATCTTCTACTTATTTGCTTCTGACAGAGAACTTTGGGGAAAACTGTTGCCTGGTAACTGTTCATTGCCATCCAGGAAAGAATGATCTCCACCATGTGATAAGTGAGATTCAATAATTCAGCCCCATTCCATTGCTTAGGAGGACTTTGGTGAGAACTGCTCCCCAGGGGTGCCATCCAAAGGGCAAGACTAAGGAAACTCAAGACTAAGGGGAGGAAATATCACTGGGAAAGAAAGTTTGCTCCATTTTTTTTTTTGCTCCCAGCACCCCTTACAGAGCTTGGCTACAAAAAACAAAAGGAAGAAATCTGTCTTCCTTCACTTGCCTTCTCTTTTGGGGGGTGGTGGTGGTGGAGAGGGATCACAGATAAAGAGGAAAACTCTTCCCTACATGAACATATTCAGCCTTTCTTGTTACCACAACAACTGTCAAAAGAAAAGTGAAGAATGTTTCGGCTTCTGCAGCATTATTTTTAAAAAGGGGTGTAAAGAAAAACAAAACAAAACAAAAACCTCTTGACAATTTATGAGCTTTATCCAAAGTGAATTAAAGCACATAATGCCCCCCCCTCCACAAAATCTGTATTTTTCCTTTGCTCTCAGTAGAGAATGTAAGACAATACATCTCATTAAAAATTGAAAGGATTTTGTTTGGGAACATGTTATATAGAGTAATGCAGAGGGAAGAAGAAGAAAACTTGATGAGTCTCAAGAGGAATGCTGGCATTGTAATTAGGATTTTTTTTTTTTAGGTCTTCATCATCAACTGGGTAAAAATATCACAGTGCAGATGCCCTGATCAACATTATTCAAAGCTTTGACTCAAACTACATATGAAGTTAATCTCAGTTGTTTTCTATTGTGTCTGTGTGTTTTAATCAAATTCAGTTCTTCTGGCTGCAGTCTCCTATGAGAAACCAGCATGGGAGAAAGAGTCATAAGATCATAGAGTTGGAAAGGACTGCAGGACCAGGTAGTCCATACTCCTGCCATACAGGAATACACAACTAAAGCCCTTGTGATAGATCGTGATCCAACTCATGCTTAAATAAGGCCAAAGAAGGAACTCCACTAACTCCTCCAAGACAGACTATTCCATTGTTCTTAATATTTACATAGAATCTTTTTTCTCATCATATGAAAGCATTCGTTCTCATTCTAGTCTCTCGAACAGCACAAAACAAGCTGGCTACATCTTCTAAATCCTTTAAATAACTGAAAGGATGGCTATCATGTCACCTCTCAATCTTATCTTTTTAAAGCTATATATACTTTAAGGCATTCATTTGTCATAGAGCTTGGCTTTGAGACCTTTTCCCATTTTGATCACCCTTCTCTGGACATGTTCCAGCTTGTCAATATAACTGTCAAAAGAAAATGTCTTCACTTTTTACTCATTAATATTTGACCATAACATTGACTCACTCTGTGGTTATAGGCCTTGGGCAGGAAAAAATGCATGCCACCCTGTTTTTTTAAAGCCCCAAGGGGCTGAAAGCACTTTCAGGGGACCCCTGGGAGGCAGAAAACTGCAGAAGAGAAAGTTAATGATTTCCTCCACAATATATATATAGAGCTCTCACCTGAGATTACAGCCTAAGGCTGCTTTAAAAAAGGAAAGGAATAGTGGAGGGGGAAACAACATGTAATCAACATTATTTGTAATTTCAGCTTTGTTCAATGTTCAGAATGGATCAGATGAATGGAACGGGCCTTTAATGATGTGTCGTTTTGGTTTTTATGTCCTGTCTTTTATGTCTTTTTATGTACTATCTCAATGAATTTTTAAATGGTCTCAATTTATTAATTGCCTTTTAAAATAATTTTATAGATTTTACTAATATTTTTGTATGTTTTGAATCTGTCATAAGATCATAGAATTTGTTTTCGTCTCAGTATACTGTAAGAAGCCTCTAATCCCAATTTTGGGGGACAGGTGGGATTGAAATGAATAGATTATAATCATTTCAAATCATATCAAATAGAAGAATTACAGCTCCTGAGCAAAGCTACAATAAAGACCAGCCAGGAATGGGGTGGTAATGTACGCTAATAGGCCTAAAGGACACCCCAAGAATGTGGTTGGGAGTGCAAGCAAATGGCCTGGGCGGGACTGGTTTGCCACCACACAGACAAGGCCATTAAGTCAGAGCAGAGACCTGCATGCTGCCAGACCACGAAAGTGCAAAAGTGACTTGGGCCCCAGCAATCCCTCTGGGGGAAGGTGAACTGAGCTGGTGTCCTACCACCTCCAAAAAACTGCTCACCAACCAACCTGCCATCCTGCCATTGTCAGGCAATCCTTGCCACCATCCAAACCAGTGAAGCCAGCTGTCTAAACATCTGTGCTCAAACCGTGCACACCAGCCACTGTTGGTGTGTTCTTCCATGCTCCTGCCCTCCTTAGCCAAGCTAGGAGAGACAAGCTAACCCTTTTCCACATCATTTAATGGAAAGAGGAGGGGGCACAACGTGCTTATAAGCCCTCTCTGCTCCATCTCCTCACCACTGACCTGGCACACTGTACCAAGCTGGAAGTTTGCATCTGGCCTCCCTTCCTTCTGGGACCAGCAAGGTCATCCCCTCCCCAACAGCACATGCGCTAGCAGGTATGGGGATATATTAATGTAAAACAAATATTAATACAATCATCTTAATAGTTCCTTCAATTGAAATAAAAAGGGAGCCACAACAATCTTAATCATGACAGAATTGTACCCCCCAAATTGTACCCATTTGGCTTGTATAGGAAAAGGCCCTACATGTGTCCAGATTATACAGACACACCACACACACACACAGAATGAGAGAGAGAGAGAGAGAGACAGAGAGAGAGGAGCTGAACCAATCTATATCCATAGGAACATTCATAGTATAGAATGATTTCACTTTAATTGTGACGGAAATCATGGCATTTGCAGTTTGGTCAGAGGCCCTGGAGCACTCCAACTGAGAATTCCCTAAACTGCCAGTCCCGGGGTTTCAGAGGACAGACACATGGCAGTTAAAGTGGAATAATAGTGCTATAATTGTGTGGTGTGAATAGGCTCTAGAGCTCTTCTCAGTGGCTGATCCCACATTATGGAATTCCCTTCCACAGAAGGCTAGACAGCCCCCTCCATGCTCTGCTTTCACTGGCAGGCAAAGACCTTTTTGTTCAAGTGAGATTTGTGTAACTGCTTTTTATGTGGTGTGCTTCATTTTTAACTTTTGTATGCCTTTTAATAATTTTATGCTGTTCTAATCTATTATTTTAATATAATGATGTTTAATCATGTTTAAATTTAATTCTGTTTAAATTAATTGATAGTTTTCAGTTGATTCTTTTGTGAGCCACCTTGGCTCCCACTCCAGGAGAAAGGCAGTATATACTTGAAACAAACAAATAAAATAAAAATATAGAATAAAAAAAAAAGAAACAAACAAATAATACAGTCCTTTCCCATGCCAGATGAGCCACCTGGATGGTAGAGAAGCACTTTTGCCACAGGCATAGGGAGCAAAGGGTGCAAATGTGATGCCTGTCAGTGATGGGGCAAATCAGTTCCTCAGTCCTTTCATGCATTGTTTCATGCATGGGGCTTGTCTGATCTTTCTTTTAGCTGTGAATCAGAATGAGAGTATCAGTCCCCCCTGCCAACTTTTTTGACTTTATGGCTCATGCAAGGGAAGAGTCACACGCAAGATGCCCAAATGTCTATCAACTGCTTCCAAGTTAAGTTATTCAAGCAATGTGATGTAAGTCCTTCTCTCCCTTTAAAAGAAAAAGAAGAAGAAAAAAGGTGAGGGGAGCTAAACTTGAAAGCTTTTGACAGTTAACTTCAAGGATAAATACAAAATCACAATATTGTTCAATCTTCCTCATAAATTTCATTCTCACAGGGAAGAATGAATAATTTTACCATTTTTCTCCTTACTATAACAAAGTCATTGAAAACTGCAGTTTTTGAAGAATATTATTTCAGGAATTATTGTGTGGAGAAAAAGAAATCATGTGGGGTGCAGAAAATGTTACAAAATAGAAAATCTAAGCTTTCTGCACAATGCTATATAACAGAAATGTTGTTTTATGTTTTCTACAAACAAAATTGTGTTTTTATACGCAGCAAACTTGTATTCTGTGCATCAATGTTTTCTTCTGTGGAAAAAAACCTGTGCCATTTTTCCAGTAGAATAAATACTGTACTGTAAAGACTATTGCCTATGAAGGGTTCACCTTGCCAGGGTTTCCAATACTCAAGGAACACTTTTTTTTAAAAAAAAATCATTTTTCAATCATTTTTTAAAATTGTTTCTGTCTCTATTCACCACATAACATTTCTATTAACTACATGCAAAATCAGATGCATGCAACCACAATTTGAAGTTAATGTTCTCTTAAAGTATATTGGGGAACTTTTCAGTTGAGATCCACATTCTCTTAGGACAGGGTGGGAATCATGTGGTGCTCCAGATTTTGCTGGTCTTCAAGTTTCAAGCCTTGGTCAGCAGTGCAAAATCAGTTGTTACATTTATTTGTAAGCCACCTTTCCTCCAAGGCTCAAATTAAACACAGTTAACAGCACCATAAAATATCTAATAAAATTACACATTAATTGAACATTGCAATTAAAATACCTTAAAGGCCTACCATAGTAAAAATTAAAAATTAAAAATCCAGCACAACCACTTAGGCCCAGTTACTTCTGCATAGGAAGACTGACAATCCAGAGAGAGGAAGGGACAACATATGGTGTAATTTCTCCCACATCCTCCGGGGGCATTGGGGTACATGGCACAGCCAAAAAAAAAGTTAATTTTTCTCTTTTTTTAAATTTGGCACTGGGTGTCACATGTAATTTTCTCCTAGTTTTGTGGGATGAGTGCTGAGAACCTAACTTGGTGGGTCTTGTATCTCAACTGCTAAACCATTTCCAAATGTTCTTGAAAAGCTGAACTTACTAATGTCGAGTGAGCCAGAGATCTGGAATCTTTTCACCCATAAATAGTGCTCTGTAACAGTTTTGAACTGGTGAGTTTTGAACTGATGTCTGTAATAGTGAGTAAGGACTAGAAGAACGGTAGAAAGATATCTAATACATTTGTGTTGTATTATATTGTAATTCATATTGGTTTCTGTTACTTATTTTATATTTGTGTTTGAAATTAGGTGCCTAAAGTTTAGTTTCATGAACTTTAGCAACTATCAATCAGACACATGAAGTTTTGTCCCCAGTCGGCAGGTATATATTAATATTCATTTAAATCAATGTGTATTATTGAAACAAAAATGTGAAAAGAAGAGTCAAATTTGCTCATCTTTAAGATTCTATAAGACTCTGCTGAATTTCAGTTCATGAGCAGCTATGGTTAAAAAGTCTAAATTAATATAATAATAGTAGCAATAACAATAACAACAATAATAACAATAATAATAATAATTTGTTATCTGCCTCTCCCCAGGCTTGAGGTGGGATACAACATAGGTATCCTAGATGAAGCCTAGCATAATTAAAAAGTACAATTAAATGTACAAATACAATTAAAACTACAATTAGAAATACAATTAAAAGTATACTTAAAAATAGACTGGGTAGTCTGCTGGAAGAGATAGGTCTTTAGCACTTTTTTGAATTCAGACATTATATTTTGCTGTCAAATCTCTTCCAGCAGGTCATTCCACAGTACAGGAGTGGTTGATGAGAAGTCTTCTGGGTGACCATTGCCAGTCTAGTCCTAGCCGGTTTAAGTAATGGCCCCCAGAGGACCTGAGTTTATGGGGCAGATTGTATGGGAGGAGGTGATCTGCAGGTAACTTGGACCCGAACAGCATGCAACATTTCAGAGTTCATATACTAAATGCCAAGCATTTGTCTAAATGTTTGAACAGCACGCGTGCACACACACACACACACACACACATTACCACAGTGGTCAAAATTTATCATTATTTAAACTGTGCTTACCATCTAAAGAACCAATGTGCATCTGTACTTGCAAATGAAATGCAGCAGTCTCCCTGCTGAAGAGTTAAGCTACTTTTAAAATTGAAATAGGGCTTATTTCTCTGGCAACAGGAATAAAAAAACTGATCAAAAGAAAAATAATCCAGATTCTGTAGTGACTTATCTATCTTTTCTCAGTCATACTGTCCAATATGTTAATTTCTCCATCAGGATATATTTATTTCTAAAAATATTATTTACAGTAGAAAGAAGGAAGTCTTTTGCAAACAGTTGTTTTATATCATTTTCCATAGCAGAACTACTTCCAGCTGCTCTTATTATGTTGGCTCTATCTTTTTACAATCAATAATTAAGCAAATACATGCAACCTTTACTGCAAGTAGGTTGAATAGGCAAATGAATATAGAACAAGAAGGCTATGTTATGTATTGAAACAAGAAACTACGGCTTAATGTGTTGTGTGTATTCGCTTTCTTCACTTCATCAGGAATCACATATATTTCCAGGATCCTTCTTTACAACTACTTATAAATACTATTTTTAACCATCTCTTTTTAAATGAAATTTGTAATTTTCCACCAGGGAAAAATTAAATAAGACCATTAGGCTAAGCAATAAATTAATGTACTTGATATAATATATCCATAGGGATATGAGCATTGACCATAAATGGGAGAGTGTCAGAAGCTGGATACACTGTTCACCTTTGGCCAATGCAAAATTTGTTTTTCCCTGCAGAACAGGAAAGTGCATTCTACTGTTTTCTGATTCTCTCCCATTAGGGTAATGAAGTGTTTCGAATTCAAAAAACAACAACAAGCAATAGATGTATAAAGCTTTCATGAAGAGAAAGGGAGGCATCATTATGGGATCAATGTGCTCTATCACGTGCTGGAGCCTGAGGGACCAATGGATTTCCTGGCCAACAGATCAATGTCTAGAAGCAGCTTTAGCAAGCTTCTCCCTGGCTTTTTCACAACCTATGGGGGTTTCTGTTAGCCATCTGGGTGGAAACAGTTGCACAAATGACAATGCCTGCTGCATGCAGCAAATACACACTAAACTCAGCAGGGATGCTGTGAACTTTGGCAGCTTGTAAAACTTAATTCAAAGGAGATGTGAGCTTTTCAAGCCCTCACATCCTGACTCTGATCAAGATCCAAGTTAAAGGTATTTTTGTAAAAACAAACAAACAAACAAAACCCTCCATTTATCCCTGCAAGCTTTCATTATTCCCCAAAGAGCCCTACACTGGTCCCCAAAACACAATTTTCCCATTTCTTGGCACACAACAGAGCAGCAGGAAAAGCAGACACAAAGAGGAAAGGCAGACACAAAGAGGAAAGGGATGGCTGTTTCAGTTTCCTTCCTCCTTCACTATATTCCTGACTTGCTTAGGAGAAACATGCATGTTTATGAAGCCAGTAAAATCATGGGAGAAGTAGGGCATTTCTGCACCACACTGTTATGGTGCTATTATTCTATTTTCAATGTCCTGTGGAATTCTGGGCTTTGCAGTTTTCTGAAGCCAAAGATACCCTTCCCTAAACTGAAAACTCCAGGATTCCATAGGATGTTGCAAATGGAATAATAGCACTATAACAGTGTAGTGCAGAAATGGCTGTAGTTCTCCCAAGAACTGATGAAGATGGGAAACCTCATGGTTGTTTAGGCTGCTCCCTGTGCTGTTACTCAGTACATCAAGGAGATGAAATGGAAAAAGAGGAATGAATAAAGCCACCTCTTGCCATCATGTGCTGCTGGTTAATATAAAGAAGAAGAGGAGATTGTTTTGTTTTGATGGTACGGAGATGGTGGAGAGTATATTTCAAGTCCATGGGACCTGACATGGATTCATGGAACTATTCTTCCCAAGCTGGAAGTTGGCTCTTTTTCCAAAAAATATCATTTTCTCTTAAATCTCATATGGACATAATTTAAAGTAATTTTCAGGCAGTTGACATAATTTCCAGGCAGGGAATAGAATAGATCATGCTTGTATCCAGTTCTACAATTATCTTACAGTGGGGAAGAGGACAATCAACCTTTTGCCTGACCAGTATGCTATCCAAGTGGTAACACACAACAGACAAAGTCAAGGCTCTTTATATATAAAATAAAATTACATTAGATTCCTTCACATAAAGAGTGTGAACTAGAACTATTCTTTGATAATTCTTCAAATAAAGAACTATTACCTATGGAATGAGACACATGGCCATCCTGCTTAGCTCTGTAACTGAAATTTTACCTATTTCAGTGGGAATTCATACTTTTAGCCACCTTGCCCATATCCCAAAGTTGACCACCAGAAAATAGGGATATAATATTTCACTAAATTTCTTCTCAAAGGAAGCCGTGAGCGCTTTTATCAATTTTCTTTTTACTAAAGGAAAATCTAACAGTTTCTGAAGGCTTCACAGTTTGGAACTTATTCTATGCAAAATTAACACACAGTATTTTTGCATGGAAAAAAGCCTTTTCTGTACAAGAAACAGCATTTTGTTTACAGAAAATAATATTTAAGTGCAGAAAATATTGTGTCCAGCACAGAAAATGACATTTTTTGCACAAAACAAACATGTAAAAATTTTGTGTAGAATAAATGCCAAATTGTGAGGATTCTCATCATTCCAAGACTGTTTTCATCAGGGTTTCTCAGCACTCAAGAAACACATTTTTTAAATTAACAAAAGTTAACTGAAATGAAACTAGAATCGTCTGGAAGAGATCCTCCATCAGTGCCACCTACTACTACTTCTGTTGCTTTCCTTCTGGAACCTTGCATTTACCCTCACCATTTTTCTTCTGTTGATGTGTCTGTTACTTTCTGAAGATGATGCATACATTTTAGTCTGGCGCCTCCACTTGAGCGTTCTTCCTTAGGTGACCCTGCTAGGAGTCTAGACATTTGAAATGACTACTCTTCCTAATATCAGCTTCTGTCACACATTGTCAGCTACATTAAAGACATGCATCTTAGCAAGTTACTAATACCTGCCGATTATTAAAATAAAATGGCATAAAGTAAGTGTATCTCATATTGGAATTAAAGAAGCATTTCTTATGAGCTTATCACACAATACTCTTATATTGCAATTGTACTGTACTGAGTTAGCCTCATCTTGGCCCAGAGTTTATTGCACAATGTTGTGGCTCTCTGTTAGGTCATTTGGAACTGATTTTTTTCCCCACTTGAAATAATCCATTAATGACCCTCTATCCCACCAAGGTTAAGGCCCTTTTCTCACGGGGTGCAGAAATCGTGCCGCTACGATCCAGGCGGGTTTTCCCTTAATCCCCACTAACACGGACTGAAATTTTAAGAGCATTCTCACGGCTCCATAGAGAAAAGACTAGGCAGCATCAATGCATTCACACAATATTACCCTGGCCACTCCCATAGGTGTCCTTTCCCCGTCCTGTCTGGCAGTGATTGGCTGTGCTCCATTTTTAAAAGAAACACTCTGAGCGTCATCATGGACGTCAGTACGCACGCGTGTCCCCTTACATCCTCCAACAAACCCCCCCGTCCCGCACCTTTCTTTGGAGCCGCCGTGGAGACATTTTCCCCCCTCTGTCTTTCTGCTTGCTTTCTGCTGTTTTGTGTATGGAGCACGAGCTACTGACGAACATTGCTGGGGTGCTAATTTCAGCCTTGATAGCAGCACTTGAAAGCACTGGGGGCGGTCTTGTCGCTTCTGCTGGCCACGCCTAAATCCCTCCCTCTCTTCATCCTCTGCACGAATCAGTAAACACCGTCGCTTTTTCACGAAAGGACGAGCGCGGATTGGAGGAAAAAAACCACATTTCTTCTGGTTTTTAAAAAGGGCGCGCGAATGCTGGATGGTGGCTCCCCCGCGCGGATTGAGGTGAGAATCAAAAAAATTAAATGCGACCTGGTTCTCTCTAAGGTGAAAAAGGCCCCCGTTCGAGGTCGACCTGGGAAGATTTAATTACCCCGTGAGAAAAGGGCCTAAGTAATCACTTTGGGTACAAACGTCTAATTGCCTTTAATTGGAGTACTGAGAGCATAGTGGACATGGTGTAGGTGTGGTTTCATCCTTCCTTCCCTGGGGATTCTCTGGGGATCTCCAGCAGCAGAAAAACCCCAGACTACTTCGGATGGTTTTTGGGGAACAGTACCAGGATTCCCAAGTGAAGCACTGTAGGTTTAGCCTTTGCACTTTTTTTTTTAAAAAGCATTATTTTATTATTATTTTTTTAATAGGAAGAGTAGTTCAATAGCATAATTCCAGTGTGATACTGTTAATGTTAAATGCCTAGAGAAATACAGGATTCATTAAAAGATTAATGGGTAAATAAAGAGTAAATATACCACAGTTTAAAGAATAATTCACAAAAGCAGAACCAGACAAATGATAGTTTATATGAAAAAGGATTGAAAAAATGATGGAAGTAGTGTGGTGTGTGTTCATCTTAATATAGGCAGGAGCTGGGGACATTTTTCATGATAACATCAGGACATAATTGCTCAGCTGTAACATTATGTAATTTCAGCTGCTTTTCCTTTTCCTTTTTTAAAACACCAATCATGGATCGGGAGACAGAAGAAAACAGGGCGGTGTATATTGTTATTCTTGAAGTGTGAGAAAACAAACGTGGTAACTGACACCACTGAAGTACAAATGCACTGATGGTGTTCATGAGTGCATTGCTATTCCACTAGCTTTCTAAGCACAGGAGAAGTGGTTTTCAGATGGAACAACCCAAAACAACTGACTGGTGTGATAAGCACCTTGGTGTTCCTAATGAAGCAGTAATGGCTTAACATGAATGCTGTTTTATTAATCGAGTAAATCCATAAGGACTGTTTTAAAGTTAAATATTTCTAAGTCTCCCTTTAATTTGCTCTTAATTCCATAACTACTGACCCTTTAAACAGCAAGCCAATTACAGGCATTGTAGTTCCAGCAGTAATTACATACTGAGAGTAGAAATTCAGAATGATAATTGCAGTATTCAGTTTGTTCAGAGAATGCAGGAAAAAGCAATTCATTATTTATGGGTTGTTTTATGTCATGCACCTTAAAGAATATAGTGGAAACAAGGCATTATAAAAGAGTTATACAAAAACTGCTGGAATCTTTCATTTGATATATAACAGATGAAAGGAAAAACATACAGAGTAATGGATAATACTAATGGGTCACACAAGAAAAATATCCAGATATCTACTTGCAATTACATTCACTGGGAACATTGCCTATTACAATGAATTTTCTTTTAGAAACTATATCTGAAGTTATAATATCGAAATAAGCTATAATTTGGAGGTTCACCAAATGTCAGATAAATTTGCATTCTGCAGGAACAGCTTTTATTCCACAGCCTTTTTCTCTCTCAATGATTAAAATTATGTTGCTCTCAATTTTTTCCAATAGCAACAAAAGGGAGAAATCTTCCATTTTTTGCTTTCTCCTGTTTTTTAAAAAATAATTATCATTTTCCATTTGCTGAATCTATGAACATTTCTAAAAATTTTGGTAAGTTATTAATATGGAGTCATTGAA
Source organism: Ctenosaura bakeri (assembly GCA_948474755.1). Classification (NCBI taxonomy): domain Eukaryota; kingdom Metazoa; phylum Chordata; class Lepidosauria; order Squamata; family Iguanidae; genus Ctenosaura; species Ctenosaura bakeri. The sequence goes on from CAOLHI010000821.1 coordinate 464,600, forward strand.
TTTTTCAGCTCTCTGTATTGGCTAAATTCAGTCTATTCCCTCTAGAGAAAAGACAATGATGTCCCTGACTCCCTGTAGCTATTAACAGAACATGTTAGAGAGAAGAGGTGATCATGCACATAGATGGATGAACAAGAATTCAAACCAAGACATTGAAGAACTCAAAGCCTTGGCTGAATTTGGCAAGTTCACTTTCACCCAGATTCATTTTTTTTTTTAAATCAAGTTCCATGCATAGAATTTGTGAGGGAAAAACTAGTTTGGGAAAGTTCTCATTTGAAAAAATGGACCAAATGAAATTATCACCCATCTTAAACAGGTCCTGCATCAGTTGTAGAGAGCTGCAAGTTAAGGAAATATGCATAGTCACTTTGTTTCATATACGCCTAACAACCATCAAATGAGGCTGACAGTAAAATGTTATATGTGCCTTATCAGAAGTGAGCACAATGATTTCACCAGAACTTACTCCTAACTAAGTATGCACGAGAGAGAGCTCATCAAATTTACTTTTGGGATCTATAACACCCAGACTCTCACGCCCAGTTGCCATACTGATTGGGCATTTCTGGAAACTATATGGATATCCTTAAATTTGGCTTTGAGCCTGGAGGCTCAGGTTTCAAGCTAGTGTGCCAATTGTGCCCACTCCTGGAGAGATCAGGTCTGGCAGTGGTGGTACATGCCTTGGTTACATCCTGTTTGGATTACTGTAATGCACTCTACATGGGGCTTCCTTTTAAAAGTGTTCATAAACTTCAGTTGGCCCAAAGAACTGCAGCCATCTCATTAACTGGGGCTGGTTACAGGGAACACATAACTCCCTTGTTGCGACAGCTCCATTGGCTGCTGTTCCATTTCCCAGAACAATTCAAAGTGCTGATTTTGACCTATAAAGCCCTATCCAGCTTGGCTGCAGGTTATTTGAAGGATTGTATCTCCATTTATGATCCCCTCACAGCTCTCAGATCATCTAGAGAAGTCCTTTTCTCTGTCCCACCAACTTCTCAGGGTCATTTGGTGGGAACAAGGGAGAAAGCCTTCTCAGCGGTTGTTCCCAGACTTTGGAACTGCCTCCGTAGAGATGCCAGGATGGCCCCATCCTTGCTATCTTTCATTGGCAGCTCAAAACATTTTTTTCAGTCACATAGGGGTGGGGGGCAGGGCGATTTGCCCCGGGCGGCAATGTTTCTGGGGCATCCTGGCCCATAACCATGCCCCCTCGTGCCCTGGCCATGCCCCCACACACCACAGCCATGTCCCTGTGCACAGTGGAAATGCCCCTCATGCTGTAGCCCCCCCTCCCCCCATTCCAAGCTCTTCCACTGATTTCTATGACATCAGGCTTTTACAAACTGACTAGGGTTAGCTTTTAATACTATGTGGTGCTGTTTTAAAATTGGTATATAGTAATTTAATGAATTTTCATACTTTTTGATGTTTAATGTTTTAACTTTATAAACAGTATATCTTTTTTTAAAAAATCTCATAATTATACTTTTTTGTTAATACCTTTGTACAGGTCTTATTTGTATTGTTTTAAAAATGTTGCTAGTTGCCTTGGGTTCCATTAATGGGAGAAAAGTGGGATATAAATGAATAATATCATTGTCATCAATCACTGTCATCTAAGAAAGAACTCAGGTGGGAATTGCAGGTTTACAGGATTACAGCCTAAAGCTATTGTTAGTTAAGAATTGTTTTCAACAGTTCTGTAGTCAGCTGAGAGCTTACTTTGTTTTCAACAGTATTTTTCCTGTTGAAGACAGCTGAGGGCCAGCTATGGAAAAGCTGCAAAGTTCTGTCTGCTTCACAGATTATTGTTCCCTATGCATAATTACATTCACTTTCAAAAAGGCTTTTTTTATTTGTTGAATTAGAAAGAAAAGTATATTCACAGAATTCTCTAGCCAGCTGCTTAAGTAAGAAGCAAATCTCTCTAATGAATAAAAAGTCACAGGAATAAGAAGAATGCAGTACAAATATGACAGAGGTTGTAGTAAAAAAAAGTTAAATAATCCAAACTCCAGTTGATTTAGATCAAATTTAGTTCATCCAGGTTTCTGTTCCTATAGTGCCAGTGGATGCCCATAGGAACAAAAACCTTGATGAACTAAAACCTTGATCGAATACAGCTGGAGTATATAATTTTTTTCCATTACAACACTCATCCAACAAAGATCCACCCTGAATGGAGAGTGGTTTAGTTAGTTTTGGAGGAATGATGTGGATGCTAAGTTTCATTTCCCATGCTATAAACTATGCCACATGGTAGTTTACTACTTGGTTTGTAAGTGCTCTCTCTTTTGCAAGCAACTCAAAATACAGGCTGAACAGTCCAATGCCACTGGTAGTGGTGGTAGGAAAGTCTATGGTAGATAAATTACTAAGCCCTGCTGACTTGTTCCGACAACAGTGAAGCTTGGTAAAAGGCCAGTCTCCATTTGGAAAAACAGAAACAAACAAACAAACAAACAAACAAACGGAGTATAAACACTTAAAGAAGAGAATGTTAAGTACACACTTGAAATTTAAAGAGTAATAACAACATCTCAAACACACAGTATCTAATTGCATGAAAATACATATTGTATAACCACTTTTGTTGGATGACAGCAAAGGAAGATATGTATTACCATTTTTAAAACAGGGGAGTTACAAACATAACGGGCACTAATGGCTTGCACTTATTTAGACAGTATAACAAAGCTTCCTGTGTTATACTGAATGAGATCATTGGTCTGTCCTGCCCGGTACTTTCAACTTTGGTTAGCAATGGCTTTCCTAATTTTCAACCAGAATATTTTCCTATATCTACTTGGAGATCTCTGGTATTCACTGGTGGTTTCCCATCCAAGTACTAACCAGGCTTAGCTCAGTTTAGCTTCCAAAATCAAACGAGACTCTTCAGAGTGGTACAGTGTATAAATGTTCTCTTCAGCAGATAGTGTTACCAGGGCACCAGTATACAAATAGAGCAGTATATAAAACCCCAGCATAAACAAAACAGTGTTTTAAAATTATTATTACACGCCGTTGTGAAGTGTTACTCATGCTTGGAAAATGTTCGTGACCATGCTTTTTGATAAGATGGGACTCAGTCATACTAGCTGCAATATAAATACCTTCTCATAAGACTAGGCTCAGTTAAGTTTGCAAATAAGAACCAAGATAATATTTTATCATTTGTCTTCATCAGTTACTTAAATGATTTTGGCAAGAGAGACTAGGAGAGTTCTTCCCACCCACCCTCACGCAGTGCCATCTGTTACCTGAATCCATGGCCATCTGTCATTTTCTGCTGCAGTCCAAGCATTTACAAGGCCCTTCTTGTTAAGTCGTGCATAGTAGGGATACCATTTCTGGAGCCCAAAAAGAGCACGATGGGTAGATGATGCAGTTATCTGTTGGTTTGAAATGATCCCTCCTTCAATTCCCAATGGCCCAGAGCATTCTGGGGGAGGGGGGAAAGAGAGAAGAGAAGAGAAAAGAAAAGAAACCAGAAGGATGTTGAGGATGAATAGTGGAAGAGATTTAGCAACAGGAAACAAGAATTTTACAAAAATATTCCCCACAAAATTCTGGATATATATGTGTCTCTCTATAAGGAGACCAGGCTGCATTGGCCACCCTCCCAACCTCCCCGAAGCATTAAAGAGCTTGAGCTTTCACTAACTCAAAACCAGCCAATTTATTTAGAAATTTCCAACTGCAGAGTATACATACAGGATGCATCCTTCAGATGACATGCACCTTGAAAGCCTTCTCATTCTCTTCTCTCAAGGGGAAAAAAGACAATATGGACAAAAGGGTGGGTCCTGAACAAAAGAAGGCTTTGGGGAATTTTATCCAGTTTTTTTTAAAAAAAATCCCTAGATCTTTTGTCATATGAATGTTACCCACAATATCTATAACCTTGACATTTTATTTTTTTGCATTGCTTCTCTGAATGCCATTCAGTAGCCAGTTAATGTGATCCAACATTTGGTTAATTCACATTCTGGACACAATAAAGTTCTCAAAAAGAAATAAATGTAGCTGTAAAACCAAATGTGTTCTTTATGTGTCTAAATATCTGTCTGGTGGGGGAATGCTTGAAACAGTTTTTTGTTGTTCTCGCCTTATTGTTTCTCAAACCCTCCTATCTCTCATCTCTATTTAGGAACATATTAAACCCAAAGAAACTTACAGCTTAAAGGCAGCTTTGCTAAAGACCATTGAAAAGCTGAACAAACAACAAACTTGCGCCAAAAATTCTGGACCGATTAAGTAAGAATATTGTCCAGTCCTGTTCCCGACTATAGATTTAAGGCAGTTTATATGTCAATATAGTGAACTGCAATGAATCCAAAATATTTGGATTTAAGACAATTAATCTCTTATTTAAGTTAATGGGAAAAATCGACTTTCTAAGTAATTTTGTTTAAGCTTGCTGGTAGTTGCTTAATCCAGACAGTGAGCAGCTAGCTGTGAATCCAAGATGCTTTCCAACTCTTTTTGCTGAAGATGCCTAGACAGCAATGGTCTCTTTGGTGACTCTGAGTGAGATTAATGCAGCTCTACTTTCTGTGACACTGTTGAACTATAATGTAATGCAGTACTCTGCATTTAATTGTTTTAAGTTGTAACATTGGGATACTGACATCAAATTCCTGCTGATACCTTAGATATTTGAATAATTTTATCAAATAACTTACTTGTGGATTTATTCACTTTGGAGATTGTTCTTATTTATGAAATGGTGGCTTCCTTCTGGTAGTGTTACTTGAAATGTGTTTGTTAGCTTGCAATGTGGGTATAAATATTATATTATGAAAGGTGTTTGATATATTTATGATTCTTATTGTACCTACATTGGGATGATTTGTTTCCTGTTCTCCTAAGATGCTTCAAACATAATTTGAAAAAGCAGTATATATAAAAACTTGATGGTGATTGTTTAGGATGGCTGTTTATATATCATGAAAAAATGAAGAAATGCACCAACTTTACCACTATCCAGGACATAGCAGGGTGAAGATTTGCATATGCTAATTCATCTTTAGATGCAGATTCAAAAATAATTAACATAATGTTACTGTGGGTTAGGCCACCTTGGAGATAGCATAAAGATATCATTTTGATATCAATAATTTGGCTCTCTTCCACCACCCCTCTCCATGTGTTTGAGAGGCCCCCGGACAAGTACAGAACTAGGCTCGGCCATCAAATGCTGTAATATCCCAAAACAATACAGGGAGGCCAGAAATAGCCAGATCATCGCTTTAGGAGACCTCTCTGCAAACACCCTCATTATGTATGCTCGCTGTTTACAAAGGACTCCCTGCCCCGAGCAGGCAACTTGGCAAGCTGAATACTCAACTGCACTGAGCATTTGCATACTGTCTACCTCTTTGTCAATTCGGACTTAACTCAATCATGCTAAATTTTGACCTTTCCAAAGCTTTGTCTCGCACCCAAAACTCATTGTTTTCCCCAAGTACAGAATAGCCTGCAGTTACATTTCTGCCTATAAAAACCCCTGATTCCGAGACCATCCTCGGATCACTCTGGACTTCCATCCAGCCTTGCTGATGCTTTGTTTGGCGAGCTGTCCCCTCAGTCCCATGTACTGAGACTCCATACCAATGAACTCAATCTTCAGGACAGGTGTCGTATCACCCAATTCAACAATCCCTCTCAAAAATACCTCTATACCATTCCAACCTTTATTTTCTATAGTTACTTGTGTGAGTGTGTTGCATATACTGTTTGTCTGTATTTAATAAAAATCTCAATTATTCTTAACTTGGTGTGCTCCTTTGCTTGGCCTGACCCCGTAGACATTGTGTAAAAGATTCTGCTGCGTTGCCCTGCCTCTCGCATTGCTAACTTGTGCTCTAGCTAATTTCCCCAAACTTAGTTAACTGAGAGCGCATATAGGTGTCCCTCCCGGGACCCCCAGTAATCAGGGTGACAGAGTGGTGGAGCAACGCAGGCAAGCCTGGTACCCCTAATTTGAGAAGGAGTCGCGAACCTCCTCAAATCAGGCTGGTACTGACTTAGGGAATGGCCAGTCAAGTTGCTAGAACACTGTCAGGCAGGAATACGTATGTGTGAGTGAAATCTGTGTGTTTGAGCTCCAGGAGCTATTCTATCTGGGTTGGAAATCTGCTCCCCTTTCTTGCTTGGTTTGTGTATGTCAGCCGCCCTGGCACTGCCGATCGCAAGGGGTGTGCACAAGCTGACCCGGGAATCACATCCCTAACTTGGGGTCTATCGTGTAGGGCAGGCGTGTAGGGCAGGGTAGGGCAGGCGCTGCTCGTGCACTTTTTCATTTTTGGCTTACAGCCAAAAATGATGCACAATTGCGCATTGCTTCAGGGTCCCATGTGCACTCGCCGTGTGTGAGGAGCCTCTGGAGCTGCAGCATTCGCGCTTCCTGCCCCAGCACACCCTGGGAAACTCCCAGGCTGTGCTGCAGAAGGAAGAGGCAGGGCTCTCACGCTACCTGCTCAGGAGCAGGCAGCTCGTGCAGAGTTGAAGCAGCGGGGATGCGAGAGCTTCTCGCTGGAGGCTGCTCACGCAATCCCCACACCCCAGCACTGAAAAAAGGTAAGGTGCAGAAAGGGCCGAAGAAATGTTGACCCCATTTTTAATGAAGGCAAAACTGTACATCTCCACAAAGTTAAAATCCAGTCCCACCTTCAAGTTCACTATTCTTTGGCAGGAGGACAGGTAAGTAGGAGGAGAGGGAGATGTTTATGGAGGCAATAAAAAAGCAGTAGTCTGTGGGCAAAGAAAGAAAGAATTAAGATTTCTGTAGGCAGTTGATGTGGCTGTTGAATCCATTCATGAACACTGTGGGCATTTGCAAGGGCATATAGAAACACACAATCTGAGAAAGTGTTGAGAAAACCATTTGGTCAGCAAGGTGGGTATGGAGAAAAATACTAGCGAGAACAATCTAAAATCTACTTCCCAAGGCAGCTTTTTATTACAGAGTATGGGAGCTGACAGATGAGAATTTAAATATGTTATTGAAGAAAACTAAGCATTATAACATCACAGGAATCATGTTAATAGCTGCATGGATACTAATGCCTACTAGCTGAAGTAGCTGATTTCAAGAGTGTGGCTGAATAGGAAATGAATGTGGGGCAAAAAATTCTGATGCATAAAAATTATAATAAATCATGCAATGAGATTATATCCAAACAAACAGATCTGAAATGTTAGTATCCCTTCAACAGAATTCTGAAGCAGAGCACTTTCAAGAATATAAATTGAGATGCATTGAAAAGTTTAATTAATTATAGGAGATAATATTCTTTTTTCTTGGGAATAACACAATTTCTGTGTGATGATTTTCAGTGTATATGGGGTATTTCTTACTTTGTTGAAATCTATTGTTGAAATAATACAGAGACATCAACTTTTTAAAACAGAATAATAGTGTAAGGAAACATAATTTAAAAAAAAGAGAGTAAGTATCACTTCTAAACCTGGTAAAAACTTGCTTTACACAATGGTCTTTTCCGCACAATGAGGCTGTGCCAATAGAGGGATGGGATGGGAGCTGTCAGCTGATTGTGCTTCTGTGCAATGTTGTCGCCATCCTGCTGCCATCCTGCTTCCACGCATAGCACTCATGGACTATTAGTCTAACAGATTAAATCCATTAGGCGAACATGAACACGTGATGCTCCTGTCCTTCCCTGATATGCAGAAGTGATGGAAGTGCAATCATGTGCTTCCTTCCCTACTGGAGCAAGGGAAGAGGATGGCTGCAGTGCAAAGGGAAGGGGCATGTCCCCTGTACTTCCTTCCACAGCTAGCTGGTGCCATACAGAGATAAGCCCTGGGGACACACTCCAATCCTGGCAGAGGCACTCCTGGGATTGCCATGGGATGATGTGGAAGAGAGCTGTTGTTCAGAAATGGCCAGTGTTTCCTAGCATATTCATTTTTGTATGCAAGATTTGAGCCATGAGTGGCATCACTAAATTTTGAAAATTATTGAATCAAAAGATTAACTTTGTCCCAATATACATATTAGTCCAAGATGTTCAAATCAAATTAGTTTTTTAAATATATGTGGAGCAATAAAATTCTTCTTGCATTCTTAGTTCAGATATAACAACAAACTATGGTTTGTTAGATTTAGACTGGGTCCAAGACCTTCACAACTGGGGGGTGGGGCGGTCAACACCAGCTCCAGTTGGCAAGTTGTGTATGCAAAGGAAACATAGTGTCCATCCATACCTTTGCAAAACATATTGTTTTTATTTATTTCTATATTTATATCCCTCCTTTCTCTATGGAACTTCAGGCAGAATACATGCTTACTTTCTTATTGTTATGCTCACAAGAAGCTTGGAATGTGAGTTAAGATTAAAGTTTGTGACTTGTCCAAGGTCACCCAGTAAGCTTCATGGCTGAGTAAGGGAGCTGAATCTGGACTTCTTGAGTCTAAGTCCAACACTCTAACAACAGTGACTCTCAGACATAAGGAAGTATCTCTACTGTTTAATACTAAAGTGCTAAGTGCAGTAAGAGTTGATACTGATGATCAGCAATCGCAGCCAATGATGTCTGAATTGTTTTTCAAGTATGTATAAAAAGAATGTAGCATTTTGAAATAAGAACAAAAAAATAAGGACTCCTGGGAGAAGATGTCATGCTGTTATGCCACAGTCTGAATGCATTGCTTTAATTTATCCTGTTAGGAGAGCATAACAAGAAGTTATCAGCAGTTCAGCACAAACAGATTTCAAATGGGAAGCACGTGAGAAGCAAATCTGCTTTCGACATCTGTGGTCCTCTTCTCCTCCCGGTACCTCATTTTGTGCAATGAGATGACTCTGGCTGTGCTTAGTATAGCACAATAATAGCACTGAACACAAACCCTGGCAGTAGGATTATAGATGACCTTCCATACTGCAGTATTTAATATTGATTCATGCATAAACTTCCCAACGTGCAATTTAGATCACAGCCTTTCTGATTCTCTCACAGATGCTTTGTTTAGAGCACTTTGCATTGGGAGAGGGAGAGCACCAGCCTTACGATGAATCATTATAATTGCTTGGCATGATCACACAGTAGTTTGTTGACTTCTGATTATTTCCATAACTAATATAAACTATATGAGCATTATCTTCCTTCTTTGTCCATAGCTTAAGGCCTCTTCTCTGCATGGAACTAAAATAAGTTTGTATTGCACAAAAGTGGTGGAAGAAAGAATACTTCTTCCTTCAGGCAGAAATGGAATGCAATCGAAGTTCCTTCATTACTGTGGCACTATAAAATTATATGATTATGACTAAAGGAGCAATTTTAGGGGGCTATTTATTTTATTGGCAGCTATTTAAAAAAGTTGGCAGTGAAGGGTCACTGGTCCAACTTTAGTTCAGCAAATATGCCTTAGCAGTTGAAACTATGATCCCTATCCTTCCAAAAAGCCAATTGTATTCCACAGGAAGAAGGGGAAATTGTTAAGAATTATCTCCCTCAATCCATTTGTGAAGCCTTCTGTTGGATCTCAGCCAATGCAATTTATTCTGTTTATCAAAGGGAAAGTTCTGGACCAGTCTCTGCCTTTCCATTGGATGCTCAGAGAGAAAACTCAGATAACAATCATATATCTGAAATAATTACATGGTGCTAACTTAAAAGGAGGAGGAGAAAACAAGTCTCTTCCATCACCAGCTGTAAGACCTGAATATCTGAGAATGTTGCCCCCAGCTGAAATTTATTTTATAGAAAAGCTTCCTCTTAGATTTCCCATCTGCAAATAGGATGAAATATTCGTCCAGGACATTGTTGCTTAGTACTAAGTGTTGGGGCTTTTGTCTTCAGCAGTCATCTACTTGCATGCGTGTTTTAACTTCTACCATCTAGCTGAGGCACTCTCAGCAGTGATAAGCATGCCACACTGCTGGGCCACAAGAAAAACTCTATCCCTCTCCCTACCACCTTGTGAAATAGGATGATCCTAGTTTCATCTTGGAAAGCCAGTGTGATGTAGCGGTTTGCCTGCTGGGTGATGATTCTGGAGACTAGGGTTCCAATTCCTGTTCAGCTACAGAAATCCACTGAGTGACCTTGGGCATGACACACTCTCTCACCTCAGAAGGCAAGAGTAAGCCTTCCTCTGAACAAATCTTGCCAAAAAAAACCCTATGATATGTTCACCTCAGTGTCACAGTAAGAAATTACTTGAAGACACACAACAACTACAGCAGCAGCAGTAGCAGCAACAACAACGATATTTTTACACGCATTGTTGACATAGATCCATTGTTTGTGATATTTTCTTCCTGGATCATTAATGATGAATTATAAGGCTCCCTTTGCCACATATCAACTGAAAAGTTGTCCATATTCTTGTGGCTAGACCATCCAAACTCACTATGTATTTTATACTGCCAGGACTTTTTTTGGAATACTCTTTTGCCTTCACCACACTGCTTTATTGGAAAAGGAGGATCTCTTCTTCCAACTGTGACAACAGTACCACCAGTGATAACACACATTTACCAAAACAGTTTAAAACATACAATCTGGATGCATTTCACATTATAGGCTAAATATACAGCAAATCTTTGGAATACAATCAAAAATGTAATGCTAATATAAGATGCTGAAAACAAGCTATAGTAACCATAGAAAACACAATTAAATTGCTCTAATTTAAATACATTAAAAGCCACAAAGCTGTTATTTTTAAAAGGCACATATTTACTCCATAATATTTCTAGTAATTGTGAAGCAAAGCAGAAGTTGTTCCATGCATGTGATATGTTGGAAGCTACATACATTTCTTTGTAGGATCAGAAACACAACAGTTTAAAACAAATAAAAATAAAAATATGATTGATATCAAGATAGGCATCGATAGGTAGGATACGTTTTTGAATGAATGTTAGCAAGAAATTGTTCTCATCTAGATTATTTCAGTTGTTTGTTGGATTCTGTCAGAAGTTTTATATAACTCAGCCAGGGAGAAAAGGGATAAAATCTTATTTTGTTAAATAATAATTTTTATTTTTTTAAAATAGCATTAAAAAAGAGCAATCAGACAACAAATAAGACAACAACACCAAATAACAAAACAAAACAGTACAAAACGGAGAAACAGTAATGCTAAAACACCAACATTAAAAAACAAAACACCTCCCCTCTCTCTTTAACTGCAGTTCTAGCTAAATAAATAAAGTTTCTTCTCCTTGGATTATTTCTATTTTACTGAATCCTGCTATATTACTCTAACATATTCCATTTCTAATAGAAAGGAGGGATAACATTTTAATATAGTAAACATCAGCATCAACATCCAAGAATCATCCCCATGGACTAAAGATAGGAAACCATCCCATTCCTCTCACCGTCTCACTGCCTTCAGCTTAATTTCCTTTTTCCTCTTTCTCTCTTATCCCTTTCTTTCAGGGATCGCCTTGATCTCATAGGACTACAAGGTTTAATATCTAATGTCTCTTTGACCTGTTAAAATGTCATTGTTGGTTTAAGTTAAGTCTGTTTTTCCTTCCTGAAAACCTTGTAGTGGCAAATGTGCTAGTTTCTGCGTAGGATTGTACAATAAATCTTTCCTTGTTTCATTTTTGCACAGAAGAGTAAATGAGGAAAACTCAACTGGATGAGATGACAAGTGAAGTTTGCATATTTTAAAGGGATTTATGTTGCATTTCAGGACTTTTTCTGGTGAAAACCATGGTCATGCTCCTACATCAGCCAATGTAGCTATGATGATGGAGCTCCATCACTGTACTTACTTCTGCTGGTTCCACCACCACCACCACCAAAAACCTATGTCTTAAGCAGGGAGTGCCCCAAGCAAAGGGTTTCCAAAGTGCTGAAGATTGGGGAGTTGGTCACGAGACCCATCAAGATGGGCAACTGGACAGATCTCTTAGGATATTGCTGCAGCTGCTAGTCTCAACATGTGTCACAAATGAGATAGCACTGCGTTTGATAAGTCTTTTAATGGATAGTTTTGATAGTCTTATGACTGAATGTATGAGGCCTGATTAAACTTATGATAAATGACCACAGCCAATTTCTTGTTTAACAGATGCTTAGACAATACTAGTGTCTGAAGAAGGAGGAAAAACAGTTTCCTAGGCATGCAGTAGGATCATGTAACTACTGGCTTCTATGTCAGTTGAGAATCCATTCTGCGTTTCAGTCCAAGCTTTAAAGGATCTGTCCAAGGTGCTAAATAGCTTTTTGGATATATTTTTTTTAAAAGTTCTGAGTAAAAACTGGATTAACTTCCCTGACACGGAAGCCACCAGCCACTGCTGGATTTATACTAACAAAACAGAGAACTCTGATAATCAATGTTAACACTGAATCAGAGAACTAAAAGTCTAATGTTGAAACTGAATCCTCAGTGAAACATCTACTACTTAGGAATATCAAAAGAGATAAGGTGATTGTATGATATTTAATCTGTATAATTTACAACAGAAAACACCATAATCGGTGTTGCTGCTGTGAAGTACCTCACTGTAGTGAGACTTGTGCTGGCAGAGAGCTTTGGGAATTGGATCATTAGTTTTAATCCTGCCTAACAAGATATGCTAAATATCCTTAAATATGTTTATCTTTCATAGAACAATATAAAACCCTATAATCCAATATTATTATTCTTATTGAAATATTAGAAATCAGTAGACCTGCTATGGCAGGCTTTTTCTAGGGTGCTATTATCTGAACACCCAGCAGAATAAAGCAGAGAGGAAATGGCAGAAAGGTTCATCTCATTTCAGAATGTAGTTGTGCAATCACAACTATGAATACTTCACTTCATTGTTTTCACTATTGCTGTTTTCCTTCTCCTCCTCCCTTTCCATAGGAGGCTTGAATAACTTTAGTGGATTAAAGTCAAGAAAATTTCTTTATGTCTTCCTTTTACATTCTTAGAAATGGTGGAAGAATATTCAAAAATGATATTCATCAATCAGTCAACCGAAGCCTACAACCCACTTTAATTCCAAATATATTTCCACCCTCTTCTGTTGCTACAAAGGCAAATATAGACGACTCACTTAGACTGCAAGGTGTTTCAAACCAAGTTCCTATTTATAGTTGATGTCATACTTGATCTCAGTCATACAGCCATGGCTGGGGTTTGCAGATACCAGGGTTGGGATATTTACGCACTGCACATTGTTCATTGCACACTGTGCATTGTCAAGTGGCACCCAGTCACTGACATGCATTGTACAAAGTTGCTATTCTGCCTTGAATTTTTGTAGTGCTAGTGTAGCATAACTCCACATGTGTTGATGTGATGTCAGATTGCAGCCAGTGTGCGATTTTTCTAGCTGGACACAGAAACTCCATCACAGCAGATTTTCATTAAGAAAACCTGGGGAGGGGGAAGACCGAATTGTCCTCTCCAGCACCATGATTCTTACTGCTTCCTTCTTACATACCACAACAGCTTTTGCAAAATTTAAGACACTAGAGATAACATTGATACATCTACACTGTCTAGTCCAGCAACACAAGAAGGCCAAACACACTGTCTTCAAGCCATGATCATATCTAATGAAAAAATCCTCAGTTTTATATGCTTGCTTAGGCCAAAATCCTATTGGCAACATTATACCTATTGGCAACATTATACAAGAGAAAAAATGCTTGAGGGTACTGTAACAGAAAAGAAAGTGACCTCATCATGAAGAGAATTCTTTGTCCAGATCAAGACAGGAAGAGTCCTGATCAAAACAGAAAGGCTGCTGGTTCCAAACAGCCTATTTCTCTTATGTCTGGACTCAGTCCTTGAAGCCAGGTGCTCTGGGAGGTCTGGCTTGAATAGCTGTCTTTCCTGTAGCATAAGTACAAGCCAGCTTCTCAGAGCACTTTGTTTAAGCCAACTTTTCAGAGCACTTTGGCTCTAAGGCCCTGTCTCCCCACAAAGCCAAGAGAAACAGGCTTGAAGCCAGCAGCATTCTCCTCCCAATGATAATGTTTCTATCTTCCTTCACTGCCACTGGACAAAGTTCAGCCAATCACAAAATGTGCTGTTACATGAGTGAAGTGCATCAGCTAGACTCTGGCTTTATATGTGACCTAAGTGGACCTTTCAAGAGACAACATGACCAAGAGTTACTGGTTGGAATTAATGAGCTTCTGGGGAATAAGCCACAATCAAGTGTAAAGAATCTCTCCACATAAGTTCAAAAATATCCTGGACTGAAGATGCTTGAACTTAATTTCAAAGCAAAAGAAAGAAAATTGAGCAAGCAAGCAAACAAACAAATGTCTCAACTACAATCTACTCATGACCAAAAACTGAATCAGATTTTATATGTTTTCCTAACTCTAAGCGCCAACATTTTAAGGATTCTGAGAATATTATAGAAAATCCTTGGTTTAACCAGAGGTAGATGTAATCAGTAATCATAGATTTACATAATTAGTGTGACAGCTTTCAATTACATAATTAGTGTAAATATGTGCAATGATGCAATTAGGCTTTGTAATCACAATGTGTAACTACATAATTAGGTGTTGCAACATAGTTAACTCTTGTGAAAGAAAGCAAGGACCCACTTACATTTGTGCTAGAGTTTGCAAGAACAATGTTGCTCTATGACAAAAAGCTAACATTTTAATGTGAACTTTACTGAAGCTGGCTTATGTTTGTGGCACTCAAATGAATGTTAAAATTCAGGGAAAGTACTTAGAAGACACGTGGATAGCTCCCCAAATGGGGTTTCAATATTCTTTATCTGCAAAGATCTCAATTGCTACTATGGTATAGCAGTTGGGGTGTTGGACTGGGACTTGGAAGATCCATGTTCTAGTCCTATTGAGCCTCTCGTCCTTCCTTCTGACTTGGGTGATCTAAATGAAGCAATTCAATCTGAACTCAATTCAGTCTGAATGAATGGAAATGTACAAATGAATATCAAACCCTATGTCCACTATATTTTTACATACCACACTATATCCTAAGAATTAAGTGTGTATAAGCACAGCATAATAAAAAAGACCTTTTTTTTTCTCAGTATACTAGAGGTTAGAATTCCCTAGCTTTCCAGATGTTGAACTTCAGCTTCCAGAATCCCTATCCAACAGCACCAACATGAACTATGGAGGAAAACAAAGCTCCTTTCCACAGCATACCTCAATAGTGTAGCGTTCCAGTGACATTGCGAGATCACCAATATAGGGCTGGGTCCAGTATGAAGCCTCCAAGTTCCACAGGCTCCCCAGAGTTCATGGGACAGCACTGGCATTGCACCCATTGCATCTTCTGCACCTCAGCTTCCCTGGCCACTCCCCGGTCTCGCCTCACCCTGCCCCATCCCTACCCCACCTCTCCGGATTGGTATATTTTATTTTATTTGCTGGCAGCCATGCTAATATTAGCATGGTATGTAGTGGTAACAGTTTATTGTGTCCACCCCAAAGGAAGTTCACCAGTAGAACTTTGGCTATCTCTGAAATGGCAATGGGGATGAGCAGGGAGTGGGGGGAGGAAAGGTAATCCTTGTGATAGCTCCCAGCCATTTCCTTTTTTTTTTTTTTTTTTGGAGCTAGGCTGCCTGACACCAATGAGCGCTCACTGCCAGATGCTATTGTGCTAACATGTTAATAGTGGTGCCAGGTTTTAAAAAAAATCTTGGAATTCAGCCAGACCCTGGAGGCTGATGTCATTTTGGGGGTAGCTGCTGACATCATCCTGGCCAATGTCTCTTCATATGTTTGCTGGTGCAATGAGGCAGCGGCCAGCCTGCTGCTGGGTGGAGTTTCCCCGGGAGTTCCTGAGGGAGGAACAGGTAGTGACTGTCCACACCCTGCCCACTCCCGGGTTGTTCACAGAAGGATGCTGGATGGAGGTGCCGCATGGGTTCAGTTATCATGATTGCCGCGGAAAAGGCCAGTTATTGTTGGGTTTTCACCAAAATGAAAAACAGCAGGATTACCACTGCTTGCAACTGGGATAGCACCTGATTGGCGACATCATTCGGTAAGGCGGCTCCTGGAGTGGGAGCAAAGCATGGCTGATGTGGATTTAAGATGCCATGTGAAAAGGGCCTGAGACAGTTGTGTTTGTTGTGGGATGGGGTAATTGTATGATCACATTAAAATTGTGTGGTTTGTGGGACTGGGAGGTTGTCAAATTTTATCAACACACATATTTTTGGCCTCAATCTGACATTCCTTTAGTGTAGTATAAATATTTGCATGTGGACCTATGCTACCCTGAACCATATACCATCCCCTGACTTATTGTAAAGCCCTTGAAGCCACCTTGCATGGCCATTCCATGCTTTGCAGCAAACAGGTAGGACCTCAGAAGCATCCAGCTAAATATCCATAGTCAAATGCACAGTGATTACAGAAGTGCTGAGACCCCTGCAGATCTCAGTGTTGGTATCATCATTGTGTATCAGGCTATGGGTATGTAGCCTAATGCTTCTCTAATCCTGCCTTTTCCCCATGAAGCATGGAACAGCCATGCATGGTACCTTCAAGGGTTTTCTAGTAAGTCATGGGGGGGGCCTTTGGGTGCTTTGGGAGGAAGGAAATTCCAACCTTTGCAGCATCTGAAAAAGGACATCCATATGCATAAGGGACTGTTATATGCATGTATATCTCTAACAGATTTCTGTCCAAAATATAGTTATTTTCCTTTTAGCACTGAAATAAATTGTTGTGATAAGGAGATGCAAAAGAACTACAGGAAATAAAAGCCACAAACACTTAATATGTTCCATTTCTGTAACTGAATCCAAACAAATCTGCTACTTCAACTGGAAATCAGGAGGACTGAAAAGTGTGGCGAGGTAAATGGGAGGGACAATGAAGAACAGAATGAGGGGGGAAAAAAATCCTCTGATCCCTTCTGTTGCTTAGCTGCAAGATGGTGAGAGATTTAGAATGAAAGCACCCTTGAACAAAGCATTTATCTAAGATCACAGGCATCAATCAAAGTTCTGGCTGGATGATATAGCATGTCCTGAATACCATCTTCATTCAAATAACTTTGCATCTTATTAATCTTTAGTAGGTTACAGTTGTATATTGTAGAATTGGAGTTTAAATGCATGCAACACAAACCATACTTACTGTATTGGCAGTTCCTTCCCATAAATTCCCCTGGACATTCACAGGAATAGTTGGCCACAAGATCTGTACAAATGCCACCATTCTTGCAGGGTTCAGCTTCACATTCATTCACATCTGCAGAAAAATCCAGTGACAGTTTTAGTTAAAGACATGTTTGCATTTCATCTTCGGATGTCCGTCAACACTAGCAAAGGAACTAAAACACCAGCAGTGCACTAAACCACCATTTTCACAATAAGGAAAATCTCACAATCTTCGCTCTCTCAAATAAATAATTACAGGCTAGACAATAAAAATGCACAATATATCCAAACACTTATCTGCACTGATTTTGGTGGGAATCAGAAGTTGTACATGGTATTTTTGTGCAAAAACTGAATTTTGCACTGAACTGCAAAGATTCTCATCAGTTCTGAATTATCCTCAAGTTGGTTTCCCAACATTCAAGAAACATGCTTCTCAGCCATTTTTTGAATATTTTCAAATTTTATTTCTGTCCATATTTTGGGGGGTATTGAAAACACAGGTCGCATTTTTGTTGTTCTCTATGAAAGCATTTTAGAGAAGAGAAATTTGCAAATGTCCAACTTCACCAGTAGAATTAGTCTCTCCACTAATACCTCTTGTACTACAGTTAACCTAGGCAGAAATGGATCCTCTGGTCCACATACAGCTCATAAAAGTATAGTCTCAGTAAGAGTATATGCTCTGGATGAACCCTATTCCAGTCAATTTTACATTTGGTCTTTGCTGTTGTGTGCCTTCAAGTCATTTCCAACTTATGACAACCATAAGGCAGATCTATCATGGGGTTTTCTTGGCAAGATTTATTCAGAGGGGTTTGCCCTGGCCTTTCTCTAAGGCTGAGAGAATGTGACTTGCTCAAGGTTACCCAGTTTTTCCATAACCAAGCAGAGATTCAGACCCTGGTCTCCAGAGTCATAGTAAGACGCTCAAACAACTACATCACACTGGCTTGACCTTTGGTCTTTAGTCTGTTCAAACTGAAGCCCTCCAGCTCCTGGGCATATTTTCCCAGCTATGCTACATTCCTAGAAGTGGATGAGCAGAGCTCTTTCTGCTCACAGGGCAGACATACTACAATGTCCCTCTAAATTTAGAGCTTTTGTGATGAGAGTAACTTGAAAAGGTATTCATACAGCGTAATGTCAGAAGGAACCCTGAGTCAAGCGGAACAAATCTTGTCCATAGAGGCCAAACCTTTATTGCTGGAAATAAAATATTCCAAATCATATTAGAAAGCTAATATTTCTTCCCACTTCTAATTGCCTTTAATATACACTAGGATAGAAATCTTATTAATTCCATTAACACATTTCCTGTGTAATTCCACTCTTGAAAAGTTTGCCTTCAGGGCACTAATTCCATCATTTCTCTTGAACTTTATTACCACAATTAAATGTTTTTACGTCACTAGTACTTTGACATATGATTTTTAAAAAGAATATTATTTCTGTCAGAAAACAAGAAAAGTGACTGCATGAAAGAGAATTACCAGTCATTACTAGTTAGAGAAATAGTTTTAAATGGTAGGAACATGCACTTTTACAAACAGGATAAGATTCTGTTCCAATACTGCCTTGAATTCTTATGAAGGGTGAATCCAGATAGTGTCTTCCAGTTTTTACTTCCTTTGCTTTTTCTGCCTCTTTTCTTCCTTATTTAAGGAAGGAAAGATGGAATAACAATGCCATGTCTTTGGCCCTGTAGTATCCAGAAACATCCAAGACGGGTCATGCAGCTAAATATGATCTCCACCCCATCTTGTGACCAAATACCCCTAGCACACTTCACAGCGTGCTATATAGCAATACAGCAGAAAGCAAATAAATTCACTCTTGTTGACTTACTATGACTGAGTTAATAAAGTATACCCAGCCTATAGGTGTTCATGCCACTTTATGCATCTGTCATTATGGAGCTTATTATAACCTGAGGGAAAATAAACCATTAGGAATTACTAATTTATTATTAATGATTTATTATTATTTATTTACCTACAAATATTTATATATGGCTTATCTTAAATATTTAAAATTGCAGAAAGTTCAAATAAAATATAGGCTGGCATCCTGTCAGAATTTACAAGACTGTAAGTCAGACTTACAATGTCATAACTTTGGGGATTCATGTTTACAGCTGTTAACAACTGAACCTCCTCATAAACCAGGCAGAACCACAACAGAAAGGTTTTCACAGCACTGCAGATCTGGGCAATGGGCAATGGGCAATGGGAACTGCAGTGCTCTTCTGGCTGCAGGACACATTGAGAGAAGCAGACTCTCCAAATGCCTGTTCTCAATAAGCCCCATGACCTGGACAATGCTGCAACCATTTCCCAGCACCCCAAGTTGCAGCACCTCGGAACCCTTCTGTTGGGGGACTGCATTTGCACTGTCAGAAGTAGGATCTCAGACATAAAACATAGGGCCTTTCTGCTCTACACTGTTATAGTGCTATAATTCTACCTTCAACACTCTTTGGAATTCTGGATGTTTGTAGTTTACTGAGGCCAAAGAGCTCTCTGGCTGAGAATTCTTAACTGCCCCTCCCTAAACTGCAAACCCTAGAATTCCAAAGGATGTTGAAAGTAGAATAATAGCACTAGAACAGTGTAGTGCGGAAAGGCCCATAGAAAAAAAACAGAGATAGACAATACAGAGGTTAGCATGCAGAATGTGGTCTGTGAAATAGATGTTAGCTTGTGCTAAACAGAGAAGGCTTCCAGAAATAAATATGTTTTTGACATGCTTCTAAAACTAAGAATAGTGGAACATGTCAGCCATCTAACAGAACAGCATTCCACACAGTAGCTGCCACTACACTAAATGTTACAAATTAACAACAAAACTCAACCCTGGACCAGAAACTGATGAATTTCTTTCAACAGAGACGTTATGTACTGCCAGTACATTGCTCCATTCAGAAAGCCCAGCTGAAACCTTTTACATCAGCTGCAGTTTCTAGATCAGCTTTAAGGACAACCCCACATATGCCATTTCCGCATGAGACTGTTATAGCGCTATGACTCCACTTTCAACATCCTATGGAATCCTGGGGTTTGCAGTTTAGGGAGGGGCCCGTCGGCCTCTACCTAAACTGCAAACCCCAGGATTCCATAGGATGTTGAAAGTGGAATCATAGCGCTATAACAGTCTCATGCGGAAATGGTCATAGACTGCATTGCAATAGTCTCAGGCCGAAGCTACCAATGCTATAACTATGTTAAAGTTATCAACTTTGTGATTGTAGTCAAGCTATCCCTGCCCAAGTGGCAAAGCTGATGTAAAGTAGTCCAAATTATTGAAATCACTTGGGCCTGTAGTGACAAAGAATGTGTTCCTTCAGATACAGCGTGACGCCATTCAGAGGAAACAGCTAAAATTATGCCACCAGGCATCATGAAATTAAATTATCATAGGATGTAGGTCTTTTCTTCATATAATCCAGACAGAATGCAGCTCCTAAAATACAGTTCCTTAAAGGAAGATATAGTGGAATATTCACAACATAAAAGCTCCGCTGCTGAGCTAAAGCATAATGGTGCCTATCCTGTAAACAACTTGAATGAGAGGCTGCCTGAGAACCATATCTAGTTGAGTTCTTTGGATGAAGAGTGGAAATTAAATCAATAATAAATCCAACAGTTTCAAATATGTCTATGAATGAAAGGAATTTTATACAAATGTTGGATTAACAACAGGCTCACACCTGCTAAATTGAGTGCAAAGCCATCAAATGTAATCCCATTTCTATTTCTTGGTTAATTGTTTAATGATGCATCTGTAATTTATTTAGCATCTACAGAGGGCGAGGGAAGGATTTGGTGTTATGCCTTTCATGAAGCAAGAAGACTGAGGAGGGCTTGTCTCCCCGAGGTAGAAAATATCAATCAAGAGAAGTTGGACAGTGGTGTACATCAGAAGCCTCAGATACCACCTCCTGAATTACTACAGCATACATGGATCAACAGTGAAGCACATTCTTGCCACATGGACAGATTCCTCCAGGTCCAGTATCAAGTTTGTAGAAGTCAGGGGTTGGCACAAATGGTGCACAGAGAGCTCCAGCTCCACATAAGAACAATATTTACAGAGTCTTGAAGTCACTTATGAAAAAGCTTGGACATGTTGTCTGAGCCTGTGTCAGGTGGTATGACATCTCTGTAGTCGAATCTGATTCTCCCCAACACTTTCTGCATCACTAGAAACAAACTATGCCTCCTTCTTCCACCTAGGCCTGGTAAACCTCATCAGTGCTGAACAGTGAGCTAGTTAATGGCCCAGAAACCAGTTTCAACCTGCCATAAACTTCATGCAACCAACAATTATTGAAGCCATCTCTTTCTTAATGACAGATAGGATTGATGACATTAGCCTTGAGTGACTTGTTAGATATTTGGCACCCTCTTTACAATGTCTAATTTCCCACAGTATACTAGCGATCTGCCAAGCAGTGCCAGTCTCAAGGGTATTTTCAGGAGGTAAACTCTGCCCTCCCCTGCCACAAAAGGAAGGCAGATCCATTTAGAAGCTCCAAAGGTGTTCTCTTCCAGATGAGGGTGAAGACCCATCTATTCATTTCCTGCTGGAAAATACTGAAGTGCTGACATGGAAGAAGGCATGCCAGCAACATGCAAATTCTTCAGAATGAGAGAAGCCAAGTAATGTACTTTATAGTCCCATCAAATAACCCAAGTGCATTCAGTAGTGTAATGATAAATTCTGAATTACAGGCCTTCAACGGGGTGGTATATAAAGCAACACATCCAGGGAAAGTGTAAAAATGTAGGTGGTTACATAGATCTAAAACAAATTCTAAATGTTTTCATTTTCATCAGGAAAAGATCTTTTGTAAAGTAAATGGATCTTGCCACTTCAAGACCAAGCCACTCTAAAATACGTTGAATAACTCATAACAGTACATTATTTCTGGCAAACCCAATTTCCCCTCCAGCTACAGTGGGATTATGTACAAACTCAAAGAGAACAGGAAGTGCAGGTTGGAACGATTATCATAGGCCCTTTCCACACGAGGAAGTTAAAATGGGCCAAGGTGTGCTGTCATGGAGGTCATCTGCACCTTGGATCGGACTAGGTTCGGACCATTTACCTTAGTTCCGCACCTTAGTTCAATCCAAAATGTCTCCAAGTGGTTCTCCAGCATGCTAAGTGAAGACCGGAAAAATATTTTGGAGTGAGCCATTGCATTCCTGCTAACATGTGCAGATTCGCAGGCTCGCATCAATGCGAGCCTGCGATCAGCGGAGGCTGGGCTGTGGGCATGGCCAGCATCAGCGGTTGGTCCGGACCCACGAAGAACAGGAAGCCGCCATTTTCAGCCAGAGCAGTGCGGATTTAAAAATCTCGCACTGCTCCGATTCGCCCTGGACCAAATGGAGGGGCCCTGCAGAAGAGCTTAAGGGAGAGTCTGCATTACTTCGGACCCAGAAGAAGCAGTGAGTAACAGTATGGAGCGATAAACTCGCCTCGTGCGGAAAGGGCCATAGTCTCTGTTCCTCAAAAAGTTTCAGAGCTTTAACTTTGTGAGGGCCATTTTCACTGGAAAACAGAGGAGGCTAGCATTTTCACCTCCCTCCCCCCTGGAGTCAAAGCTTTTGAAAAGAAACTAGGTAGGGCATCACCCATGAGGCTGTCATGCAGGAAGTGTTCTACAGGACACCTCTGGGGCAGGCAGCTTACCATATTTATACTGGAGTTCTTTGCAGATATTTACACTGGATTCATCCTAAGTCTGCTACAAGTATAACCAAAGAGATTATCTTAGTTAAATTATTCAGTATTATTAAATTCGTTAGGCCTCTTGTAGCCTTTTTATGAAGAAGCATTTCATATGAGGTCAGCAGCTCCACACCAATCATTACCATGAAGGCAGAAAAGTCAAATCTGCATGTCATGATGCCCATTCAGTCCATTTAGAATGACCGGGCCAACAGCAGTTGTCTCATTTCACTCACATTTTGTAAGCCATCCCTCTCACTCCACCAATGGTTTCTTGGAATTACAACAGCTCCTACCATTGAACATGATGCCACTGTAAATTTTGTAACTCGGAAAAAAAATAGTTTTGACATCACATCTCCACTGTGGATCATTCAAGGATCCTTGTATCTTCAATAATAATAATAATAATAAAATTTATTTATATCCCGCCTCTCTCGACGGATTGAGGCGGTACTACAACAATACATCAAATACATTAAAAGCAATTAAAACATAACCTATCTTCCCCACCCACCAACCCATCTAAAACCCCCTAAAACACATTAACTATTAAGAACAAGAGGACAGTTGGTGGGAGGCAGTGGAGCACTAGTCTCGGAAGGCCTGTTGGAAGAGAACAGTCTTGACTGCTTTTTTAAAGCAGTCAAGACTGGTAATATGCCGGGTCTCCTCCAGCAGGCCATTCCATAACTTGGGAGTGATAGAAGAGAAGGTCCTCTGGGTAACCGCAGCCAACCTAGTTCTGACTGGCTGCAGTAAATTCCTCCCAGAGGACCTTAATGTGCGGGGCGGATTATATGGGAGAAGACGATCCCGCAGGTAGGCTGGCCCCAAGCCATGAAGGGCTTTAAAGGTAAGAACCAACACTGTGTACTGTGGCCGGAAACTAATAGGCAGCCAATGTAAGGACTTCAGAATTGGTGTTATATGGTCAGTTTTAGATCTTCTGGTGACCAACCTGGCTGCCATATTCTGAACTAATTGAAGTTTCCGGACTAAGCACATGGGTAGCCCTATGTAGAGCGCATTGCAGAAGTCAAGCCGTGAAGTTACCAGCGCATGCACCACTGCTTTTAGGTGTTCCAGGTCCAGGAAGGGGCGCAGCTGGCGTATCAGCCGATACGCCTGCACCCAAATTACAGTTGCCTGGAATCTTAGCCTTTCAGAACCAGTGATAAGAAACCAGTCTCCACAGCCAAATCTACAATACCATACCCTCACAACCTGAACTATGATAAGGACAGTGTAATTTATTCTGCAAGAACGTATTGGGTTTCTTAAAAACACAATACAACTCTAAAAATGCGTGGGAATGGCTAATAAATGAATAATTATGCTGAAGCTGCATTTCTCAAGTACAAGAAAGATTTAGGCAAACATAGAATGCATTAAGAGGGTGGCTTAATACACAGCATAAATTCAGTTCCAAGAGGTTTATAAAGCCATCATCCTTTGGCAAATATCAATTTAAACCCCCTTGTATATAATAGTTGTTTAACTACATATCAAGCCAAAAAAAAAAAAAAAGTATATGACCAGCCTTTTAAAAGTAAGGAAACCCTTTACATTATTTTATTCTGCGATTCTGTGATTTTATTTTTTAAAAATTCTTTGTCTACTAAGAAGTCCACTTCACTGGGTCAAACTTTCTGTTCAAAGACAGACATATGGAAACCTCATTCTGAATGTCATGTTTCTATATGGCTACCTTTAAAGAGTAATGTGAATGTAGTCAGTATATGATTATTTCATACGTCATTTCTGCACTAGACTGTTATAGCGCTATTGTTCCACTTGCAACATCCTATGGAATCCTGGGGTTTGCAGTTTCGGGAGGGGCTGGCTCTCTCGAGGATTCCATAGGATGTTGCAAGTGGAACAATAGCACTATAACAGTCTAATGTGGAAATGGCCATAAACATTAAAGTCTCATGGGAGATAACATCACAATAGTTTCAAGCTACCTTGGGATGCCATATACTGTTTTCCTGAGTGTTGGATTTTACCATCTGGCCATTTCTACTATAATTTAGAGTCCAGAAACAAACAACATAGGAAATCTTCTTGCTTCTATGTTCTATGTTTAGGTTCCTCAGAGGCTGCTTTTAAAAAATCAGGTGGTCACTTACACATTGCAAAAAAAGGGAAGAAAAGAGAACACATATATGTCTCTCTCTCTCTCTCTCTCTCTGTGTGTGTGTGTGTAACTGAAACTGGCATACACTACATTGTATGTGTAGATGCAGTTTAGAGATAATATAGTTTAACTCAAAATACATTATATGCTATAATGGGGAAAAACTATGCTCTGCTGCTGCCCTTTCTTTTGTTTCTTTGTCTTCAAATGAGATATAGACTGGACAACACCTTAAGACCAGAAAGAAATGCATATTTAGTACTCTGTAAAGTAGGACAGTGGCCTTGTGGTCATCCTAGTTGAACACATTACAATGCTTCTTTTGTTTTGACTATATATAATAATAATTCAGTATAATGTAACCAAAATTATAGACTGAGCTGAGCAATGAGGAATTTTTGTTGCAGCCTAAACAATACAATTTGGATTGAGCGATTTGTTCAACCCTGAGGGCTGCATTAATTTTTTTAAAAAATACTTAGATAATTGAAAATTTAGTGCCATTGGCGTCACTGATTGGGACAAGCTGATGGATATATATATCTTACGTGATGCCATCATGCTTTTTGCAGTTTTAGAAGTTATAACTGAAACTATATTTTAAACACTTGCTAGCTCATTAAGATTTCAGAACATGCCTATTCTTTACCCCAGCTGTGTGGATATTGGTTGAAATAGACTTCCTGTGGCATCATCTCCACAATTGAGGACCAACCTGCATCACATCTCTCTATCTGAATAGCATTCTCCCTAATGATGCTATTGGCAGACTGTTTGCAGCACTGACACTGTGGAACATTTTTAGCTGCTTTCCACACGAGCATGGGAAGCCACCAACTGGCAAGGTTAAACCATTTTTCTATCTAGCCCATTGCTGATAACTTGATTGGCAGTAGTTTTCCAAGACATTTGGTAAACATCTTTCACATGACTTCCATTTAATTCTTTTAAGGAGAGGTACCAGAGCTGTTGGCTACATTTCAGAAAAATGAACTGGCAAAACCACCTCTGAATATTCCTTGCCTAAGTGAACCCTATGAATTCCATGGGGTCACCATAGTCGACAGGCAACTAGAAGGCACATACACATACACACACACACACCAGAAACTGAACCAGTGGCTTAGATAAATATGCTCATCCCTCAGAACTGCTGTGATCTGTATATACAGATGTCTGATCTTGGAAACTAAGCAGGGTCAGCCCCAGTTAGTACTTGGATTGGAGACCACCAATGAATAGCAGGTGCTTTAGCCTGCATTCCAGAGGAAAGAACTAACAAAACCGCCTCTGAGTATTCATTGCCTGTGAAAACTCTATAAAATTCATTCAATCACCATAAGTCGATAGGAGACTTGAAGGCACCTACACACACAGAGTTTTCCTGTTAGGGGGTGCAATAAATTAATCTGCTTCATTATTTAGTGAGGACTTACAGTTCTTGAGCCTAATTAAACACAGATCAGAAGGAATTTAGATCTCAAAATCCATACTTTTCCAAATACTGAGATTTGCAAAAAATAATTAAAATGTACGCATTCAAAAATGTGTGCACAAAGATGTGAACGTGTGAACACTGGCTACAAAAATTATATATTTTGAGATATATAAACAAAAATAGCTTTATTCAGGAAATAAAAATCACTTCAAAATGTATAATTTGAAATATTGCACTTGAAAAAAATCTGTATTTTGAGGAACATGAACAAAACATCCAAGGCAGAAAAACAACACCATAATATGCAACCTAATAAGGAAATAATGCACAACAAACTTATCAGCAGGAAAAAAAAAATGTATGGAATTTGGCTTGATAGTTTCTCCCTCCTCTATGGCCCTTTTCGCATGGCATTTGCTATGCGAAAGGACGCCCGGAGCATCATGCAATTGTGACGAGTGATCTGCATGATGCACTCACAATCGCATGATGCTCCAGGGGCCAGCAAGCGCCTATCGCACACCTTTTCATTTTCGGCTGGAAGCTGAAAATGGTGCACAATTGCGCATTGCTCCTGGACCCCGCGCATACTCACCTGGCAAGCAGAGCCTCCAGAGCCACGCCAGTTGCACTTCCTGCCTCAGCACAGCCTGAGAAACTCCCAGGCTGCACTGCAGAAGGAAGAGGCGGAGCTCTCATGTGAGCAAGCAGCTCATGCGGAGCTGAAGCAGCAGGGATGCGAGAGCCTCTCGCCAGAGGCTGCTTGCGCAATCCCCGCATCCCAGTGCCAGAAAAAGGTAAGGTGCAGAAAGGGTCCTTGTCTTGTATTGACAGGGTGTTGAAACAATGCGTCATGACACAAATGTTCAAATTACAAGCAACCGTCAAACTGAGAAGTCAAGACATTTTGCAAGAAAATGATGACCAATTGGTGCATTTTCAAAAAGCTGTATGAACTAAAAGGTTAGCTTGGAGAACCAGGAAAAAAAAAAAAGACAAATACATATTTCCTTCTTTCTACAGTTCTGGAAAGATTGTGCTGATCTGATATAAAATGACTCTTTCACTCTTTGAAAGAATGAAAACAAACTCCTTTTTGAAAGAAAACTAAAAAAGATGTATACTTTCTAAGAAATTGGGGAAAGGGATAACAGAAAAATAAAATACACTCAAGGCTTAGATAATAGCTTTTGCTTGTTTGAATTCACAATCAGACAAAACAGAAAATATTTACATAAATTGCACACTTTATGATAAGTGGGCTCTACTGAGTGATAAAAAATAAGAATTAGCATATAAACTGGTATTTTGTCCATTGTGTGAGCCTTTTTTCGGGCAAAACTCTATTGATAGAAGCACCACTTTTTCCCCTCCTTTGAGCTGAGGATTGCTGTATAGAACTGATACGTGGAGAATTATTTACTTATGCTTTGAAGCATTTAAAGGTGCCAGCTTCATAATCCCATCTAGAAAGATTGAAACAGTGTTCATGAAAATCTATAAGGTTCCCCTTTTAGGGGAGTAATAGACAAACTGCTGCAATTTGGCACAATCAGTTCTGGGTTGAAATTCTTCCCAGTTACATTAGAAGGTCATGGCCTAGACATTTCTTTGGGTAGCCTATTTTACGGGATTATTGTTAGGCTGATATAACACTGGCTTAAGGTCTTTGGAAGATGGCAGGGAAACAACTGTCACAGACATAAACAGATAATGAAAAGGACCATGTGCTACTTCATGTGACACAGTTTTTCTATGTGAAGCACAGCTTTCACCTTAATATAAACAGTGTACTTTATACACTTTATTATGTCTTACAGAGCAATTGTTTCACCTGCTGTGCTCTCCTTGTCTAATCCTCACACACTGTGAGTAGCTCCTCCTCTACTCTTTCTAATTTTCTTTCAAACACTGTCTTCTTGCTACTGTTGGTTTTACTTCCGAGGTGTACACACCTTGGCCAAGATCCTACATCAAGAAGGTGGAATGCAATGCTCCTCCCACACTAGGTTTGACAGACTGAAAACTGGAAATGGCTCTAGCATCCCTTAACTGTTGTGTACAACTAGGAATTTCAGTAGATGTTGCTTCTCATGCATCCAGGTAACAAGCAAATAAAATTCCTTCTTCTAAACAGCCATTAAAGGTGAAGGAACTGTCTCCAGTTTTCACTCCGGCAACTCTAACTCCTGTGTTGTTCTGCATCTTCTTCTCCACTTCTGTCTGTCTGTCTGTCTGTCTGTCTGTCTGACTGACTTTCTTTCCTTCCTTCCTTCCTTTTGGGATGGGGCACAAATGACTGTCCTCTTGCCCCCTGTTCTCCTGTCCAATTCATCTCAGTTCAAAGGGGGAAGGAAATGAGAGTACATTCACAGACAGGGTGCACCCTTTTATCCCTTCCCCTCTGAACTAAATGGATTGAATTGCCTTCCCACTCTCTTCCTTCCCCATTGGTAAGCATCAACAGCAATGGCTCTTCCTGAGGCTTGACAACTGAACTGGGGGAAGCTTGAGATCTTGGACAAAGGCAGACGATAGCACTTAGCACTCTATCCAAAAAGAGAACTACAAACACATAAGCATTACTTACATGCATGTACATCACTAACAGGATTCCAGTCATTATTATATATACAAATAAAGTATGTGTGTATGTGCCTTCCAGCTGCCTATTGATTTATTGCAACCCCATGAATTTCTTAGGGTTTTCTTAGGCAAGGCATACTCAGAGGTGGTTTTTCCAGTTGCTTCCTCTGAAATATAACCCACAGTACCTGGTATTCATTGGCATTTTCCCATCCAAGTACTAATCAGGGATGATCTTGCTTAGCTTCCAAGAACAGAAAGGATCTGGTGTCTTCTGGCAGTTTGGCCCTTAAGATATAAATGGCAAAATACAGTTCATAGAATCATAGAATCATAGAAATGTAGAGTTGGAAGAGACCACACGGGCCATCCAGTCCAACTCCCTGTCATGCAGGAACACCCTCAAAGCACTCCCGACAGATGGCCATCAAGCCTCTGCTTAAAAACCTCCAAGGTAGGAGACTCCACTACTCTCCGAGGCAGCAGATTCCACTGCCGGACAGCCCTGACTGTCAGGAAGTTCTTCCTGAGGTTCAGGTGGAATCTCCTTTCCTGCAGCTTGAATCCATTGCTCCTTGTCCTGGTTTCTGGAGCAGCAGAAAACAAGCCCCCTCCTTCCTCTACATGGCATCCCTTCAAATATTTAAACATGGCTATCATGTCCCCTCTTAACCTCCTTTTCTGCAGACTAAACATACCCAGCTCTCTCAGTCTATCCTCATAGGGCATGTTTTCCAGGCCTCTCACCATTTTGGTCACCCTCCTCTGGACTTGCTCCAGCTTGTCAATATCCTTCTTGAATTGGGGTGCCCAGAACTGGACACAGTATTCAAGATGGGGTCTAACCAAAGCAGAGTAGAGTGGTACCAGTACCTCCCTCGATCTAGACACCATACTCCTGTTGATGCAGACGAGAATTGCATTGGCTTTCTTGGCTGCCGCATCACACTGCTGACTCATGTTCAGCTTGTGGTCTATGAAGACTCCTAGATCCCTTTCACACGTACTGCTATCCAGCCACGTGTCCCCCATCCTATATTTCTGTATTCCATTATTTCTGCCTAAGTGTAGGACCTTACATTTCTCTCTGTTGAATTTCATTTTGTTCGCCCTGGCCCAGCTCTCCAATCTATCCAGGTCATTTTGAATTTTGATCCTGTCCTCTGGCATATTAGCAACCCCTCCCAATTTGGTGTCATCTGCAAATTTGATGAGCATGCCCTCTATTCCTTCATCTAAGTCATTGATAAAAATATTGAACAGCACTGGGCCCAGGACAGAACCTTGTGGCACCCCACTAGTCACTTCTCTCCAGGATGAAAAGCAGCCATCCGTGATCACCCTTTGGGTTCGGTCGGTCAACCAATTACATATCCAATTAACAGTAGCCCTGTCTAGCCCGCATTTTACTAGCTTCGATGCAAGAATGTCATGGGGAACTTTGTCAAAGGCCTTACTGAAATCGAGATATGCTACATCCACAGCATTCCCTTCATCTATCAAGCTAGTAACTCTATCATAAAAAGAGATCAGATTAGTCTGGCATGACTTATTTTTGAGAAATCCATGTTGACTTCTCGTGATTATTGCGTTGTTTTCTAAATGATTAGAAACTGAACGCTTAATGATCTGCTCCAGGATCTTTCCGGGTACCGATGTCAGGCTGACTGGGCGATAATTATTTGGGTCCTCTTTTTTCCCTTCTTGAAGATGGGGATAACATTTGCTCTCTTCCAATCTGCTGGAACTTCTCCTGTCCTCCAAGATTTCTCAAAAATTATAGCAAGCGGTTCCGAAATGACCTCTGCCAGCTCTTTTAATATCCTAGGATGCAATTCATCTGGCCCTGGAGACTTGAATTCATCCAATGCGGCCAGGTATTCCTGTACCACCTCTCTACTTATTAAGTGCCTCATTTCCTCTGCTTCCTCCCCTGCTCCCCTACCGCCAGGTTGAGTGCTTGTATCCTTCTGGGAAAATACGGAGGCAAAGAAGGTGTTAAGTAGCTCTGCCTTTTCTCTCCCCCCTGTGAGTAATTCGCCATCTTCTCTGCGTAGCGACCCTACTGTCTCCTTCTTTTTCCTTTTGCTGCGGACATATTTAAAAAAACCCTTTTTATTGTTTTTAATGTCTCTGGCCAGCCTAAGTTTTTCTGTGCTTTACCCTTTTTGACCTCCTCCCTCATCTCCTGGCTATTTGTTAATTTTCTTTTGGTTTTCCCCCTTCTTCCATTTCCTATACGTGTTTCTCTTTAAATCTTAGCTCAGCTAGAGTTCTTTAGTCAACCATTCTGGTTTCTTCAATGCCTTCCATTTTTCCTCCTTATTCACAGTTTTAGACTGTGCCGTCAGTATCTCCTTTTTAAGGAACTCCCATGCCTCCTGAACTCCTTTCCCTTTCACTATTCCTGACCACGGAATTCCAGTCAGCAGCTCCCTAAGTTTACAGAAGTCCCTTTTTTAAAAACTAAGACGAGTGTCTGGCTACCCTTATCTTCTCCTTCCCACTGAATGCTAAATTCCAACAGGGCATGGTCACTCCCCCCTAAAGATCCAACCACTTCTACCTCATTCACAAGGTCATCCCTGTTGGTCAAGACCAGATCTAGAATATTTGATCCCCTTGTGGCCTCTTCCACCTTCTGGACCATGAAGTTGTCTGCAAGACAAGCAAGAAACTTGCGGGACCTTGCTGTCTTGGCAGAGTTTGACTGCCAGCATATATCTGGGTAATTGAAATCTCCTATTATTACTGTATCTCTCCTCTTTAAATGTTCAGTCATTTGGTTGAGGAAGGCGTCATCCAAGTCCTCAGCCTGGGTTGGAGGTCGAAACCCCCCCACCAGAATATCCCTATTGTTTCTCGCTGCCTTAATTCTTACCCAAATGCTCTCTACCTGGCTTTCTGGGTTTAAGCCCAGGATCTCTTCACAGGTGAAAACATCCTTGACATACAAGGCTACTCCTCCCCCTTTTCTTGTTTGGTCTTTTTTTAAAAAAAGGCTATACCCCTCTTTTCCTATATTCCAATCATGAGACTCATCCCACCAGGTCTCAGTGATGCCTATCAAATCTTTTATTTTTTTGTACTAGGAGTACAAGCTCATCCTGCTTTTTTCCCCAAACTCCTTGCATTAGTGTAGAGACATTTAAAGTCCCCAGGCCCTTCCTGCAAGTCCTGTACTATTGTTTCACTCCTCCCGCCATTGGCCGCTTGTACTACTTGTCCAGTATCATTTGGGCCTTTTCCCCCTGTGTTCTCTGAGTCCTTGCCAAAATATTGTCTCCCTCCCCAGTGGATCTTAGTTTAAAGACCTCTTAATCTTCCTTGCAAGACTGTTTGCAAAAACATTCCTGCCCAGTTTTGTGAGGTGCAGCCCATCCCTCGCCAGAAGCCCATGTTCATGGAAATTCAGGCCATGTTCCAAAAACCCAAACCGTTGTTGGCGGCACCATGTGCGGAGCCAGTTGTTGACCTCTACTATTGCCCTTTCCCCATGCGCCGTATCCTTGAACAGGGAGGAGAGACGAAATGACCACCTGCACACCAAGGTCCTTAAGTTTTCCCCCCCCGCCGTTCCTTTGCAATGTGGTTTAAGCTGCTCCTCGCAGTGCTTTTTCCCACTAAACCAAAAGAGGGGGAACAGTGGGTTTGACTAGCCTGGTTAGCCTCTCCGTTATGTGGTTATCCCGGCCCCAGGAAGACAACAGACTTCTCAAAAGCTTGTCCGTTTTGCAGATTGCTGTTTCAGTTCCTTTAAAAATCCCCCAAAAACCAGAACTCGCCTCCTCTGAGACTTGTCCTGGGCTCCCGGCGAAACCCGTTCTACTCGGACTGCCTGGGCATTCTGTTTAGGCTGGGAGTGTTGATCTAAAACCCTGTTGGTGAAGTTTGATTCCTTCTTTTTAATTTGTTCCCTCCGCGTGGTGCTCCTCATTGTTCATAAGGCCAAGTAGTTCGAAGCGATTGTGTATGCTGAGCTTGTTACCTTCCTGGTCCTTTTACTCCTCCGTGTGACATTCGCCCAAACCCCCGTTTCCCGGCAAAGTGTGGTGACTTCCTGATCTGGCAGCTCCTCCTATTGGTTTTGGTAGGTTTCTCTGCCCTATCCAAAAACTCCTCCCCTTCCCTTAAAATGGAATAGAAATTCGTGCCTCCAGTGGCGAACCTTCTCCTCCAAGAAGGTGACCAGCTTGCACTTGGTGCAGGTGTACCCGAGAACCTCTTGTGGCAAGAAAAGGAACATGCCACAAGCGTTACAGGTGACTGCAGCAGCTCCCTCACCTTCCATCCTTGAAACTACAGAGAGTAGTACAGGAGAAGCTCGAGAAAGTAAAGGAGTGCAAGTGCGCGCGCCGAAGGCGCTTGCCGTTGGTAGCTCCTAATAAAGCTCCTCCCCGCTAGCTGCCTCCTCCCTCTCGTTAGTCAGACCGTGTGATCAGGCAGAGCCCACGGCCAGGACAGTAGCCAGCAAACAATAGCAAGCAATTAACAGCAAAAACAAGCAAGGCCCCCAAGCACAGCAAAAACAAGCTCAGCAAAAAAACAAGCCTGTGGAACACACCTGGTCTAGGACGTCTTCACAGGCCCAGCTCTCCTCTGCTCTTTCCTCTGGGAAATGAGCTAGAGGCCCGTTGGTAGCTCCTAATAAAGCTCCTCCCCCGTAGCTGCCTCCTCCCTCTGCTTAGTTCAGACCGTGTGATCAGGCAGAGCCCACGGCCAGGACAGTAGCCAGCAAACAATAGCAAGCAATTAACAGCAAAAACAAGCAAGGCCCCCAAGCTGGGGAGTTGAGACCCAAGTTGGGTCTCTTATTTCAGTATGTGAGTGGATTCTAACAGATACAGTGGCCCCTCTACTTTCATGATGGTTTGAAGCGCAGAACCCTCTTGAAAGTGGAAAAAATATGAATAACTTCCCCCTCCACTATCTCCCTCTCATTCCCTTCTGGGGCTCCCCCTTATTCCCTTGCCTTTCGTGTGCCCGGGGTCAAAGACAATGAAATGGGAGGAGAAGCTCCAGAGGGAAAAAGGAAGGCTCACAGAAGCCTTACCCCACCCCCATTCCCCTGATAACAAAAGCATTTCTGTACTGAATAATCTGAAGCAATTTAATAGTATTTCATCTATGAACCTAGAATTTCATAGGGTTTTCTTAGGCAAAGAATACTCAGAGGTGGTTTTGCCAGTTCCTTCCTCTGAAATAGATCCGGAGAAAAACCTAGAAAATGTCCATATGTTACATTCTTACAACAGTTCCCAGATAAATTACATCCACTACTTTAACTATACTTCTCTGAAATGTCATTGAAAGATGGGCTTGTAAGAATGTGTGGAGTGTATTTATTAAGGCTCAAATTTGATGGGTTTGGTTTGATTTGTCTGTTTTGTTTTTTAAACACACACAAGTGCACACACTATGCAGTTTTCAGAATACATAAGAAAGAAAGACAGGACAGCAACGTAATCAATGTCACCAATAAGTAGCAACATTCATGTTGCTTATAATAAGCTTATCAGCAAATCAGGTCAAAGTCATGAGTGCATTGAGAGCAGTTTAAAAAACTGGACAAGGAGAAGCATATACACCAGGTGTCAAAGACAATTCATAGCAACACTCATTGAAATGGTTTTGGAGCTGAAGTGCCATGTCAAGAGCCTGCCTTTCTTCAAGCACCCCCACATCCAGTTTGTCATGGAAAAGAGAACAAAAGAGAGCTTTAACAGGCACTTCTTAATAGACAGATACAGACAGCGATTTATACCAAAAATATCTTGAACCTAGACTATTCTGGATTCTAACAAGCATAGCCAGTACTGTGGTCTGGAAGTAGACTGGCAGTGAATGGGACAGTGTGTAGATACATTCTCTAGCTTCTAATTCTAGCCAGAAATCGAAATAGGATTGCAAAAACTCAGAAGTTTCTCTAAGGGCTATCCCACAAATAAAACGATAGAGCAATCAGTCAGTAAAGTTAAGAGGCAGAAAGTGTGGTGGCCAAACGCATGCTTCATGAGGAAGAAATGTCATCAAAACAATAGAAGTAGCAGGCAAAAGACATTTCTGCCTAAAGCATCACTTAGGCATCAAGGAGCAAAACCATTTTGCACAGTTACTTCTAGAATCTTTTGAGGGCAGGGGAAGTATCATATCTAGAACAGCCATGCCAATCTGACATAACCCACAATGGAAGTGGGATTGTGACAGAACCGTGACCACAGTTCTGCATGACATCATTGTGATCCCGTCATGATCCTGTGGACACTCAACACAATCACAGAGTAAATCATTGATGGGTTTTCCTCATCAGCGAACAGTGACTGTGCAGTCCTCCCACTGCCTTCCCACGCTTACTTGCTGTGCACAGCCTGGGAAAGTGCCAGGCTGTGCTGTGGAAGGCAGAGGTGGAGCTTCCATTCCAGCAGGTAACTGGTGCAAAGGGGAGAGCTTCTGTCATGCTCCCCTCCCAGGACAGCCAACCCCGGGATCCCCACAGGATAGCTTCAGCAAAAGGTAAGCAGCAGAAAAAGCCTTAGATTGCTTGCACTACCACTCATCTCATCTCAATTGCATTGGGCTTTTAAACATTAATTTGCAAGATAAACAGAAAAAAAAATACAAAAATGTTGTGAAGCAGAGGGATAGCAGAATAATTCAACAGTATTTTGAAAGAATTTAACTCATTCATTAAACTGGAGAGGATACAAGCATTTTGACACTTGCACTTGGTTTTATTCCAAATAGGTATTAAAGCTCCTTGGCTAGGGCAGACCTCCAAGCATAAATTTATGAAAGAAGTCATCATTTCAGCAACTGCTGTAGATCTTGTTTACAGTCTTAAATGGTACCATTAAAACATAATTATTCATTTTCCTTGGTAAACACATATTTAAAAGGCTGCCATCATCTCCCTCTCCCCTTAAATTTATGATGCAGCAGTGATAATTTCAACTGGTTTTCAAAAACGACAGCCATTTAAGTTAGGCAGCAATGAGAATGAGGCACTTGTGGCAGGTTGAAAACCTCCTTAATTTTACAATTGTTATTTTCTCTGTCAGAAGTTCACTGTATTGAGCCAGTCTCAGAGGATGCCATTTTAATTGGGGGTTTCAATGTGGCAGCTGCTTTTTTTTTTAATGTGTCAATGTCCTTGCATACACTACAGGATTGGCATCCATTTAAGAAATAATAGAATTGGATATAGAATATTAATCTATAATACACATATTTTAAAGGTCTTTTATGAAGAAGATAGTAAGGAGATGGGTTGCATAACAACACAAAAACCTATCACCTTCAAGAGAAAGGAAGTAAAACTGAAGCTATTAATTCTTTGCATGAGTCAAACCAAGGCCAAGGTTGTAACAAGATTTCCCTCCCTGTCTGGAACAGATATTAAAGAAGACATTTTGTACAGTTAAAATGTCTCCGCTTGAAGACCTCTAATATATCTGAGAGGAAAATCATGAACAATTTGTAACTCTCCTTTGTAGAAGTTGTTAAACTGATCTGACACACCAAAACTGCACACTGTGAGAAATTCATAATGCAGACTCAAGTGTTAGCTCAAACTGAGTTTGTATTTCAGTCTTCTTTACTGATTTCTTAGTTCAGAGTGAAGTTTAAAAAGCACCCTTAAGCTATGGAGATAAAGTCAAAATCTTTGTGTTGTAGAACCGATCAGAATCCATAGTGGGAAATAAGGACTGTGAAAAGCTTCTTACCCTTTTACTTCCCTTATTAAAACTAATTCACAAATAAATATGATGTAACCAAGAAGAATCTTTTTAAAAACAGAACATATTAATTGTACGCAACTGTGACTACTAAAATACTGATATAGTATTGTTAATGCAAAGTTTTCTGTAAAAGACACATCAAAATTTGTTTTATCGGTTGAGATAAAATGCATTCAAAAATACAGATAGAAGTATTTAATGCTTATTTTTAAACATTTTCACAGTAATGGGGGTGAGGTGGAACAGACCATGAGCGAGCACATACAGAACAGAAACGAACCATGAATAGATTGAGACATCCACTCTTCTGTGCAGAACTGTGAAAAGTTTTTTTAAAACACAAAACAAAACATTTTCTATGCATGTGTATTCAATTTGACAGGACTTTCTTCCTGGTAGACATGCTATAGAAACAAAATATAGTCCCTGAAGCCCCTAAAAGCCCCCAGATCCCCCTTTTTTATTTTGCACCACCCCTATATATTGAAAACCCCTCAGAAGCCAACAGAAAAAAAAAGTTGAAATTTAAATTTAAACCAGAAATGACATTTCTATTTCAGTCAATTTTCAACTGAATTTTTGCCTTCTGATGGTGCTTTCAAGATACGTGAGGTACTAAGTACTAATGGCGCCAATCCAAATGGAAAAAGAATGGAAGAATTCATAGAGAATGGTGTCATCAGGTTATGTTAGTTGTGATAGCTGGACAGATAGATATTCTGTCAGATGATACTAGAGGCAGCATTTCTTTTATTTCAGTTCCTGGGAAACACAAGATGAATGGCGCTGTTGCACAAATGTCTTGCTGATGGTCTTCCTTCGGACATCAGGTAGTCCACTGCAGTCAGGATTCTATTGTTCTACTGGCAGTGCATAAATCTCCACAGTGTACTTATGCTGGTAATTGCAAGAACAAGGGCGGCTTCTTCTTTAGGTGTGCAAGGGCAAGTAAACACCTAACTATACCATGCCCAGTTCATGGTTATTGGAACAGAGCTGTACACAGGAGA
The DNA here is from genome assembly GCA_948474755.1 of Ctenosaura bakeri. Taxonomy (NCBI): domain Eukaryota; kingdom Metazoa; phylum Chordata; class Lepidosauria; order Squamata; family Iguanidae; genus Ctenosaura; species Ctenosaura bakeri. The sequence continues at coordinate 502,366 of CAOLHI010000821.1, forward strand.
CTTTCATTGTTTTTGGGCACCTGGCATAAAAATACTGTGGAGGTAGGTACTGGATACCTTCTTATGCAATGCCTGAAACATCTCTAAGCCCATAAACATGATGAAACTAAAAATACATAAGCCACCAACAGGATTGTATCCTGTGTGAACAGACTGCTGGACTAGATAGTTCACTAGTCTGATCCAACATAATCCCTTTTCTGTTCTTAACGATAAGATTATACACACACACACACACGATGGAGAGAACGTGTGGGTGAAATGCAGTATTTAATGAGATGGCTAAGTATTCCCAGACTGAAATCCCATGATGCTTTCCACAGCCAGAAAAATACATCTGTTTCACAGGGTCTGGTAATGGCACTAATGATTGGCATCTTCAGACTTTGCCATAGAGCTCAGTAACAATTGTGTCACATTGGATTTCTGTCCCACCCACACTCATTGTAGCTCAACTTATGAGCCCTCATTGTGCCATAAAATGTATGTGCATCGGAATCATTACCAAATATCAAAAGCTTCTAAAGCATGTTGGAAATTTAATAACAAAGCAAAGCTGTCAAATTGAGCACAGGAAATTAATAGTGATATGCTCTGCAATTGACATATTAATTGTGTGCACAATCTATTACATGAACAAAAGGTCACAGAAGTATTTGTTTGAGATCCACTGGTGTGACTCTGTTAGTGTTGTTTGACAGCTTTTGCAATTATCTAGTTTAATTGATTTGATGAGATACTGAGACATTGACAATATAAGATAAAATTAAGTGACAGGTTGCAAATTTAGAAATCTTAATTTCAAAAGATGTCACATGCCTTGGAATTAGCTCACATAGTTTCTGTATTCAGAGGACGTAACTGAAGGGTAATAAACCTAATAAGCCTAATTCAATGCACAAACAAGGAAGCAAAAAGAAAATAAGGATTTTCAGAAGTGTGTGCGTGTACGTGCACGCACACACGCGCGCACACACACAGACACATATCATCACCACAAACAGACTAAAAGAGTTAATTTGTGAATGACTGTAACTGATTACAGTCTACTGACTATAAATGAAAGTGCATGATAAAATACATGTCTTTTTCTTTAATTTACTATGGGACTCTTTGTTGTGTTTCATTTATGCTCACTTTATTTACATTCACGTTTCTGTTTATGCATAGCAAAGAAGTTTAGCTTTCAAAAATGATGCTGGACCTAAATTCTGAGTATAAATTGAGATTAGAAATTTTATTTTCAGTAAATACACCTTTATATTTGCATACTAATCCATCTGCAGGTATCAATGGATGAAAAAATAAGTTAAGAAATTAATTTAGAAAATATTGCTTTCTGCAACAATGATTTTTTTTCTGGAAAAAAATGTCCTGAATAGAGGGGAAATAATGGTAGTGGATCATATTTTCCCTAGTGGGATGTCTCAGTGTATCAAGACACTCTTTCTTATGAAAAATGAGAATTTGCATTTTTCCTGGATCTAAATGCAGTACAGAATATCATACCATATTGCCACAATAACAGTACATTTTTTAATAGCGTGGCCCTTGAAAGGTGTAATTTTTGTCCACATTTTGGAGCTTGAGTTGACATGAAAAGCTCTTAGTGGAACATCTTAAACTGAAAGGCTTTCTTGCTAAATGAATTTCTTGTTAAGTGTACTCATTTTCAGTTGCTCCAACATGATTGTCATTACAGCTTGATTCATAATGACAGTACTGAAAAGCAGTGAGAGCAATATGTGGTTCTTCTTATGTCTGGATTCTGATATTCAAGTACCTGCAGTGATCTTGTCTAAGCATAAATCATTTACATCAGTTTGGTAAGTGAAATAGTCTTCTACTAATTACAGAGGATTTTATCCAGAATTGCTTCCATTAGAAGTTTTGGGGGAAATTATTTCTTCTCTTCTCTGCAGTCCTGTGTGCATTCAAGAACTGTTTTGAAACTTTGGAAGTTCACTCACAGAGCAGGAGTAATCTAATGAAAATGAATGTTCTGTTAGGCCCTTTTCTCACGGGGTAATTAAATCTTCCCAGGTCGACCTCGATCGGATGCCATTTTCACCTTAGAGAGCACCATATCGCATTAAATTTTTTGGATTCTCACCCCAATCCGCGCGGGGGAGCCACCATTCAGCATTTCCGCGCACCTTTTAAAAACCAGAAGAAATGTGGTTTTTTCCTCCAATCCGCGCTCGTCGTTTCGTGAAAAAGCGACGGTGCATCCTGATTCGTGCGGGCGATCAAGAGAGGGGGGGATCAAGGCATGGCCAGCAGAAGCCACAAGACCGCCTCCAATACGAACGGCTGAAAGGACCGTCATTAGCGGGGCTAGCACCCCAGCAATGATCGTCAGTAGCTCGTTCTCCATACACAAAACAGCAGAAAGCAAGCTGAAAGAAAGAGGGGGAAACTGTTTCCACGGTGGTTCAAAAGAAAGGCACGGGACAGGGTGAGGGGGCGGAGGATGTGAGGGGGCGTGCGTACGTACTGACGTCAGTGATGACGCTCAGGATGTTTCTTTTAAAAATAGGGCACAGCCAATCAAATGCTAGGCAGGGCGGGGAAAGGACACCTTCGGGAGTGGCCATGGTAATATTGTGTGAATGCGTTGATGCTGCCTAAGCCTCTTCCCTATGGAGCCGTGAGAACGCTACTAAAAGTTCAGTCGTGTTAGTGGGGATTAAGGAAAACCCCGCCTGGATCGTGGCGGCACGATTTCTGCACCCCGTGAGAAAAGGGCCAAAGTCAAGGTCATGTGTCTTGAAATGTTTTATTTGCAAAAAGTGACTGGATTTTTCTACAGCTGTGATTGTGGTACAGTATTTCAGAGAACTGATTGAAGATTTCATTTTACATCTACAGAATTAGGATGTTGTATAAATTCTCCTTTCAGTATGAGTTTTCTTAGTCAAATTCCACATAAAACAATGTAAGTATTAAATATTATTTTTTAATAAAACAGTGTTGTTAAATATTTGCTACTGGGAAAAAGATACTGTATGTGTCCTCAGAATGACAATATTGAACAATATGGGTAAGTCAGAGCTCTCGCTCATCAAAACAGCCCATTTTCAGATTGCAGTGTGACACAGGGAGGCAATCATCTTCTACTCAATTTACTGGTCTCTTTCTAAGAGACCCATGTTCCATTTTGTGGGCTTCTGGCAAAGGCAACTGAGTGGGGTGGTGGTATTTCTTTAACTGAACACTGAAGCTGAAGACTTCGCTCTGGTCTGATCAGCGGGAGATAGATATACATGATCCCTCAAAGGCTCCTCTAGCATTCAAGCTTGAATGAATACTGGAATATATTGATAACGAAAACTGTATTGTACATCTTTGCTGCTATATCACTACACTCCCTCTATAGTCCCCCCCCAGTTATTTAAAACAGGACATATTTTGTATACAATCCTTCTCTGACAAGAGAGAAGGGACTGGCACAGGAACTGGAAAGACCTTGTCTCTTTTATAGAAACAGAAGTTAATTTGATCCACCCCAAAAGCTACCTGAATCCTATTATTTTTCATTCTATGAATGGAGCAGAAAGGAATGAGATCCAGAATGTTTCTTGACACTGTCGTTTTATGTATATCAAAAATAAGCCTTACTTAGTGCTTACTGGAGACAGCCTCAGTATATTTAGTGCAGCTTCTGTTTCTGCAAAGGGATCAATACTTTTGTATCTCTGCTCCAGCTGTAGCTTTCCAACACTGGCTTGATAGACCTCAATTTCTCCGGACATCTATCAACATTAATGTATGAAATGGGCTACCCATAGCAGCTGAAACAAACACTGAACACTTCCTAATATGTCCCATTGAGTACACAATGGATAAAAGTTGAAGCTGCCGAGATGGAGAAAACAAGCATTTTGTGCTAAACTCGTTCATTTGTTTAAGTCCCAAAGTAATGAGAGAAAGGGTGTTTTTTTAAAAAATAAAAACTAATTCATAATTTAATAGCCATTTTCTCAACTGGCTATAACAAATTTTAGTTAGAATTAATACTCTGCTTTCATCCTAAACGGTAGAAGCCCAGTGCTTTTCAATCCAGCATGTCCATTAATAAAGCCCTCAGGAAAGTCTTCCCACTGAATTAAAAAACATGACTAAGAGCACCTGTCTTGGGCTAGTATTAAAATGGGCTGAAAAAGAGGATATAGGAAATACATTAGCATAAATATCTGCTTTTTAAAGAAGCCTTTTCATCTTCAGCTATCATTAACGAAATGAACTGCTGACAACATCAAAATGAAGTCCTGAACCCCCTGGCAAATCAGTCCATGTTCCATTTTTCTGATACCCCTGAAGAAGAACTAAGCTCATCTTTGTTTTATGACAAAGAGTTAAACTTAACTGTTTCTAGCTGCATATAAAAGAAAGAAAAAACCCCATCAAAAATCACAAAGAAACTCCAGTTCAGTGGTTACAGGCCAATGGTGACTCCAGTTCAGACATCAAAAAAGCCAACGAGACCCAGAAAAAACCACAGCAGTGAAGATAAGCAGCCAATCAAAGGGAATGTGTTTTTACCATACATCAAAGGGGTCGCTGACTGTATAGGGAAATTGATGAAGAAACATGACCTCCAAACAATCTACAGACTGACCAAGAAAATTCAACAAATGCTACGTTCAGCAAAGGACAAGAGGGATCCTCTAACTTTTGCTGGAGTTTACCACATACCATGCAGCTGTGGGCAGGTCTACATAGGGACTACAAAATGCTGCATCCAAACACAAATCAAAGAACATGAAAGACACTACAGACTGATCCGGCCAGAAAAATCAGCAGTAACAGAACATGTTATAAACTAACCTGGGCACAGAATGCTTTTTGAAAGCAAAGAAATTCTGGATCAATCTGACAACTACTATGTCAGACTGCACAGAGAGGCCATTGAAATCCATAAACACGTGAACAATTTCAACAAGAAAGAAGAAACTCAGAAAATAAACAAAATTTGGCTACCCGTACTGAACACCACCTAGACTCTAGAGGTCCCTCTATAGGGAACAACACAATGGGCTGCTAATGTACTTAATGCACTGTTATGCATATCCCCTGACTAACAATACAACCCTGGGGGATATCCCATTTAACAATAGGCCAACTGTAACACATGCAAATTGCTCCCTCCCACCTGGGGGACTCCACAAGTATATATACTCTGTTTCATTTCCATGCCACCACATCCTCTGAAGATGCTAGCCACAGATGCAGGTGAAATGTCTCAGGAGAAAATACTAATAGAACACGGCCTCAAAGCCCAGAAAACCCACAACAACCTATAGATTCCGGCTGTGAAAGCCTTTGACTTTACAAACTGGGGACTCTTACATGTCCCCACAAGACCAGGTTTCCCAGAAATGGAACAGTGGAAGCCTTATACATTTGGGCAACTACTGAGGCATACTGAGACCTGCAGCCTGCCTTGTGCCTTCCTTTTTTAAGTCAGCCAAGCCTTTTCAGTAGTGGTGGTTCATTGACTTGCACTCCCTCCAACTGTCATGATTTGGTAAGAACAGACCCAATTAACCCCTCGTCATCTCACTTTTCAGCTCCTTTTAAAATGTCTCAGTTCCTCTCTCCTTCTCCCACTGTACCCCTTTGTTCTCAGCTTACCCAGTCGCTGCAAACTGAGTTCAGAGTGCCAAAGTAGTTTGGTCTCAACTCAGCAGGTGGCCAGGGCCAGGACTCAGACTTGGAATCTGAGTCTGAAGAAAGTTCTGCAGCTCTCCTTGTTGATGGGCAGTTTCAGGAGGGACAGAGGCAGGACCCACCAACAGGTGAGCTATCAGCTGAGGAAGCTACACAGCCTCCACATCCACAAACCTGACAAGTGGAGAGGAGAACAGAACAGAGATCATCAGTGAGTCTCCTTGCCAAAAAGCAGCAGGAATACTTGTAATTATGAGTAGCTGGCTGCAGCTGTTTAAGATCCAGCTGTAGCTGTGTCTGTTGCTGGAAACTGTTCTCTAGCTAGGGTAGCTGCATACTTATTTGTGACTTGCCTCTTGAACCCCAGACTTCCTCACAACCACACCTGAGTCTTGAACCTTTGCATCAGCTGATGTACCCTGAGTGGCTTGACCATAATTCTGCAAACGAATTTTCACAGGCAAGGATATTTCTTAAGCATTGATGATTTATAGTCCCTGCATTAGCTGCAGTTATCTCAAGAATGCAGAGCTAATTACTTCCTGTCTCACGAGGGCCATTTCTGCATGCGGCAAGGGAATCGCTCCCTGTTGCTACTCATTAGATCTACTTTGGGTCTGGTCCGGTCCGAGGCGAGGAGAAGCAGTGCGTGATTGCAGATCTGCACTGCTCCGGTGTCCAAAATGGCAGCTTCCGGTTGGTCGTGGGTCACAACCAACCACTGAAGCTCGCCAGCCTAAAGCCCACCCTCCGCAGATCAAGGCTTGCATTGGTGCGAGCCTCCAAATCTGCATTGGAGAGCAGGCACACAATGGCGGGTGCTGGCATTTTGAAAAACCTGAAAAATCAGGTTTTTCAAAAACATGCTGGAGGACCATTTGGGGTCGCTCCGCAGTGGACTGAGGTGCGGATCTACACTAAGTAGTCTGGACCCAGTCCGCTCCAAGGTGCAGACGTCCTCTGTGGAGGATGCACTGCACCATTTTTTTTAACCCGTGTGGAAATGGCCGAGGTCTTTGAGTGAACTAAAGCTGAACCAAGACAGATTCTTGCCCTTCCCAGTAGGTTCAGGCAAAAACAAATTATTTCAACCTCTCCTGGTTTGTGTGTTTTTACTCATTAATAGCTTTTGTCATCTCGACCACACTCTGCTGTTGCTTTGCCACATGTGGCCTGGTTTTCATTGGTGAAAGAGAGTATGCATCTAAAAATGTTATTTTTATTTACCACAAAGTAACTGAAAAAGCTTCTTTCTGGGATACCTTGACCCAGGCAAGTGAGTTGCACTCCTAGTGTTGCTGCTAACGCTGTTGCTGCTATCTGCCACTAACAGGTAAACTAAAGATAAATGTAACAAAAGAGGAAGATGCCTGTCCATGATCACATCTGCCTTCCTCAAAACAGGAGGTATCTACATTCAAGGTGTTTGGAAAACTGAAACTAATCAGCAAATTAGTTTTATAAAGATATTGTCTGAAGTCAATACAATTTTAGAAGCATAAATGTATATAGAAAAGCCATTGCAGATCTAATCTGAAAGAGAAAAAGGAGCAGAAAATTATCACATAACAAAACTTACTGTGCTGGCAGTGGATCCCATTGAAGCCCTGTGGACATTTACAGACGTAGCCTATGAAGGTGTCTCCTCTATATGCTTCACTAATTTCACATGTTCCACCATTATGACAAGGATTAGGAATGCATGGCCCTGAAAAGTTAAAAAGGAAATGACAGATCAGATATTTGAAGACAAAAGGATAATAGTCATCCATTAGTGATCATTACTGCTTAAAAGGAGATTAGATGGCTGCAGTTTCTGACACACTCCCTGGATAACAACTGCAAAAGGTTGAGAAGAGTTGATTTTATCCCCACTATGACAACCACCAGATCTTGCTGCTAGTCCGATGTAATGTAACAAATCAGGGCATTAGAACAATGTTGTACGGCACTGTGTTTATACAATTTTTATTACTGTATGGATGTCAGAGGGTTGCACTCCAACTCTAACTTTAGTTATATTGCTGCTATAAGTATATGAAAAATTCCTCAAGTCTAAGGTCTGTGCAGGAAGGAGAAAATCAATAGTTCACTAGTAAGTTTATGAACCGCATACAAAAAAGAATTCCTGGCACCTTCAGGGAGGGTTGGGAAAATTTGTGGTGGAGGATTGCTGCTGGTCAGTATAGATGATATTGAACTAAATGGACTACCAGACTGCCCTGGGATAACACACTGCTTCTGCTCCCATTAATTCATCAGGTATATCTGGGTGCTACTTGAAAAAGACGTTTCAACATTAGTTGCAACTTCCTTATCAAACATTTATTTGACCACCTCCAACCGCTTCTGTTATTTAAAAATGAGAAATACATGCTTTCAACTAAGTCCTGTTTAGCGGGGTATCTGCAGGAGATGGTTGGTACATCTTGGAATAAACATGCTAACGTGTGTGCATTCTACAGCAACACTGCAAAGAGACTTTTTTTTTGCAATGCACAGTATACAGTCTTGTAATTAAGCTGGAAATTCAAAGGCAAGGATATGCAATGTGTGACTTGCAGAGTGTTGTTTGACTGTAATGTGGATCATCCCTTTTCACCAGAGAAGTTGGCTAGAGGTAATAGCACTTGTAGTCCAATATCAGGAGGGCCATAAATAGCCTACCTGTGTCATATGGACTTTAACATCTCTTTTGAAATTGCATTTTAAGGATGATTTTGATCATCCTTTTTGTGAAAAAAAAAAAAGGTATTCTGTTGTGCTGTTGTAGCAATCTTTGCATACTGCCATGAAATCTAATTGTATACATTTTGCCATGAACACCAACTAAGTTTGATAGGTTTCACAAATACAGCAGATAAGATTTCTGTACAGGTCATTTTCCCCCACAAGTCTATGAGTTTTCAGTGTTTTCAATAAAAGCACTTTCCAGCTGAACACCACAGTTAAATAATACAGCTTCAACCAAAATATATTGTTTTAGCCACTTATACACTGTCCATAGGAAGCAAAATTAGTATATAAAATGCATGAATAAAATTAGGGATGGGCCAACTGAATCCTCAAATCCTCAGATCCTGGGCAAGGATTTGAGATTTACAAATCCAAATCCCTGTGCCAAAATAGGCAAACCGAATCTTTCAAATCCACCAACCAAGTAGTTTGTTGGAGACCAGGATGCCTGAAAACCCAGGAGACCAGGACACCTGAAAAACTCAGAAACCAAACACACAAGGGGAGATGGCAAGTAGGTAACTTTTTCCCTTGGAGTAATAATGGCCTTAGCTAACAGTTTCAGAAATTACATCTGTGGCTGCATTCTAAGATATTTAAATTAAACATTTAATATTTAAGTTCAGCACTTGACTGGAAGGTATAGCCTTGAGATTTCAAGGACAGCTGAAAAATTCCTTTGCCTAACTCCCTTGCAAAGTGCTTCCAGACACAATTCTGGGGTTTGTAGTTTTACAAGGGGTCACAGCCTTCTCTGACAAAGTGTGCTGGTGCATCATCAAACTACAAACCCCAGGATGCCAGAAGGAGCTATGCAAAGAAAATCCAGTTTTGCCTGGATTATCTCTGTACTGTAGTGGTCCTGTTTACACAGGCAGGAAAATGGGGGATTAATCCACTTTTTCCTGCCTATGTAAACAGGGCCTTCATGTCATTTTCAATCTAGGGAGATCCTGAGGCAAAACTATGACAATTGTCCTGACCAGATTTCTTCAGAGAGAGGTTTGCCTTTGCCTAGGCTTTTGTTAAGGCTGAAAGAGTATGTCTTGCCCAAGATTATCCTTCTTTCCCTTGCTTTTTAAGCCCTTAAAAAAAAAAAAAAAGGATTCAAAAGATTCAAGATTTGTGAGAGATTCATGGATTCCCAGAACCTTCCAGGGATTTGGATCCGGATTCATCCCATCCCTAAATAAAATGCTCCCAAAAAGTCATAGCAAGGACCTTCTAATTTCCATGTGGGCAATTGTGAATCAGCAGCCACAGCTAGGTCTTAGGAGTCTTTCCTGTGGTCTTCCAGGTGACTTGAGTGTCCTCCCTTGTTACTGGCACTGCTAATTCCCTACTCTGCCACCCCTCCTTTTTTTTTTGGTCTTCAGATACTATATGCATGCCAATAAACTATGTGTGGATGCCAGTTTCCCCTAAACATGTTCATAAACTCTTTCTTTGCCCATCTGCAGTTGGATGTTAGCCACTGGCTTTCACAAACATATCAGCAGCTTTTCTTTTTACCCACTGATTAAGACTTTTTTTTTACTTCAACTGTTTTGCCTATGAAAAACTGGCAACAGTGCTAGTATTTAAAAAGTGATTACATGCTTGGAAACATCTGAAGTAAGCTCTTCACAACTGCTTTTAAATTCTTCCCCACAAGAAAGAATTAATGTTCATTCTTTGGTAAGCAATAGTATTTTTAAAAATAATTGTCTGAGCACTTAGAATCTCATTGTGCTATAATAGAAAGGTTCCCCCACCGCTTAATTTCCTACAAAACAATTTACTTATAAATAAGCCTAAGAACAGAATTGTTTAAAGTTTATGATATAACAAACACAGTCATATTTTTTCACAATCTACAGAAGATTATTATTTCTTGCGCAATGACTGTCGACTCTCCCCAATTCAACTTTGTTCACAATATTTGCAGAGAAATAATTAAAGAAAAGTATAACAAAGCATAGCATAAATATCCAGAAATTATCAGATTCTCTCTGATCTTGGACAGGAATATCAAAGGCTGTAGGCTGTATTCAAGATCCAGCATGGTGTAGTGGTTTGAGCATTGGACTACAGCTCTGGAGACCAGGGTTCAAATCCCTGCTCAGCTGTGGAAATCTACTGGATGACCTTGGCCAAGTCACACTCTCTAAGCCTCAGAGGAAGAGAAGGCAAATCCTCTCTGAACAAATCTTGTGAAGAAAAACTCATGATAGGTTCACCTTTGGGTCACCATAAGTCAGAAATAATTTGAAGGCATACAACAACAATGACAACAACAAGACTGTATGCAGAGGAAGCCAATGGTAAACACCTCCTGAATAAATCTTGCCTAGAAAATCCTATGACTGAGTTACCACAAACCAGAATCAATTTGAACAGATGTAGGAACAATAACAACAGAATATGGGCAAGAAGTGATCTAGACCTTTGTGAAAGTTTGTCTAGCTTCTAATGGGGAATTTGTTCACATAACAAATAGTATTTAATTATAGAAGATATTTTAGAAACAAGAAGACCTTATGGTTTCTGTAGTGCTTGTAGAATTGTGCTTAAAACAACAACAACAACAGAAACATTTGCACTGAATCAGAATTTAAAAGAGCAGGCCCTGTATGAACAATTCATAAACTATCTTCTCTGTAGGATTGACAGAAAAATCTATCAATGATATACTCCAAGATTGTGACAGGTGGTCACAGAATTGTGAAGGGATCGCGACAACATCATGCAGAACTGTCCTTGCAATCCCATTGCCATTGTGGGTTGGGAGTGGGCTGTGGAAAGGGTCATACATCTACTGCTGCTCATGTTTCCATCTGTGGTAGACCCTGAAATAAACTGTTCCTAAACAGGACAAATCTTGCCAAGATCCACTAGATCTAAAAATCCTTCATTGTCAAGATCAGGTCCCACATCTACCCCAGTCTGGAAATGGCATTAATTGCTATGGAGAATTTCCCTTTTTTTAGGTGTCCCCAAAATGAAGAAGGGAAACACGCACACGCACACACACGCACACACACACACCTCTTGCCCTGTCCAACATAAACTGGCAGGACTTTCAAAATGGTGTACTACTTGCCACTTTCATTCCTTTCTGCACACCCTTAGGATTGCCCTACTGCCCAATTGAAAAACCCCTGGGAAAGATACACCATATATTGCTTTATACTATAGTTTGAACAAGTATGGGTGGACAACTATCAGAGGGTGGGGTGAAAATTGACCTCCTTTGAAACATTGGATGACCGCTTTACCTTCCAGCCTTTCTATTTATTGCAATAAAAATGCTGTTCCCCCACACTCCAGCTTGTTGAGTTCAAATTTTCCATTTTGCTGCCCCTCTACCCAAGCTGTTTCAGGTGTAGAAGAGGCGTTTTCTTACACCAGAAACCAAGTCCTGAGGAGGCTAGAGGGCATGTTTTAATTTTTTTCCCCATAGATCATTTTTCAAGACTTCGATGGCCTATAGGGGCATCAAGAATGGCCCTGTAGTGGCGATACATATAGTCTGTGAGATCTACTTTGCTGCCTTCTGAACTAAGCAAAAAGTAATGCTACCTCACACAGTAAACCTAATTATTTAGTTAGTTTCCAACTTTTCCTTCAACAGCTCAGAGTGGCAGCTAACAGTAGAAATTAGAACAAATGTGGTGCTGGTGGAGTGTTCTACATTTACTATGCACTATTGAAAAGAGAAATGAATGGATCCTAGCACAAACCAACCTGAACTCACACAGGAAGCCAAGATGACTAAACTAAGGCTAGTATACTTTGGATACATCATGAAACAATGTCACTCAATGAAAAAGATGATAATGATTGGTAAAGTGGAAGACAGCAGGAAAAGAGGAAGACCCGCTACAGATGGATTGATTCAGTCAAGGAAGGTTGAGTTTGCAAGACTGGAGCAGAACAATTGATGGTCAGGGCTCTTAGAGGTCTCTTATTCATAAGTCTCCATAAGTTGAAAATGACTTGACAGCAAACAATAACAGCAGCAGCAGCACTTAAAACTGGTGAAAAAACTAACAACTTTTTTTTTTTAAAAAAAAAAAACAGTGATCCCAGATTAAGAGGTTCCTGTCCCATTATCTTTGGCTGAGGTCCAACAAATGCTTGTAAATAAACAAGCAAAATATTCTAGGGATGCAAATCCTTGCTTACATTGTTCTCACGCCAAAGGATGAAGAATGGCAATAGCCTTCTTCCCATTGGTTGAGATTTTGCACCTTTATCATTTGGGGATTTTTTTTTTCAAAACCCTTTGTTACTCCGATGGAAAAATCCTATCCCGGGGTCTACAATTTTGATATTAAAATATGATTCTGTGTGCCAAAGAGGTCCCGCGAAGGGGCCCGTAGGCAGGCATGGTCGAGAGATCAAAAACCAGGTCAGGCCATTAATATCCCCAGGAAACCTCAAGATGGTACAACCCACAATAAACAAAGGGTCCTCAGCCCCGAGATGACGATTTGAAAGGATTAGTGTATTTGCCACAGGTTGAGCAAATATCCCATCAGGCAGGGACCAGAAGTCACACCATAAAACACAGCCAAAGATCCGGAGAATTTGGCAACACCTAACAATCCCATCACACAAAGGAAATTATCAATGTGGAGCTTTGTGCCCACTGAAACACCCATTGTTCTCCCTGGGAAAGGATTAGTCCTCCAGATACTTTCTCCCCTAGAAATAGTCCCGGCTTTTGAGCGTTTCTTCAGATTGCTCCTGGTCACCCCAGCCGACCGTCACTCCATTTGTACAGCAATCCCCTCAGCCCTCTTTGTGCTAAGCCCCACTTCTTTGCTGCCTTCTCGGACCCAGGACTTCAGGACAAGGTGCAGTATTACCCCAACAACACCCCTTCAATGCTCTCCCTGTACAATATTTTCTCTTTTGCTTCTTAATAGCTCTTGAGTGCGTGTGTGCATGATTGCATTGGTGCGTGAGACTTGCATTCAATAAAATCATTTATGGGACATTTTTATCTGGCTTTTGGTTTGGCCTGACCCTGTAAAACTGGGTGAAAAGACCCCACTAGGTTACCCTGCCTCTTGCAGTGCTATTACTGGTGTTCTGGCTAGTTTCCATTCCCCATCATGTGAGGCACAGTGAGGTGTCCCCCAAGGGACCCCCAAAATTAGGGTAACACCTTCTGCCTCTGACAAAAAGAAGTCTTGCATAGAAAATAAAAGGTTTTGTGTTAAGGGATTTTTTTTTTCAAACAGTTTCCAAATTTGTCCCAAAACTTACAGTGCGTTAACTCAATGCATAAAAACGTCAAGAGGTAGCAAATATGTGGCTGTCGTTTACATTCCTGCAACCACCACTTAAAAACTCTAAATCATGAACCTGGGGAAGGATGAGAAGTCTATGATCCTCCATATGTGGTTGGGATGTGACTCTTACTAGTACCAGCTATCACAGCTAATGGTTAGAGCTGATGAGATTCCAATTTGACGATATCAGGAAGAACATGAGTTGTGTTTCTGCCTTGAGTATGTAGAGTATGTATGTACCACAACCAAAATGTGAAATACGTAATAAGTGTCAATTTAGTCTGCATCAAAGGACAATACTTTTGAGATATCATGAGAAGACACAACTCATTAGAAAAGGCAACAGTGCTCAGCAAGGTAGAAGGCAGTAGGAAAAGACAAAAGCTGGTGGATAGATCCAATCAAGGAAGCCACAGATCTGAGTTTGCAAGACCTAAACAGATCTGTTGATAACAAGATGACTTAGAGATCTCTCATTCATAGGGTAGCTGTAAGTCAAAATCAACTTGACAGCAATTAACAACATGTATTGCAGCATCATGTGTCACCCCTTGCTACTTCTGGTACTATAATGGTCTTGAAGTTGTGACTTTTTAGTATCTGCACGATATGGCGAAACTCAACCAGTGCAGCCTTGACTCTCCAGTAGGAAATGTGGCACAGAAATCAAGTTTTTGTCATAATACGAGAAATATGTCAATGAACTTTGCATGTGACTGATATTTTTAATTAGATAAAGTCAGTAAACATTTGTCTTTGCAGCAAATTCCTGTACTCTTGCTTTAAAGCATAATGGGCTTCAGGGATTCTTTGTTTTTAATCAATAGGGTAGTAATACTTTTCTAGGTAATCTTTAAGTAGCTTCTAACACAAAGAGAACAACAACCTTTGATCAATATTAATGAGCAACAGAATTTAACAGTATGCTTTCCAGGCATTTTAATCCACAGTCATATAAGTAATGTCAACAAGATTAATTGCACACTAAAGGTAATAGATCTATACAGTTTGCAGCTCTTTTGAATCCTGCTTGCAGTACAAACCCACTGATAACAGCTAGAGTAATAAGTGCTAGGAGGCCTCAGATGTGTGTGATGCCGATACTCAATTGGAATCCCATCCTGCATTAGAAAGATACTAATGGTATAATTGTCAACATAAAAGGATGGCAGTTGCTGAATTTTTCAGAAGCTGCAACTGAAACATCTGAGGTTTCTAGGCGAAGGAATCAAACACGTGTTTTCTCTGTGGGGTAGCAAAAAGGTCTTTAAGGCAGAAACTGTGTTACTTCTTGGCCTCAGTGACAAATACAGTCAATTCAGTTTCCATAATATGTGCACACCAGGGAGGACCCAACTCTGAACTGGAGATTAAATATTTCCAAATGTGACAGGTAGTTTGGATTTAAAATTCAGAGGCTGTCAGATAGAGTGCAGAAAGCCATTTTTCCCCAGGTAAAATGTAAATGCTGACAAAGGAAATAAATAATAGGAATAAATCAGAAACATTGTTAAGAAGGATCCATGGGGTAGGTCGGGGCTTGATAAATTGAATTTGAGTGAACCAGAAACAAATGTGTGCACGTCTTCATATTGCCCAGATTCTGACAGTCTACCAGCAACTTCCTTTCTTTCAGTTTTTTTTCTGTCTACCTACTTCTGCTCTACGTACTCAAAATAATTTCATGTGGATCATGCACACCTTCCTGAAATCTGTTCTTTTAAAAAATAAATAAATAAAGGATTCATATCTTCATTACTAAACAAGGAACTAATTACAACTGTAAACCAGTTATCCCCACTGGGTAACCTAAGAACTATAGCCTAGTGACTGCTGTTGAAGTAAAAACATTACAGTTGTTTGGATGTCCTGTGTACCAAGAATGGGAATGATGCAGCCCTCTAGATGTTATAGTGCAGCTGTGAGCATTTGTCAGCACTGGTTATGCCAGCTAGGGTTTCTGCAAGTTACAGTCCAACAACATCTAGATACTTATCTAAACAAATGGCACCATCAGCTTAGGGAAACTTTAAATTTGCAGAAGTACAATGAATATTTAGGGAATGTTAAAGCCTGGGAGAGGAGGTGCAAACTTTCTCCCCTGAACTGAATAAGCATGGAGTTGTTTGCTGACTGATGGATGTGGGACAGAATGGAATATCCTGCAAAAGGGGTCTGCTGAAATCCTTGACAGGGCCATTTCAACAACATCGCTCCTCCTCCTCCTCCTCTTCCCTCCCCCCACCGCTCTGTCTCTGCAAGCCCCTCTATGTATGTGCCACTGGTTGATAACACATTTCTGGTTTGAGGTCAACATACTGGGAATGACATTTAAAACTAAATGGTTTGGGACATCAATACCTGAAGAAGTGTGTTTCCCATAAATACCTTCTGGAGAATTGAGATCTCCTGGAGGGGCTCTCCTCTGTGTTTCATGAGTGGTTGCAATACCCTAAATAAGGACATGGGAAGGGGCTTTCTCAGCTGTGGTATGGTAGTGCAGAAGCTCTCTCATTGGAGACCCCTCTGGTGCTGACATTGGTCTCATTTTAGTGCCAAGTTAAAACCTGGCTCCTCATAAAAGCCTTTGAGGCTTAGTAACTTCATCCAAGGTATACACATAGATGGCTTCATATTTTTTAAACTTCAACTTTTTAAACTATGCAATTGTTTAATATGTTTTTGGAATGTTTAAATTATTTTTACTGTTTTACCTTTTACAGTCCTACATTTTAAATTGTTGAACTGTTTTTACAATAAGCCATCCAGAGATCTGATGATACAGGGACAGGATGGGATAGAATTCTTGTAAATGAAAAAGAAATAAATACATAGCACAAGCTACAAAGACTGGGAATTTGTTAATGTCATATACAGTTCAGTAAAGGTGAAGGTAGTAGAAAAGAGGAAGACCCCACTGCAGGTGAATTGACTCAATTAAGGAAGGCACAGCCCTGAGTTTGTTAGACCTTAGCAGGGCTATTAACAACAGGGTCTCTTGGAGGTCTCTGATTCACCAGGTTGCCACAAATCAAAGCCAGCTTGACAACACATAACAACAACATATATAGCTAGAGCATTGTGAAATGTTAGGTGCTATGGATTGCTTTCTCCACTTCTTTGTTTTTGCAGCACAAAAAAATATTCCTTCTGCACAAAATGAAAAGATGAAACAGACAGGTAAGGAATGGTAGCATTGTTGTTATTGTCCCAAAAGAGTGCTGGCATGCCAACCTGTTTGTGAGCTTTACTAACAGTTTTTCTGATTCACATGAGATCAACAACTTGTTTGTACATTATTAGAATATTTATGCCTCACCCTATAGCTAAGATTTCAGAGCAGACTACAAAAAAACATTAAAATAAGTTGTACAATGTAAACCAATAAAATAGGTAAATAAACTAGAAACATATTAAATTGCAATAATAAGTTAAAACAGATTTAAAAGATATTTTAAAATAAAAGTATATACACTGTATGTAGGATGAGTTAATGAGGCTTTAAGTCTTTGATAAATACCTGTTTTAACTTAGTGCAAATGCCATCTGTATTGTTGCCAGTCAGGCCTGGAGGAGGAGGGAATTCCACAATTGGGGTGCTATGGATGGGAAGCCTGTCCTATGCCCCAACATAGTGCATTGATCTCATTAGTGGGACACAGAGGAAGGCCACTCCAGCAGATCTTAATCCTTGGCAAGGCACATGCGGAGAGAGATATTCCCTCAAGTCCCATGCCATTTAGGGCTTTAAATGCACCTTGAATTTAGACTGGAAATGTATTGGTAACAGTGCATGGCATGATATGTTGTCTCTTTGGTACTTCAGTCAGCAATAGAGCATCTGCATTTTGCACTAACTGCAGCTTCATCTTCTTTTTCAAGGGTAGCCCCACATAGAGTGCATTACAGCAATCTAAACAGGAAGTTACCAGTGTATGGACTATTGTGGCTAGGTTATCTCTGTCCAGGAAAAGCTGTAGCTGGTGCACCAGTCAAAATTGGCACCAAGCACTCTGTGCCAAAGAGTCCACTTGAACCTCCAATGGCAAGGATGGATCTAGGAGTGCTCTCAGGCTATACACCTACTCCTTGAGGGGGAGTGCTATCCCATCCAGGACAAGCTGTTTACCCATCTCCCAGACCTGAGAACCACCCATCCACTCGAGCCTCCATCTTATTGGGGTTCAGTTTCAGTTTTTTGGCTCTCCAAAATTCAGCACCCACAGAGGCTCAACTGACTCCAATGACAAGGAGAAATAGATCTGAGTGTCATCAGCATACTGATGGTACCCCACTCTAAATCTCTTTACAGTCTCCCCCAGCAGCTGTAGATATTGAACAGCATGAGAGAGAAGATACTGAACAGCATGAGAGAGCTGTGGCATCCCACAGCTTAATGGCCTTTTGGCTGAACAGGAATCATCCAGTGCTATGCTTTGGAACCAGCCTTCTAGATAGGAATAGAACCACTGCAGAACAGTGCCTCCTACTCCCATCTCAGTAAGATACCATGATCAGTGGTATCAAAAGCCACTGAGAGGTCCAGAGGGTTAACAGGGTATCACACCCCCTGTTTTTCTCCTTGAGTAAGTCATTAAGTTCAGCTTCATATATCAAAATATTGGCTGAGGAAATTTTAACATTTAAGTCCTGTGGATGGACAGTGTGATTTAGTGGTTTGAGCATTGAACTGGGACTCTGGAAGACCAGGGTTTGAATCCTGGTTTGGTCATGGAAAGCCACTAGGTGACCTTAAGCAAATCACACTCCCTCAGCCTCAGTGGAAAGCAAAAACAAAGCCCTCTAAATGAATCTTGTCAAGAAAACTCTGTGATATATTTGCCTTAGGGTTGCTGTAAGTCAGAAATGAATAGAAGGCACACAAGAACAATTTGTGGATAGATGGAAAATTGAAAATTTTTAGCAACCAAGATTTTTTTCTAGCCTTGATCTACTTCATAATAAGGTATCTTAAATGGAAACATTTTATTTTAAACTAAAATGCAAAATAGTACGGGTAGTGTGAATCACAGTTTGTTGTTGTTATGGCTTTTAGTTATGAATCAGAGACTTCCAGGACACTTTGTTATCAACAGCCCTACCCAGGTCCTGCAAAGTCAAGATGGCAGCTTCTTCAGTTGAATGAATCCATGTGTAATATGTTCTTCCTCTTTTCACACAGCCCCCCACTTTACCAAGCATTATTGTACTTTCTAAAGAGTCATGTCCTCTCATGATATGAACAAAGTTTGGTCACTCTGGCTTCTAAGGAAAGCCCAGACTTGACTTGCTCTAGGACCCATTTATCCGTCATTTGAGCAAGTCATGGTATCTGTAGAATTCTCTTCCAGTCAAATGGGTTGTTCTGTCTGCTATCTTCACCATCCAGCTTTCAAAACCATACATAGAAATCAGAAATACTATGCATGGAAGATCCTGAATTTGATATTTAATGATAAATCTTTATATTTGAGGATCTTATCTAGATCCTTTATATGTCTGAACCACAGTATCCCATCAAATAATAGTCAAATCATAATGTCAATGCAGGCAAATACACAAAGACTCAGAAAACACAGTTCTGATTAAAAGGAATAACAGAAATATCAGTTATGCTGCAGATGAGTGACAGTCTTTGAAAACAGCTACACAACATTTTTCATTCATTTTAACTTTATTCATTCTGAATAGAGATTGCTATTAGAGCTACATAGGCAGGGAGAGTCATCCTACATGATTCCATGGTCTCTGCATGGGTTGGTATTTGCTTTTCAGGCATAACACCTGAATTATGCATTGTGTTCAGGACATTTATCTGGACTAGTCTGATGTATCTTCAGTATCTGAAGTCATCCAAGTCTTTTTGCTTTATAAATCTATCAGAGAGAATATAAAACTGTCTAGACTCTGCCACTTATACCATCTTAAAAACATAACTGTATTATCAAAATGTTTCTGCCAGGTGTGACTTCCAGATCCTCAACTTTTCCAGAACTTCTGTTTAATAGTTTTCCCCCTTCATATACTACTTTACTTCCTACTGCCATTTGTTGTTCTACCAGATCTTATAGTATCTTATCCTACCAATGCATTTATTTTTCAGAGGATCTAAAATCCATCTTTTTGTTTCCATTTTCAACTTTTTTACCTCAAGATAGCAATGACATTATAATATGCCAATTGCAAGTGAAAGCAGTTATTATAGTACACACAATGTAACTTGCAGGATTGTCAGTTCTTTTTCCCTCTGTCATTTAAGTCAGATTTGTAATTGAACCAAATACATTATTACCAGACATTTTCTTGGTTTTGTTGCAGTCTTAGTATCTTTCTTTTTCTACTGTCACAAGTCATTTACAGCCCAATTCCATGCAAGTTTACTTGGAAACAAGTCCTATTGGGTCTAGTTGAACTTACTACTAAATGTGGGGTTGCCAAGTGATTAGTAACTAACTACTTGAGGTGTCACAAAAATTACTAGGAGAAAATAAGGTCTCAGCTGGTTTGGTTTCATGGGGACTCACCCTTACAATATCACAGAGCCATGCAAGAACTGCTTCATGGTAAACTGAAAGTAAAAGTGGGCATAAGGAAAATCTGGATAAAAAGGAGAAGAATTAGAGAAAAACTGAGTTAACCGGGAAATATGCCAGCCCCGAACCAGCAGACCTACCCAGTTATGCAAATCCGGTTATGCAAATTTATTTATTTATTTAAAACATCTAAAAAAAAACAAAACTCAACTGCTCACACATGAAAAGCCTGTTTGAATATTAATGTTTCTGTCTGCCAGTGAAATGTAAGCAAGGAGGCAACCAGCCTAGCCTCTTGTGGAAGGATTTTCCAGAGGGTGAGAGCAGTGACTAAGAAGGCTGTCTCCAGTGTTCTCACCAGACGAGCCTGGGACAGTAGTGGGACTAGGAGAAAACTTTCCTCTTCAGATCTTACAACTCTGGTAGGGTTTATATAGCCAGATGCAGCCTTTCAAATAATCTGGACCTAAGTCATATGGGGCTTTATAGGTCATGACCAGCACTTTGAACTGTGCCAAGAAATGAATAGGCAACCAGTTAAGGGATTAACAAGGGATTTATACATTCCCTACAACTGGCATTCTGGCTACTGCATGTTGAACTCGCTGAAGTTTCTCAACAGTTTCCAAAGGCAGCCCCACATAGAATGCATTAGCATAGGTCACTTCCACACTAGACGGTTATAGTGCTATTATTCCACTTTCAAACCTCTGTTTAAATATCTTCAAAGAAGGAGCATCCATATCAGTCACTCATCCCTGTTTGAATTACTCAATGCAGACAATTTCTCATCAGTTCAGCCCAGACAACGATCATATAGATAATGCAGATAATTTATATAGCATTTCAACAGGAAGTTTTCTATTATCAGCTGCTTTAGATAGCAGCATAAAAACATTCCATGCTGCTTTATCTCTATTGTAGCTCTACTTGGGAGGTCCCAAATATGTTACTGAAAGAGAGAAATAAATTTTGCTGTCTCAAGGAAAGAATAGGTTGGCAGCACTGGATGTTTCCTCCTACGGACAAACATATGTAAATCAATCTACCTGCTGAACCTTACTGTAACATAGATCCTGAAAGCAGATATCTAGTTTAAGGGATGTAGGCAAGGGTGGCAGGTTAACATGGCTTTGACCTCAAACGGAGGGACCAACCGGGGCTGATAGTCCTGACCTCTCCAAAGCCACCAGAAGCAACCACTTCATTCTGTCTAATTGTAGGGCCAGACCTGCATTGTAACCTGCAGGCTGTGGTCCTCAAGCAGCAACAGCAGCAGCAGCAGCAGCAGCCAGTGGAAGCAGCAGCAACTTCTCATCTTCTTCTTCTAGTTAAGCTGGCTTACAAATTATTAAAATAAGTATAGATTGAAAATATATGAAAATCAGAGTGTGTATTTTTTTAAAAAAATAAGCAATCTATAAACTATTTAAAATTAATTTAAAAAAATATTAACAAGTCAACAAAAGAGCAGTCCATTTAAAGCCTCTTGCAATCTATTCCTATTATCCCAATGGAACAGGACAGTTTTCACTGGTCAGAGAAAGGAGAGCAGGGACAGAACCATTCTAGCTTCTCTGGGGAGAGACTTCCAAAGTCTGGGAGCAGCTACTGAAAAGACTTCTCCCTTCTTCCCACCAAATGGGCTTGGGAAAGGAATGGGACAGAGAATGTAGAACTCAAACAGGCTCACAAAAGAAGACATGGTCTTTCAGCCTGGACCTGAGCTGTATAGACTTCATAGGTTACAACCAGCACTTTGAACTGTGCCTTGAAATAAACTGGCAACTCTGGGAGGCTGTTACCTGGAAACAGATAGAGTTGTTGGTCAAGTAACAATGGTGGACAGCACTACTAAAAGCACTGTTTTAATGTGTGGGCAGGTGAACACTCTGGTGGTGGTGGTAGAGGACGAAAGGACTTCCAGCAAGAACTAGAGAAGCACCCACTCATAGGCACCCTCCAGAGACAAGCTGAAGATGAACCAGCCTGTAGTTCTTCCTCCTTATCTCTGCTCACATAGTTGAGAAAGCAGGTGCAGGCACTGTATCAGTAACAATCCAATAGCAACAATTAAGAGATGCCAATGTTCTTTAGAAAGCTTGTTGTTGGCTTGAGGAATGTTATTCAAAAGAAGTCAGTCTTGAAAAGAGCTTGGGACTATTTGGACTACAGCTTCCAGATTTCCCCAGTCACTTCCGCAAACTGGTCAGCAGCAAACTCCCCTTCCTCAACCTGTGTTCTTTACAAACATACAGAGTAGCAGGCAGAGTCCATCTGCACAGAAGTTGCAGGAGGGGAAAGTGTACTTAATCTCTCTTCTCGCTGTATTCCCCCCCCCACAATAATTCTTCTCCTTCTTCAGTTTTCCCTGATCAGCAAACATAACTCAAAACCCAGACTGAGAAAAATAGATAAGAAGAAAGAATTAAAGAGGGAAATAAGTAGGTACTGGATGTGGGAAGGCTACGCACTCCATCCCATCCACTGAAAATACCTTTTATCAATGTTTTTCATGTTGATGGTGGAAATGAGATCCTCCCCTCCCCCCAAAAAAAAACACTTAAAGCAAATAAATTAAATATATGCATGTACATGTCCACCCATAGCAAAATAATTCAATGAGCTCTGCATATCTTTCTTGTTTAATCATGGCAGGGGAAAAATGGAATCTTGCCAACAACAGGAAAAGCTGAAAAAGAGATCATCTGGCAAAGGTTACCAAATGGGACATTGAAAAAAACCCCTGAAGAACAGGCTCTTTAAACAAAAAAAACTTTGAGGCAAATATTGAAAAATAACTAAAGACAGCAAATGTCAGCAATGTAAAGGAAAAGATGGAATCAATGACTTTACCAGTTAGTGCAACAAGATTGAACCAATTGAATGTAAGAAACACCACAATAAAGTGGCTGGAATCTATGCAAAAGAACTGATGGGAACATAAACCTGAAAAAATTGTCTAAATACTGACATAAAAAACCCTATGGGACTTTAAGATTCAAACTGACAAACCATTAGAACATAATATGCAAAATGTAACTGTAGTGGAGAAGCAGCAAGCTTGATCTATAGATGTGGCCATCTCAGAAGACATCAGACAAAGGGAGAGAAAAGATTTGGAAATATTAAGACTTACAAGCTGAAATTCAGTGCCTCTGGGAAAAGAAAACAACTGTGGTTCCAGTAGAGATAGGTGCTCTGGGAGCAATTTCTAATGGATCAGGAAAACATCTGAATGAAATTGCTACAGATAGGCTCACAATAGCACAAGTACAAAAAGCAACACTCCTTGGAATATCTCACTAATTCCTAGATTTGAATAACTGATTGTCTAGAACTCCAGTCATTAACTCCTGATAGATTTTGGCATTGAAGTAAAATACATGGTTCTCTAAAATTAACCTCTGACTCTTAACATATTCATAACTACATTGTAGACAAGGAAAATCTAAATGTGCATCCGTCCCTAAAGTATTTAAAAGATCATACCGTCTATGTTTCCTATTTTCTTCTTCAAAAGCGAGATTGTAACTTTTCAAAGTCAGCAGGAAGTCACTCACACAACAGAAAATAACTTCCCATCAGCACACTACAACACTTGAAAAGGTGCACAGCTGAGAGCATTCAAAGCCAGCAGGGATATTTTTCTGTATGTCCTCAGATGGTGTGGCAGGTAGCTCATTTTTGTGCAAAAGAACAGAGGTATAATAAAGGCAGTCAGAGTCTTGAATTTTCTCATGTGTGCCATTCTGCTTATTAATTTAATATGACTGGGTAGGCATTTCCCGACAGGAAGAGTCCACGTGCAAAGGATACCAATGTCTTTGAAAGCTGAGGATTACTCAGAACTGCAACTGTTTTCAAAGTAAAACTGGACTGAAAAGAGAGCTTTTCTTTATTTAAACAAAATTCATAGTTATCTTCCAATTATTGTATTTGCTTCCCACATTTCTTTGGATGTGGAGGTAGATATTCACTGCATGAGATGGATTGTAATTGGTGTGCCCGAAGGCAGATAGTGAACAGTAAACAGGATACCTTAGTGAAATATATAACACGGACTCTCCAAAGGAACACTCTGGTTCAGACATACTGTATGCAGAGACTAACATCTCACAGCCATGTTTAATTAAGTCTACAAGGAAAACCATATCCATTCACAAAGGAGAGTGAGGTGTCTCTTAAAGAGAAAGTTTTGTGTTCAATATTAATCACTGCCAATGCATGTGTATAAATGTCTACTCAGAAGTAAATTCAGTGGGCTCCTAAGTAACCAGCTGGAGAATTGCAGCCAGATTTGGAGCTTTTGGGGGGAAGGGAGATGACACAGACAGGAAGAAGAACCCATATAGTTCCTGCTTTACATTACATATCACGGTGACGTGAGCTCTGTATAAGCAGTTTAAAGTAAATATGACTGAGGTTCTCTATTTTTGTATGTCTCTCTCTCTATTGATTAAGACTAAGGCATTCTGTGCTACATAGTAGAGTATCTTTCATGCTACACAATTTCAGCACTATGACTTGACAGGAAACATCCTGTGAAATCCTGGGGTCTATTTTAGAAAGAGGTATTCAGATTCAGATAGCTCTAGTGTCTTATCAAATTACAGACCCCAAGATTCCACAGGATGCTTCCATGGGGTGTACAGTATCAAAGGTCCAAGCACATTCTTCAAATTAACTAAACTAACTAAAACAGTAGACCATACACAACAACAGGGTTAGACTGTGTGGTATGCAAAGAATACTTTTTGCATTCTATTTTTTCTATTAAAGATGTCCTTAGTTGATCTCTGGTCCTCTAGATGTTTTGGACTTCAGTTCCCAGAAGTCTCAGCCAGTAGGGCCAATACTCTTGCATTCTGGGAGATGAAAACCCAAACACTGCTTGTCCAGAGTTTGCGGACCTCTCTCCTAGGCCATTTCTGCACTGGACTGTTATAGCGCTATGCTTCCACCTTCAACATCCTATGGAATACTGGAATTTGCAGTTTAGGGAGGGGCCTCAATGGCAAACCCCAGGATTCCATAGGATGTTGAAAGTGGAATCATAGTGCTATAACAGTCTAGTGCGGAAATGGCCCTAGTTGAAAGACTGTCCAGTCCACATCCCGTTTAAAGATAAAGGACCATAAAATGGGAGAGCAGGGCCTTGAAGTTGCCCTATAGTGCTTAGTACCTGGTCAGTGTCTTCTCCAGAAAAATGTGATGTAGTGCATTTTAATTAAACTTAATTTAAAATATAATAATTATTTCTAAATTAGCAGCTATACATGTAAATATATATGGACATTTCTTTTTGTTTACAGATTTCTTCATCAATGTGTGTATGATGATTCTTCATAACTGGAAAAAAATGAATATACTGTAACTTCTAATAGATGATTGCCAACCCATGTTCTTATATCGCTGAATAACGTTTCTTGCAAATGCTGCCACTGTTCCTTAGTCTATTCCTGCATAACAGAAGTATTCCCACTGTATAAGTTGAATACTTCTTAGCCATAACCTCCCACCCTGAAGTCTTTGTTTCTGCTTTTCTCCTTCTCCTTGATTTCTTTCTTGACAGTTAAGTCAAAGGAACCCATCAATGCACACTCTAGGATCTCCTTAGTATGCATATCAAGCTTCAAATGTTTAGATTTCACAAAACTATGGTAAGGACAGTCACACAGACACAAACACACTTTTTCTTTTATCAGAGAATGAAAATATCTTCCCTCATGTTCCTTGCTATCAAAGAACTGTGGTACAGTCAGTCCTCCACATTTGCGGGTTTCACGTTTGCAGATTTGATTATTCATGGATTATTTTGCTCTGCTGCCTCCCTAGGCCATTTTTAATAGGGACTGAAAGTCTCATGAGACTGAGAAACTGAGAATGAGCCTTGTAAATCCCTATTAAAATGGTGTGGGGCAACAGTGGAGTTGGCAGTAAGCCCCACCAGCCCCCCACTTCTGCCTTTTGAAGGAACCTTGTTGCCTCAAAGGAATTCATGGTGGGTTGAATACGGTGATCATACTTTTTTGTGTGTTAAATATAGTTGGGGGGCCTAGAATTATTCATGTTTTTTCCACTTTCATGGGGTCCTGTACTCCTAACGCTAGTTAATATGGAGAGATGACTATAATTTTCAGCTTCTTTAGAAGGGTAAGTTTCTGCCACATTATATTCACATACATATTCACATTTCCTGCTACAACTAGTTTCTTCTCTAGTAATATTCTGACCCACACTGTTTGTTACCCCAGTGTGATTGATGCCTTCCATTCCCTGATGAAGGAAAGAGAATTTTTTTAAAAACCAAAAGAGAGAAGTAGGGGTTTGCAAGGAAAAACTAGAAAACACAGAGAATATAAGGCTCTTCTCCAAATTAAAATTTATCTCCTGGAAAGGCATCTTCACTGAGGCATTGCAAATTGAACGTAAGAGTGGAGACTTGTGTACATTATAACATCTCATTTCTAAACTCCTAGGGATCCTGGGGTTTAATTTGCAGGGTCCCACTGGGTTAGCCATGCACATAGGTTTCCAAGAAGTCCTCCAGTCCACATTCAACTGAAGTACATAAATGCATAGTTATGCCTTCGTAACTGTCGGAAGTGGTATTTGATTGGCCTAGATGTGATCCTTAAGATGCATGGTAGTCACACTTTTGAGGTTTTAGAGTTTTCTGAATGATTGTAGATTTGGTATATTAAGCATTTACATAAATAAGTAAGACTTCATAAGGGGAAAAAATAGAAAAAAAATCCCTTTATATTGTCCAGATACCTTCAATTTTGTCCTACTAAAGGCGGGGGTGGGGAGAGATTAATACTGAAAACAGCTTCCTGATAAATAACATGTTAACTCATGTTTCTGCCACTAAAGAAAACAGGAATTCTTAGGGCACAATTGGCTGATTAGCAATCTGTGTAATCTGCTTTTTGCCAATAGTGAGATTTGTAAGAGTATGAAATCTTATACTGTATACCAAAGCCAAAAATTATTTAAAACACCTGTGAGTGATAGTTACCAGGCTGTACACCACCACATTCTGATATGGTCTAATTGGCAAAATATATATTAATTGGCAGATGTGTTGGCATAAAATATAAATTATATACACTGACTGGAAGCCATGTGGAAGAAAAGACCCTTGCTGAAAAACAGCCCAAAAGGTAACCCCAGTGTGGCCAGGTCAAAAGTTCGCTGAAATTAGTCAAGAAAGCCTGATTTAATAGCTCTGAGCTAATCTTATCAATGTCAATCTCAGAATACAATAAGGTGCCCAGATGCAGAGTCCAGGACCCCTACTGTGTGCATATCATACTGCAGCTAGCCCAGAAACCCCCACTCAACCAAGACATTGAAACCAATCAGTCCATTCCAGATCCCATTGTCTGTGTTGCAACTCCCATTGTGCTGGGAAAGCAATCAACTCACACCCCTTCAGAGAATGAAATAGAGTATATAAACCCTTGGTTTTGAGAAGTCAGTTGCAGTCAAATGAAGTGCTGGACTCTGCTATGTCACTCTGAATCCTGACCTATCTGCCCTTAGGCAGAAGTCTAAGTCACATTTCAACTTCTTCACTGCTCTTCTGGATTGGTAATTATTACTCCCCCAAAAATCCTTAGCCTCTCTATCCATAATTTTTTCCTCCCTTTCTCTTTCAGTTAGCACTTGTGTGAATGTTTGACTGTTTGTATTTTGTGTGCATGCATGAGTGAATTCCCCTCAATAAAACACATTTTTAGCTTACTTTTGAATCTTTGGCTGGTTCCTTCCCTGCATGTGCCTGTAAACACTGGTAGAAAAGGTCTCACTAAGTTGCCCCCCTCTCACAAGCCTCCTCTTTGAGCTAATTCATTTCCCACTTTTGCAAGGAGGCACTGGCATCTTGGGGTGGCCCTTGTGGCTCTTATGTTTTGGGGCAACATAATAACCAGCAGCAAATCAGGATGTACTGATAATGTTTGTTCTTCTCATTTCCCGTAGTAACCAAGGTGAGTAATCCATTTATTCTTGTCTGTGCAATTTAAGAAAGCATTTTTTTTCTAAAAAAAAAAAAAGTCAACACTTTGAAGTTGATTAGAAAGAGCACAGAAAAAAATGGGTTACTCAAAGTACAGAACAAACTCTGCAAGAACATGTGTCTTCACCAAAATAGTGTCTTTTTCTGTATATTTTTTGTAACTTACTGCAAAGTTGATGCAGATAGTAAAGCTCCAACCACATGTCTAAAAGAAGTGTGAATTATGAAGACATTCACGAAGGCCATTTCCACATTACACTTTCATAGTGCTATTATTACACTTTCAACATCTTATGGAATCCTGGGGTTGGGGGGGGGCATTTAGAATTCTCAGCCAGAGAGCTCTTTGGTTTCAGTAAACTACAAACCCCAGAATTTCATAGGATGTTGAAAGTAGAATAATAGCACTATATCACTGTAGTGTGGAAATGGCAATAGATCTCTACATAGTTTGCAGAGGTATTTTATTTTATTTATTTTGGAAAACAACCATACCTTTGTTCTTATGGATGTGGCAGGAACTTTGGAAAAAACATAGGTTTCCTCAGTGATTTTTTCTTAAGTGTTAAGAAGTGTTTCTTTTCTTAAGTGTTAAGAAGCAAAAAAATCAATGGCATTTGACTGGTTATAGACCAATGAATAAGATCTCTATTCCATACTGAGAAACTTCTTTTCCTCAGCAGAAAAATATATCTTTTAGTCCAGATTCCCTTGGTTACTGAGAGAATGATTTAAAATACAAGGCCACATCTAATAACTGTAGTGACTGTCCACACATTACTACCAGCTCCCAATTAATCCTGGTTATCCAGGTTATCTACTCAGGGACAAAGTAATGAGACTGAATTACAGTACTATGACATAATTAATTT
Organism: Ctenosaura bakeri; assembly: GCA_948474755.1. Lineage (NCBI taxonomy): Eukaryota > Metazoa > Chordata > Lepidosauria > Squamata > Iguanidae > Ctenosaura > Ctenosaura bakeri. The sequence continues at coordinate 531,488 of CAOLHI010000821.1, forward strand.
TCCTTAATGAACTTGTCTATGTAGTGCTGCAAATTGATGCCATTTTCAGTAATGGATAATAAATCTCGAGTCTTTCTTCTATTTATTCTAGAACTCGGCACTTCTGCTTCTCTTTCCCTAAATGTTAAACTCTAAAATGGTAAAACTTTTTAAGAGAACATGTCAGCTTTTAAAAGTCTGTGTCACAAGAAATCACAACTAATATGAAAGGGAATTTTTATCACACCTGTACATGTCTCTCTAAGCATTTAGGTATAGTGTGTATTTGTGTAATTTCCTGTTAGTCTTAGCCAGATCCTCTCTCTTCCTCTGTCACTTAGTCTGAGTTTGTTTGTCACTCATTTCATAGTCTGCAGCTTTCTTTCCTCCATGTTTGACGACACATTACAGATCCTCTCACCATGACATGTTTTGAAACCTTTAGAATTTGTAACTAAACCTACTAATGTTTTAACAAAGACTAAGGCCATTTCCACATGGCATCGCTAAAACGTAGTAGCTACTGGTTGTATTTGTTTCAGGGTCTGCAGTTCCACATGATGTTGTAATGATCCAGTAGCTGTCCCATCTAAAAGCAGTACCTAGGGCCCTTTTCGCATGTTACCTTTTTGTGTGACGGGGGAGGGCATCTCGCGCGAGAAGCCTCGTTTGAAACGCTGCTGCTTCCCCCTCCTTCCTACCACAGGTCGCCTCCTGTTTGCACGACCATCGCGCTGGCGCCCCACCCCTTCCTTCCACAACGCAGTATGGGAGTTGTAGGCTGCGCTGGGGGAGGAAGCGCTACCCGCCCGACTCGCCGACGCACCGCACGTAGGTAAGTGTGTGAGGGCACCACGAGCATTGCGCGAGCATGGGGCATTTTCGGCTTAAAGCCGAAAATCAAAAAATGCACCCGCGCCCTGCTTCAGCCTCGTGAGCGCCGCGCAAGTGGGAGTGTGTCGTACGGAGTGGCGCTCCCATTTGTGCAGCGCTCAAGGGGCGCTTGCGCTAAAAAGAACATGCGAAAAGGGCCTAGGATGCATTATTTAAACTACAGAAAAAATCCATTTTGCACCACCTCATCCGCATATATACTGTATGCTGCCTCGATGCGGAAACATTAAGTGTGCTTTACTGCTCATTAAGAAAATGGCAGCACCAACAGGAGGACAATCAGAGCTGGCAGGGAGGGGCAAAATGCGGAAGAGACACTCTACTTCAATTTGCATTAATCCTGAGAGGCACTGAATGTGTTGTCGCTACTGTGTTTCAAGAGAATCCGCCTTAACTACAGAAAATATCTGTTTACGGTGTTTTGTGCAAAAAGGGCCTAAGCCTGCTTTATTTCAGACCCTATAGGAGACCGAGGTGGTATGGCAAGTGCTTGCTTACTTCCTGCTTGTGAATGGTAATTAGTCTGCTTGTGTGATACACAGCTATCTATCACAGTCCCGAACAGAGCAAACTCTGAACTTTATTTTATGACTTGTTTCATCACTAACTGTCCTACCTCAGTTGTGGCACAGCTGATAAATCAAACAAAACAAACTGAGTATATCCCAGCTTGTTACTTACTTCCAGGCAGTAAGCAAGGAGTCATGAATACAGTCCAATATAAACAAAATCCAGCAGAGTTTCATGGCAAGGAGTGTCCAAGGTCAATGTGAGCATTTGTCCAGAAATCCAGCAAGGCAGCAGGATAGATAAGTTCTGACAACTCCTGGAGGGGAAGGATGCCAGCTAAATAGACCCAAAGCCTATCACAGCTGTGCCTTGATTGATTATTGCCAGTTATAAATTCTGAGAGAGTGACGCTGGGTCTCTCTTTGCTGCCTGTGCTGTGCAAAGTTGGGTCTAAGTGTTCTTCTGTATCTGAAGAGGCAGAACTCTCTGTTGGAACAGAACCCTCTGTTCTGTTTCTGGCACTGTAATCTCTCTCTGTACAGCAGATCCTGGCACACCCCCATTTCAGTCTCTGGTGTGCCCTTTGCTTCAGACTCTGAGTCCATGCTCTGGAAGCATGACATGGCACTAACAGCATATATATGTGTTTCCTATTGGCCCATATAAAGAAATTCTTGTTACTTCATGAAAAGTTGTAGATATAGCAAGAGGAAACCTTTATTTTGAGGAGGCTGGGAAATACTTACAATGTTGAAGAAATAATGTATGATACACAGAACACATATAAAATCATAATCACTCTAAAATGGCTGATTTTACTCTCTGCTCCATTTGTAAAAACCCATTGCAGAAAGGAAATGGTGTAACCACAGTCCACAACAAGTCAACACAACATACAATGGATCATGAGCAGAAGGTCTGCAGGCTTTTTTCCCTAGCACCTTCCATTGCAGGAAGAGCCATGAAAAGAGTGATTGTGGAGTACCACCTTAGATAGCTTATTGGACTGTTATAGTTTTCCTGGTTCTATTGGTCATATATTAGGATTTCATGTACATTGTTACCTGAACATTCTGTTAATTCCACACTGGGTAAATCCACTGAATCTATGCTACTTTGGTAAGTCAACAATTTTGCAAGTCTCATTGATTCAGTGTTTCTAGTCTAGTTGGAACAAACAATAGGCTTCACAATAGGATTATTATGAATATTCTTGTATATATTACATATTAAAATTTTATGTATTCATGCATTGTTTGTTAAGAATATTGTGAATGTTCTTTTTTTTCTTTTGAATACATTAATAGAGTTAAGTTAGATGAAGCTGAGTTTACATAAAATATTTAGTGTTTTCTTTTTTTCTTTTATTCACAATTTTGCCATGTAACTATGACCGATAACAACCCCCCCTCACAATGATCTGATAAATCAGAAGACAATGACATCTGCTCAAAGCTGCATATCCATTTACAACATAAAGCTAATATTAGGGGAGTTTAAGTCCGGGAAGAGCATTGTGTAGTAGCAGCAAAATATGCAATTAAGTTCCATGAGCCTCTTTGGAAGATTTTAGATGCATCAGTGCTCTTCTTTTTCTTTATGGGTTTTGTATATTGTTTTACATATTAATTATGCTTCTGTTTTTATTTGAATTATTGAGGATTCAAAAGAGCAAGTTTTGCTAGGCTAAATGCACCAGGCATAGTTGGAGAAAATAAGGCCACAACTTTATTGTTACAGCTTCCTATAAGGATGAGTTCAGATGCAGGCATTGCCCAATCTGCCTCATGGTAGATGAGCCAATACTCAGCCTACTTCCTGACAGATATGGGATTCCATATGGTTGCATGGTTCCCTTGTCATTTGGGAATGTGGCAAACCTGACACCCCCAAAACTGGGCATGACTCATACTGCTAATATCCCCCAAGGGGTACTCCCTTCTAGTTATTCCTGCCAACAGCCCAAGTACCTACTTTTTGGATCCAGATCCCACATTAACCTGCCTATAAGTTGTGACAATAGAATTCATTACAAGGTATAATTCTCACTTGTAGGGAAGGCCAGAGGAGCTGAGGTCAAAGTGCTAGGGAGCTGACTCATATACCAGTCACTTGACCTGGGTGAAGCCTGTATCAGAACTTCAAGTTCTGCCCACCAGCCAATGACTTCAAATCCATTGCTTGCTGGTTCATGTCACTTCCCAGAGCCCATGTAAAGTGCACAGGCTTCTGGAGAAAAAAGAAGCTTGATCAGCACCATGACTAGCATGCCACCCTGCCACTCCACTCCACCCAAGACCTTGAATACTGGTATGTCTCCAAGTAAGCTGGGAAGCACACCTTTTGTCAGCCAACTTTAGTGACACTTTCTAAAGGAATACATAAATGTATGTGAACAAATACATTACACCACACAAACACTCTCTAACAGATCATGCAGTCATCTTGTGATTTATCCCATTTCCTGAAACTGGCACTAGTTCCAAAACCTTCTTAATACTGGACAGACTTCCTGATTACTATAGCTATGTGGTGCATGGGTGACTTTCTGTGAGAAAGCCACAATGACAGCTTGCAAAAGGCTCATCAGAGAACCTCTTCTTTTATGCTGCCTGTCTTCTGAAATCCCAGAAGAAAAAGTTATTGCTACAACATAAAATCTGATGTGCAATCTCAGATCACCCCAACATCATGTATCTTATTGATTTTTTCTAATAACCTTGTCCCCCAGATGCCATTAAAGACAGTTCCATTTTCACTTTAGAGATCTAGGTGGGCTGTTGTCAGAAGATCCAGTTCAGAAGATATGCGTCTCCCCGTCCTACCAGTTTCCAGCAGTTTTTAGAGTAATGATAGCACAGGAATGAACCATACTGTTCCTCCATTCTGATGGAAGCCTGCAGTGTCACCAGAGTAGAATGGGAAGGATGCCTATTTTAGCAGTTCCTTCTCCTATACTGCTCTGGTCATATTGGAAGAGGTACAATTTTCCTTTCTAATTATAAATTCTTTCAGATCAATTTTGATCAAATTGTTTCTCTTCATTCTTTTAGAACTTCCAGGTCATAAATCTTATACAATACAACATATCCTGTCTATGTCTTAGTTATGTAATAGTTGTACAAATAGGTCAGAGAAGTTCCTTTTTAATAGTAAAACTCCAGAATCCCCCAAGCAGCATGGTCACTGAATTCTAGCAATTCTTTTAAAAAGTTCTCTCTCAGGTTCTGGCTGTTCCTAGTATTGTTAGGCCATATTTGCCAATAGTGTCAACTTGACTATTACCCTTGCATGAAGTCCATAATTGGTTTACAATGCCAGTGAAATTGTTTCTCTAAAAGAGGTATTGGGTCCAGAGTACAAAAACACTTCAAAGGAAAGGATATACATGCACACATATCTAAATACCACTCAAATATAGCTACTGATTTAAAATGAACATAAACTCTACACTTATGATGTACATTGCCAGTCTTTCCTTCTTATTGAATTCTAGGCTACTCTGCCATCTGAAATCAGCCCAAGTTGGCCAGTAAACATGTTTTATTTGCATTATTGGTCAAGTTTGAAAAAAAAAAATTCAGAAGTTGTAGATGCAATGTCTTCTGCCTCATTAACTAATAAGTATGAAAGAAAGATGAAATTTTTATTATATCAACAGTGAATGACTGCAACATTATACATATTCATTACACAGGAATACTGCTGCTTCAGATTTGATCATGCTGCAACTCAATATTTATCATGTTTTAGGCATGCAATGATGCATATTGATTACTATGATCAAAGTGCTTCTGCCTGGTTAAGCCAAGAGCAAAGGTATATGTACAAAATGCTACAGGTCATTTTCCCATTCCAACTATTTCTTGTCTTTACTCTTTGAGTGAATTGTGATTACAGAGGAATTGAAAGCAGCGCCCAGCTTATGACATCGCTTTTTTGACCAACTAATGAGGGGAGAAATTAAGGATGACAAACTGTTTTTTTGTTTTTTTGGAAAAAACACTGAGCTTGATATGAACTTTTCTTTTAGCCTGAGTTTTACTGAAAAAGGCAGATTACATTCATAGGCCCTTTCTTCAACTCACCTTTTCTCGGTGCTGGGGTGTGGGGATTGTGCAAGCAGCCTCCAACGAGAGGTTCTTGCATCCCCGTTGCTTCAGCTCTGCAGTTGCTGGCTGCTCACATGAGAGCCCCGCCTCTTCCTTCCGCAGTGCAACCTGGGAGTTTCCCAGGCTGCGCTGGGGCAGGAAGCATGAGCACCGTAGCTCTGGAGCCTCTCACACATGGCAAGTGTGCACGGGGCCCCGGAGCGATGCGTGATCATGCACCATTTTCAGCTTAAAGTTGAAAATGAAAAAGTGCGTGAGTGGCACCTGCCAGACCCTGGAGCATTGTGCGATTGTGAGTGCATTGTGTGGACCGCTCCTCACATTTGTGCGACGCTCGAGGGGCCCTTTTGCATGGCAAATGCTGTGCGAAAAGGGCCATAGTTAAGACTGCTCTTTTTGCAACATTATGTAACAAATATTTTGTGCAGTTCAGTTTTGAAATATTCCAGGTACTGGAGGACATTGTCTGAAAGGGTCTAGACTTTTTCAAAAAACCAGTTCAATCTTTTTGAGAACACTGAACATAACACCACTATACTATAAGGCAGAACTGGGCAAAGTGTGACCCATGGCACTCATGTGACTCCAGGGCTGTTTTTGTTTCTTTCAATTTCTTTTATTCTCAAATGCCGCCCCCCCCAATGCACTCTACGGGGTATGAAGGGCATTTCTATCATGTTTAGAGGCCCCCTGCCTTCTCCAGTTAAAAACAATTTTTCCAGTTTTAAAATATTTATTTATTTATTTATTTGCCCTGAAATGCTCCAAAATGTCCATTGGGGCACGGAGTGCATTTCCAACATATTTTGTAGGCTTCCTTAGAAAATTTAGGCCCAGAAGAATACTTTTTTGAAATCCAAAACATGGTAAAAATGCTTTCATACCTCCAGAGGCATTGGGGAGCAATTTTTAAATTATTTTTATTTTATTTGGTTTTTGTTTTTGTGGGGCACTCCACAGTCTCCTAGGGGGCTAGTACCATCATCCCCATCCAGCACTGCTATAAGGAAATCTTATGTTTTCCACTTTGTTCCTCTAATTTGTTTAGTGTTTCTGCTTCATAATTTCATTCCATGGCCACTGCTTCCCCATATCCTGCTGATTTTTCCCCAGATCATTAGTTTCTATGCCTATTTTATTTTCTGTGGCCTACTGCTTAAAGGTGTTTTTAATACCCACTCTTTCCTGGGATCAGTTCATACCATATAATTATAATGCTATGATTCAGTTTTAGCTATCATTGCTTCATCTTATGGATTCCTGGAATTGCCTGTTCAGTGAAGGGGATTTAGAAGTCTCAGCCAGAGAGTTCTTATGCCTCACCAAAGTATAAACCTCAGCATTCCATAGGATGCAGCCATAGCAGCTAAAATGGAATGATAATGCTATAATTATATAGGGTTAAGGGCCCCCTGGTTATTTCTATATTTCATCTTTCTTGTCTCCAAATAGGGGATGCAAAGAATATAACATTTTCCCAATTCTCAACACCAAAACAGGGTTTCCCACCATCGACATTCCCTACTGGGGAATTTAGAGCTCTTCCATTTTGATGGACTATGGGCCTTTCTGCACTACAGTGTTATAGTGCTATTATTCCATTTTCAACATCCCGTGGAATTCTGGGGTTTATAGTTTGCTGAGACCAAAGAGCTTTCTGGCTGAGAATTCTAGATGACTCTTCCTAAACTGCAGAGTGTGGAAGATGTGGAAAGGCCCTATGTCTATAAGAAACTAAAGATTGCCTAAACATTTTCCTATGCAATTTTGATAGTTGGATAGTTTTCTAGGTTCCACCAGAGCTGGAAAAAAATGTGTAAATAAGAAGCTGCCATCTTGAAGAACTATATTTTTTGACAGTAAGCAATGGATCGAGTAGAGGCTAGATGCTTGAATGTTAGTGGGGAAATGACTCTACTGCAGGTTTTAGTCTGAACTTTAAAAGAGCTATCTGAGCTGCTACTCCTACTCGGAGGATGATGTACAGCAATTTGGATAGCTCCTTTAAAGTTCAGATTAAAAGCTGTAGGAAATTCACTACCTCAGTCACCTCAAAGTCACCAAACTCCTCTGGACAGATCTACAACATTTCTCCCTCCTACAAAAAGGTGGTTTTCAATACACTTAAATGGAACTTGGGTCGCAGTCTTGTCCAGTATGTATTTGAACCTCAACCCACTTTAAAGATATAAAATAGGGGTTTTGATTGCAGATGCTTGCTTGAAGCCAGAGACAAATGTGTATTGGTCTCTCTTAAAAATGAGCTTTCCATGGATCTTTGCACATAATTATTAAAATCAACAGCATTCACCTCAGCAGCTATGTGAGAACAATGTAAATGTAAATGACTTAAAGGCTTATAACTTTCCCCATATTTGTCATTGGCCATTCTGAGGTATCCAGAGATCCTAGAGTACGTGGTTCAATATGCCTCTAACATTGAATGAAGCACCTTGATCTGCCAGACCTGAAATAAATTGTTTTTGACTCTGCTGCCTGTTAGCAGGCATGATTACTGTCATCATCGTTTCTTTCTGATCCCATCTCCAAATGTGAGAGCACACAATACCATTGGACTCCTATACTCAACGTGATATTCTTTATCAGCCTCTTTATCTTTGTCTTCCTTATTTCTTTTTATCTTTGGCATTTTATGTTTACTTTGAAATGCAATACCTGGGGTTTTCAGTTTCTTTTTCTAAATAGGAAGCAGTGACCTTCAAGCTTGCAATTATCTTTCCTTTACAATATCATGCAAATCTTGCCTTCCCTATTTAGTAATCCTGTCTCGGGATAATTTTTTGTATGAAACACAACACAAAGATGACGTATTTGGAACTCCCAGCTGTGAACTAATTTATGTAGGAAACATGTTAATTGCATGTACTCACAAATTTATAGTTTCTTTAAACTAGTTATGATTTTCCTTTTGCCAACCACATTTTCATAGCTTATTTCCACTTTTTCATGACATCTAGATCTTTATCTTATTAACACAGTACCAACTTGAAGTTTAAGCATAAATGCCATGGTTCGAATACTTTGATGAACAACTTAACTGAATTCAGCTAATTCTCCTGCTTGGCCTAGCTGGGCTGATGGTCATGGAAACTGTAATTCAAAACATCTGAAGGTTGCCAGGTTGGGGGAAGGTTGGAGAACCCAATATGGGTGGAAAGTGTTCTGCTTGTTGTGAAGACTCCCTTTTGAATGCATGGACAATTTATGGGCTTACAGAAGAGGATGAGGAAACCTCAGCATGCATAATGAAGTAGAGAGATCTTCTCATCCACACCTGACTTTGGAGTCAATTGTAGGAAAAATGAAACTGCTGGCTCCATGCCAGTGCTCCTAATAACTGCTTTAGGTATTAGCATGATCCAAAATTAATCGCTATTCCAATGAGACCCATTTCAGCAAAAGAATCCATCACAACATTTTTTTTCATTGAAATTAATGGGACTTAAAAGGATTTAACTTTAATTCTGTTTCATGTTTCTTGACATCATCCTGAAGGAAAACAACACACTGTTGGAAGAGCTCAGAAAACTTATTATTTTGGCTTAGAGCTATTGAAAAGAAGACAAAAGCTTTTGGTTTGACCTAAATAACTGTGGAAAAGAAGACTTGATTTTAGCTCTGATTCTGTTGGGCAAACAAGGCTCTACCTGACTGCTAGGTGAACAGCAGTCATACAGGTTTAACAACTAAGGCAGCATATATATTTTAGTAGCCGCTAAAAGCAACTCCACTGCCTCCCCTCCCCAGAACAAGATTTGCTGTAGCCTGCTTTATTGTACAACTCATCTCAGAGGTATCTCTTATGAGGAAGGTATTCACATGGTTTACTAGTCTGATTCTTCATTAAACAGGGCTGTGTACATGTTTTTATACATCATGGAAATTACTGCACAGACTGTGAGATGCTCAGAAGCCTATTAAAAATGTTCCACATTGGGGGGAAAAAGTCAACGATTTCCAAAATCTCGGCTCAGTCATTAATCAAAATGCATACTGCAGTCAGGAAATCAGAAGCGGACAAGGACTTGGTAAGACAGCTATGAAAGAGCTAGGCAAGATCCTCAAGTGTAAAGAAATATCATGGAACACCAAAGTCAGGATGATCTGTACAACTGTATTTCTAATTGCAAAAGCGAAAGCTGGACATTGAAGAAAGCTGATAAGCAGAAAATCAACTTGTTTGAGACATGGTGCTGGGGGAAAGTTCTACAGATACCCTGGAAATCCAAAGGTGGTGGTGGGGGAACAAATAAATGTGTCCTAGAGCCCTTGAAGCCAGGATGACTAAAATGAGACTGTCATATTTTGGACATATCATGAGAAGACATGACTCACTACAAAAGACTGGTGGCTAGTCTCAGTCAAGGAGGCCAGAACTCTAAGTCTGCAAGACCAGAGCAGAGCTGTTGATGACAGGGTGATTTGGAGATCTCTCATCCATAGAGTCTCCTTGAATCGTAGTTGACATTATGCAGTTAACAGTAACAAAGTTATACAGCCTTATGCCCTAGACATATCCAGACAGTTTCTAATTCTATACAAAATACAAATATCTTTTCTTCAGAATTCCCATAATGCTTCCCCTGTGGCCTCTATACTTCCTCCAGAAACTTTTTCATAGTCTTGGGGAGCCATTGCCAGTTACTAAGTTCCTGCTAATGGTAGCCTTCTGCCCACATAACGGGTTCCATCAGTGGGATGGAATCATCCTCTCCCCTGTAGCAAACCACATACCCCAAACTCTGCTCCCAGAGGGTTGGAGGATCATTTTAAACAGAGGCAGGGAGTACAAGGATCTACAACAAAGAGTACATGATAGGTGAGTTCCACTCCATGAGCAGAGCTCTCCTTCTATCCCATCAGATTTAACCCAGCACAATCCATATTGAGGTGGAAAGACCAGTAGTCTTACAAAATATAAGACAGGTTCTTTTGTTGTAGTGTATTATTTTTTTAAAAAGTTCCTTTATTGAAAAAAATCACTGCACTGCAGATACACAGAGAGAAATTACAAAAAAATATCATTTGAATGAACAAATCTTTTAGGTACCATTCTATGATTTGGGGGATATACTCTGTAAAATTCATGCATGGTTGATTTGCATAGAAAACAACATTATCTGGGCAGAAAATGGCATTTCATTTGCAAGAACTAATATTTCTGTGCTAAGAGCTTGTTTTACTTGCACAAAATTTTGTTTCCTGCACAGAAAATTTTGTGCACAATGTCACCCACTGTGAATAACCTTCAAAAACTTTGTGGTTTTCAAAGACTTCCTCACAACAGAAAGAAAATTGCTGAAACTACTAATTGTTACCTTCAGAAAGAAACTTAGTCAATAATTACATGGCTACCACACTCTTATTTTTCTTGGATACATGGATCCCAGTTTTCAGCTGTTAAGAGGTGCTTGGTTGTCATTTTATACCTTTTCCCTTCTGGTTACAGCCTGACCAGATTCTTAAAAACAAACAAACAAACAAAAGACCGGCCCATCAACCTCTCTTTACTGCCCTGATTACATGTGAATCATTTTCTTTTCTGATCTGTTCTCATTTTGTATCATTTCCAACTTGCATTGTAGAATTTCTGGAAGTGGCCAAATTCTGTAACTGATATACTTATTCGCTACCTCCAGACTTTAATTAACCTTAACATTATACATGTGTTGCTAATTATCAATAGAAACCATGGCCTACTCCATTAAATAATGGTAATTATTCCTAGAAAGAGACAATGAACATTTATTTTTAAAGAAAGTAGTATTTCAGAACTTCAGCTCTCTGTCTAAGCACTGTAGCATTTGTAGCATCAGATAATGGGGTTTTGGTTACAAACATCAGTAAAAATGAGAGTCAGTTTGGTGTAGTAGTTTGAGCTTTGGTCTACAACTCTGGAGACCAGGGTTTGAATCTCCCCTCGACCACAGAACCATCAGGTGATCTTGGACAGGTCATATTCTATCAACCTTAACAGAAAGCAAAATCAAATCCCCTCTGAACAAATCTTGCCATAAGAATCCCATGATAGATTCATCTTAAGGGCACCATAAGTAGCAATGACTTGAAGGCACACAACAACAACAAAAACAGACAATTCTTCACATATTAGATCAAAGTATTTTAAATTTTTAAATTTGGACCACCCACATTTTAAATATAATACGCCTTTTCTCCCCTGCTCTCTATCTGCTCTCACTTGTTTCTCAATTCTCAATTTTGGTTAAATAGTCTCCCTTGCTCCCTCCCAAACACAGAGTATGTCTATATTTTTCTGCAGAAAAGTTTGATGTACCTTAATGTCTTGCACCTACTCATAACTCCACCCAAGTATCCTGAGCAATAGCTTTGGCAAGGAACAGCCTGGAGCTATGAGCCTGCTTCTTGAATCTGAAGGTCAACTCTATCCAAAACAGGCTCCACATCTATCCACAAACTGACTGCTCTCATTAAGACTTATTCTGACTGGGATAAATTTCCATTTGTTACAGGTCCCCTTCAAGGTACCATTGCTGACCTTTAAAGATCTATATGGAATTGATTCTGCACATTGGAAGAGCAGATTTTATTGAGATTAAATGGAAGGTTTAGATGAAAAGACTTTAGTTGCAGAGGTAAAATCACTTGTGAATAGAAGCAGAACCTTCTTCCTGGCTTTGCAATGAACTTCCTCAAAATCTACGCCAGTGAATTTTAGTAACTTTCAAGAAGGAAAATCAAATGTACATCTTTTGCAATGGTTTCTCAGTCTCAGTAAATTGTGTTAATCTATCTGTTAATTTATCGTTGCTTTGTGTGTTGTCGTGGGTTTCTGTTTTAATGTCTTTGTCCTTGATTGTATATGTCATTATTCCATCCTTTGGTGTAAAGGACATTATAAATAAATATCATCATCATCATCATCAAAAATAATAATAATAATAATAATAATAATAATAATAATAATAGGCTTTAATATTTGTGGTGGCGCTAGTTGCTTAAGTAATTATTAAGCCACAACTAGCAGGCTTCCTAAAAATACCTTTGAGATAGGTGGCCACAAAGGAAAACTTTGCCTGCACCACAGTGATGGATGACATTGATGGAAATGGACAACATCTGTAATGCTTCTCATTTCAGATCAAACAGTGCTGTTCTAACTTACAGATGTGCTGTCCTAACTCAAAAATCTGCCAGTAGTAGCAGGTTAGATAGGGATACCAGATTGGGTCCAGGATGGTACACTTTTAACTCTACTTTTTAACAGATTTTGGAGCAGGACAACTTCCCTGAAACAGGAGCAAGAACAGAGCTAAGCATCCTCTGCATCCCTACATCCCAGTCTTCACCAGCAAATGCAATAGCTGTGTTGGGAGAGGATGGCTATGGCTGAAAGTTAGGAATAGGAGGTGAAGGAAGGGAAGTACCTCTGTCATGCTTGATGGACCTTTACATTACCTTATCCTGCTCCATGATCTGTTAAGGATTAAAGTTGCAGGAGCCCCATCCTGGATTCAATCTGGCAATGCCAAGTCACTCCTGCTGACAGGAATGCCTTTTCCTGGCACAGCTTTCAGATATGATATCAGAGCTTTCTGCTGTCAGAAGTGTTCTGCTGGCTAAGATCTTCTAGCATAAGAACCAAAAAGGGGCAGAGAAGAAGTGGAGTGAAGGAAAAGCAGAACTTGGAGCATCAGGTTTCAACATTAATTTGATAATATTAAACATCGGACACTTGAAAACGGATTCACCACTGTAAACATAACAATCAAAATTTGTGGAATTATTGTTAACTAGCACATTGCTTAAGATACTAGCGATGGACTACAGCACAGGATTTACAGAGTTATACTGTTGAATTCAGGAGAGTGCATTTTGGTTTTGGGACTTGCCCTTAACAGAAGGACTACAAAGCCCATAATATGGTTGTTGCCTGGGACTGACAGAATTCCATTACATATAGTAATTGTCCTGTTGGGAAACATTGATCCAGAGCATGAAATCTCATCTTAAAATCTTTGCAATTCAGTTTGTCACTATTTGCATCTCGTTTTTCAGCAGCACCACTACCAACACGTACAATTCACTAACTCTTCAAATGCCTAGTTTGTTACAGGTTAATAAGGAGTGATTTATTTCAGTCAGAAGGCACTCGTCCTTTTCAAGTACAGCAATAAGTGGCTAGCTACAAAGATCAGACAGTGAATCAAAAAGAAGGATCTTTAATCTGAATTATTTTAGAGTCTCTTGGCATATGCAGAACATTTTTTTTCTGTCCAATGAAATAAGTGCATTCTTTCTGCCTGTCCTCCCACTTTCAATCAAGAAGTATAGTCAAAAAAGGTCAGTGGAAGAACACATATTCTGCATATAGGAACTGAGAGCCCAAATTAAATCAATGAGATTTTCAGTTCATGTGGCCAGTTAATTAAATCAAACCAACCATTTTTTGTACTAATCTTACCTTATTTTTATAATTAAAAGAAGGTGGGTAGAAATAGGGAGAAGGAGGAGGATGGTTTGGAAATTAAGGGAAAAGAAAGAGAGTGGGAACCAGGAAAGAAAGAAAAAGAAAGGTGTGTTTGAGGGGAAAAAAATTCTTACTCAGGTCTGAATGGGTAGAAATTACAAAAGGGTTCATTGAAACTCACCCCAAACAGTATTATAAAGCACAATATATAATATAAACCAGTCCAGGATGTAATCAATAGAGGTCAAGAAGTTAGGGAAGAGAATCACAATGTACCCTCAACTTCCAGAATGTTTCCAAACATTTTCTGTCCATACATGTCCATGGGGAGAGGGAGAAAGATGCCTTTACATCCCTAAAGTCTTGACATTCTGAAGGATCCTGGCTCTTTTAAAGCCTTGGTTTCCTGGTAAGTGAACAATTTACTCCTACTTATTTCCATTCTGAGATTTTTTTTTCATTACTCTCTCCCCTCCCACCTTTTCTCCCAGTGCAACCATTCCTCTGTTACATAAATGAAGTTTATTGCTCTGATCTTGTTCTAGAAATTCTTTCTCATGCCTCCCTGCTGTCTTACCTAAGAAATCACACAAATTAGTTCGCCTAATAACAGAACCATGTGATTCATTTCCTCCAGTTCTAGTATTTCTTCTCCTGAGTCAACAGACCCTCCTGATTTCCTGAATCTGATAGAAGTAGACTCACCCATTCTGATGAATTCTAATAGCTGAATTCACTAAAGCATTAATTGATGAATCTATTTTTTAAAAAAATTATCTATGTACATTTATTTACATTTGCAATCTTTTACCATACATATATAGTGTGTAAAACCACTATTTCCTTCCCTCCCATTCCATATTAAGCACATTTTATCTTGTTTCAATATTGTAATCTATCCCTCCCTCTCTCCCTGCCCTCCCACCTTTCCCCTTTCCCCTCTTTCCCTCTGCCTACTATACTTTTTCTGCACTTTCCTCAAGTCCAAGCTGTTTTCAAATATTCTTACTGAACCTACCGTTTATGAAGGATCCTTTTGCTTCATACGCCTAGAGGCCTTACTTTATACTTAGAATTCCTTGCATTAATGGATTAATCTAAAGAGCTGCGAAAGTAGCTAGGAAAATCTATTGAACTGATAAATTAATTGGTAAATTAATCACAAAATCTGGGGAGGAGCCAAACCACACTATATCCAAACCTCCTCCAGTGTAAAGATAGAACTATAATGCTGGCACAATGATAGGCTGGGCTGAGAAGGTTTTGGTGTTGGCTGAGCTGGGCTTTGGAAGCTAACTGTTCCAAGCTTTGAATGCCATATGTTCACCTCAAAAGTAAGTCCTATTGAATTCATTGGAGTTTACTCCTAGTGTGGTGTATTGGTCTGAGTGGTGGACTATGAGCCCAAGGTTAGAATCCCTGCTCAGCTATGAAAGCCCATTGGATAAGCTTGGGCAAATCATACCCTTTCAGTCTCAGAGGAAGGCAGAGATAAATCTCCTCTGAATAAATCTGGTGAAGAAAACCCTACGACAGGATCACTTTAGGGCTTCCGTAAGTCAGAAACAACTTGAAGGCACACAACAACAATAAAAAGAAAGCATAGGATTTCAGCCTAATTTAGTGAACATGTGGCTTCTTCCTTGTCCTGTCAGGTACATTTTGCAAAATAACACTTCCTGTGATAGAGAGAGAAGTCATAGAATCAGTCACTCACACAATCCAATTACATGATCCCTTACAGGGAGAAGCAAACCCTTTTGGCTGAAGCTAGGAGCAGATTGTTTGGGACGTCAGAGTGTAACAACCATTTTCCCCAAGGCAAAGGATCAGTTGTAAGAAGGAGACACAATGACCATTATAGAAAGAGGGAAACTCACTTGGATGGAAATGGACATCCAATCAGTGAGAGAAGAGACAGAGCTTAATAATCAGAAGCACATAAGGGGAAAATCCATTTGGTTCTATTTTAACATTTCCCCTCACACTTTGCAATACTTACTTCCATCTGCTTTCTATCTCTCCATTTTATCAGTTCATTTGTCACTGGAAACCTAAAGCAATCTCAGGAAACCATGTTCATTGCCACTAGAGTGATACACTGATACACAGAGATAATCACATGGCCTAAAGCAGAGAAAGGTTCAGGCCCTATCCAACTACCAGAAAAATTCTCTAAGCTTAAAGAATATTTGGATGCTTGATTTCATTTCCAGAGTTCCATACTCTCTGAAATAAGATACTACAAATTATTAATTGCAGATTAAGCTATTTTATTGTCAGAGATTGGATGAGTTACAGTTTGAATTATACCTCTCAGAAGCTTGTTCTTGTTGCTGTTTGCTATGAAGTTGACTTCAATTTATGGTGACTATATGAACAAGAGACCTCAAAGAGCCCAGTTATCAACTACTTTACTCAGGTTTTGCAAACTGAGGGCAATGGGATCCTTCATTGAATCAGTCCACCTGTTGTTTAGTCTTCCCATTTCCTTACTGCCTTTGAGTTGGCCAAGTAATGTCTTATCCAGCAACATGTATAATCTCATGATATGTCAGAAGCTGATTTTCTTCCTGTCCTGCTTTTACAACCATACCTAAAAATCAGAAATATTATGGCATAGATGATTCTGGCATTTTGCTTTGCTTATATTGTTGATGCTCCTTCACTCAATTTTCTCACATTCTTCCTCTGAGTCTAATCCCGCTTTCTGTATGATTTGTTTTCATATAAATTAAACAAGTGGTACAATGCAGTTTTGTCTGATCCTTCTGCCAATGAGAATCCATTCCGTTTCTCTCTGTTGTGTCCTGACAGTGGCTTCTTGTCACAGTATAGGTTATGCATTAGGACAATCAGATGTTGTGACAGCCTGATTCCTTTAGAGCAAACAATAATTTCTCATGATCTGCAAAGTCAAAGACTTTACTATAATATATTAAGTACAGGCTTATTTTATTCTGAAATTCTCTGGTGAAAAAAAAGAGAAAAAAAAGGCCAGTACAGTGGTTTTCAAGCTCTGAAGTAGACCATGGGGATATTTAGCCCAAAACTCTCTGTTTTTGCTGTTAGTGGCTCTCTATGATCTCAGAAAGAAGGTTTGGGCTACATGGCTCCCACCACAGTAGCAATCTATGAAGGAAAATTTATCCCACATGTATTTAAGCAAGTCAGGTGTCTCATCCACTCCATTATCTACAGAGTGCTCTTTCTGGACTTTCCCCCTGTGCTAGCAGAGTTGGTGTGGAAAACAATATGCAAAATAGTACACATTTTTTCCATAAGGCACAGCAATACAAAGCCACCTATATACATTTTTATACACAAAAATATGTTTCTTTCCCCTTTTTTTTCATTGCACCTTTTCCAACACATATCTGTCTCAAGTAATGCAATATTTTCCATATGTTTAGGTGTAAATATCTTTATAAATTTCAGAGGCAGGGAATTCGATTGAGTTATAGAAGGCTGGCACCATGAGGATTCCACTTCTTCACTACAGTATTTTGACCAGCATGCTTATGCCGTCACCTGGATTTAAAACGGTGATTCCCAGATTCTAGTCCTCCAGGTGTTTTGCACTGCAACTCCCAGAAGTACCAGCCGTCCTGGCCAATGATTAGTGATTCTGGGAGCTGAAGTCCAAAACACCTGGAAGACCAGAGATTGAGGAACATTGATTTTAAAGGACAACACAAAAAGGCAGGGACTTTAAAGCTAAGGGGATATAATGCTCACATCTTCTAAGGCCATTTCCACACTACACTGTTATAGCGCTATTATTCCACTTTCAACATCCTGTGGAATTCTGGGGGTTGTAGTTTACCGAGACTAAAGACCTCTCTGGGTGAGAATTCTAAATGCTTCTATCTGAACTGCAAACCCCAGGATTCCATAGGATGTTGAAAGTGGAGTAATAGCATTATAACAGTGTAGTGCGGAAATGCCCTAAACCAACTTATAGGATAGGCCAGTGTGGTGTGATTATAAATTTTATGGGTTATGAAGAAAGGTTTTACAAAAAGTTAGGTCGATTTTTTAAAAGGATGTATGCATCCAAAATTCATGCCTAGGAAATATGCACAAGGTTTCGAAAGACAAACAAAATTTCTGGAAGAAACAGGAACAAATTTATTTTCAGAAGTAGTTAGATATTTAGTCTGTTAATTTAATTCTATTTTAATATTGACCTTTGTACTGTACTTGTTTTAAATTGTAAGCTGACCTGAGTCCCAATTTTTTGGGGATAAGGTGGGTATAAATAAAGCTGCTGCTGCTGCTGAGCTGACATCAGACAACTAAATAGTTAATAAGTCACATTGGCTGAGGGGAGACTCAATTCTAAAAGTTCTGCCCTTCAGTTATCACTCAACATTGAAATGGGGAGAGAAAAAAAATACTTTTCCACTTCTTTGCCTCCCCCTAATATGTGCCCCTCCTACTGCTTCAACTAATAATAAGACGGAGATTCAATCTCAGAAATTATTTTTCAATGGCATACCTTTGTAACAAAAACATGAATTTATGCTTTTTTCACCATAACAAATCTTTAAGGAAATGTAATAATATTTTCATAAGAAGTTTAGCAGATGTAAGATTTCCTCTCTTTTGAATGCAAAGCTGAACATGAATTCTGGAACACAGCTTATTCATAGGAAAAACATAGAGAAAGCAATTTGGACATATCTCCATTAAACAGGGATTTAATGTATCATTCTTCCTACAGGACTAGAAACAAAAAGAGACAGCTCCAAAACATTATTTGCATTTGGAAATAAAAGACTAATCACATTCTGTACACAAATGCATGGTACTGAAAATGGTGTTTTACAAGCTACTCTAGATACTTACTGGAAGGTTACGCTAATTGAAATTTCCTTATTCTTCCGTTTTACCTAATACTGAATGGTAGTGATCAATGCTGCAAAAAATTGCATAGTCTTTTTCCAAAATCCATAGCAACAATTGCCTAAGGAATAAACTACTGAAAACACCAATTAATTTGTTTTCTTTATCAAAGAAATATTTGCAGCTTTAGAGGTGAGAGGCTTATGCACTAACCTACTCTAACCACCTGGCACCCAATGTTATTTTTATTATACCAGCCCTATTTCCACCAAGCATTGATGTTCATTAAACCTCTAAATAGAGAACTGCACTTCACTTCTGTTTTCTAAAAATATACAGTGCTAAATTTAGCACTGTGGAATATGCAGCTAGAAGGAAAGAAAGAAAAAAAGGAAGGAAGGAAGGAAGGAAGGAAGGAAGGAAGGATACAACAGATCTTGGCAGATGATGTCTTCTGTCTGCATCTACCTATGGGGACATGGCCAAATGCTTCTCAAATCTTTCTAGCTCTCCATCAGCCACTGAATAGCTACACAAGTGGGTTAGCACAGTAAAATAGTAAGTCTTAGGTGTACTGAGAGGAGAGTGATAGTGTAGTTCCATCTGTGGAGGTTTTATATTATGTTCATTGAAGTGTGGTAGTGACCCCTCCCTAAACTGCAAACTCCAGGATTCCATAGGATGTTGAAAGTGGAATCATAGCGCTATAACAGTCTCATGCAAAAATGGCCCTGGGTCATGGGAACCCATTTGGTGACTGTGGCTGGGTATGTTGTACACTCTCAGCCCCAGAAAACCCCATGATAGGTTCACAATAGGGTCTCTATAAGTCAGAAATGACTTGAAGGCACACAATAACAATAAGAACAACAGCAGCAGCAGCAAAGTATGATCCTGTCCATTACTTCTTAGCAAAAGAGTAACAACACTGCCATCGTGTAGCTTTCAAAAACCCCTTTGTTATACCCCAAAATAAAGTGATTCTGTAACATAGTACAAATTTGCGCTGGGCAGACCAAGTCCACCTTGAAAATTCAAGTCCAAAAGACAGTTGCATAGGAATGTGGGGGTGGGGGGGGTGATTCACCCTGGGTGGCAATGTTTCTGGGGCATCCAGGCCAAGTAGCCATGCCCCCACACACCCTGGCCACACCCTTTCCGCTCCCCCTCCAAGCTCTGCCACTACCAAAAGAGCACTTTGGCTCTATCCTTTGGCCAAAACAGCCAGCACCACTAACCAGTTGAACACTAACTGGTGTTCTGGCAAAACTATACCCAAACAAAGATCAGGCTGGAAAGAACTGCTTTTAAACACACTTTCTTTTGAGAAATTGATATTTTTCTTCTTCCTTTCCTTTCCTTTCCTTTCCTTTCCCCTTTCCTTGTGTGCCTTGTGACTTTAGATTACAGGTCTATTTTATTAATCAAGGGTGGAAACCATGAGGCTCTTCAGTTGTTGCTGGCTACAACTTCAATGAGCCTTTCAGTTTGAGCTGGGAGTTGCAATCTAACAACTTCTGGAGAAAGGGTTGCCTTATTACCCAGTTGCCTGAGTTTTCAATGATTTATAGCCAAGCCACCCAACACCCATTTACAACATCATTTGGCCCTGATTCCAAATGTTCAGTGTTCCTTTTAAAAAAAACAAAACAAAAAAAAACAACAAGTCTCTAACTCTTGTAGGCTTGGAGTGAAGAGGCAAAATGTACAGTCACTTGTCTTCCAATGGTTTTACAAGAAACAAGTCTGTCCCTTCCTTTGAGTGTGCTTAGTAAAAGAGTGAAGTACTTAACGAGGACTTTGACAAAATAGTTACACATATGTACAACAGATATGACCTGTTGCCCTGCACTGTCAACTTCTAGGTCCCTGTTACAAATCTAGTGGAAGTCTAACTCTGGAGTGGAAATGTTTAACTGAAGTCTGCAAAGACTGCACAGAAAGCAGTGAAGATATGGGTTGAAAGAGATGGGAAATACTGAAGTACAGTGGCAAAAAGCTGAATGATTAATGTTTAGGTTTCCATGGAGTCTATTGATTTTCATGACTTGCTCAACGTAGAAATATTATGTATTTTTATTACCTGTTCAGGAAAAACAAACAAATGAAAATTCTCCCATTGCCTGATGTGGGAGGAAAAGACTACACCCATTATTGCTACCTCCCTTCCTTCTCATCCTGCAGTGCTGCCCCTGAAATCACCTTCACCTAATTTGTTTTATCTTCTTCTCTTCCTGCTCCTTGTCTTGAAATAGCAGCAACAAACACACTGACTTCATTTCTTTTTAATGTGTGTTCTGTTTAAAGTAGCACAGGTGGCTTTGGGCAGAGAGGACAAGCAGGTGGCAGCGTGCAGTGAATCACAGAATTGGAAGAGACAAAAAGGTCATCCAGTCCGACCTCCTGCCATGCAGAAATACACAATCAAAGCACCGGAGGGGGGAAAGAGATGGTAGAAGGGGCAGCTGAGGCTGCAAGGGAGGGCATCATGGCACAGGGAAATAATCAAGCCAGAATGAAAGAAATTGGGAGGAAAGGAGGAAATGCTGAAGCGGGGTGCAAGTGGCAAGACAAGGGGGCATGCAGCAGCATGAAGTGAGGAGGAAGGGAAGGGATGGAGGGAAAATCATATCCACTTTCCTCATCATTCTTGTCTTTTCCTGTGAGTCGTGACTCCTTGTGATATGTCCAAAGTATAGTACCCTCAGTTTAGTCTTTTTTGACTTCTAGTGAAAATTCAGGATTGATTCAAAATGTTGTCTGGAGAGTTTCCTCAACATTTTGGAATAGACTTTTTTTTGGCGGGGGAGAGTTAAATTGTGGAGAGAGTTGCAGGATGGAAGGGAGATTTCTCCCTCTTTCTTGCGCCTGCAGAACCTCTTTCTGTAATATAATGACCATGATAGTGGAGAATGTCTGAGAAACAAAGTGTCTCCCAGGAATACAAAAACTGCTAATCTCTGGTTTGGAGTATGCAGTAAAAGACTGACGTCTCCAAACTGCCAGATTTTTTACTTATAAAATTTCAAGAAGCAGGCAATTTTATGATTCTGATTCAGGCACTTTAGGAAAGCAATCAAGAGCCTTGGCATCCACCTCTGACTTTGGATTAGCCTTTTATATTCATTGCAAGCTCTGAAAAGGAAATAGGCGTTTTTGTTCAACAATTAAACTAGTTCATTCTCTATGCAATTATTACGGAAAGAGATTATTTGCTCTATGGAAACTCAAAGGTTTTAAATGGCAGTACAATCTGGCAAATAAATATCACAACTATTCTAAAAAAGCATTTCAGCCTCTTTCAAAACAATAACATACGGCCATATCTTAAAGCAAAAAGAAATAGAAGACATAAACATTCTGTAAAAAAATCAAATATCTAGAATGACTGGTGTCATTTGGTGGTCTACATTAACATTTTGGTAAAGGATGGTTGTAATTTATGCAGAGGATGAGGAAAAAAACCCTGCAGTAATTGCTTTGAACAAAACATAATACAAGTAGAATAAACTCTATCAAGATCTGATTGCTAATTTTGTTTTCATATAGTAACATTCTGACAATACGTTTTAAATACTGGAGCTAAAACCATGCCCATTGGAGGCTTGCAAATAAGGTATTTTAGAAGTAACAGAAGCACATTTAACAGATGTAAACCAGTCATTCTGTGTAACTGCTTCTTTATTCATTTTGATAAGCAGAGATAAGGGTTTGTTTGTCTATTGCATTTCATGCCCATAACAAATGGAATTGTTTGGCCATCTCAGTACTTAAGCTGTCTATGAACTCAATCACCATTTCTATAACTTTGGACCTAAAGTGATTTGGGAGAAGAACATGATGGATAGCATAACATATTATTAAATTAACATAGATCAACCATCCTCAATCCAATGCAAGAACATTAGAAGACACTAGACTTGAAAAGTCTGACATAATTAGAGAGTAAGCTTGTAGAGAAAAGTCTAGAGTTATTGAGTCTTTGCAGTTCCTTTCTGGATCTCTGACACTTGCAGCCTCAAAAGGGGTGGTGGTGATGGTATGAAAACGTGATTCATATTTCCAGAAACCAGGAGTATGATGTGCCTTCCAACTGTTCCAGTTTGATAGAGACAGCTCTGATGAATCCACCATCATTCCACTTTTTCAACTGCTTTTAAAACATCACAGTATCTTTCTCTTTCTTCCCCTTTCCCTCTTTGACCTCAGCTTATTGCAACTACTGCTGAGTTCAAAGTGCAAAAGTAGCTTAACTCAGCAGTGGGGGGAAGACAAGAGGGGGCAGAGTCTTGACTTTCCCAGTAAGCTCAGGTAAAAATTAGCTGCTGCAGCCGCTCCAGTGGCGGGGCTTGGAGTGCGTGAAGGATGGGTGGGAGGAGGGTGAGGCTATAGTGCAGGGGCGTGGCCACAGTGTGTGGGGGTGTGGGGGTGGGGCCATGGTGCATAGGGGCATGACTGTGACATGTGGGGGTGTGGCTATGAGCCAGGATGCCTCAAACACATTGCCGCCAGGGACAAACCGCCTCCATCTCCCCCCCAGTCTATACGCAACTGAGCCTCTCCTAGCTTGTGTGTTTTTTTCTCATTAATAACTTTTGCCACTATGACCACAATCTGATGTTACTTGGCTACATGTGTCCTGGTTTTCATCTGTGAAATATTGGAGGGTATAATATTTCCCATAGAATATTGTTTTCCATGACCGTTATTAAAGATCCAAGGTAGCATTTTCAGAAATCCTATTCACTTCCACAATTTTTTTATTTTTTATTTTTTTTGCGGGGGGAAGTGACATGAAATGTGAGCTACAGGGTTTTGAAATATGTGTGAGCCATATGTTGTCTTATTCAAACTTCTAAATTTTATAGGGGGGGGGATAATATGTAAGGAAGCTGCTAGCTTCTTTCCCTCTTCACAACAATTTCTAGTGGTTCCCCACATATTGAGGATAAGTTTGTGAATAGGAAAGCTTGTGTTATTGGTAGATGCTTTTGATGCCATCTTGAGTGCTGGGAAATTAGTGTTCCCAGCTCCACAGAGGGCATCCCCAAGTAACACAGACTCTCCTTTCAGAAAGTCATTCTTCATGTGTAGGGAGTGACAGGAGCTTTCAAGAGGCTGGGTATCACTAACATTTTCCCTCTCTTCTTGGACGGTTATCCCTAATGGAATCAGAATGCCTGAATAATGCTTCACTTAACCCTGGATGCCTTGGAACTGAACTCTGCAGACAGGGAACAGAACTATTATAGCAATCTATTGTCAAACAGGGTGAAAACATGAGCGCTTTTGAGATCTAGGCCATTTCCACACTACATTGTTATAGTGCTATTATTCCACTTTCAACATCCTATGGAATCCTGGGATTTGCAGTTTAGGGAGAGGTATTTAGAATTCTCAGCCAGAGAGCTCTTTGGTTGTGGTAAACTACAAACCCCAGAATTTAACAGGATGTTGAAAGTGGAATAATAGCACTATAGCAGTGCAGTGCAAAAAGGGCCCTGGCTTTCAGAGTCATTGTTCAGTGTTCAAATCACTACAGTACACTGGCTGTTGCAATGATATATTCTTGAATACTGGTAAGAGGGTAATGTAGATAGTGTGTTTTTAGAGCAGGGTGTGGGACTATGGAATCTCTGAAGAACTCTCCTCCACTTTCTGTAAGGGCCCTTCCTGGCTGGGGCATCTGGAGAGTCGTATTCTACAAAGGTAACATTTCCAAGATCTAGTCTAACTGCATGGAAGGATGGCATGTGCCTGGCCTTCTCAAAGTCCTGCTGGGTTCTTGATAGCAAGACAGAAGTGTGTAAGGAGGTATCTGTTTGCTCTTGCCCTTACCTTCCAGCAAGAGCAAGTTTTTATTTTATTTTACAACAACCTTTTCACCTATTGAGAACCCTGGGGGGGGAGTTTACTAGCCTTGGTGGTAAACACTACCCCCACTCAATGCTGGGCATAGGATGGATGGTGAGAAGGCTAATCCATGTCCATTATCTCTCTACCCACCGCTATGCCTGCTTTCCAGCATTAAAATTCCATGCAGGGGTGTGTGGAGCCACCTTGCAAAGGTCTGCTGTGGCCGGGTTTGGAAGGAGCCAATAGGTGATATCCAGAATGAGATCTCCTCTAAGGCCAGAGCTTAATCAACTGCCTCAATGGGGAGACTTATACTTCTTCCTGTGATCTCTGGGATGCTGCCTTGGGATCATAGGACTGCTGCTTTTGTCACCAAACCAATAGCAAGGGGGGGCAATTTCTTATAGCTATATCATCCTGCCATACTACTTCTGCAACAGTAAGAAATGTCCTTACATTTTTCATTCTGCATTATTCAGGATCATACCTAAGGTAAATGTGAATAACATGGTCAGGGCAAAAGTAAGACATGTCCTTACATTTTGATACTAAAAGCTCTTGTTGGGAGAACCACATTTCCTGGAAGCAATTCCATTGCCTATAAGGGGATTACTCATGTGAAAAATTGTTTATATAGCTTTACACTTATAAATGTGTTTACATCCTCTGAAATAAACGTTTAGATGAAGGAAACATATTTCAGTGTTGTCATGCAATCCATAATTGGATAATTTATCTTCATTCCTTCCTTTTTGTAATATGAAAGAAAGAGCACCTGTGCTTCATTAGCTTGTGCCTTTCAAGTTTATTTTTGCTTTACTTATTTCATTAAGAAATTGGTGATCAATAGTTCCACACTGAACGAGTCTTTCATAAGTTAGTTACTGGAAGAGTCCTTTCTTAGTGCTCAGTACAAGTGGTTAGTATGAAAATATAGTAAAATATTTTCTAGCAGTTATTCCTTACACACATGGAAATGCAAGCACATGTATGTGAACACAGCATGACAATAATCAAATTAAATCCAGCTCTAGCTCTACTAATAAGCATGAGACAATAAGTTCAACTGCTTGAGGGCCACACAAGCTCACTGGATGGCTTTGGGCAGTCACTTGGCCTCAACTTAACTTGCCCCATGGGGCTGTTGCGAGGATGAAAGGAAGGAAGGAGGGGTGTGATAGATAATGGCTCTGAGGTTGATTGTGCCAGAAACAGAGCAAGTGATAAGCCAAACTATCATGGAAACACCCACATCAGCTGAAAAACAAGTTGAGAGAGAGTTGCTGCTGAGAGGAGACCAGCAATGATTTAGGCCCTTTTCGCACCTTATCTTTTCTTGCTGCCATTGCACAGGAATCACGTGAAAAGCCTCTTGTGGGAGGGAATTGCATCTCCTGTGTTTCCCTCCACACCAGCTCCATGCTGAATGGAAAGAAGTGTGATAGCTCCGCCTTTTCCTTCCACAGCGCAGCCAGGTACTTTCCCAGGCTGCATTGGGGGAGGAAGCATGGCCATCACGCTTCCTAATGTTCCACACACCAGGTAAATGCAGGAGTGACACAGGAGGAATGCGCAATAATGGGACATTTTTGGCAAAGAGTCAAAAATGATATAATCTATGATTGCCACAGGATCACTACAGGAGTGCCGCACGATTGTGAGAGCATCATGTGGAACTGTCCTCACGATCCTGTGGCACTCCCATGGCCATTTCGTGTGGGAAATGGCATGTGAAAGGAGTCTTAGAGGAATTAGATCTACCTTTGCCCCTCAGGCTCCAATCATGGAGAAGACTGAACCGAGCAGCTCAGAGGGAAGTCATTTGGGCAAAATTGAGTAAACAGAACAATGATGAGCAACACCTTTTTTTGTCTGCATATAAGTCAGTCAGCGTGGCTTGCTGTTTGCTTGTAGCAAATTGCTACTCGAGCCCAGGACCCTTGTGTTCTGGCTCTCTTTACCCTCTTGGACTGACTTTCGGCATTCTGAACCTTTAGGATTTGATCTTGACTTTGGCCCAGCTCAGTGTTTATCCTTGATTGTCTGCATTGGACACTCCCCCACTGCCTCCTCCTCTTGGGCAAGTATTATCATGTTCCTTCCCTTGCTGGAAGAAAGGCACAGGCAGGGAGTTGAATTCGGACAAGAGGAACCTTTGCAACCTTTCCATCTTTGGAAAACAGATAAGATATAAATGTGCAGAACAATGATATTCTTGCAAAATCTCAACTCACAAGGATTACATATTAGGACATAGGTCATAGCTCAGTGATGGAACACATCTTTGAATGAAGAATGTCTTGGGTTCATCTTCTAGTACATCTATCTGTAAGAATTGCAGGTGACAAATACTTCTGATGGCAACTTGCTGCCTGGTGGAGCAAGCAATGAGACCAGCTGGACCAGTATTCAGCTGACCAGTGTTCAGCTGTTTTGTCCTTCTCTTTGTTACTCTGATTTCTGGGGTCCCTTGGGGGACACCTCAATGTGCTCCATGTGATGGGGAATCAAAACTAGCCAGAGCACAAGCAATAGTCATGCAAGAGGCAGGGTAACTAAGCGGGGTCTTTTACCCAGTGTTTACGGGGTCAGGCCAAGCCAAAAACCAAACAAGAATGTCCAATAAATGATTTTATTGAATGCAAGTCTCATGCACCAATGCAATCACTCACACACTCACTCAAGACCTATTAAGAAGCAAAAGAGAGGAAACTGCATAGGGGAATATTGAAGGGGTGTAGCTGGGGTGATACTGCACCTTTGTCCCAAAGTCCTTGGTCCGGGAAAAACAACGGAGAAGTGGGGCTCAGCACGGAGAGGGCTGAGGGGATCACTCAACGGATGGAGCAACGGTCTGCTGGGATGACCGGGGGTGACCCAAAGAACTGCTCAAAAACTGGGACTATTTGTAGGGGAAAAAGTACCTGGAGGGCTAATCCTTTCCCAGGGAGAACAATGGGTGTTGCAGTGGGCACGAAGCTCCACACTGGTAATTTCCTTTGTGTGATGGGATTGCAAGGTGTTGCCAAAGTCTCAGGATCTTTGGCTGTGTTTTGTGGTGCGACTTCTGGTCCTCGCCTGATGGAATATTTGCTCAACTTGGGGCAGACACGCTAATCCCCTCAAGTTGGCTTCTCAGGGCTGAGGACCTTTGTTTTACACATCTTGAGGTCTCCTGCGGCTATGTGACTGGGGATTTTACTGGCCTGACCTGGTTTTTGGTCTTTGACCGTTGCTGCCGGCCTATGTGCCCCTTTGGGGGACCTCTCTGTCACATAGAATCATATTTTAATATCAAAATTGTAGACTCTGGGATAGAGTTTCTCCAGTGGAGGAACACCTTCCTCAAAAGAATGGCAATAAGAATGGATATACACTAAGTGTATGTCACATGCACATATGAACATATCATGGTCCATTGTGGTGGGTTATATTCAATACAGAAAGAGTCACTGTGATGTAGAGGTTTGAGCACTGAACAACAACCCTGGAGACTGGGGTTCAATTCCCTGCTTGGCCATGGAAACCCATTGGCTGACCTTGGCTTTGTCACACATTCTCAGCCCAAGAAAATGCTGTGATAGGTCACCTTAGGGTCACCATAAGTTGGAAACTACTTAAAGGTACACAAAAACAAATGACCTCCCATCAAAATTTCTGCATCCCACTGATGGACCTCTTTCCCCCTTACCCTTGTTAATACGGCCAAATACTGTATTAACATATCATACAATAGAAGACAACTGAGGTTAAACAAAAATTGAAAATATTTTCCCTTGCTAGTCATAATTTTCTCTGTATTCTCAACAATGGCAACTGGTCACCAAGGTAACTCCTCAAAAAATGCAGCACAGTAAGACAACAGCCTACATATTACAATGACGTGGAAATAGCATCTTTATAGAAAGGGACAAGTATAACCTTTAGCATTCTGTGGTGTATATGTCAGTTAGTTAGTAAGCTCTAATCTATTTCTACATCAGCTTGCTATTTTGTTTTCAAAAATTCATAATACAGTTTTGTGGCCATTTCTCCTGCTATATGCATTTTTGAAGTATTTCTCCTGATTTCTTCCATCTTAATGTAATTTCCCTTTATACTTCATATGTATTTTTTAGTGGGGAATTGCACCACAAAACTTAAAGAAGTCTAAAAACTATGAGAGAGCTGAATTCTAGACTGTATATTCATTTGGGAGGTGTAAATTTGGTCACTTTATACTAAAATGTGAACCAAACAATTTACAACCCCATTTCTGAATTATCTACATGTAGAAAACACAATATTCCTACCCAAAAGTGGTGGATGGTGGCAGATAATAGTGAGGTGGTAAATCCACTCTAGATTTTAGTTTAAATGTTAAAGGATCTATCTAGGGTTCCAAATCTATTTGGGGGATAGGATGCCACACCTCAGACGTCTCCTTTAAAGTTCAATCCAAAACCCAGAGCCAGTCTACTTTCATGTAAATTATCAACTGCCACTACTAGCCAATCCATGTTTATAGAAATCCATTTTTATAGAAATATGTCAGACATAACTACCATGATGTCTGACCATACCATCCTTTTCAGCCTGGCAGTGTCCCAGCTGAAGGGTTTCCAAGGTACTGCAGATGAGGGTGCTGGGAAATTATGTTTACAGTTCTCTCCTAGTCATGAAGCACACTGAAAACAGGAAGCTGGAGAGGTCTCTTGAGGTCCTGCCACAACTGTTTCTCTCAATGAGCTCTATGACCACGATAACACTCCAGACATCATTTCCCAGCCCAATCTGCAGTGCTTCAGAAACCATTCAGCTGTGGTGCTGCCAGGCAGAAAAGGTAGGATTTGGGATCACTTTTGGTCACCAATGACTGCAAATGCAAATCTCCAGCAGTCATGAGATTGTAAATCCAATTTATGGTCTTGTAGCTACTGAACAGGATGCCAGTCATGGTCAATAGGATCTTCAGGAACACCAAAATGGAACCAATTTCAGCCTGCATGTTTACTCAGACTCAAATCTCATTAAAGTTTACAGCACTTACTGCCAGCTAAGCATGTGTGAGATTGCAGCCGTACAAAGAAAGCTGCTGTAATATTAAACAGTATTCTGGAATGGGTAACAATTACTGAGAGTGCAGTCCTAATTGGCCAGGGCCACCTGAACCAAACACCAGTCCAGGTGAGGCAATGCTGAATCCCTCCCAGCATAGGGGCTTTTGATATCATTTAATTCTTCCCTAGTTTAGTGGCTGTGTCCCTTATTTGAGGAAGCTTTGGACCCAGAAAAACTCAGTTCCTTTCTTACTCCACTCCTTCCCTACCCCTACTTTCTCTCTCTCTCTCTCTCTCTCTCTTTTGCCTCTTCTGCTGCCTGAGTTCAGACAGCAGAGCCACTTGCCAGAAGATCCCACTGCCAGCTGATCTCCAAAATCATCTTGCAGAACAATTTATGCTGGCAGACAGGCAGTTCAGCTACCACAAAAAAATTCATCCTATTTCTAAAGCCATACAAGTGACACATGTTAGAGTGAGGATTGCATTGCAACTATCACACTTATCTCACCTGTTGATGTTGGCTCTTCTTCATCCAGTGCTGCAAATAGAAAAAAAAAATGGAATTATAAATGTGCTGAAGAATCGTCCATTCAAATGAATAATACTCTGTTTCCTCTTTTAAAAAAAGTTCAAGCCATTTGTATCCAAAATTATTAAAACAAAGTTAGACTATGTATGCATGAAGACAGAAGTTGGGCAAGTCTGATTAGTCAGCTAGGGAAAACTGTGAAAGAGGGATTGGCAAAGGGAGGAGGATACAAACTAGAAATTTGCCTGTTAAACAGTCTGATGGGGAAAAGATGAAACAACAAATAACAACAACAATTTCTTACCCACCTCTCCCAATAGATCAAGAGGTATAAAACAACAGATTAAAATAAAACAATAACATCAGTTAAAAACACTGAACAACAGTTGAAAACACATAACAGCAGTTAAAAGAGCATATAAGACAGCAAGGTCCAGCAAGTTTCTTGCTTGTCTTGCAGACAACTTCATGGTCCAGAAGGTGGAAGAGGCCACAAGGGGATCAAATATTCTAGATCTGGTCTTGACCAACAGGGATGACCTTGTGAATGAGGTAGAAGTGGTTGGATCTTTAGGGGGGAGTGACCATGCCCTGTTGGAATTTAGCATTCAGTGGGAAGGAGAAGATAAGGGTAGCCAGACACTCGTCTTAGATTTTAAAAAAGCGGACTTCTGTAAACTTAGGGAGCTGCTGGCTGGAATTCCGTGGTCAGGAATAGTGAAAGGGAAAGGAGTTCAGGAGGCATGGGAGTTCCTTAAAAAGGAGATACTGACGGCACAGTCTAAAACTGTGCCAATAAGGAGGAAAAATGGAAGGCATCTGAAGAAACCAGAATGGTTGACTAAAGAACTCTCAGCTGAGCTAAGAGTTAAGAGAAACACGTATAGGAAATGGAAGAAGGGGGAAACCACCAAAGAAGAATTTAAGCAAGTAGCCAGGAGATGTAGGGAGGAGGTCAGAAAGGCTAAAGCACAGAACGAACTTAGGCTGGCCAGAGACATTAAAAACAATAAAAAGGGTTTTTTTAAATATGTCCGCAGCAAAAGGAAAAAGAAGGAGACAGTAGGGTCGCTACGCAGAGAAGATGGCGAATTACTCACAGGGGGGAGAGAAAAGGCAGAGCTACTTAACACCTTCTTTGCCTCCGTATTTTCCCAGAAGGATACAAGCACTCAACCTGGCGGTAGGGGAGCAGGGGAGGAAGCAGAGGAAATGAGGCACTTAATAAGTAGAGAGGTGGTACAGGAATACCTGGCCGCATTGGATGAATTCAAGTCTCCAGGGCCAGATGAATTGCATCCTAGGATATTAAAAGAGCTGGCAGAGGTCATTTCGGAACCGCTTGCTATAATTTTTGAGAAATCTTGGAGGACAGGAGAAGTTCCAGCAGATTGGAAGAGAGCAAATGTTATCCCCATCTTCAAGAAGGGAAAAAAAGAGGACCCAAATAATTATCGCCCAGTCAGCCTGACATCGGTACCCGGAAAGATCCTGGAGCAGATCATTAAGCGTTCAGTTTCTAATCATTTAGAAAACAACGCAATAATCACGAGAAGTCAACATGGATTTCTCAAAAATAAGTCATGCCAGACTAATCTGATCTCTTTTTATGATAGAGTTACTAGCTTGATAGATGAAGGGAATGCTGTGGATGTAGCATATCTCGATTTCAGTAAGGCCTTTGACAAAGTTCCCCATGACATTCTTGCATCGAAGCTAGTAAAATGTGGGCTAGACAGGGCTACTGTTAATTGGATATGTAATTGGTTGACCGACCGAACCCAAAGGGTGATCACGGATGGCTGCTTTTCATCCTGGAGAGAAGTGACTAGTGGGGTGCCACAAGGTTCTGTCCTGGGCCCAGTGCTGTTCAATATTTTTATCAATGACTTAGATGAAGGAATAGAGGGCATGCTCATCAAATTTGCAGATGACACCAAATTGGGAGGGGTTGCTAATATGCCAGAGGACAGGATCAAAATTCAAAATGACCTGGATAGATTGGAGAGCTGGGCCAGGGCGAACAAAATGAAATTCAACAGAGAGAAATGTAAGGTCCTACACTTAGGCAGAAATAATGGAATACAGAAATATAGGATGGGGGACACGTGGCTGGATAGCAGTACGTGTGAAAGGGATCTAGGAGTCTTCATAGACCACAAGCTGAACATGAGTCAGCAGTGTGATGCGGCAGCCAAGAAAGCCAATGCAATTCTCGGCTGCATCAACAGGAGTATGGTGTCTAGATCGAGGGAGGTACTGGTACCACTCTACTCTGCTTTGGTTAGACCCCATCTTGAATACTGTGTCCAGTTCTGGGCACCCCAATTCAAGAAGGATATTGACAAGCTGGAGCAAGTCCAGAGGAGGGTGACCAAAATGGTGAGAGGCCTGGAAAACATGCCCTATGAGGATAGACTGAGAGAGCTGGGTATGTTTAGTCTGCAGAAAAGGAGGTTAAGAGGGGACATGATAGCCATGTTTAAATATTTGAAGGGATGCCATGTAGAGGAAGGAGGGGGCTTGTTTTCTGCTGCTCCAGAAACCAGGACAAGGAGCAATGGATTCAAGCTGCAGGAAAGGAGATTCCACCTGAACCTCAGGAAGAACTTCCTGACAGTCAGGGCTGTCCGGCAGTGGAATCTGCTGCCTCGGAGAGTAGTGGAGTCTCCTACCTTGGAGGTTTTTAAGCAGAGGCTTGATGGCCATCTGTCGGGAGTGCTTTGAGGGTGTTCCTGCATGACAGGGAGTTGGACTGGATGGCCCGTGTGGTCTCTTCCAACTCTACATTTCTATGATTCTATGATTCTATGATTCTATAAAAGTAATAAATATCAATAACAGTCAATTTGTATGTAGAACATATAATTTAAAAAGAATTAGGGTGGACCACCTGAACGAGGCTGGTTTTGGATGTTCTTGAAATTCTTCTGCCAGGTCATTCTGCAGTTTGGGGGTGGCTGGACAAAATATCCTCTGGGTGACAGTTGCCAGACTAGACCTGGCTTACTGAGGTAAATTTGAATGTACAAGGGAAAAGGTAATCCCATAGATAACCTGGATCCAAACCATGTAGGGCTTTAAAGGTAATAACCAACAGAGTTAGGGCAGTCAGAAATAGAGTTAAGATCTGAATAGTGTTCTGGGAGCAGTGATTGAGGAAAGACGTTGGGGGGTTCACGTTTAATCTAATTTTTATATCTTTGTTTTATTTTCCATAGCTGTGTCTAACTGCTTCATTTAAGAACTGAAAGGAAGAACTGGTCACACCTTTTCACACTGAACACACTGTGATCAACACAGCCATTAGTCCAGTATTGAGAGGTCACCTTGAGGCTCAAGAACCAGATCCAGGAAATGGTCCTAAGGGTAAAAAGGCAAGGTGAGTGACAGGATCCTAAGGGTTAGAACTGCAGGGTCAGTCTTGGAAGGGGGTTCCATCATAGTATGTTATAAGAATGTTTGGGTTTGGGGAGAAATAACCATTTCTAATTTCTGTTTTAAAGCTTCTTTAGGCTGCAGCATGATCAGTAAATCTGAAACACATACCGTATATACAGTATACGGAAAAGGCAAATTTGGACTAGAGTTTGAAAATGTGTTTCAGGTGACAGATACATTCAGAATATTTTACTACAGATCTACACAGTATATATTATACTGGATTCAGAAGGTTGGTGAACACCACCAACCACTGATGGGCCCAGCAGGGGTGGTAAAACTCATCTTGTAGATTCAGGATGAAGTGCTTTCTCTGCTTATTTGGACCATGAAGGGCATCATTTGCTGCCCTTCATTTCCAATGGACAGTCTTATCATTGCAGTTCTGTAAGACTGTAGTTTAAATCTAGCATTGTACCAGCATTGACCAAGAGAGTTTCCAGCTCTCCAAGGAAGAATTTGAGGATTCCTCGGGGAAGGAGTGGTAGAGGGAAGGGAAACAACACACCTTCTTCCCGGATCCATAAGCCATATTGTGATTGGCTTTGTTTTTTTAGTCAAAATTTCAATGAAAGCTTTCTTTTTTTTTTAGTCAATTTCTAAGTTGCCATTTCTATGAGGAGGCTATCATGTGTGATATTGTACACAGCTTGACTTCAAGACCTGGCTCCAAATGTCAGAAGGAAGTTCCAAACCAGAATTCCATGAATGTATCCACTTAGAAGTCTGTACAGACTTTGAAAAACTAAGGAAATCTGCTTCATTTCTCGTGCCCACCTAATTTCTTGTTTTCTCCTCATAAGCTCCAAACATAACATTGCTACGATCAGAAAACTTGAGTGAAATCCCTGTATATATTTCATATGATAATGTACTTAATCACAGGGCTTACTTCTAATTGCATGTTACAGAAACATTCTTTCCTAAAGATGTCAGAAGAAAACCATTGAGGCCGATGACATTTTGTCTAGACAGCTTTCAAACTTCCACTCCCTTTTGATTAAACTGTTATGAAAGATTTCAGAAAAAGAACACAATAAATGGATCCATTACTTGGAGAGCTGAGTAACACAAGGCATTGTATGCCAAGCTGACCTCAGACTTAAATGCACAGTTCTAATTTATCAATACTGTAAAGGGGCTTAAGAATGATTAGACAGCTAGGGCTCAGACTGATGATACCCAGCCCGGAGTCAATGAATCATTGGGAAAAGTGGGTAGATTAAGGTAACTGCTCAACAGGCTGTAATTGTATATGTATATCTATATTAAAAAGGGCACCTGCATTCAACACACCCAGAATCTAAATGTGGAAAATGAAGTGCATTTATATCTATGGTAGGACTCTTGCCTGGTCACTATGGGACTTATGCTCCTGCCTTTCTGTCCATGCTAACAGAGGCCCTGATATGTTTGGATCTGCTTGTGATTTTATTAATAGACCACCAATTTTGTGGGATGTATGTGTTTCTAGAAACTGTTCCCCCCCCCCACATTATTTTGCACATAAAAAAATCCATGTGCTTTTCTCCATGGAATAATTTCCTGAGACACTTTGGGATGTACTAAAACTGCACAGAAATATTTCTTCTCTCTCACAGAGAAGAGAAAGGTGGATTATTTTTATTATTTCTTTATTTTTGTCCTTGATTGTGGCATGTATGCCTTCAGTATGCCTTCACATAGTTGAATTCATTAGGTATATCTTAGTTTCTACATGCTCTCTCTGTTCTCTGATATCTTCTTGGTGAACTCCTCCTAGTCATGCTTCTCAGCTTTTGTTCCTCAGCTTTTGTTTTGCGGAATCTGAGCTCTCAGAGCTTGGGGAAGCAAGACCTAAAACACATGACTGCTCCATACTCTTTGAATTGCTTTCCTGAATACTTGTGGAGAACTTCTTCATTTACTGTTTTGAGTCTCAGATAATTTTTTTTCTGTTTTCTAAAATATTTGGAACTTCAGTTTAATTTTATACTTATGATGTTGTATCTCCCAAGTAAGTGTCCTTTTATTTTTCTTTGAGAGCCAGCAGGGTGTGGTGATTTGAATGTTGGACTACAACCCTAGAGACCAGTGTTCCATTCCTTGCTTGACCATGGAAATCTACTGGATGACTCTCACATACAGTCCCAGAAAACCACATGCTAGGTTTGCCTTAGGGTCTCCATAAGTCAGAAACAACCTGGAGGCACACCACCACCACAACAACCACCACCTTGGGTCTTTACCTCTCCCTTTTTGTTCCTTATGATTAAGTTGTATGATGGTGTACCAATAACAACTTCAATATGAATCATTTGATAAATGTTTTCATCTGGGGATGGACAGACCAGGTTTTTTTCTGAATCCATGCTATGTTTCTTATGTGTTTATCAATAAGCATCTGTCCCCTTACATCCTCCTTCTAAATTAATGTGATCTTTCTTTTATTTAAAAAAGAAAATCACACAAGCATTCACATTTAAGTATCTGTTTAATTTTCTCTCAAAAATAGTCAAATTTTCTCTCAAGCTGCATATTTTCAGGCATACATATGCTTGGCACTGCAGCCTTTGTAGAAATGTGAAGTTCAATGCAGAGTTTAATGATGATTTTGGTATTAGACCAAAATCATACCAAAATTGTGTGATCTGTTCACTGCATATCAGAATACACAAAGCTTATATTCCTCAATCACACCTGCTCTGAATCTTCCTTGTGGTCAAGGAATCAAGTCTTTAGAGAAATGAGAAAAGGGAAATGTCTACATAATAAACTCATGTTGAGGTGTTGTAAAAAATCTCATGTTGATGAGTGAGGACAGCTTTTTTCTGTGCAATATTAGTTGAAATGAATGGCCATGGCATGAGAGGACTCTCAATGCTGTTTGTTTAGTTGTCATTCACATCAACAGTGGATGAGCAAGAGAAGCTCCTGGTGGATTATGATCTATGTTATGAGATAGTGATATCAGCGCTTTCATTTACAACCTAAATGATAGTCCTGGAAAAGAAAGGACAAAAACATCTATATTCAAAATTACTTTCATGAAAAAGGGAGGACTTAATTTGAGCTGTCATCCCTGCATTGCTAAATCACTAGCAAAAGTGAAGTGCAAAATATTAAAAATTAAATAGGAATAAAAGTGGTATGCAAATCCCATGGACCTTATGCACACAGAATCACGGGTTGCTGTTATTTTTTCATCGTCAAAGGAAATCAACACCAGCAGTCCTGCAGCTCTTGACAGATTTCCATTATTATAGGTAGCTTGATAAGTGGAGTTCAAAAGAATGGAAGCAATTTTATTAAACTTTGATTTGAAACCTTACTTTATAAACAACAAACAGCATTTCCCTAAATCTGCTTCTCTAAGATAAACACATTATTGCATTTTGATTATCAATGACGGAGAATGGGTTACAAAAATGTGTTTTCCTATTATTAGTGCAGCTTCCCTGACTCTTTTTTCAAGTCAAAAAAGAGATGAGTGGGAATTTTGTTTCAGTGAATGTCAGTTAGTGGTTTCCATGTCAGTAGGATAGTGATTTTGCTCCAGGATTTTGTCCAAACTTTAAAGATGCTATCCAAGGTGGAGAACCTTGTCCCTTAAAACAGGTTCCTGGAGCACACTGACAACCCAATGATATAAAAGCCACCAGGTACACTGCTTTCAATTTGATTTGATTTTTTAAAAAGAGTTCATGAAAGTTTATAAATTTCTTCATACTCATAGGGAACCAATGTAACATTTTTGTAAACGAAAATTTAACACCAGAAACCAAAACTGACAGATTGGTCCATCTAGGCCCAGTGCTTTGAGTATTTAACTTTTAAAGGTCTTGTTTTGGCTCTCTATAAATGTCCAAACATATTAGTGCTGAATGAAGATTGCAACTTCTTTTTGTAAAGAAGAATGTCTACATCTTCAAAATGTGTATGGCGGATAGGTGGAAGACAGCTATTTTTTATGCTAGGACAGCTTTAATTATTGAAATTGCCTGGTAGAGAAACTGTAAAACTTATTGAAATTGCCTGTGAGACATTGTGTGTGTGTGTGTGTTTTCAGTTTCCTTTTGAATAATTTATCAAAATTCACCAATTTCCTCCCTTTCAAGATGGAAATCCTCAAGATTTTAACAAGCTGCAAGAAGCAGAAAGATTTTCTGATGCATTTTCCCATTCATGTTACGAAATTAGAAGCTCCTCATCCCTCTGTCAAACTAGATCACAAGCTAATTCTGTAGATCTTGCCAAGTTGAAATACTTGGCTCCACAAGGACATGCTAATATGGAGAAAACAAATCCAGAGTCTCACTTGATAGGTTTGAACTAAGAGTGAGATTTGTTCCCAGTGCTATATATGTTTACTCAGAAGCAAGTTTGACTGAATTCAATAAGACTTTGCTTCCAGGGAGGTGTACATCCTAAGATAGAATGGTGTACATGCTCACTTGTAAGTCCCATTGACCTCAACAAATCTTTATTCTGAGTAAGCACAATGCACATGAGGATATGGAAGTTACAAAACTGACCAGTTCTGATTCCAGAATATGTAAGTCCTCCTACAAAGACATAAAGCCCATATAGGACTCTGACCCTTATTAATTAATTAAAATATTTCCATTCTGCCTTGTATCCAAAGATGCTATTGTGTGGTCCAATCAATGAAGTCTTTAAAACAATTGTAAAAGAAACAGTGAAAACAAGTTAGCCTAACTGAAATGAAAATGAGATCAACGATCCTAACCCACGTGAGAACACTGGGTCTTCAGTGTGTGAGAGAGAAGTCAACTAAGACCAACTTAAGGACCTATCAGACCTCTGAAAGGAGGAAATTCCAAGTTGCCACACCTGACAAGGCCACCCCTGCATTTCCAACATTGTGTGAGAGAATGGAGAAATCAGCTATAGTTAAATCAATAGTACATCCTGGATAAGCAAAAATCTGATGAATCCACAGGTAGGAAATTGCTTTGTTTTAACTAGGAAGTGTGCTTAAAATGTTGTGTATTATTTAGTCAAAGATGAGAAAGTCATTTTCTTAAGTTGTTTTCAGATGAACAGCATGGATTAAATGTATTTTCACCTTTTAGCATTTAGCTTTATTAACAAGTTAGAAGAAGTGACAATCACTATATAAATAAAAAAGAAAGAAAAAGAAAAAAGAAAAAAAGAGGATTAAGTATGTAATCCAAAAATGTCATCTCTACAGCAATATTTCAGTTTTTAAATGCTGGAATTTGGAAAAGTTTAGCAGCAGCTTTAATAACAATCAACACCAAACTCTGCTAGTATACAAAAAGTGGGGGAGGGGAAGGAATCTTAATGATGCCACTCTTATTTTAATGGAAAAACAGACCCCCATCCCTAATCTACCACCACAATTCAAATCCAGATTGGGGTGGTTTGCATGTTTCTCTGTACATAATGGTGGCAAGTTGAATCTTCCACCTCAATTGGCACATGATCGAGCTGGCAGATTACATGCATGAACACACACCTGCAGTTGCTGCCTGCCTCTGCCCTCATCAAGGGCAGGGCAGCCATTCTAGAGATCCATGTGCTGGCCATGCTCTCCACAATGTAGCAAATGCCACAGGATAGTTTTCAACATTGGGTGGAGCAACCATCCAACACCGTTCTCAGAGTAAATCATCAGGGAGATGACTGCTCTAGATTTATTACTGCTAATCCCACAGTGCCTCAGAGATGAAATTATTCAGGTGACAGTGGCAAGGGGGAAGACTGCAGCAGTAGCAATGGCAAAAGAGAGGGAGGCAATGGCAAAAAAAGAGAGAGATTTTGCAGGGGAATTCAGTGAGCAGTGGCTCCTTTCATCCTACTTCAAGCAGCTGTTTATATACATATCCTGCTAATGGTTCCCCCTTCCCTACAGTTTTGGAATAAACTGCACCCTCAGAGGGCAGATAGCTGTTGGATGAAGGCATGTTTTGGGGGAAAGAAGTGTTTACATCAGTCTTGTTCAGTGGATCAGGGCCACTATTTTTTCTTTTGAAATAAAATGAGCAGTATTAGCATATTATTAACATAATAGCTTGATTCCACTGCTAGACCCAACCAGAGCAGAACTATACGCTGGAGGACAGGATCAAAATTCAAAATGATCTGGATAGATTGGAGAGCTGGACCAAGGCGAACAAAATGAAATTCAATAGAGAGAAGTGTAAGGTCCTACACTTAGGCAGAAAAAATGGAATACAGAAATATAGGATGGGGGACACGTGGCTGGATAGCAGTACGTGTGAAAGGTATCTAGGAGTCTTCATAGATCACAAGCTGAACATGAGTCAGCAGTGTGATGCAGCAGCCAAGAAAGCCAACGCAATTCTTGACTGCATCAATAGGGGTATGGTGTCTAGATCGAGAGAGGTACTGGTACCACTCTACTCTGCTTTGGTTAGACCCCATCTTGAATACTGTGTCCAGTTCTGGGCACCCCAATTCAAGAAGGATATTGACAAGCTGGAGCAAGTCCAGAGGAGGGCGACCAAAATGGTGAGAGGCCTGGAAGCCATGCCCTATGAGGATAGACTTAGAGAGCTGGGTATGTTTAGTCTACAGAAGAGAAGGTTAAGAGGGGACATGATAGCCATGTTTAAATATTTGAAGGGATGCCACGTAGAGGAGGGTGAGGGCTTGTTTTCTGCTGCTCCAGAGACCAGGACAAGGAGCAATGGATTCAAGCTACAGGAAAGGAGATTCCACCTGAACCTCAGGAAGAACTTCCTGACAGTCAGGGCTGTCCGGCAGTGGAATCTGCTTCCTCAGAGTGTAGTGGAGTCTCCTTCCTTGGAGGTTTTTAAGCAGAGGCTTGATGGCCATCTGTCGGGAGTGCTATGAGGGTGTTCCTGCATGGCAGGGGGTTGGACTGGATGGCCCCTGTGGTCTCTTCCAACTCTACATTTCTATGCTTCTATGATTCTATTATAACAATATTTACATAAGTGTTACCTTATCATTCAGCAATTGATTCACTGGGTCTATTCCAGCTGGGAGTTGCAACTGAATTTAGGTCAATGTGATCATTTTGCCCTTGGGAGATCTGTCTGTCTGTCTGTCTATCTATCTATCTATCTATCTATCTATCTATCTATCTACCTACCTACCTACCTACCTACCTACCTACCTATCTTCAAAAATACAGTTCATTATAATAGCAATGAATTGTGAAGTGAAACACTGAATCCTTTGCCCATTAAAATGCTCAGTGTAAGACTAGTGGAAGGCCTTGTGGACCCCTTACAAGAACTTTCCTGTAAAATGGCTGCTTAAACTGGAATCTGTTTGTACCATTGCTTGAAGGGAAAATCAATGGTGTGACGGATTTTTCTTTTAGTATATTACAGGCATAATGGACACAGAAAGGCTGCACATGTTGATTTTGCTAGAGCTGTCAGCAGAGCTCAATATACGGTATTGACAATCAAGTTTTGTCATTTTGCCAGTTGTGGCTGGTTGACAGAGTGCCCTGCTGCTCATTTTTCTGGCCTCTCTTTCAAGTGTTTTTGCAATGCTAGTGGCACATATCTTTGATTACTGCTGCACTTCAGAGATGATGAGGATGATACTCAGCTGCACGTTGTTGCTGCATTATTAAAACAAGAAGTTGTACTTTATCATCTAAGTTGTAGTTAAGGCTGAGTGATAATCAGCTCAAATAGCACTGACTAAAAATGAAACTGGAAATATTATTCAGAAGTGAATCCATGCATGTATAAGAAAAGATTTAACTGCCTCCTTCCTCTGGGAAGTGGACATTCAGTACTGTTGTAATACAGAACACTTTCATTCAGTGAGACAAATAGCACTTCAATTAAAGTGCAGAGATTCTTGAGTAATCTTTCTGTTTACCATAACTGAAAGCACTAATACTGGTAGATTCCAATGTAGGTGAACCTTCGGTTCTTCTTCCATAAAGTCTTAGCTTCCCCCGTCTTCTTACAAAGAAACCAAAGCCTGATTCTCTGAAACCAGAAACTGCCAGTTGTGTGTTTATTATTCTTGAAATCTAATGAAAATATTCAGAATGTGGGATTCACAAAAAATAAAAAAATAAAAAAATCATTGACTGTATTAATTCATTAATGACCTATACATATTCATAATAATGAAAAAAAATGAGGGCAACAACATCCTCAAATCTTATGTTCCAAAATGCAGCGCGCACACACAAAAGTCACTTCTTCAAAAAGTGGTGAGTATTAATGGCCCTTTTCTCATGGGGTGCAGAAATCGTGCCACTACGATCCAGGCGGGTTTTCCCTTAATCCCCACTAACATGGACTGAAATTTTAGGAGCGTTCTCACGGCTCCATAGAGAAAAGGCTTAGGCAGCATCATTGCATTCACACAATATTACCATGGCCACTCCCATAGGTGTCCTTTCCCTGTCCTGTCTGGCAGTGATTGGCTGTGCTCCATTTTTAAAAGAAACACTCTGAGCGTCATCACGGACGTCAGTACGCATGCGTGTCCCCTTACATCCTCCAACGAACCCCCCTCACCCTGTCCCGCACCTTTCTTTGGAGCTGCCGTGGAGACATTTTCCCCCCTCTGTCTTTCTGCTTGCTTTCTGCTGTTTTGTGTGTGGAGCACAAGCTGCTGACGAACATTGCTATGGTGCTAGCTCTGCTAATGACGGTCCTTTCAGCCTTGATAGCAGCACTGGAAAGCACTGGGGGCGGTCTTGTCACTTCTACTGGCCACGCCTAAATCCCTCCCTCTCTTGATCCCCTGCACGAATCAGTACGCACCGTCGCTTTTTCACA
This sequence comes from Ctenosaura bakeri, assembly GCA_948474755.1. Lineage (NCBI taxonomy): Eukaryota > Metazoa > Chordata > Lepidosauria > Squamata > Iguanidae > Ctenosaura > Ctenosaura bakeri. The sequence goes on from CAOLHI010000821.1 coordinate 573,940, forward strand.
AAACGACGAGCACGGATTGGAGGAAAAAACATTTCTTCTGGTTTTTAAAAAGTGCGCGCGAATGCTGGATGGTGGCTCCCCCGCGCGGATTGAGGTGAGAATCAAAAAATTAAATGTGACCCGGTTCTCTCTAAGGTGAAAAAGGCCCCCGTTCGAGGTCGACCTGGGAAGATTTAATTACCCCGTGAGAAAAGGGCCAATGTCTTGCTGATTCCTCAAAACAAAAATTACTTTAAATGTGAGAGCATTATGCCATATCTCCCGATCCATTTGGAAAATGGAAGGTGCCATATTTCTTTTCTAGTAGCAGTAAACTAATAACTAGTTTCAAAGCAGTCTAAATAACTATCTCCTTCAAGCCAATAGGTCCAAATATAATTAGATATTTCAAATGAAGGATCCTGTAAATGTCTATTTTCTACCATCATTAAAAAAAATACATTAATTAATGAGTGTTCCTAAAACATGTAGGAGGAAAACTGGTACTGAAATGTGGAGAGAGGTTTGCCAACATTGTGCCCTGCTTTATAATTCTGACAAATCTTAGTCACATAAGATGCCCATATTGATGTATTTTAGAAAAGAATTGTATGAAGATCACCTATCAGAAGAATCAGACTTCAAAGTTATTTGAGCAGCTGAAAATATGTTCAAGAAAAATGCAGAACATCCTTCATTGCAGAAGGGAAGTAAGATCTATTTGACAAAATAGTTCACAAAATACTGAAGAGTATAAGACTATATACTGTAGCTGACAGTGTTACAGGGTAAAGAATAGATAGTAGGAATCCATCACAAAATACTAGTATTTTAATTAAAGCCTCTCATGTAGCCCATGAGCATACAAGGGTGTCATCTTCCTCTGAACTGGAACTTGCCTGCAGTGAATTCAAAATAAATTCTGTATTCTTACATGTCTCTATTGCACTCTAGTGTAGGTTTGAGACTCTATAGATTATCCTCTGCCTTGAACTTTGGTGGCAGATTGCTAGGAGCTGTAGGCAAACAAATGTCTGATCCTCTGGTATCAGTCTATAGGGATGGCTTCAAACAGTACACCTGCTACAGATGGGTATAGCTTGAGCCTTACATCTTTGTAAACAAAAGAATGTCCATATCACATAATTTCCTATCTGATGGATTGATTCCAATGATGTGATTCTGCTAACAGAGAAAAGAGTGGGCCAATTTGCTCCAGATGACCAGAAAACCTTCCCCAGAAAATTTTTGGGTGAGTTGGAGGGCTGCAGGAGAGAGGAAGAAGTCGTTTGCACTAGGAGACTTCTGCCAGCAGCAAACTAGCTCAACTCTCTCCCCAGGTACATATGATACCTGTCTTTTCAACAGTGTGGTTCAAAATTAACAATCACTTGTGAGGATGTGAGGGAATCAGACTGAAGGACTTTTACTGAATCTTGACTTTGATGACTTGCTCTACAACTTCAAAAGGCTGATTGATGGAACGTTGCAGGTGTTATGTCATTCAAGTGGAAATTGCACAAGCAATGCCTTTCCTTTGGAAATGTAACACTTGGAAATTTTTACAAGCAGACAAATCACTTTAACAGCATCTTTATTTTGCACATGAGCTTGGGTCAATAAGGCCATCCCCTTGTGGATATTTTCTGTATATATGAAGTGCATTTGCAGGATATGTTTGGCATACCTTGATGAAAACATTAACACTTCCTAAGTCTTCATGACACATTCTGACATCTTAAAGCTTGTAAGCTCATGAGGAATCTAACTGTTCCCATTATTGTACAAATCTTCTTACACACTTAACATACTGCATGAGTTGTAGCATCAAAGGAGCATTATTCAGGAAGTCAAAGCTTAAAACTGAACCAAAATGGGAACAAACCTTTTTTTTTTTTAAAGAATCATAACAAACCCTAACCCATAATCTGCTGAAGGAATAGATCTAAGAGTGGGTGTGAAGAATCAAGCTATCAGTTCAGAATAAGGGTTCAGTCAAACAACAAAACACACACAGGAGTAAATGATTTTCTCAGTTTCTCTTCTGTTCAGCTTGTCAATTTGCATGTACTTCCCATCCTGTGGATTAAGGCATTTTTGCATTTTTGGTAAGTTTTTGTAAAAAAAAAATGGAAAAGAATACATTTTCTATAGTCTACACACCACAAATGGCTACATTTATTTCCAACATTGAAAGCACCATGTTTTACCAACATGTGATCTAGACATTAGAAGCAAAGTGCCTATCAGGATGGGACTGGGGGGTCATGAAATGTAGCAACTCTAATTCAATCTTGGCTGAATGCACAGGAGTTCAAAGGCAGACTCTGAGAACAGAAATCTGAATTGCTGAATGAGTGAATCCATGAAAATATTTTTTTCTCACTTTCCTTTTTCAGTTTCAAGTTCTCTTGCTTACAGTTATGAAGAAATTTGGGGGTTTCATAACGATTTTTTTTTTTTTTTTTTTTAAAGTCAAATCATCCACGTCTATTGGTATGTTTACCAGCTCCAACAGAATCAGGATCAAAATGAGACCCATCAGGCAAGATAAGTATCTAGGCACATTTTTTGGTGTTATTTGAGTGAAGGAGTTATACAGAATTCTTTAGTCTATAGACTTCAAGGGCTGGGCCTAACATACATTAGGCAGGGATCAAATGGAATATTTGCTTCCTTTTCAAGACATACGTTTGATCAACATACAAGTTAGAACTTGGAAGGGATGAAGATAATCTCATATTGGCTGGCATCCTGCTAGTGGCATAGGCATATCTCTGTTTTTGGTCAGTGTGAAAGTTAGTATTCCCTTCCTCCCACTGCAGCAACCAAAGCCCCCTGAGTTACTGTAGAGACACTAATGCCCCTCTAGCCATTCTGCACCTTATGTAGAAGTGGTGGGAACTTCTTGTGATTTTTCTTATAAGAACAGTGAGAGCTCTTCCTATGCATGGAAGCTTTCCAAGTGCTTGGGACCCTGGTTTTTTAAGATGTGAAAAGGCCCATGTGTAACAGAAAGGCCCATGTCCATAATCATCATTCTTCACAAGCTTCACAGAAGACAGAAGTTAGCATACTCTCTTTTTCATGTTTTCATCAGTGGTGACTGTTTGCTTCCATATCAGTGGAGCACTGAATGCACTCTGGCCTTAACTGCAAACTTGAAAGGAGCTGTTCTAGATGTAATTTTAGCACCACAGATTGCTCCTTTAAAGTTTGGGCAGAAATTCAGAGCAGATTCAATGCCCCACTGCCATGGGAACCACTGGCCTTCATAGGAGTTGATTCAACATGCTTTCACAATGAGGGGATAGAATACCAGTCTCTGCAGGATGTAGATGTACTGTTGATGTATCTGTGAGGTTTAGGCTCTCAGGGCTCAGGACAAAGCACAGTGATTAACAGATCAATCTGGAGACCTAGTCCAAGCTCTCAGAATAGGCAGGTGAGTGAGGAGTCTCTCTCAGCCTCAGAGACTGAAGGAGGTCTCAATTTACACAATGGGGAGCATGGTATGTGCAAGGAAATTTAGATTTCAAGCACTGATTTGGTGCCTCAGCTCACCTAGAAACTGACTAACTGGGTCAGCACCAGAAGCTAAACCTCCCCTTTCCAAGAGTGGAGAAAGATATGCATTGACCCTCTTGAGGATCACTGTGGGCAACATGTTGGGGCAGAAGGATCCCAACAGGAGGAAGTAAGTTTAAACTTGAAAAGGATCCTAGGAGTGGAAGGTTAGAACAGAATGTTACATGAACAAGTGTAGAGTATGTCATAAAGGAGATTTAAATTAAACTCTTGGTGTCTAATTTATCATATTCCCTCTACATTGTGTGGTGAAAAGTGCAATTTGGAAATCTGGATTAGGGGGGAAAAAACACATTCTCCATTAATTGGCTTCAAAATCTATACTCTAGATTCACAAAGGAAAATGAGTGATTAACAGACTGACCCCAAAAGGTGATAAGTGCATTTTAAATGGTCACAGACATGCACTTAACAATACTGTTAAAAGGGAACTGGTTCTTAAAATATGCTTTAGGAATTAGGAATAAATCATTAATTTATATATAGTCCTTAAATGGAACTTTGTAAATTACTAGCCAAATTACTTATGAGGAAGCTGAGTAAAGATAGTTTCCCATGTTCTTTCTTTACCTTAATGGAAGAAATCGCAAGAAATGAAAAGTGCATAAGCCTCTTGTGACTTAACCTTTGTAACAAAAACACATTGAACAAAACTGTCAGTCAGCATTCCAGCCCTTCTCTGCAACTTTCAATTTTCATTAGTGAACAAGTCAAGCCTATTGATTTTATAAGATGTTTTATTAGTTCAACTCTACTGTTCTCTCTTTTGGAATTTAAGGTTGTTTTACTTACATTTTATGGAATTGCCCCAAGCTGTTAGTCAGGATGAGCATCTATACCTGTTAGGTGCTGGCCAAACCCTTTTGCAAGTTTGATCTACTCAGTCTTATATCTGGTTTTACCCTTCCTCTAATTATATGGCTGATGACTCCCATCTCACCTCACCAGATGGTCATGCAAGCATGAAAGAAGAGTTGATGAGTTGGTAAGAGAGAGTAGGGACAGAAAGAACAGTCAAAACCTGCGGAGAGGAGAAGACAGGCTTAGCTGCTTTTCTGTTTTCTGTCCTAAGTCTTTGAATAGAGGTCAGTACTACTCCCTCCTCCTCAAACCCAATCCAGGCACACTGTTCCCTTCCCTTTGCATGACCATGTAGTGCTTGAAGGGAGGACAAGGGGCAGCCAGGGATTGGCATCAACTATGTTCTGACAGCTGGCACCCAATACTGATATCATCTTCCAGGACCTCTGGAAGACTGCTAGGAGGTCCTGGAGAATGTGTGCAGTGTTTAGCATTGACTATCAGAAAATAGTCTTTAATTATCCCAGAGATTGAGGGAGAAGGCAGACAAGCTACATTAGGCCTGTGAAGAGCTTCAGCTCTCTCTATAAGCATTATAACTTCTCTCTGGCTGGAGTGTGTGGAATAGGGTGGGGGGAGGAGACAAGAAGAGATAGTCAATTGCTATATCCATCAGTGATCTTCACTTTGCTTCCCCCTCTTCCTCCAGCCTCTTCCTACCTGGTGGAGGAGAAGTTTACCAAGAATCATTGACAGCTATAGACATCAGCAATCTTCACTCAGCTTTCTCCAACCAACCAGGGAGAGATAGTCCACAGGGAGGAACATGATCTGGGTCTTGGAAGATGCACAGCAAAATGGTTTCCATGCAAGCATTACGAAAGCAGCCTTTAGTGTCAGGATTCTGTCAGAACTTTGATGTCCCAAGCCCAGTTTAAGCAGGCCAAACAAAGGACTATGGTCTAGATATTGTGGCAGTCATAGCTAGAAGTATTCCAGGCCTGTGTAAATGATTCAAGGCCAAACAAAAGACCAAACTATCTTATTTCTGTGGACATATTCTCTTTCTCTCTTGCTATGAAAATGCAGGCAGCCATGTCAGAGCTTTGAAAAGTTACACTTTAGCTTAACTGCCACAATGCAGATTTTTATGAAAACTCCGATGGGCAGGAACATCACCCTTGAAGTGGACCCCAGTGATATGATTTAAAGTTACATTTTAAGGCTGTAATTCCCAGTCTCAGGGATTTCAAGAGCTGTAGCCCAAAAGCAATGTCTCCAACTGTGATACAAACACATGTATGCACATAAGCAAAGACAGTGGAGGTTCACCAGGCATGTAGTTTACAAGCAGTAAGACCTATGCTGTCCCAGCAGTGAAGAGGATAGCTTTAATCTGTCTTGTTCTAGTCTCACCCCAAACCATCTACAATTTGCACCAAATCTCAAGATTTCTTTGAGTAGACCTTTATTATTATGAAGTGCTCTCTGACTTCCCAAGAGACTTATGTCTGATTCCTAGTGGCAAAGGCAACCTAATATTGTGGACTTCAGACAGTTTCTAATTATTTAAAAATATGTTTTAAAACAAAGTAACTTCATGTTTTACATGCCCTAAGTTCATTTAGTATTGAAGTTTCAGGTGTTTAGGGTACATCGTTGTGCAGTTATGATGGAGGCTGGCAGGCACACAGACAAGAAAGACCCACATCTTTCTTTAATTATAATAGATGCATAAATTAGATATACCTCAATAATTCAGTATTGACAGATAGGGAAATTTCCTTCTGTACAGCAGGAGAAATGAAGTATATATGTGAAGAAAAACTGTTTGTTCCCCTTGGGCTGGCAGGGACAATCCATATATCACACCAGAAAAGTGTGTTCTCTTTCCTAAGGTCTTTTAGGCTGGAGTAGGCAATATCCAATACTGTAACTGTGTTCATGGAAGGAGTTTCCAGAAGGGCAAGTGTGGAGGGAATCCATCTTTAGGTCTGCAGCCCCATGTACCCTTAAAACCTGCCACAGAGGGCTAGGGAACTCTTTGAAGGAAGCACTCAACACCATACAGGACTGTGAGGGAAAAGGGAACCAAAACTACCACTGGCATTGTGGCCATCACATTGTTTTTTACCTTGCTCTGTGTCAATTTAAGCCAAACAATAACAAAAACAATAACAACAATATCCTCCTCCTCCTCCTCCTCCCCCTCCCCCTCCCCCTGGATTTCCAGTTTGTTTAATTTCAGTGATATGGGGAATAGCAGTACTACCCATCATTTACCAAAGTGTTCTGACTATGAGGGAAAAAAAATGAAGGACATATTGTACGTGCACAGAAAGTGAGCACGAAGAGTACAGGACTGAAGCACTTGAAATAATTTTGTTTATGGGAAAAGCATGGTTTTTTTAAAATAATGACATTCAGAGTATTTGGAACTGTGCCCCCCCACCCCCGTTTTAAAAACCTACTGGTAGCAATGTTACAATCAAACTCAATTTTAAAACTACTTGTGTTTTGTTCTGCATGTATGATTTATGTGTAATAATAAAAGATTGATATAGTAAATCTTCCCTTCCTTATATATACATCTTTTGACTGATACTTCTAAAATGGAGATGTTGCCTGGGGCTTTCTTCCTGAAACTGAGCAATGGCATAATGACAGCACCTAATGCCTTTCATAGTCATCCAGCTGTTTTTCTGCCAGTTGTGGCAGCCTGATAAAATGCAAACCTTTAAACTATGTGTGTAAAATAAAGTGCATTTCAAGATATGAAGGTCTTTTCCAAACATTTCAAAACAGTAGAAAGAATAATATTCTGGTGATTGGTAGCTATAATGGCTTTCTGAGTCCTACAATCTCAGATCCAAAATCTAATTTACAAACCTATTATAGCCACCTAGACATAGGGCAACACGAACATTATTTGTGCAAATATTGTCCAAGGAATGTCTGGAAAATTTGCCCCAATCATAACTTCATAGGCCAGGGTGGGTGCCAGGGCAGGGGACAGTTCCTTTGAAACCTCCAGCTGCATCAATGTAACAAAGTGGGTGTTTGGAGTGTCATGGGAGCACCAAGGCCACAAAAAGAGGGTTTGGGCACTAGTGAACTACCCATTTCCAACTTCTGTTGTGAGCTGAGGACTTTTCCCCACCAGAAGTTATATGAAAAGTATCTATTTTCCACTGGAATTTTGAGACTTTAAGAGGGCACTTTCAAGTGCTTCATCCAACATTTAAAAATTTCATTAAAACTTTCTCTAGGATGCAGTGGAAACCCCGCAAAAACCAAAAAACTCTTCCATGGCAAACAAAAGAACAATAAGCCATCCTGTGTCACAGTCTAAGTAAACAGTGCAGGAGTCATTTAAAAGACTGAAAGGCAGGTTAAGCTATTTAAGTGTGCTTGCTGTAGGTAAGTAAGGGCACAACAGGTAATATCAATGCATAACACCTCACCTATGGTGTCACCCAATACAGCAGGACATTGGGTAGCTCTGAATGAGCCTTACTGGCTGAAGTTCTCTCCTATTGGGAAAACCAGAAGATTGTCATATCAGCATAAAGCTAAGGCCAACTAAAACTCGGTGTAGGCCAGAGGTCCAGCTATTGGGGGCGGAGGATGAGGGGCATCACCTCCACCAGAAGAATTCTGCCCCTCCACTGAATTTTTCCTTCAGTCCCAAAATTTCTAGCATTGCAGAGAGCGAGATCCTGAAAATCACCCATACTCAGAACTTTTCTACTTTTCTGTTTTCATTCCCTTGTAACATTTCCTACCCCCTTTTTCTCTGAATCTCTAAACTGTTTTTCTAAATGTTCAACTAAATTTTTAATTTACTATCATGCTAGAAATGTGGAGATCAAAGGAAATTTTTACTGGAGAGTGGAATTTTTATTTGAGGAGACTGTGCCATCATACCCTCTCACCATAACTCTTGATATAAATGGAAAAGAGCTGCAGTGTGGTCAGGAACATGTTTTTCTCTCCCATGATCTTCCTCCCCATGGAATTCTGTCAGCATTGTGGCACTCTCTATGATGGTGGACTGCCTTTCTGATGTCTCAGCTCCAATCTGCTGACTGAGGGGCACTTCTAGAAAACACTAAGGCCATTTCTGCACTACACTGTTATAGTGCTATTATTCCACTTTCAACATCCTGTTGAATTTTCGGGTTTGTAGTTTATTGAGGCCAAAGAGCTCTCTGGCTGAGAATTCTGATTGTTCCTCCCTAAACTGCAAACTCAAGGATTCCATAGGCTGTTGAAAGTGGAGTAATAGCACTATAACAGTGTAATGCGGAAATGGCCTAACGCTTTCTAGAAGGAACATCAGAGGTTTAACACAAAACTGTATATTACTATATAACACTGAAATGTTTAAAATGAATAAAAAAAACATGTATTTATCTAGTTAGAATGGACAAAATCAGCCAGAATCTTGTTGGGCAGTTATGAATATATAACCTAGAATTATGCACTGATTATTATTTTGTATTCATGATCCATGCGTACGAAGGGGACAAACAGATTCTTCTAAGAAAAGGCAGATAACGGGGTGATTTGTTTAGTTATCATGGGACCAAACCTTTTTAGAATCTTTGCAGACCACACTTCTTGATGGGGAATGTGGAAGCAGAAAGGATGCAGTGGTTCAGTTGTGCAGAAAATTATTCTTCCTATATTCAGAGAATCTCAAAAATATCAAGCAAAGCAATTCTCCATTCTTGAGTTACTGACCAATTTTTGTAGCTATCTAGTTACTGCTGTACTTTTGATGGGCCAGTACCCTCCAAATGAGATAAATCAGTCCTTATTAATCTTTAAGAAACAAGGCATTTAAAAACTTAATGGAGTGCTCATGTTGGTGGGAATGGAAAGAAAATAGCAGGTGTGAGACAAACTAAATGGGAGAGATTTTAAAATGAGATCCTATGCTTTGAAACTGGCTTCCCTAACTTGACAGTTCTCAGACATCTTGGACTTCCACTATTAAATCTATCTATCTATCTATCTATCTATCTATCTATCTATCTATCTATCTATCTTTGGAGTTCATCTGTTGAAAAATTCCAGGTTGGATGAAAGCCCCTTAAAATGAGAAAAACAGATATTTTGAGGGCTTCAGTAACAAAATGTGTTCCCCTAAGGTCAACAGTGACAACCTCCATGTCATTCTTTGTAAATCCTATGGCCCAGCCCAACACTAATGTTTTAATCAATGAGGATGTTAAAAAAAACCCACCCACTCAAACCATTTATTTGTGTTATTCTTGTGAACTATTTCCCCAAGTTCTAACATTTAACATTATCAAGTTAATTTTCAAATCTAACAGTCTGAATAATGGATGCAGTCAGTACAAGGCTTTGTTACCCCAAAACCATGGGACCCTGTGAGGTCCTATATCAGAACCCGCAATTAAATGTAAAAATGGGGAATTAATTAACTCAAATTAAGGAGGCCTGCAACTGGTGGAGGGGGGTAACTTTAGGATTTTTCCACCTAAGTTTATGATGAACTGCTAAAGAGATCAACCAGAAAACTTATAGTACAATTTAAATGTGTTCTATTGGAGGGAAATATGCATACACACACACACAAATAGATACATGCACAAGTAATCACACTCTGAAAATAAAGAATGGAAAAATATATAGCTGAGGTAGAAGGCAGAACGCTATATTTACCATCCAGAGAGAAGCACAGAAGTGGTGATGTGACTTGGACTGATGTCCAGAGTCAAAAAGGCAGAGTAACAAGAAGGACCCCTGAAATTGCAGTGCTGTGTGGAGAACACAAAATCAGAATCTTTTATACACAAAAATCTGCCTTAGAGGTGTGAGGTGTATAATGGCTTTCTGCTTGGACAACAAACAATTTCCAAGGTTGACAAAAAATGACAGGATGGACTAATGGTTGTTAATGTCTGAAGGAAATAGGTGACGAATTTAACATGTGGATGCCAAAAGATTTTGACGTCTGCCTGACTGAAAATCACAAGTGTGAGGATAAGGAAATTATAGATTTGTTTGAAATTTTGCTGTTTTCCTGAACTAGCACTATTGAACAAGCAAGATTCTTTGTTTTTGGAACTTGGGACACATAGGTGCCAGATTAAGGTTTTATGGCTTTGCCTTCGGTAGGATATGCAAACCCCAGAGGTACTTTGAAGGTGACATTGTCACCTTCAAAAGAGCCATCAAGTCAAGTTTTCCTGGTGAACCTATGACTTAGGGTCATGCTGGGGTCATCTCTGACCTATTTGCAGCCAAAATCTCTTTCACATGCCCTTTCCAGTCATTGTATATGATTTATATTTTATGCCGATTAAACATATCTGCCAATTAATATATATCAAATGAGAGACTGCAGAGCCCCCGTAAAAGTTTCTTCTAGTGCTCTTACGAGTTCTGAAAAGGGGTACATAATGAGACAGTACACAATGAGACAGAGAGACACAGATAGACAGAAAGATTGAGAGGGAATGAGAGCTAGAACCGCTGCATCAGAAACCACTTAATAATTATGAATGACCTTCACTGGAAATGCTTTGCAACAAGAATTTAAATTTCAAGACTACTTGCTCAAGGTTTTTTTTTTTTTGGTACTTTTACCTGTGAAAAATATTCTCGTTAAGGGGCTTTGTTAAATATTAAAATTTTAATGTACCCTTGTACTTCAAGAGTCCCTGTTAATTACTTTATACTTGCAGACCTCAGGAACAACATATCACATCAAAGACTATCATGACTAAATATGAAATACATTCAAGAAGCTGAACTGAATGAGAGAATGTGACATATTCATCAGGTGACCCCATTCTTTCTTGTTATCAGCTTTCTGTTTTTCAAATCTATAGATTTTATATTCTCTTTTTAATTAAAAAAAAAGACAGTTTCTTCATATGTACTGTGCAAACATCCACCTATACACTGCCACTATGTACATGTTTTGGTTGTATTGCAATCAGAATCCTTGCTAGGATCAGAAAAAACATGTATCACAAGGTTATTAACAAGGATCTAAGAAACGATAAACCAGCAGGTATTATCGCCTTATTAATCTGATTTCCCATGATCTTCATTTATGCTGTGTGCCTTCAAGTCACTTCTGACTTGTGAGGATCCTACGATGAACCTTTTATTGGATTTTCAAGATTTATTCAGAGAAGGTTTGCTATTGCCTTCCTCTGAGGCTGAGAGAGTATGCCTTGCCCAAGGTTATCCAGTGGGTTTACATGATTGAGTGGGGAATTCAGACCTCGGTCTGCTGGAGTCCTAGTTCAACACTCATACCACTGGCTTCAATAGTCATACTGGCTTTAGTAGCATCTAGCAAATGTGAGGTTTTATCTGATATCATTCTGTCAGGCACAATAATGCTTGAGCTGGCCTAACCTTATAGATCAAGGACCACAGAGTTTGGGCTTGAAAACTTGCACAATGCCCTAGAATCCTGCTTGCCAGGAAATCAGATTACAACAGAGGACAAATCCTAAGCTATTGTCTGATATAACACTGCCCTCCGTGCTACCCACCTGCCTTCATCCTGATTACTCTTCACCTCATTTAGGGATAAGGAAATCAGGCTGTTCTTAGTCTATGTAGTAGTTTCACATTTATTCCATTCTGACCTATGTATGCATCATTCTGATTTGTTTTGTTTTTTTAATGCATGAAAAATTATACTCATTTTTGCATGTAGTATTTTGTATATATGTATCATGTGCTCATATTGACTGTTTTTATGTACGTTTCCCTGATTTACACATACTTAAATGCAATTTTCAAGCTGAGAGCTACAGTGCAAAATTCAGAAAAGTGGGTATACTCCACAAATAAATCTGGGAAGTGTGAAATAGGTTGGCCCATTTAAAAATGTGGACACAACAAAATTCTTCTCCCTTCCTAGCCTGACCGTTGTCTGCCTCTATCTCCCATAAGTATTTGTCCCTGCTGGTCCTGGAACCCACATAGGGACAAGTGTTCAGTTTTATTTAGTTTCACGATCTTGCAATTTTAATTATTTGTATTTGTATCAACTACAGTTTTTGGATCTGTGTAGCTGCTGCTGCTGCATCTTTCTCTTCCTCCTCTTTTCTTCTTTTTCTTCTTCTTAGAACTGTGTTGTACAATTGGTTTCATAACATATTCCTCCTTCCCATATCTCTTTAAAGATAGATAGATAAGTAGATAGGTAGGTAGATAGATAGATAGATAGATAGATAGATAGATAGATATAGTATAACTTTGGCAGGTCTGTCTGTCTCTTTCACTATTTTATTCTGTGAAGTACATTTACATTTATGGCTCTATATGAATAAATCATCATCATGACACATGCATACACACTGAAGATAGCTGGCCAGACCCACAGTTCCTAGGACAAAGGGTAGGAGTTGTTCTTTTAGGGAGTAATGAAAGCAGCACATGTTGGTTCTACTTCTTCTTTTTCTTCTTCTTTTTAAAAATACAATTGCTCTTCTTTTTTCTTGATCACTACCTGCAAATGATGAAATGACTGACAGTAGTGATCATCCTTTCGGGGTGATGTGTAATAAATCAGTGAACTGTATTTCAAGACTGCTTTGTCGTGATGAGATTTCTGTTAATGCATTAAATTTCAGTGACAGGTTTTGCGTGGTCTGTGTGAAAAAAAAGTCTAGTGAGGTTAAAAGTCTGATGTGGGCATGGGAGCATGATAGGTAAGTGGGACTGCTTTTACCATGCTGGAATTCAGACTAACGATTTTAACTCCTCTGTAAATGGGTCAAAGATTTCCCAGCTCTAAGCAATCATATAAATTGTATTAACATTTAGCCATGACAACTGGAGGACATATGCTCAAAGAGGCTTAATGAAACTCTAACCTACTTTCCAAACATGTTACCCGTGTGTGATAATCTCCAGCCTTACACACCATGTGAGGTCTTTTAGATCTGCAATAGGTCACAAGTCTTCAGTTATGCGCTGGCGTGTGTGAAGCAATGAGAAAAAAGGGGGTCAGCCAGGCCAGAGTTGGGCTCTCTATGTGGAAAAGCAGCTCGACTTAACAAGGACTTCTATTTCTGGACGTTCAACTAAATATATTAAACTAGATTCCAGGGAAGACTGTCAGTGGCATTTTCTGGGTGAAATGATGTACTTGCACAAGATAGAAAATGGTTGTAATGATCTGGATCTTATGGGTCATTTGCAAATTACCAAAATTAAAGAGTATGTCAGTCAAAGAAAAGTTCTCATAATATAATACCAGTCTCCACTCTGCCATGCATATGTGCCTCCCATAAAAACATTTTATCTGAAAAAGTCTGTCTTGACTCCTCACTTGTTCATTTGTTCAAATATCTTATGATTTTACATCAGTGTATTTTAACAATAGTAACAGTAGTAACAGTCCTAGAACTGGGACAGTTAAAAGCAGAAGAGGCAGGCCAGGGTAGTGGAAGGAATTTACAATATGATGGGTAAAATCAAATGGTCTAAATCTGTTTATATGCCAGAACTACTAGGACAAACAGGGATTTTTAAAAAAGATTTGTTCTATGGCATTTGTCCTCTTGCTCTTTCCTCAAAAATTTCCATACAAGGTAACCTCCAAAACTGCAACGAAAGTCCACTTTGGGCAAAACTTGATGGCAGATTTGAGGTACAAGGAAATCTCTCAGAAGTGTTTCCTTTTGTTTCTTTCAAAAAGTTTCCATCACCGGAGTCGTCTAATTTCTTGCATAACAATTTCCTTTTAGGGAAAAATCAATAGCACATAATGATTTTTGGTTTTGCTATTTATTTATTTAATTTGTCTTAAGACTGACTGAAATAATTGCTATATATAATTATGAATTGTCATATATAATAACCTAATAACCTGCATCTTTTTTCATAAAATATTATCCTACTTTGTCATATTGACATTTCTTCTTTCTTCTTTGATATGTTTGGCTACTTTTTTTTTTTTTTTTTAGCAAAACCAGCATAGAAGTAGAACTCCACTAGACCCCCTTACAGAAGGAGACCCATACCACTGGTCCAAGCATGTAGAGCTGCCTTGAAAGTCACATGGTCTATGGGCCACACACATCTCTAAGACTACCATTGCAGCTTTCCTCCCTACAAAATACGATAAAAGTGACTGCCATTTGATTCACAGGATAAGATGCAGAGGAAGGAAAGGACGAAAGGCAGTAATTGAAGGAAAAATTCATGGTCTGATTTTCTGCAAAGATACAGAATAAATATAACTGGAAAACAGTGTACTCTGCCTCCCCTTTTTTTCTTACCAATTTGACTTTTCATCAAAATGTGCATGTTAAGCAGCTCATCTACACTAGGGTATCTGTCCTCTCACCAAATTGTAGTTTGCTAAAACTGGTTAAGGTAATGGTAAATGCCCGCACTTTTAAAACTGTCATTTCCTGTTGCTTTTGTTGTGTGTAGTGAAATCATTTCCAACTTATAGAGACTCTGAGGCGAACCAGTCACAGGGTTTTCTTGGCAGGTTTGTTCAAAGGAGGTTTGACTTTGCCTTCCTCCGAGGCTAAATGAGTGCGACTTGTCCATGGTCACTCAGTGGGTTTCAGACACTGGTCTCCAGAGTTGTAATCCAATGCTCCACTCACTAAACCACGTTAGCTCCATAGGAACTCTGACCTTACTAATTGCACCTTCTCTTCATTGAGGCAACCCTCCAAGCATCTGGTGGCAATGATAATAGATCCTGTTGTTTTTGCTGCAAAAGACTAACACAGCTTCCCTCTTGAAAACGCTGAAAGGTATTCCTTGCTGTAAGAAAAGAAATGTCAACCAAGTACCAGTCCAATGTGGCAGATGTGTTTCCCCTCTTAACACAAAACTGTTGTGCTTCTGAACACAAATCCTTTCTACATCTTTGCCCTTGTTATCTACTACTATGTTTCCCTGAGAGAGTTTACACTGTAGAGATCAATGGTATTCCTCTCTTATGCACATTTAAGTTTGCAGGGCACGTGTGAGTAAACAGTTCAAATGTCCGTACCATACTCACAACAAAAATAAATGTAGAGCTAGATCACCAAAACAGGCTTTATGTTTTCTTTATCACTGTTTGGATCAATTTCTCTGAAATCTGAAGATTTCATGTCAAACATCTATCTTAAGAAACTTCTATATTCCCTCTCTTGTCTTTTCTCAGCTCCTTTTTTCTTCAGAGTAGCCTCATAAGCACTTCAAAGAGCAAAGCACTGGAGCAATTTAATTGTACTGTTTCCCTCCTCCTGGAGGATCCTTTTGGCTGCTGCCTTGACTCCTCTGCTGTGCTCCTAAATTGTATCACGCCATTCTCCCCTCTCCCTGTTCCCTGCAATGCCCCCCTCTTGTTCCTTGCACTCTGATGTTGCATCCTGTACCTCTTTCCTCCTTCTTTCAACTTGTGACACAACATCTCTCTGGCACCTTGCTTTGCATCATGCTTATCTCACTTGTTCTTTGTATCCTGCCACTGCAATTCTCACCATTCCTTCCCTTCCTCCCCACCCTGTTTAGCCTCATTCTCACTTCCTTCCTACTCCCTCCCTCACTTCACATCACACCCTCACAACTCACCTCTCTTTTGTTTCTCTCCCTCTCTCACTGCTTGCTGTCTCTTCCTTCCTATGACCTTATCAAGACTCCGATTCCCCCTTCTTGCTCTCACTCTGCTCCTCACATCACTTAGGCCCTTTCCGCACATGGCGGGGGAAACACTTCCTGCCGCTACTCACCGGCTTTTTGGTGGATCCATTTGGGTCCATCCTGATGAGGAGCAGTGCGAGCTTGTCGCTCCGCACTGCTCCGGTGTCCAAAATGGCGGCTTCCAGTTGGTGGAGGCTCTCCACCAACCGGACAAACTCACTAGTCTAGAGCCTGCCCCCAGCAGATCTGCAAGCACGCACTAGTGCTCGCCTGCAAATCTGCACTGGAGTGCGGCGACGGAGCGACACGGGGTCACGCGCGCCATACTTTTAAAAAACCTCTTTAAAGAGGTTTTTAAAAAACACGCTGCGTGACCAGTTCCAGTTGCCCCAGAGTGGACTGAGGTGCGGAACTACAAAAAGTAGTCCGCCCCAGTCCACTCCACGGTGCAGAAGACCTCCGTTGGAGGTCGCTCTGCACCGTTTTAATATGCTGGTGCGGGAAGGGCCTTACTCTCATATCGCTTAGATCTTTCCATTGCCTCACCTCTCACACCTGTAATGTTCTCCTCCATTGTTTCTTGCACCCTCTGCTTGTGCCACAGATGTCACTCACTATTCAGTCTCTCATAATCCCTCTTTCATCTAACCTTGCACCTTCACAGATGTCCCCTCCTTTGCTTCCTGCACTGCTCCTCTTGCACCACTTGCTCTCCAGTCTCTCTCACTCACTCCTTTACCTCACTTTGTGACTTTGCAGTGTTACTAGGCTCTATATCCCCATGCTTTGATATGGTCTAATTGGCAAAATATATTAACTTGCAGATATGCTTAATTGGCATAAAATATAAATTATACACACTTATGGCTGAAAGCCTATGTGGAAAGGGACACTGGATGGGAATAGGTTAGAGGTGACCTCAATATGTCCACGTCATAAGAATTAGCCAAGAAAGCCTGACTTAATAGCTCTGAGCTAATCCTATCAACTGCCCAATCTCAGAAAACAATACGCTGCCCAGGTGCAGCAGAGCAAGCACCCTGCTGTGTGCATTTCCTCTCAAAGTCTGGCCCAGTAACATCACCCAACCAAGACATTAAAACAATCAGTCCATTCCAGACCACTTTTGTTTACCCTGCCAGAGGGCAATTAGCTCACACCCCTTCGGGGAAAGAAATAGAATATAAAATTCCCCAGTTTTGAATAACTAGCTTTGTAGTTCACCAGTTGCTGAAGGTCTCTCTACCAGTTAGCTTGTCAGCTATGTACTCCCCTTAGACACACAAGTCAAAGCCATACTGCTTCTTCACTACTCTTCTGGACTGATAATTATAACTCCAAACCCTCAGCCTTTCTATCCATAATTTTTCCTCCTTTTATCCTTCAGTTAGCTCTTGTGTGAAAATGTGACTGTTTGTATCTTGTGTGCATGTGTGAATAAATTCCCCTCAATAAAACAGATTTTTAGTTTACTTTTGAATCTCTGGCTGGTTCTTTTCCTGTGTGAGCCTGTAAACATTGGCTCGCTAAATTGGCCCCCTTCTTGCAGGCCTGCTAATTTTGTGCTAATTAATTCCCCTCTGTGACTTGGAGGTACTGCCATTGTGGGTGGACCCCTGAATCACCCACATTTTGGGGTGACAGCAGTGCATCTCTCAATTTTTTTCTTACACTCTGACACTTGCACTATTTGCCCTTCCTTCTGTCATGCGTGAAATTCCCAAGTGCACTTGCTTCTTGTAGAGTTGACTGTAAAGTACCTTCGTACTTTGCTCTGTATCTCAGCTTCTACAAAGACTAGAGACTTCCTTTTTAAAATGGAAGCTTGGAAATCTGGGACAAATAATGGGAAAAACAGGCACTGAGTGGCTCACCAGGAATATAGATGAAATCCACTCAAAGCTGGCTTATGGCAACCATAGATTTTTTTTAATGATCTTTTTTTCTTTCTTTCCTTCCCTTCCCTTCCTTCCTTCTTCCTTCCTTCCTTCCTTCCTTTTTTCACAGAATGCATTGTGTTGTGCTCAAAATAAATTGTTTCCTGCACAATAACTTTTTTTTATACATAAATGTTTTCTTTTCTTTTTTTCCTGAGAAGTGCTGAAATGGGAGTGGGAGAGGAAAGAAGAACATACAAAAACTCTCACAATTTTGCCCTAGATGAGACTTTTGAAATTCTCTATTACAGTGTATAGAAAAAAAAATGCCAAGATTTAGATCCCTGGTTCACATGCGCTCATAAACTATCTGCCAGACAACACTATATCAAATGTTCAGTTTAGCAGATTGAAAATTGTGCATTATTCTTGTCATTCAGAAAGAATCTCAGTCACTTTCTGAACATTTTGCTAGTATCTGGCATGACAAGGGAGGCTTGGTTGGCCCCCTCCTTGCTCTCCTTTCCTCAGCAGGTCAAGTCCTTTCCATTTAAAACAGCCATCACTTTTTAACTGGTTGGGGTAGTGCAATGGGTAGGTTTTAATGTGCTTTTAATTGTTTTAAACTAATGTTTCTAAGTGATTTGTATTTAATGTTGTTTTAATTTAATTTAATGTAAGGTGTGGGCTGTCTTGTGTCCCTTATGGGGACAAGAATGGAATATAAATTAAATAAATAAATATCTGCATCTCAGGGATGCCATAACACAAGATGCTGCCTTACAAAGCCAACAAAGAACTAACTAACTAACTAAATATTCCACTGAAGTTAGCAGCTGGATATTACTTTTCCACCTTTGTTACTCCTACATTGCTTTTCCCCCAAGGAGTCCCAAAGGGTGTAACCTGCCTTCTACCGTTACCCTTATAGCTCTGTGAAGTTTTGGAGATAGCCCCTACATAGAATCATAGAGTTGGAAGAGACCCCAGAGGCCATCGAGTCAAACCCCTGCCATGCAGTAACACACATCAAAGCATTCCCAACAGATGGCCATCCAGCCTCTGCTGAAAAACCTCCAAAGAAGGAGACTCTACCACACTCCGAGGCAGCATATTCCACTGCCGGATAGCTCTGGCCATCAAGAAGTTCTTCCTGAGGTTCAGGTGGAATCTCCTTTCCTGCAGCTTGAATCCATTGCTCCTTGTCCTAGTCTCTGGAGCAGCACAAAACAAGACCGCTCCCTCCTCAACACGACATCCCTTCAAATATTTCAACATGGCTATCATGTCCCCTCTTAACCTTCTCTTCTGCAGACTAAACATACCCAGCTCATAGGGCATGGCTTCCAGATCCTTCATCATTTTGGTCACCCTCCTCTGGACACATTCCAACTTGTTGAAATCCTTCTTGAATTGAGGTGCCTAGAACTACACATAGTATTCCAAATGAGGCCTAACCAATGCCCCTACAGTATATGAACAGATTGTCTTAGTTAATCTGTTCCTCCTTGGCTACAGGAATGTTTTTGTACCATTTATATTGACCTAAGAGATGTCACTTGTTAAAGCAAGATTAATCCAATACTTTTCATTTGTTGCTGACCTAAATCAGTGTGTCATTGAGTGGGCTGAGTAACAAACAGCTGCAGATGCTTCCTCTTTTAAGCCAGGAAAAGCAGGAACTAAAATTAAATGTCTTGTTTTTTGAAAGTATTAGAGCTCTTGTGCTAAATTATAGTCCATTTAGCCATATTTTTGAATAAATCAAACGGTACTGACAATGCAATTTCTTTATCTCCAAAACCAATCTTGTTCTGCCAAATGTTTCCCTAATTAGAGTGCCTACACTGAACAGATGATATTTTTTTAAAAAAAAAGTAAAATGCTTTAAAATAAAGAAATAGAAGCATGAGCAATATATAATCACAGTACTTCCCTTCTTCCACAAAAGTACATCTGCACTATTCTTTCTTTCTTTCTTTCTTTCTTTCTTTCTTTCTTTCTTTCTTTCTCTTTCTTTCCACTGCTGGTGCCCTCAATTTCACTATCAAACATCATGTTGATGATTGTTATTTGCCTCTCAAGATCAGAGCTGGGCAAGGAATAATTGCCATTCCTGTATTCATTGCATTTTTCCTACCAACTATTTCTCTCACTGATTAACTCTGAATTTATCAGACTTGCTGAGTGTATTAATAAGCCAATCCATCTAGTTGTGCAAGTATCCATGCAAGATCAGACCACTGAGTAACATTTAGCTTCTATGTGAGGAAACAGATCCCCGTTTAGCTACAAACTCATTGGGTAGCTTTGAGCAGATCACTCTTCCTCAGCCCAACAGGTCTTGCATGTGAGGGGTGGGTAGCAAAGTGTAACTTGCAAGGTGCACATAGCCCCCAGGACTCTACTTTGCGGCCACTGAACTCTCTACTTCACCCGATTTTGTAATTTTCTCCCCTCTGATGCTTTCCCCCCTCTAAAACCCATCTAAATAGGCCCAAATTGGCAAAATGAAGTAGTTCCCCCCTCAAAACCTTCACCCCCTTACAACCTAGCCCTTTCCCAAATTGGTGGAAAATCAGCTGAAGAGGAAACTGGAAGTGACATAAAATCAGGATAGGAGCTCAAGATGAACCCAGAAGGGCTTTACTATACAAACATGCTGTTGTCTAAGACCATTTCAACACTACACTGTTATAGTGCTACTATTCCACTTTCAACATCCTATGGAATTCTGGAGTTTATAGTTTAAAGAGGGATATTTAGAATTCTCAGTCAGAGAGCTCTTTGGCCTCAGTAAATTACAAACTTGAGAATTCCACAGGACGTTGAAAGTGGAATAATAGCACTATAACAGTGTACGGCAGAAATGGCCTAAGAAACATACAAAAACACATAAAATTTCAGATATATGTGTGTGTGTGTGTGTGCATGTGTGAGTCCTGTAGTGAAAAATCATGAAAATGCTCAGAAAGATGTGGATATAGGAATTTAGGGATGTTTCCTTCTTGTTGAACCAGTGCTTTCTGGATTATGCATTAAGATGTGCAATATACTTCAAGAGTTGGCCCCTTTCAGTCCACTGATTTCAATATACATCTGGATGCACATGCCAATGCAAGGTGGTATAAGGTTGGCTTCTTCACATGGTCATTTCCCAAAACTAGCTATCTTTCAAGAAGTTTAGCACATGCACCACCTTTGCTTTTAGGGTAGATAAAAAAAGACCTTTTATATTATAGGCCCTTTCTGCATCCTACCTCTTCTCGGTGCTGGGGTGAGGTGCTTGCATGAGCAGCCTCTTGTGAGACACCCTCACATCCAGATTTCTTCAGCTCCGCACAAGCTTTCTGCTTGCACAAGAGCCCCCGCCTCTTCCTTTCACAGTGCAGCCTGGGATCTTCCCAGGCTGCACTGAGACAGGAAGTGCAACTGGCCCAGCTTCTGAGGCTCTGCATGCAAGGTAAGTGCTTGCAGGGACTGGAAGCAGTGCATGATCATGCAGCATTTTCAGCTTAAAGCCGAAAATGCAAAGTTGCGCGATCGTAGCCTGCCAGCTCCTGGAGCCTTGCGTGATTGCGAGGGCATCATGCAGATCACTCCTCGCAATTGCACGAGGCTCTAGGCCCTATTTTGCATGGCAGATGCCATGTGAAAAAGGCTTTAGAGAATATTAAAAATTGTTTCATTTTCCCCCCAAAGAAAACAAAACTAAACTGCTTTAGGTGTAGAACTAGTTTTACTTTCCTTTCTTTGTAAGTGAGTCACTCTGAGTGAAATAATGTAGGCTACCCTGAGTAGTGTGCCAGAAGAAAAGTGGCATAAATAAATAAATAAAGTAAGTAAGCAAGCAATAAAAAAAAGTGATGTGTTTTTTTCTGTAATATTGTACATACTCATATATTTGATATATAAAGCATTGTTTATTCTTCCTACCTATACCTCCTTGAAGGAATATTTCTATTGCTAACTTTTTAGCATGTCTTGTGTTTTTTTTCCAGACTGTCTATTGGTGAACAGCTTAACGTTCAAAATACTGTAGGACTTTTCACCATGGATTAATAAAATTTGTCTACTATATCTGTCTTTTTTTTTTTTGTTTCTGCAAAAATATTTAGAAACTACCACCTACACATTATTCATAGGCATTCATGAACTTTAAAAAATGAGCCAGTTTTAGTAAACTTTTCTTATGTCCCTCCACCCACCACAGATGCCCATACCAGTAGCTGGCCTGCCTCTTATAATCCTGAGTAATGTAAAACTTAAGTTCTGGGGTTTTCCCTGTAACGTAAAAGTGCAATGCTGAAAGCCTTATTAGTCTTTCCTAATATTATTGCTTCACTCAGAGTAGACGCATTTTTGCTCTCCTGAAACATTCCAATGTGCTTTAGGTTTCAACTGACATTTTATTTGCTGATCTTTTATAGACTCCATCTGTACTCATTTTAAGCTTTCTTTCAGTACCTGCTCAATTCTTCAACACCTCCTCTGGGGTTCTTTTTGGACAGAATCACAAAAATTTCAGCAAGTGCTTTTGATATCAGTGCAGGAAATGTCTTACTAGATGATTGATCACTGTTACATATCTCTATGGTGATGATGTACAGCAGAAATGCTCATATAAACATACAGTTTTTTTCTTTTCTTTTTTAAAAAGTGAAGAGAGCTATCATTTTGTTATTTCAGGTACTTGGATGACCCAGTTCAAGCAATAGCTTCTTCAGATCAATAGTATTTTATGAGTCTGGAGAAACCTTGTTGTCTTTGTCTTTACTTTGGTAATCGCCTCCCTAATTTTAAATGATGATCGGAAATGTGTTTTCATGGCTGCATTAGATTGAATTATCACAATAAATTGTTAGGCACCCTGAAGCCTAATGGCAAAAGATATAGGCTTTTTAACAAATAAAAGATACAAACCTGGCTTTCTGAAATGTATGCATGATACTGACCATTAATTGTGACAGGAGGTATCAGTGGTGGCAATGTGGCTTTGTGACAGGGAAGTTAGGCGGTGCAGCTCAGGGTTTGACACTCTACCATTCACTTTCCAAATCTGACTCCGAAGAAAAACCTAGTTTCAATCATAACACTTATAGATCAAAATACATGCTGCAAGGTTGTTGTTGTTTTTTGTTTTAAACAAGTCTTTTAAAAAGATCTAGCTGATGTGAAAGAGCCAGAGAGGGGTAAGCCATGATTGCCTTCTTAAGAAGGAAAGGTACAGCTCCTAACTTAAAATAAGCTGTAAATAAGCCAATACTGAGATACACTGAGCTTGTACTTATTTACATTAAGCCTCTCTGAGAAATGGACATATGAAAAAGCTAGAGGTGAGTGTTTTCCACATTGATTACTGCTGGAGAACGAAGGCATGCCAACAATCCTCCTGACAGCTGATGCTGGTAAGTTGGCGGGTGTTACCAAAATGTGCTCATTATGCTTTTAGATTAGATCATAATCACTTCCGTTGGTAAAATATCCTCCTGTCATCTGTTTATTGTAGTACCCTGCTGCTACCTCTGCTGAAACACACACACACACACACACACACACAGCTTTCTGAGATGGGAATCTTCTTTTATTTAAAGTTTACCTGATTTTTCTGTAGAATAACAACAAATTCCACCCATCCCCACAGAACATCATCCATCAAACTGATGCAGTCTTTCAGCCACACATACACAAACAAAAGCACAAAGCATCAAGACAAATAAGAAGACAAAAGGTTTTGGAGTGCAATGGAGTGATACATGGTTCAGTAAAGGGAAAAAGAAAGGTGGATACTCAAAGAAATATGAATACTACAGTGTCTAAACTAAGCCTTATTCCCTTATGATTCATACCATATATGGAATGTTGATCAAAACTGATATAATAAAAATTTATTCAAAGTGACTCTTCAATTATGTGTATTATTATAAGACTTTTCCTCTCTGCACAAGTCCCTTGGATGACCCCTTTCTTGCAGAGATGGAAAGAAGTTGTTGAGTGGAATGGAGATTCTTGCCAAAATTATTCATTCTGCACCCTCCAATTCACTCAGCAAGAGGAAATTCATCTTGCCTTTGTAACCTGCAAATTCTAGAAAATTACAATATAGTTCAGATAAATAATACAGACAAACAATCATGCAATAGCTAAAAATGCATCAGCAATCAATTTTTGTCTTCATTAATACCAGAACTGCATATAAACAACCATACTTCTCTTTGTGCAGTGCTTTCCCTACAGGTATTGACTGGTGGGTGTCTTGTAATTAACAAGAAAATATCAAAGCCAGTCCTATCTGTGGCTCTATTTGGAAGATGGTATGAAAAAGACCCTCCACATCCACTGTACACTTCATCATGAGATGAATTAAAAAGTCAAAAATGTTAAAAGTTAAAAATTAAAATTAAAAGTTAGTTTTAGTCAAGGAACAAAATATTACAAAACTGTGTGCACGAGGAAAATGCATACAGAAAAATGTTTACAAATTTCCATATTGGGAGAGAAAAAGAAAACAAAGTCCTCCAGCCTGATAGGAACAGGACTAAACTTAAAAGCAATAAAATAGCTCAGTCCTCCAGCAGAATCTATGCCTCTGCCAATAGCCCACTGGGTAGGATGTTAAAAGAGAGAAAGAGGGAGATAGAAAGGGTGTCAAAACAGGAGACAACAACGGGTATGTACGTGTTTTTGAGAGTGGTATCCACTTTTAAGTCTGGCCCCATCACCCTTAGCATCTGTCTCCGCCACTGCTGACAGAGAACAGAAAACCTCAAGAGGAACAATGCCTTGGTAGAAAAGATAATTTTTGAACTAAAACATTTCAAATCCCTACCAACTACCAAGGTCAATGCCCTGCTGGTTGGCAGATTCTTCAATCTGTCATCTAAGAAAGCAATTTTTCTAGTCTTTTTGGAAAGGCCACCTTATCATTGATGTAGGAGTTGTAAGAGCCACCAACTTGAAGGAGAAAGTGCCAATTGTTACAGGGTGCAGGTAGCTTAATGACAGAGGCTGCTATATTTTCAACCAAGAAAAGCAACAGAATCTGGACTTTGAAAAAAATTTAAGGATTCTGCAATGGCTATAGTTGCAGGATCACTGCTTTCCTTGTCCCAGAAGACTGAAAGGCTTTTCCTCATCTTTGGACCTCAGAATTCCAACATGCATGTTGTGGTTAGAGCATCTGGGAGAATATATATTTAGTGATCTGTGCTAGGCTCGATGGATGCTGATTCAGTCAGTCTGCCATTTCTGTTCTTCTGCCATGCTTGACTGTTCAATGAGCCCACAGACTATATGACAAGTTGTGTAGGCCTATCCTGTATCTTTTTCCATTCACCTGGCCGGCTTCATTGATCTGGGCAATAATGCGGAATGTGAACGTAATCCATGTTTCTTTTAGTCTTAGTTACGTGTGTGTGCGCACGCATGCCTGTGTGCATGTGCCTTTAATTCACCTGTCAACTTATGATGACCCCATGAATTTCTTAAGGTTTTCTTAGGCCAGGAATACTCAGAGGTGGTCGTGCCACTTCCTTCCTCTGAAGTATAGCCTACAGTACCTGGTATTTATCGGTGGTTTCCCATCCAAGTACTAACCAGGTCTGAACCTACCTAGCTTCCAAGATCAGACAGGATCTGGCACTATTATACTGGTAAAGATAATGTAGTTACAGGAACCCATGAGTATAAACTCAGTCAGTCTGTGGTCACACAGAAGGCTTATCTCAGATTCATGTACAAAAGAGATGCTTTTTCAATGTGAACTAGCAAATAAAATTATAATTCATATCAGATATTAAATACATTCTTTCAAAAAGATCCACACACAGTATGCCCTGATTCTGCTACTATGGAGACAGAATGCAGCAGGGACATCATCACTGTCACTGTGGGTTTCCTTTAGCCCATTGAACTCTGATTTACTGACAATGAATCATGAAAAGGAAGGCAAATAGGCTGACTCATGAATCCCAGACAGACATTGCACAGCTAGCAGACACCAAGCCCTTCTTTCTCCCGTTCCTTATTAACTGGGAAAACTGATCTGGAAACCACTGAAATATAATGAACAGCATGAAACTTTCTTGACCAAGTATAACTGAACTTCAAAGTGTTCATTTCCCTTGGCCTCTATTTTCCTCCCACTCTAACTGGGCTGCAATGCTTCATTTACCTCACAAACTAACTGCATTAGTTTTGTTATTCCAAAAAAGCTTCTTTCCACCCACTGGAAATAGATAGGAAAAAGCTTTAAAATTATTTCAAAAACCTGAGCCTGCAGCCTCATGATAACTGATATGGGGAGTCTGTGAAATCATTTGACATCTTTGAAATGCTAATACCCCAGCAGTATTCTGTTGAAGCCATTATTACTACTTCTGAACTGTTATCTCTACTATCAAAAGCCCATTTGTGCCTATTGGTCTGACATGGCTGTGCCTGAAAGCCTCTCTGCATACTGTGCCATCCACGTGGAGGTCAATGGAAATAACTTCCACGTGATAGCTTCTCCATGCTCTGAGAGTCAATTTGTAACACACCTTGCTAGGTACATTTCCTAAATTATTCACAGAGCCTGCATGCAAAGAATGCAGAAATTTGGCTTTCACTCTGCTGATGAAGAGCTGGCCTAAGATATCCTGATAGTTAAGGACAGACAATGGAGTCATCCTTTGCTTGTTTCACTGCCACATACGACAACAAAAGAATGAACTTTCCCACTCCAGCTACCATTATATATATGTTATGCATATTTTTAATGATTTTTTTTTATCTTCATATTTTTGTAACAATTTTGTGAAAGTTTTTTGAGGTTTTCCGCAAAATTTATTTCTTCTTAATGCCTTATCGCATTTATTAAATGTATGTCCCTCTTTTTCCCATATGGAACTGAAAGGGGCTTACAAACATTAAAACAATACATTAAAGCAATATAATTAAAAGAGCCTATAACAGAAAGAAAAAAAAGAACAACAATCCACTTAAAAACTAGAAGCATCTACTCTGTGATACAAAACTTACTGTTCTGCCATCCATGTAAACTTTGCCTCAACATCCACAACAGAGAATCTTGCAATGGTATCATCCAGTACTTGGGCCATATTATATCTCTCAGTTAAGCTCTTGTGGACTCTTGTCCATCAGATGAACCCAAATTGAGTTCATGAAAACTTACCTATATATATTTTTTCTATTTATCTGAAAGGTGCTACAGGATTCCTTTATATCTCCTTATGTTGCATTGGACTAACACATCAATGTCATACTCTCCAACTGTTCCAATTTGGCAGGGACAGTCCCAATTAATCCTCTCCCATTCCCCTTGATTCAGCTTCTTTCAAAATGTTTCTCTCTCCTTCTTCACTTTCCTCCTTTGCCCTCAACTTAGCTCAATTGCTGAAAACTCAGGCCATTTCTGCACATGACTGTTATAGTGCTATTATTCCACTTTCAGTATCTTATGGAATCCTGGGATTTGCAGTTTAGGGGGTACTCAAAAGCCTGTCCCTAAACTGCAAACCCCCAGGATTCCACAGGATGTTGAAAGTGGAATAATAGCACTATAACAGTCTAGTGTGGAATGGCTTCAGTTCAAAGAGCAAAAGTAGTTTGCCTGTAGTTACTTCAAAGGGAGACTTGCTTTCCTGTTGCTAGCAGGCAAAAACATTCTTATTCAAGCAAGCCTTTAATATATAAGCAGGTGAGCTTTTAATTTATCAAGCTGTTTTTAATTTTTTTGTAGGTTTTTAAATAATTTTATATGTTTGTATTGTCTTTAGTTATTTTTACATTTTTTATTAATGTTTTAAATTTTTTGGAAGCCACTTTGGGTCCCACTCTGGAGAATATAATAAACAAACAAACAAATTTAATAAAACAAACAAACATATAAAAGAATCTTGCCTTTTCCAGTAGACTCAAACAAAAGCAAACTGCTGTAGCCTCTTCTAACTTATGTGTTCCTACCCATTAATAATGTTTGCATTTCAACCACACCCTTATGCTGCTTGGCCACACATGCCCTGGTTTTCATCTGTGAAATGTTGGAAGGCATGCTATGTCTTGAAATGTTACTCTTCATCTATTTACATAATTTGAAAAGAAACTAAAAAGTTAGAACTGCTCTACAAAAAGACTGAAGTTATCCTTTGTTAAGTTACAGTTATAATTTCATTGCCAAAAAGAACTCATGATATTTGTTAATAGTTGCTTTTAAGCTCAGATAAAAATGAGTTCAATGTATAAAGATTAAAACCAAGGCATTAGAAGCGAGCAAAATACTGGCTGGAGGAAGACAAAAGCCTTTATACTTGTTTAGAAATGAATTATGTGCACCAACAATTCTTGCTTTCTTTGTTTTTGTTTGCACTTACCAACCTCCACAACACTAGAACAATTGGGATCTGAGAAGCCATCAGGACATTCACAAGAATAGAAGTCATCATCTAGCCCTGACAAACAGATGCCTCCATTTTCGCAGGGGCTGGAATCACACACATCCCCTGTGAATTAAAGAAAGGATCTCACAGTCTTTTGAACACATAATTCTACAAACCATGATGACCAATGCTGTAAGTGTAGGCTTATTTAAAGTCAGGCAGGCCTTGTTTTTCCTTTTGAACAATGTAACGTCTCAATAACAAATCTGTAATTCTTTCTTGATAGATCTTTTTGTGTTTATTTTTTAAAAGGAAGTTGTTGTTGTGTGCCTTTAAGTCATTTCCGATTTATGGCAACCCTAAGGCTAACCTATCATGGGGTTTTCTTGGCGATATTTGTTCAGAAGGGTTTTGCCTTTGCCTTCCTCTGAGGCTGAGAGTGTGTGATTTGCCCAAGATTAGCTAGTGGGTTGCCACAGCTGAATGTCTTGATAAAAAGTCAAAGGTCACACGCTAAACTGCAAAGACCAGGATTCCATAGGATGTTGAAAGTGGAACAATAGCACTATAACAGTCTATTGCGGAAATGGCTTAGGAGTGCAAAAGACCAGGGTCTGTATCCCTGATCAGTTATGAAAACCTACTGTGTGGCCTTACACAAGTCACACACTCTCAGCCTTAGAGGAAGGAAATGGCAAACTATTCTTCTGAATTAATCTTGCCAAGAAAACCATAAGATACAGTTGCCATAAGTCAGTGATTCCCAAACTCTAGTCTACCATGTGCTTTGGACTTCAGCTCCCAGACGTGCCAGCTACCTTGGGTAATGATCAATGATTCTGAGAGCTGAAGTCTAAAACACCTGGAAGATCAAAGTTGGCGAGCACTACCATAAGCCTAAATCAACTGGAAAGCACACAACAACAATAACAACAACAACAAAACATATTTATACATGAGAACAATTCAAGTATGCTTCTTGTAAAAACACAGAGCCATCTCACACATGACTCATGTAAGAGCTTCTTTATGCTACAATACATCGTGCCTTATACTAAGATAGGTCATTGTTCCTTTTGCTCTGTATTGGCAATCTTGACTGGTAGTGGTTTACCATGGTTTGAGAGTGATCTTGCCAGCCCTGACTGGATTGAACAGGGGATATTTCTATTGTGCAGTATGCACTGAACCGCTGAGCTATGACCCTAATTGTAGGCCTCAACAGGCAGAGTTTCCAGACTGTGTGGAAACGTATATGCTAACAGGTACTGCCATATAGTTCTTTTCCCCTGCAGATGACTGACATAAGACTATGGCCATTTCCGTACTAGACTGTTAATAGCGCTATGATTCCACTTTCAACATCCTCTGGAATCCTGGGGTTTGCAGTTTCCCCCTCCCGAAACTGCAAACCCCAGGATTCCAGAGGATGTGAAAGTGGAATCATAGCGCTATTAGCAGTCTAGTGCAGAAATGGCCTATATTTAGGTAAGGCCAGACAATGTATCTCACACTGGTTGCTGTAGCAGAACAACCGTACATACATACACACAAGGGAAAGCCCAGACCTCTTCCTACTTACTTCCAAATTTGAAAATGTACTTTCCACATTATTCTGTACTCTTGTGTTTTTCACATTTAACTGACATATGTTTCTTTCAAACAGTGTAACCAAATATGAGAATTGTAACTCAGCCAGCATGGTGTAGAGGTTTGCTGGACTAGCAGTTCAGTTGAGTAGGGTTCAAATCCTCATTCCGCATGGAAATCCTTTGGAGGTCACACTGTCTCAGCTGCATAGGAAGGCAATCGCAAACTGCTTCTGAATAAATTTTGCTAAAAAAAACCCTATAATGAAGTCAGCATAAATCAAAGATGACTTGAAGACACATAAAAGCAACAACCTCACAATTATAAGGATGGCTCTAGAGGAATTTCCTCCAACAATCTTCTTGATCAAAAAAAAAATCCTTTGGATTCAACCCCAGAACAAAACAAACAAACAAAAACACCTGACAACTCTGTTTAGTTTAACTTCTGTTCACTAAATTAGACATGCACTTTAGCTATGGTGTTTTCTTTATCTAGTTTTTAGCACTGCAATCTATTTTAGATTAATCTATTTAGAATTATATAGATTAATAATAATAATAAAATGACTAAGGCATGGAAATTCAATGGCTGGAATTCACAATCATAATTATGAATGTGAAACCTAGAGTTATACATCCATAACTGATTTGTAGTTATGATCCCTATGTATCCACGATCATGTCAATAGTGTAGGGAATGTGTAGGGACTGTAAAAGTATCCCAATCTTGCTATACCATTGCAAATCATGAATGTCTGTTGATCAGGAACTGCAGACTGACATTTCCATCACCCTTCCATAAGCAATCTCTGATGTGAAGAGAAATTGTAACAGTGATCCTGCTTCTGATTGTTACCCTGGAGACTGCTTGCAAGATGGGGATGAAAATGTCAGTCTGCTGCTTCCCAAATGTCAGGAAAATGGAGCCCTGTCACTTGCAGAGATTGCTGCCTGGTAAGACAGGATTGGACATGTTGGGCCAGGAGAAATGAGGCCCTCTTGGCATGGCATTTGCCATGCAAAAGGGCCCCTTGAGCGTCGCGTGAATGTGAGGAGCAGTCCACACGTCACACTCACAATTACATGATGCTCCAGGGTCTGGCAGGCGCCGCCCACACACTTTTTCATTTTGGCTTTAACCTGAAAACGGTGCATGATTGTGCATTGCTCCAGGGCCCCGCACACACTTGCTGTGCGTGCATAGCTCTGGAGCCACGGCGCTCGTGCTTCCTGCCCCAGTGCAGCCTAGGAAATTCCCAGGCTGCACTGTGGAAGGAAGAGGCGGGGCTCTCACACGAGCAGCTGGCAGCTGCAGAGCTGAAGCAATGGGGATGTGAGAGCCTCTTGCTGGAGGCTGCTTGCGCAATCTTTGCACCCCAGCACCGAGAAAAGGTGAGTTGTGGAAAGGGCCTTAGTTAAGTATATTTAACTGATCTAGAATCTCAGTAGCCATTTTTAAAGTTTTTCATGTTATAGTAAAATACACAGAAAAAAAATAAAGGTCATTAATCTATTTCAGAGCCCAGTTATCAGGCAGAGAATTTAGTTCAGGATAGTTCAATAAGCCTCCAATATCTTTGCTGGAGGCTTATCAGACCATCCTGAACTACCAGCTCAGTAGTGCAGCACAGAGCAGAGTAGCAATGAAGAGTTAAACCTATTTGCTACCAGAGTAGCAATGAAGAGTTAAACCTATTTGATAGATTTAAGGTAGCAGGACTGTATAGACTATGGAGGAATCATGATATCTTAGAGATACATTGTTGTTCACTTCTACAACCTGGTGCCTCCCAATATCTTGTCCCACAATTACCACTGGGCATGCTTGCTGGTTATAATGGGAGCTGTTATTTAATACACATGGAAGACACCAGGTCTTAAAAAGGCTTGTAAAACTCTAATAGGCTTAAGGAACGAGGGGTCTAAAATATTGTAAGGCAGCTCCTTGCAACCCTGAACATGATCAAATTTATGCTATATGGAAGTCAATGCTGGAAGAAAAATGGGGAGAAAAAAAAGAAATCTGTTCATTCAACAATGAAGCCTTTGATCATTTGTATATTATGATATCAGTGTATAAAACCAGGAGTTGAGTGGGGAACCTCTGGTCAGCAGGGTTAATTTGACCTTGCATGGGTCCAGAACTTGCCCATGGAAATTTTGGATCCTTTTGCCCTCTCCAGAAGCTTGCTCCCCCCTAAATATGAGAGAATGATTTCTGCTGTAATCATTCAGTGCTCTGAGATGGCAGGGATGCCCTCTCCTGGGTGAGGACGAAGGAAGGAACAAAGCCTGTTTCTCACATGGAAAAGGAAATTGGATGACTTTATGCAGAATCTGTTATCTCCATGCTATGAAATGGTTCTGCACAGTTGCATAAGGATGTGGGGGTGGAAGAGGCAATTCGCCCCAGGCAGTAATGTTTCTGGGGCATCCTGGCCCACAGCCACACCCCTGCGTGCCCTGGCCATGCCCCCACACACTGCAGCCATGCCCCTGTGCACGGTGGTCATGCCCCCGTGCACAGTGGCCACACCCCTCCCACCATAGCCCCACCCCCTCCAGCTCCCCTCCACACACTCCAAGCTCGGCCACTGGTTCTTCAGCCTGGCTATAGATATACCTTTATGTTGGTTCTTCTGAAAGCCATGAAAGATTCAAAACCGAAAATGTTTGTGAAGTGGTCTACTACCTGCGATAATATAGCCAGGTTGGATTGAACCTTGATGTTTAAGTAGGGATGGAGAGGGCTAAGCGCTGACACATCTTCCCTATATCAGAGGATTATTTTTAAAAATTAATTTTGTCCTATAAAGGAAAGTTTGTGTCCTGAAAATGACATATCACTTTGGCAGACTCTCAATAAAAGTATCTCTGGTTCCAGCACTTCAAATTGGACAAATGTCAAGCACAACTCTATATTACCAAGGAAACATCTCCATGAATAGCATCATGTCGACTTCATTGGAGTTTTATTAACCACTTGAATGTCAGGCATCGCTCTGACTCCAAATTGCATGCTGAGTTACATGTTTCTAATGCTTTTTTTCTGTCATACCTGAAAGCAGCCTTATTTTATAATATCAAAAATGTAGGATAATAGCTCATACATTTTGCCAAGTGAATTTCCTTTCTTCTTGTATGTATATGTCACATTTTTATTAATTTGTAATTTGGAAAAAAAACTTGTTCTTATTAGGAACAGAAATATGTACATCATCAAGTACATTTTCTACCTCTCTGTGTGATGAAAAGCCCAGGGGCAATTCTAAAGATTTTAATTTCTTTTGGATGAGAAAGTACTGGAGACTTACAGGAACTTGTAGTGCACAAATGCATCTTCCTTGTGGAAGCCAAAGGATTCCTGAGGAACAGCAAAACTTGTTTCACAAAACAAGCTAAATTTCAAACTCTCTTCCACTGCTTCTACCCAAATTAAAACCAATTGCTTTTTCCCATAAATGGGGCTGCCCCACCATGAGATAAATTGAGGCAGCTGCCTCAGAAAGCAGATATTGAGTCTCATGAAAATACAGCAAGTTGTTGGATATTTAATGGAGTTGTTGTCCTTCTCTTCCTCCTCCTCCTCCTGTTTGGCCAGATTGCTCCCGGTGTTACCCTGTATGTGGGGGTCCTGGGAGGGGCACCCAAATTACCAAATAAAACACAGATTGGGGGAATTTAGCTGGAGCACTCTCTTGACTAAATGAGAAGCAGGGTAACATTAGCAAGGATCTTTAACCCTATGTCAGGTCAGAGAGCGGCTAGACAAGGTTTTAAAGCAACAAATAATGTTTTATTAAAGACAAGAAACAAGCATGACATGACATAAACTAACTAACTGAGAAATAGAAACAGAGAGTTTTTCAGGAAAGGCAATATGACACCTGGTCTCATAATCCTGGAGAGAAGTGGGGTTCCGGGAGAGAAAGCTCAGTGGGGCTTGCTGAGGGGAGTTTCCTTAGACACCGGCAGCAAAGCGGGATGGTAGTCCAAAGTAGTCCAAAGACGTACCAAAAGTGGGGACCTTTTATAGGGTGGAGTTTACCTATGGGCTATGTTATGCTCGGTGAGAACAAAGGAGATTTGGAGTTGGACAAAGGAGTTGGGGAAGGTCAAGTTTAGCATGATTGGCTTAGCCCTTGGTGACAATAGTGTGGCCAGTATGTTGATGGCCCAACATAAAGGAATGGCTTGGCTCTTGGCTGCAAGGCTTTGTGTAACTCCGAGCCGAGCAGAGCTGGTTTGCAGGGAGGTTTTTCCCTGAAGCAACGGAGAGGCTTAAGTCGCTAGCCTGAATGGGGTTTTGGAATGTACAGTCGTTAACAGCCGCACCCGTACGTGCTTGTCCAGGAGGCCTCTGCAAACACATGGCGTGAGATGGCAAATAGAGGTCAAGCAAGGCCAAATTATTTGATATCAAAAAGACATGTCATAACTGTGATAACACTGGTACCTCTCTTCCTGAGGTGGTCATCTCACTCTGCCTAAAGATGGGACTGGCTCTGCTGGTAGGTTTCTGTATAGACAAAACTTCTCGATTCTCTCTTACTGATTACAATGGTCCGCAATCCAAGCTTGCCAGAAACTTTGTCAATTATATTAATTATTAATTAATTCTGTTTTGGGATCCACCTAAACCATATTTTTTTCTCTCTCTTTGTGTGTTTCTATGTGCTTTTAAGTCACCCTTTGTCTTAGGGAAACCCCATGAATTTCACAGGGTTTTCTTAGGCAAGAAATATTCAGAGGTGGTTTTGCCAGTTCCTTCGTCTGAAATATAGCCCACAGCAACTTGGTATTCCTTGGCAGTCTCCCATTCAATACAGTACTAACCAGAGCTGACCCTGCTTAGCTTCCAAGATTGGGTGAGAGCTGGTGCCTTTAGGGTGTGGATGTGCTAAACTGCAATTCCTCCTCCTCACAAAGCGCTCCTCTGAAAGCCCCACTCCTGTAGGTAAATTGCCAATTTAGGAAAGCATCACTCCTCATTAGCTCCCACTGAGAAAGCATC
The DNA here is from genome assembly GCA_948474755.1 of Ctenosaura bakeri. NCBI lineage: Eukaryota > Metazoa > Chordata > Lepidosauria > Squamata > Iguanidae > Ctenosaura > Ctenosaura bakeri. Next base: position 608,825 of record CAOLHI010000821.1, read on the forward strand.
AACTGATGACCCTGGACTATTAGCAAGTAATCAGCTTAACAATGGCTGGTCATCCAACTATATTGACGGCCATTATCCCATGAATATAAGTGATAGCTACTCATGCATATCTATTTTCCAGTCTAATAGCAAAGGAATGATTATTATCCATCAACCATTAAACTCACAAATATCCTGATATGCAATTATGCCACTGTTTGCTAGCAGGTGATCAATAGAATGAATAGAATAATTTCATGTTAACAAGATGTTTTTAGCCCAACAACATGTGGGGGGGCAGAGGTTCTCCAGCCCTGTTTATATGTATGTATCATTTTTGCTGGAAGTGGACTCTAATTCAGCTTTCTGCATTTCCAAGCTTGCCAGGGGAAGCATGTTCATCTAGGTTAATGAGCTTTAACTATTATCCGAATGTTTATAAATTATTAATCATGTCTGCTTGGTTCTGTTGAGAAATGTTATAAAGTGCTATGAGTAGAGGGAAGGTGGGGACAGATTACAGAGATCCAAGCATCAGCTTACTGTATGAATATTTACAAAGCTACATGTGCAGCTGATTTAATTTTAGAGCTGTGATTGCAGCATTAAGAGAGTCTGTATCACCCACAACTCTTTTCCAAATAAAGGGGGAGGAGAAGATTTCTGAGTTCACTCTGCCAGGTGGTAGGGAAGTAGGTCATTTTGAAACTTGGCATGTGTATGCCTGTTTCATGTTTGCTGTATATCCTGTCCTGCCAATTAAGCATCTGAGGGAGCTGCCTGTTGGTTCATGAGGAGCACCAATGGCCTGCATTTCTGTAGCTGAAATCATCTGCTTTTCCTTATACTATGACAGTGTTCTTTGGGTATGTTTCATGTTGTTCACAGCATTCTTTGGGGAGTAAAAGTGGCTGCAGATCAGGCTTCCTGGGATCAATTCAGTACCCCTCTAGGGAGAGAAAAGATGTTGTGGAACCAATTATTACCAAGGTAGGTGGGGGAAGCTTGGGGAGTTATATTCCCTGCAATGTTAATAATTAATTTGGCAAAGAAAATACTGTTTGTGAAAACCATATGGAAGAGCTGATTAAATTTAAATAGGAATCTAGGGCATAAAATAATGTTTCTGGGTTCACATTATTCAATTACATGGTCGATCTTTGTCAGGAGCCAAGCAGCCTTGGTGGGTTTGAGGCGCATAAGCACTAGCTTTCTCATTTCTGGAACATTCTTCTCACTTTATATTAGAATTACCTTACACACTATTATCTGGTTAATTTCTGGTTAGGCTGTTTGGACATTTCACAAACTGGCTCAGTAAAATGGCTAGTTTACTGCCTATCTTCTTAGCTGGTGGGAAACAGATTTCAGGTGGCTTTAGACAAAGCTGTTCCATAGAACTGCCAAGTTGCAATATACTAGCTGGCATCTCAGGGAATTGTGTCTCTCTACATCTTCCAAGTCCTAGAGAATAACTGGGCCCCTTTAAACAACATAATTATACCACCGTATTCCACTTTTACTATTATGGCAACATTCTATGGTATCCTGAGATCAGCACTGTAGGGAGGAGTATTTAGAATCCTCAGCCAAAGGGTTCTAGTGCCTCATCAAACTAAAAATGTCAGGATTCCATAGGATGCACCTATGTCAGATAAAGTGGAATCTTTCAGTAGTGAGAAAGGACTCTTGGTTGACTGTTTTACTCAGATTCTGGCCTCATTTGTCCATTTCGATGCTCAGCTGATTCACAAGCAGTTCTGCCTGAAAGCCTGGGTAGCCACTGCCATTCAGAGCTGACAATACAGAATTGACCATCCTCGGTATAAGGCAGCTTCCTATGTAGCCAGCAGTGCCCCAAATCACTGTCAATAAAGAAAGTGAAGTAGTGCCCATTGTGTGGCTTTCACACCACTGCTCTATGTAGGGAAGCCTCAGTAACAGCAATTCTCTTGGCACCTACGTGCTTAATTATTCTGCATTACATTTTTTAAAGAAAATAATTTAGTATATATTAGTGGTGAACATTATTATATTATATATATCATATCATATCATATCATTATTTTGTGACAATGTTCTTTGTTCATCTATTTTGCAACCAGGTCAGGTGCCCTGTACGTGACCTCCATTAGTTGTACTATTGATGCAAAGGTAACAATCTATTCTAGGCAACCAGGAGACAAGTGTGACAAGGAGACAAGTGTACATGTGTGAGAGAATACAAACACACACTCCAGAGTGTTTTGATGAGATACAAGGGTTAGACGAGCTCCCTGCATGTGCCACCATTTGCATCATGCACAATGAACTTATATATTCCCATTTTTACTGCCATGGTTCCATCCTCTAGAATCCTGGGACTGGAAGTTTAAAGAGGGGCATTTAGAATTTTCAGTCAATGCTTCACCAAGCTAAAAACCCCAGGATTCCAGAGGATGCACCCATGGCAGTTAAAGTGCAATAATAGCATTATAGGTCTGTTGTATGAATGGGCCCAGAGTTTTATTGATCCCAGACAAGCAATGGCTCTGATTATATTTGGTTTTCCAACATAACACGGAGGCTGCCTTCACAGGTCACAAAATTAATGTATATTACTGTTTTCCCTGGTAGCTTCCATACCAGTGGGTCTGTGAATCTGCCCTGAAGATATGGTTCAGCACATTGGATAGATACTTTAAATTAAAATGTACTGTGAAATCTCTGTCCCACTAATAGGGAAGCTACCAGCTACCCTGGACTCCCACTGCTAAACTTGAAAATGATGTCTAGCTATATTTAATTTTTGTATGCTATCCAGAGGTACTTTTTTCTTTGCTACTAGGGAAAAGACAGTTAATACAGTTTCTGAACAAATGTATACGTTTTCTTTGCTTTTCTCTACTTTTCCATCCAAATAACTAACCCATGTTTACCAAGTAGGGATGGTTCCCAAAGATAACAACAGGACTACGTGGGCATTTAATCACCACATTTAAAGTGAATACATGTGGAGGAACCCACTGTACTGAAAATACTGGCCATGCATCTCAAATGCTGATCTACAATACTATGGAAATTTCAGTCTGTTTCTTTTCATCACACCTGCACTCTTCTCCCATCTTTTGTATAAGGTTGCAAGACTTTTTGGTTTCTTTTTCCCCACATGGAAATGCATGTGCTCACTTTTGATATTAGACCCATTTATTTATGTATGTTATCTAATGTGCGCCTTTTTACCCATTCTACCATTAACTAAGGTAAATTTGTGTTGTGTGTATTTTTCAAGTATGCACGTTTTTACCTGTTCATATTTTTAAAATATATGCATGATGCCATGTCCACAAAAAGATACTGCAAGCCTCTCATGACCATATTTCTAAGGCAAGACTCACAATGGTCTTTTCCGCATTTTGTTTTTAAAATGGGGCAGCGCGTCTTCCAGCAAGGACGTTTGCACTTGGGGGCAAACTGGGTCCGGACTACTTTCTGTAGTTTTGGACTTCAGCCCACTCCGGAACAACCAGAACTGGTGGTTCGCCGTGCTATTGAAAGACTGCTTAAAACAGGTCTTTCAATAGCCCGGCGTGCCCCAGTCCGTCGCTGTGCTCCTGTGTAGATCTGCAAGCTCACACCAGCGTGAGGCTGCAGATCTTCTGGGGGCGGGCTTCTGGCTGGTGAGCTTCTCCAGTTGGTGGAGAGCCTCCACCAACTGGAAGCCTCCATTTTCATCCCTGGAGCAGTGTGTAGCGCGAGAACGCATTGCTCCGGATCAGCGTGGATCATTGGAGGGAGCGCACCAGCCCGGTGAGTAACAGACTGCCCCGTTTTCTTCCCAAAGTGTGAAAAAGCCCAATGACTCTTGGGTGGTGATGGTAAAAACTTGTTAACTTTCAGTGAAATACAATATAAATTCTTTCCCATCCTCTACTGATTTTCCTGAGTATGCAAGGAGTGATCAAGGCAGTTGATGACTGGAATTCTTGAAAGTTTCTCATTCACAGGTTCACTCTAAGTTAAGTCAATCTGACAGCAAGTAACAAGAATTTGTTCTTCAAGCATTTGTATGCCAGGGCTCCAACACCATAGGCCCAATGAGTATACTTATAAAACTATACTTATGACTGCCAAATGAGCAAAGGCACCTTAGTTTGAAGAAAAGCATAAGGTGGTGCTACCTGCTTCCTCACCCAGGCAGTGAATTCCAGAGGGGGATCACATGACTATCCCTAGAATCTGTCCAAAATAGTTCTAGAGCAGCTAACTTACTTTGATATTGTGATATAATGAAATACACAACATAGCCTTGGTTACTGTCCCCCCCTCACTAACCATTCTCCTTTGCTGTCAATCATTGAGGTAGATTTGTCACCAATACAAAATAATAGATTACAGCAGTGTAATGAATACAGGACACTCTTTCTAAAAAGAACAAGAAGAGCAAAGGGCTAATGGATAAACAATAGATATATTCAGTGGAATTATTTTATCACAAGCTTACACAAGGACAACATTTACCCTGATGTTTTGGCTGTCAGACACCAAGGACATCCAACATTCTGTGAAAAGAAAACAATGAAAATGTCCTTGCTAAATGAATTCAGAATTTCGTTGTTTTTGTTTTCTCCTAGTATTTCAGCTATTCCAATTCTTAATGAACACAGAATATCTGAGGCCATTTCCGCATTACACTGTTATAGTGCTATTATTCCACTTTCAACATCCTGTGGAATCCTGGGGTTTGCCATTTAGGGAGGGGCATTTAGAATTCTCAGCCAAAGAGCTTTTTGCCCTCAGTAAACTACAAACCTCAGAATTTCACAGGATGTTGAAAGTGGAATAATAGCACTATAACAGTGTAGTGTGGGAATGGCCTTAGTGTTTGAGTTTAATCAACTTTTTAAGGAAAAAGCATATCAACCAACATCTACAAGTGTTGCAGCTAAATGAAATATGGCTGATGTCCATAATAGTGGCAGATGACGCCTATATGAAGAGTATTTTAATTTCTCCTCTTCTTTCTTCTTCCCCAGCCCCACAACTCCTCCGTCACGGTGCCATGCATTATCGACTTCATTTTTATCCTTCATTTTTATTCATTTTATCCTTCATTTGTTGTCATTATTTCTGTTCAAGACAACTTCAAATTATGGCAGTTCTATGAATGTGAGGCCTCCAAGAGTCCTGGTCATCAACTGCCCTACTAAATCTTACAAACACGGGAGCGTGGTTTCCATGAATGAATCAAGCTATCTGTTGTGTCTTCCTCTTTTCCCACTGATGTCCACCGTCTTTTCCAAAGAATCATTGGAAAAGTAAACAGCCTCAGTTTAATAATCTTAGCTTCTGGAAAGAGTTCTGGCTTGATTTGCTCTCGGACCAATAAAAATGCTGTTTGCTGCACTTGGTTGTTTTCTGCACAAAACAACCAAGTGCAAATTTTGTGCTGGGTAAATCCCAAATTGCGAGCCAGCATAGTATAGTGGTTTGAGCACTGGACCAGGGTCCAAACCAGGGTTTGATTCCCTGCTTGGCCATGGAAAGCCTGGGTGACCTTGCGGGTGTCACACACTCTCATCTCTAGAAAACCCTGTGATATGTCCATCTTAGGGTCACCATAAGTCTGAGATGACTTAAAGGCACACAACAACAACAACGACATCTCAAATTGCAAATAGAATTTGAAAACTGTATGGTTTATGAATATTTCCTTGCAGCAGGAAGAAATATACTAAATTACTTGCTGCTTTCTTTGAGAAGAAATTTAATGAAACATTACATCCCTATTAAAAATAAAGTTAAGGCATCTGAAGGAAAGAATATGAACATAGTAAATGTAACAGTTAGGGGTGAACAACTTTTAGTGACTCATTCCCTACAGTTCTAGAATTTAGAAAAATTTAATGGGGTGTACAATTCTTATTTGGAAGAGAAATGCACCCATATTGTCCTCTCCATAGTTACATATTTGTCTAGAACTTATTCATCCCATGATGATGATGATGATCATGATGTTTGGTCCAATACTAACCACCCATTAAGAACATCCTACATGCCTCTCAGATGCCTCTACTCTCAGAGGTTAGATTCTAGAGTAGATTCTAGAAAAAGGGTACTTTCTGTGTTTGAACCCTGAAAGTGTTTCTCAGCCTGCTCAACCAGTATCTTGTTTACTGAGTCTTAACAGGTTCTGGGTTCTGGCGTTTAAAGTTTAACTAATCTATGTCATTGTTTGTAGTTCTTTCTTACTGTATGTAATTTTTTACTGATGTGTTTGGATGCTTTTTACATGAATGGATTTAACTATTGTTGTGTACCTTCAAGTCACTTCCCACTTATGGCAAGCAGGGATTCAAACTCAGGTCTCCAGAGTCATAGCCTCAAACTCAGATCTCTACACCATGCTGGCTCCCTCTGGATTTAATACTGTTACTTATTCTTGTTGTTTTGAAATTTATGGATTACTTTGATGTTTTAAAATATATCATGGGGACATGAAGCAGACAAATAAGCAAATAAATAATTACTATGAGAATATAAAATGAAATTGTAATGGGGAAGCCTGAAAGAGATAAATAAATAGTATGAGAACCTCCACTATACTATGGTTCTACTCCAGTATAATGAAATTCCCTTGCCTTGATTACAATGAGCTGTTCTCAAACAAATTAATTTGGGTTCACTTTGGATTGAACCTAAATTAGCTCCTCAATCTCCCTTATCCTTCTGCTGGAAGGCAAAGATGTTTTTACTTAGACAGGCATTTGGTCTTTAAGCTGTCTTGTTGGCTAAACTCTTGAGTATTGTTTATTAATTTTTATTGATGTGTTTTTAATTGGTCTGTTCTTATATTTTAATTATCATTTTGTCCATTTAGTGTTGTTAGCTGCCTTGGGAACTATTGATAGAAGAAAGGCTGGGCATACACTTAGTAAATAAATTAATAAATTAATTAAATTTCATCCATTTTGAGCTCTGGGCCTTGTTGTTCTCACAATGATGGGAATAGTAGACTCTCAGTGTTTCCATACTATATAATTTAATAGCTTGATATCATTTTCATGGTTTCATCTGGTTTCATCCTGGATTTTATAACTTGGTGATGAGTCTTCCATGAACTACGATATTAGAGTTCTCTGGATCAGAACTCTAAGAACCCCCATGAAACTACAAATCCGGGCATCCCATAGGATAGACCCATGGCAGCTAACGTGGCATCAAAGTGTTATAACTGTGTACTGAGAATACACCCTAGACAATATACTATCTTCCTTATCCCAGAATACTATCTTCAGGGCAGAAGCAAAGGGAAGAGGATGTGTGGATAGACCTCCTGCTCTCCAGACTTTGACAGTAAAGCTGACAGGAACTTTCTACTGTAAAAATACTTGCAAATTCTGGTTTACTGTGTTACTAAACTTTATAATGCTAATGGAAGTGGTATCAAGTTATTCCTGGATCTTTAAATGAGTTATAAAAATTACCTCTAACATATAACTTCTAAGTGCTGGACTATGCAATCTTTCAACAGGGCACACTTCCAAACCGAGGACCTCTTTTTCTCATATAAAAGATATGACCATCCTGACATTGTCTGCTGTTGTTTGATGATAATTCTGGAGGAAAAGAAAAACAGTGCAGCAAACAACAGCAGAGCAGTTGGAGTAAAGTTAACCTCAGTTGAAGCTGAGCCAAAATTTGAAGGGGCTTTGGCTCAGGTTACAGTAAACTTAGAATTTCTAACTCTCCCCGATTTTTAATTGTTTTCTCCATCCAGTTAAAATACAGTGTCTCAAAGCCAGGCAACAGATAGTTTCAGTATTATATCTGGTTTTAAGGTTTGATGATTATATTGGTTTTCAAGCACAGCTCAGTTTATGTAACAGTCTTATACATGTTTACTTTGTCTTATGTCCCACTATGTTTGACAGGGCGTTATGTCTACCTAGAATCAAGTCCCATTGGGTTTGACAGAAATGATACTTAGATTGATAAGTATGGTACATCCATTTCACAGTGAGGCCCAATTAGTTTCTTTCTGATGATAGAACTTTTCTGCTTCTATCAGAGGAATTTGGAGAAGATCAATCCTCACTGTCGTGTTGTAATCCAATCACCCTTAAATTCTACCTGAGGACTTTCTGGGCTAGAGGAGGGAAAAAGTTGAGCCAAGCACATCAATTTATATGGATGTGACACCAGATTTTGCTGTTTCACAAGATGCCTATTTTAGTATATGTGAAGTCAGTTATTGTCAATGTATATGAAAAGTGAATTAAGGTTATATTCCTATATACACCTTCTATTCAGGAAATTCCCCAAACACAGTGGGGCTTATTTCTGAGTAAACATACAATTCTCTAAGCTGTAAGGCTGAGAAAACATAACAGAGCACTAAATGGTAAGGATGTAATGCAGAACACACTTAAGCAGAAGTAGGTATTGTGAACTCAGTGAGTCTTACTTTTGAAAATAAGTAGGATTCCACTGATTTATGGTCCATGGCGTTATGAGGGTGAGAATCTTGCTGAGATATAAAAATAGCTATGGAAGTTTTTGTGCTTTCTTAGTAGTGTAACTGCTATTTCTAATGTAACCAATGCTTGAAGTATCCATGCACCCATCTCACACACTTTTGACTTTGGACTCTATCATACTACACTGTTATAGTGCTATTATTCTACTTTAATTTCCATGGCAAGATTGTATGGAATCCTAAGATTTGCAGTTCAGAGAGGGGCATTTAGACTCCTCAGCCAGAGTTCTTAGGCTTCACTAAACTACAAATCCCAGAATCCCACAGAATATTGCTATGGCACTCAAAGTGGAAGAACAGCACTGCAACCATGTAGTATGATAGAGCCCTTAGAAAATGGTGAGTTTACAATATGTGAGTTGAAGATTACAGTGGCCCTTTTCGCACCTTACCTCGTCGCGGCAGTGGGGAGCGGCGCTCGCGCGAGCAGCCACTTACGTGAGCTGCTCACGACAGCCCTTTTTGCCTCCCCCATCGGCTTCCTTGTAGCACGACCGTCGCACTCGCGCCCCTTCCTTCCTTTCTTCCGCAGTGCAGTCTGGGAGCTGTAGGCTGCACTGGGGGAAGGAAGTGTGACTGGGCCGGCTTGCCGACACACTGCACACAGGTAAGTGCGCGAGGGCGCTGCGAGCATTGCGCGAGCGCATAGTATTTTCAGCTTAAAGCCAAAAATCAAAAAATGCACGCGCGCCCTGCTTTAGCCTCGTGAGCGTCGCATGAGTGGGAGTACGTCATATGGAGCGACGCTCCCATTTGTGCGACGCTCAAGGGCGTTTGCGCAAAAAAAAAAAAAGCATGCAAAAAGGGCCAGTGTCTATTATGAAATCAATTGCCCACAAAATGGGATCCAACGAAACTAATGCTGACATATATTTAGTCTATGCTAAAGGTATATAGGATCTCAGTAAAAATGATATAGATTTCCATCCCTCATTAGTTTTTTTTTTTTTCCATTTCAAGCATAGTAATGTGAGCATTAATTTCAATGTGGGTTTTGTCTCTAACCTGCACATCCTAGACTGCATTTCTATCACAAGACTGTTTTCATAATCTTATGGGAAGTTTGTATTCTTGACATGGATTGATTGACTTTAACATCATGATGTGCTGCATTATTTATGTAGCATGGCTGAATTGCATTTTTCCAAGTTGCCCTTTGCTGTCAGACAAAGGACGGCACTACAGTGCAAAGAAAATTAATGGAGTGATTTGGAAGGTCTACAAAATTATGAAAGGTTTCCCCCCCCTAAAAATGGTCTTTGTAATTACTGACAAGATCAGCATTTATTCATCTTAATCCACAACCAAATTAGGATGCAATACCTAAACTACATAGACAGGTTTGTTGTTATATAACTTGGGCAGGGAAGATCTGGCCATAGTAGTTAACGCTTTAATTACTTCCCAATGAGACTACTGTTAACATGATGTGTGTGGTTTGTTGCTACTCTTATTTGCCATTAAGTCAATTTTAACTTATGGTAACTTGATGAATTAGGGACTTCCCAGTGCCCTGTCATCAACTGGGCTGCTCAGGTCTTACAAACTCAGGGAAATGGCTTCCTTGATTAAAGCAATCAACCTGTAGGTTAGTCTCCTTCTTTTCTTACTGCCTTCCACTTCACTAAGCATTATCTTTTTTCCCCAATGAATCATGTCATCTCATGATGTGGCCATAGTAGGATAGTCTCAGTTGAGTCATCTTCACTTCTAGGGAGAGGTCAGGCTTGATTTGCTTGATTGCCAGCACAGCCATGGAAACCCACTGGGTGATCCTGAGCATGTCTCTCTCTCACACACACAGTGCCAGAAAACCCCATGTTAGGCCATTTCCACACTAGCCTGTTATAGCGCTATGATTCCACTTTCAACATCCTATGGAATCCTGACTGGCCCCTCCCAAAACTGCAAACCCCAGGATTCCATAGGATGTTGAAAGTGGAATCATAGCGCTATAACAGGCTAGTGCGGAAATGGCCTTAGGGTCACCTTCAGGTCACCATAAGTCAGTAACTTGAAGACACACAGCAACAACAGTTATTGCTTTAATTTCTCCTTAATTTCTCAAATCTTGTGGAGAGAACTCAGTTCTACATTTTTGTTGTCTTCTGTTTCTTTCTTTTTTTCTTTTTGCCTTGATTATTATAATATCAATCTTTGTCCCTATGAAAATAAAGTTCACTCAACAGGTGTCTGCTCCTGTTTCTTCCACCTTTTCATTTTGTTTCTTGTCTGTCCTTAACCATTTGAAGAGTTTCATAAGTCATCCACAAAGGCATTTGTTTCTTTTCACAGATACAAGTTGCTGGTGTTGGTGGCAGAATTAAGATATAGGACTGAAAGTCACTAGATAGCAGTGAGATGGCACTATTTGGACTTGAGGACAAATATGCATAAGAGAAAAGGAAGAAAATGACACAATATCTGCATTCATACATCATATTAAGCCAGGCACCATGGCTTTTAAAACCACACTGTAAACAAGTAACATGTTCAAGAACTTAGCTTATTCCTTCCCACTTTACTCTGCCTTTAACATGAGCAGATAAACTCTAAGAAATCTAGGCAGGGGAGAGCTTGTGCTGTATTCAGGATTGGTTTGTTTACTGATTCATGCAAAGGGAGAACAGAAGCTGGAGTGAATGGATTGCATGCACCAGCCCACAGCTCATTCATGTTATGGTATTCTAAGAGGACCTCTTGCTTATTGTTATAGCTCATGCAGCCCTGGGCATGCACAGAACAAGGTGCTGTGGGGGAGGGACCATCTTTGCTGACCTCCAGTGGAGAAAGGAGAATATTTTTATGTCAGAGACAACTGCACCTCAATGGTGAACATGGGGGAGGGGATGAAGCTGGAGGATATTTAAGGTCCTCCTACCCCTTTCTCATCAACTTCTGGTGGCTAAACTCAACCCACCCTCCTGCCTCCCTTGCAATGTGAGTTTTGTTAGTCACTTCAGGTCTGGGTAGGATTTTTTTCTTCCCTTTAACCTGCTTTTTCTTCCTACCTCACCTTGTATCTGGGAGACTTTGACTAAGGTCATTTCTGCACATTATCTTGTTCTATCATCTTCTGTTTGTGATCATGACAGCACCTTTGCTGGGAAGGGAGCATGATGAGAATGCTCCCCTCTATATCCAATTGGCTCCATGTGGAAAGGAGTGCAAGGGATATGCCTTTTTCTTTCCGCAGCACAGCTGAGCTCTTTCCCATGCGCGCTGGGGCAGGAAGCACCTCCATTGCACTTCTGGCCCTTCCTTATGGCAGGTATGTATGGGAGTGTTGTGCAACTGTGGGTCATTGACAGAGAAACTCCATCAATGATTTACCCTGCGATTGTACTGGCTGGTGACACGAGAAGGGCAGGACTGTGATGACATCGTGCAGAAGCACTGTCATGGTCCCATTCCTGTTGCATCCCCATGCCAGGATACAATCATTGTGTGAAAAGGGCCTAAGGGTCAAGGTGGCTAAGGTGGAATCCTTAAATAAGAAACCACCTGGAAAGTAGTGGGGAGAATATAAGAGGTACAGTGAACACTTTGGCATCCTTTTGGTGAAGAGGAGGGCTCTAGAACTGCCTCTTTAGTTCCTGGGACCTGGAGTGTGGGGAAGGAGATTACCCTTGGGACATGCAGTGAGGGGCTTTGCCCTCACTTGACTCCTATGACTTAGGGTGGGGTTCCTTGGGTCTCCTTTCCAGTAGATGGCCAAATGAGGAGAAGCCCAGCTACTAAGTTGCCCTTGAGGCTCAGGTGCTTTGCCCAGGGGAAGCCTGAGGAGGAAGTCATGGAGTGACACTTGACTACAGCTGATCCCACACTAGTTTGCTTCCTTCTTGCTCCTCTCCAATTGCAAGGCAATTAAAAAGGGTTCTAGGTTAAATAAAGTGGCCCTATTTAATGCAATTATCTGTGCCTTGTTTTGTTTTTCCATGGCTGGTCAGCAAATATGACCATTACTACTACTTGTAGCAATATCTGCTGTGGTCTGATTCGCAAAATTAAAGGCAGCGCAGGCACTCAGTTTCTTGGCCAGAGTTATTAAATGTTTGATGACTCACATAACTGACTGTGTGAAAAGACTCATCTAAAAAGCACCTCAGATGTTATTTTATATGTTGATGTAATTGTGTTTGGTTTGTCCTGGGTAATTCAAATTCTGAGGTAATACTCATTCATTCTTTGTTGATCACAAAAGTGCAAACCAGGTGAAGGTACCATTTATCTTTGGGATATTGTAATTAATTGTATAAAGAGTACTAAAAAAAGTACTTGGCGATAGCACATGTTGGGAACTGTATGCCTAGATTAGATTGCCCAACAAAGTAGTCCAAAAATTAATCTTATAATTATAGTTATTTGTGCAAGGCCCAATTTTCTTTCAGCTCATCATGACAGAAAGTTTATATCTTAGAACCATGATGCTATATTGAAGGTCATATAAAATGTACTACTCTGGGTTCTTTTATGGTATGAAATCCCATCACCAGTAATGTTAGTACAAACTAGGCATTCATGTAAAAGCTTCTTGAGAGTGAAGCCTTTAAAAATGAAAGTCGATGCATCAAACCAAGTAGAATGTATAACAAATTAGGCTTCAACATTTCAAAATAAATGGGCCCTCAAGAGGCACAAATGTAAATTGAGAGGCATATTGTTGATTCAAAAGTGACATTTATTTTATTCTGCACAATTTAACTGGCAGTAAGTCATATGGGTGCTAGCATTTTAAGAGAGCTCTGCTAATTTGAGTATGCAAATTTAAATGAACTTTATCTCTCATCTTAAGACGAGTTATTGCACTCTGGTCTAAGTATGCAGTTGAAAAATTAGGAATGGTTATTACATAACACTGGAATCCAGTTTTAACTGCTACAGTCCAAAATGCCATATGTTCTCATCTCCTGGATTCTTAGATAGATCTGGATTGTTAGACAGATCTAAAAAGGTCTGATAGAGTTCTGTGCTTTGCATGTTGCTATTACTTAAAAAAAAAAGCTGCTGCTGCTTCATACTGATGAGTAATGAAAAGGTATACAAACAACCACTTCCCAAAGGTATCTCAACAAAACATGTTATAGAGTTTCCCAAGAAGGTCTGCTACACGCACAGAAATGTTTGGTGCCTTCACACTTCACAATACTGTTGCATCCTTGATGCAAAAAATTATCTCTAATACACAGTGGGCCCTCCCTTTTGTGGGTTCACCACTTGTGGATTTGATTATTCATGAGTTATTTAATGTAATTTATTATTTAAAATATTCTTAACTCTATTTGCCTGGCCACAGGAAAAAATATGTTCTCTCTAGGAATATGTAGGTCCTTTAGCACAATTCTATGGTCCACTTCTCTAGGCATTGCTAGGTCCTCCAGTAGGACTCTATGGCCCACTTCAGCTTAACACAGAATCATGTTGGAGTACCTAGAGATTCCTAGAGAAGTATTCTCAGGCACCTATTTTGTAGAAATAGACCAAACAAGAAAGGAGGAGGAGTACGTCAAGGATGTTTTAACCTGTGAAGAGATCCATAACTTAAATCCAGGAAGCCAGGTCAAAGCATCTGGATAAGAATTAAGGGAGCGAGAAACAATAGGGATGTTGTTGTGGGAGTTTGCTACAGGCCTCTAGACCAGCCTGAGGACTTGGATGATGTGTTCCTGGAGCAGATGACCACACATTCAAAAAGGGGAGATGCAGTAGTAATGGGAGATTTCAGCTATCTTGATATATGCTGACAGTCAAAATCTGCCAAGACTGCAAGGTCCAGCAGGTTCCTCGCTTGCCTTGCAGACAATTTCATGGTGCAGAACTTGGAAAAGGCAACAAGGGGATTAGCTATTTTAGATCTGATCCTGGCCAACAGGGATGACCTTGTTGATGAGGTGGAAGTGGTGGGATCCTTAGGGGAGAGTGACCATGCTCTATCGGAATTTGTCATTCAGTGGGATGGAGAAGCCAAGTGTAGCCAGACATGCATTCTAGACTTTAAAATAGCTGATTTCTTTAAAGTTAGGGAGTTACTTGCTGAAATTCAGTGGTCAAGAATACGGAAAGAGAAAGGAGTTCATGACAGATGGGAGTTTCTTAAAAGTGAAATACTGAAGGCACAATTTAAAACTGTGCCAATAAGGAAGAAAAATGGCAGGTGTCTAAAGAAATCAGAATGGTTGACAAAAGAACTCTCAGCCGAGCTAAGCGTTAAAAGAAACATGTACAGGAAATGGAAGAATGGTGAAACCACCAAAGAGGAATTCAAGCAAATAGCCAGGATATGTAGGGAGAAGATCAGAAATGTTAAAGTGCAGAATGAACTCAGGCTTGCCAGAGACATTAAAAACAATAAAAGGGGCTTTTTTAGATATGTCTGCAGCAAAAGGAAAAACAAGGAAATGATAGAGTCACTGTGTGGAGAATATGGCCAATTAATAATGAGAGGAAAAGAGAAGGCAGAACTACTCAATATTTTCTTTGCCTCAGTTTTCTCCCAAAAGGAAAAAACGTACTCAACCAGGTGGGTGGGAAGAAGGTGAGGAAGGGGGGGAAATGCAGCACAGAATATGTAGAGTAGTAGTACAGGAATACCTGGCTAAACTAGATGAATTCAAGTCTCCAGGGCCAGATGAATTACATCCAAAGATGTTAAAAGAATGGGCAGAAGTCATTTCAGAACCACTCGCAATAATCTTTGAGAACTCTTGGAGTACAGGAGAAGTCCCAGCAGACTGGAGGAGGGCAAATGTCATCCTCATCTTCAAGAAGGGAAAAAAAGAGGACCCAAATAATTATTGCCTGGTCAGCCTGACATCAATACCAGGAAAGATCCTAGAGCAGATCATTAAACAGTCAGTTTGTAATTACTTAGAAAGCAATGCCGTAATCACTAAAAGTTATCATGGATTTCTCAGAAATAAGTCATGCCAGACTAATCTTATCTCTTTTTATGATAAAATTACAAACTTGATAGATGAAGGAAATGCTGTGGATGATTTCAGTAAGGCCTTTGACAAAGTTCCCCATGACATTCTTGCAAAGAAGTTAGTAAAATGCAGGCTGGACAGGGCTACTGTTAGGTGGATTTGTAATTGGTTGACTGACTGAACCCAAACGGTGGTCACCAATGGCTGCTCTTCATCTTGGAGAGAAATGACTAGCGGGGTGCCAGAGGGTTCTGTCCTGGGCCCAGTGCTACTAACATCTTCTTCAATGACTTGGATGAAGGAGTAGAGGGTATGCTGATCAAATTTGCAGATGACACCAAATTGGAAAGGATTGCTAATACCCCAGAGGACAGGATCAAAATGCAAAATGACCTTGATAGATTGGAAAGCTGGGCCAAAGCTAACAAAATGAATTTCAACAGAAAGAAATGTAAAGTCCTACACTTCCGCCAGAAAAATGGAGTGCACAAATATGGGATGGGGGACACGTGGCTGGATAATAGTATGTGTGAAAGGGATCTAGGAGTCTTGGTAGATCACAAGCTGAACATGAGTCAGCAATGTGATGCGGCAATCAAGAAAGCCAACACAATTCTTGGTTGCATCAACAGGAGTATGGTGTATAGATCAAGGGAAGTAATGGTACCACTCTATTCTGCTTTGGTTAGATCTCATCTGGAATAATATATGCAGTTCTGGGCACCTCAATTCAAGAAGGATATCCACAAGTTGGAACGTGTCCAGAGGAGGACAGCCAAAATGGTGAAGGGTCTGGAAGCCATGCCCTATGAGGAGCAGCTTAGGGAGCTGGGTATGTTTAGTCTGCAGAAGAGAAGATTAAGAGAGGACGTGATAGCCATGTTTAAATATTTGAAAGGATGTCATGTTGAGGAGGGAGCAGGCTTGTTTTCCACTGCTCCAGAAACTAGGACAAGGCGCAATGGGTTCAAGCTGCAGAAAAGGAGATTCCACCTGAACCTCAGGAAGAACTTCCTGATGTCAGTACTGTCCAACAGTGGAATATGCTGCCTCAGAGTGTGGTGGAGTCTCCTTCTTTAGAGGTTTTTAAACAGAGGCTGTATGGCCATCTGTTGGGAATGCTTTAATTGTGTTCCTGCATAGCAGGAGGTTGGACTGGATAGCCGCTGTAGTCTCTTCCAACTCTATGATTCTATGATTCTGTGATCACTGACCATTTTCAATTCTTGCACAGCCAATCAAGTTGAATTGCATAATATACCTGAACATGAATCCTGAACATTGAATGAAAGCAAAATCCAAACACATCTCAGATACTGTATCAAGAAAAGTTGAAATCTGCTACTCGTTGAAGTGTTTTGCATGTGTTCCTTTTGTTTATAGAATTCATTCTGTGTCTGCTGGTGACAGGGTGGAAAAAGTACAGAAAAGGCCCAGGGGTCACATCCCTTGAACACAAGAAATCCTGCTTAGTTGCTGTCTTTCGGGATTTCACTAGGCATTGCCATAATATTACCAATTACCAATTACCAACTATAGGTGCTAGAAACATGCTGTAATTCTCAGAATGTTTAATCTTATCTTTTTGCTGCACATATTATAGAATATACGCAGGATGGCCTACCAGATATATGCTGATCCCATGTATTTTGATTCCATACCCTCTACAAATTGACACTTTTAGTGATAACACTAACAAACTGAAATATAAGGGAAAGGTTCAACATGTGTAGCTTTTGCTTGGTAATTTCTTCTCATTATGTCTTAATGACATCTACTTAATGACTGGCTAATAAGCTGCTACATATTGTTGCTGTGAAGACTTTCCAAACTGCGACATTTACATGGGCGCCAAATTGCTGAACTGGAATGTTGATCTCTTGCTCAGCGCTAATTTGTTAAATAAACTTCTGTTTTCAGCCAACTACTGGCTTAATTTTAGAACCCTAAGGGAGCAATTTTCACTAACAAAGCCCACATCTGATGCATTGTGCAGTGCCCCACACTAGCTAAGTGCAGTCTGAACAAGATCTGCCCCTTGCAGTTACTAGTGATCCCAGTGTCATGGGAAAGAAGTCCCTTTTGCCCTTAAGCATTTTTCTAGTTTGCATTCAGTGTGATTCATAAATGTTTGTAAGAAAAGAAGCACCCCCAGTTCCTATAAGCGAGGACTATGAACTTAGAGCTGTAGAAATTTGTCAATTTCCCTTTCCTTCACATTTGGATTTGCGAAGTCTCAAGTTCTTTCCATCAGTCTGTGAATTTTGGTAAATTCCTCAAAATGAACTGAACTGAAATTCTCTTTCATCTGCAGCGGCCAAATTTGGCAAGTATACCTGCTAACACAGAGTGTTTGACCTGTCTGGCACACAAGTGGTAAGGATGAGGACCCTCTCAAGAAAAAAAGAGAGAGAGAGAAGGGGAGGGGGGCAGAGAGAGAGAGATGGCAACCACAATTCATAACTGTGCTGTTATTTGCCATCAAGTCTTCACTTACAGTGACCCTAAAAATCAGAGACCTCCAAGAGCCCCAGGCATCAAGCACCCTGCTAAAGTTCTGTAAACTCAGGGCCATGTTTCCTTGACCGATTGATTGTACAACTCTTCTTCCCCTGCATCTAATTCCAAGTGAGTTGATTTTCTTTCTGTTAGCTCTCCTCACTTGCCAGGTTTCACGCCCACACATAGAAACCATACATAGAAACATTTTCATCATTACTCTCACCAAATATATAGACATTAAAACTTGAGCTACTGAGTGTTAAACTCTGGAATGAACTGGACAAAGTGATCAGTTTCAGTTTTTCCCATATTCATATATTTAAAATATGAACACATTTGCAAATGTTGGTGAATTCTTGTCAAAAATGCACAATTTGATTCTTACCCATTCTTAAATGTACCACTCCAGAGACACAGCATGACATACTAATAAATTTTATAGATAAGATGAGAACTGAAATAAAATGTTCAGGGTTCCAGCCAACAAGCCCTGCCTTCTTCAAGGACACTGCAATCAATGCATAGTTCCCACACTCTGCATTCTGTCATCACTAAAGATGTTTATTACTGTTTGACTTCACCCTCACTGTCCCCCCCACCACATTCCTATAAAACTTCAAATTTTCCCAGTCCTGCTGATATTTTCTTCTTGTGCATTCACAAAGCCATTTGGCTACAAGGAGTGGCACTTGGAGCATGAGATCTCTATTAGTATAGTATATGATAATTACAACAAAATACAATGCTGCACAAGAACTTGAGCCAGAAGAATGAAATAACAATAAAAAAAAAACTGCCACCCCTCCCCCTGCAGGGCAGTAGTAATACTATTATTTAAAAGGCAATTATGGCCACCAAATGTTACCATTTCTTCCCCTAGATAACATGGAGAAAATACAGCAGCTTGACAATAAACTGTGACTCTGTTCAGAGCCCTTTAATAGTTTTGTGATGCACAAAGCAATTTGTAAACTGTCAAAGTTCAGATCTCTTTATCCACAATTGAAAGGGTACCATAACCAAAGCAGAAACAGAGCTATAAATCTTGCCAAAGACACACAGAGACACCAGCTAATAAACAGGAGAACAAATGAGCTTTGTGGTTCTCTTAACAAACAAATAAACAGTTGTTCAGGCTAATGGCTGACTTATTTCAAAATGCAAAGGAGCTCACAGACTGTTGAAAAATTGACATGGAAGCTGGAAGACAAGCTATTAGTAAACCACCTTCACCACATCTCCTCCCTCTTGTGTGTACAAATAGAGGAATACTGTTGTATGAAAATATTTGATTGCATTTATACAAGGAAAGCCATGGTTGTGTTAGTGCCACATTTCATAGAGCAATGCATTTCTATTTTACAACATTTCAATACATTTGATGTACTATTTTCATCACTTTGGACAAGAGATTGTAAAAACGCTGTATGGTTTGGGCCAAATCCAATTGCCAGACTTATTTAGCATAGACCCACGAATCAACTGTTGAAAGGCAAGCAAACTCATTTTTATTTATCTATTTATTTAAAGTATTTCTGTATTACCTCCCAGCCCACAAGGACTCCCAAGGTGATGAACAAGCAAAAACCAAGTAAAACAATACAAAGATAAAACATATTACAATGTTTAAAAATGCCTAAAAGCAGCCTAAAAACAAATCTAGCATCCTGTCCTGAAATAGTTAAAACAGCAAACACTGAATGCCCTGCAGAACAACACTGTTTTGGCTACCCACTGGAAACTTAAAAGAGATGGGGCCAGCCTAAATTCTTTGGGCAGGGGGTTCTACAGTCAAGGTGCTGCTATAGAGAAAGCTCTGTTACATAACCCCAAAAGCCTAACTTCATGAGGTATTGGGACACACAACAGGTCCTATCCTGAAGATCTCAAATTTCTGGTAGACTCAAATGAAAGGAGGCAGTCTTTCTGATATCTTGGCCTTAGGTCACTTAGGGCTTTGGAGGTCAACACCAGAACCTTGCGTCAAGATTGGAAGCCAACTGGAAGCCAGTATAGTTCTTGCAGGATCACTATTATATGGTCTCTAAAATCCATACTTTAAACCAGTCTGGCTGCTGCATTTTGCACTAGCTGCAGCTTCCGAATGTTTTTCAAGGGCAGCCCCATGTAGATCTCCTTGACTCAGTGGGTCTACTAACTGGGTTTACCAACTGGGTTTAGACCTCAGATTCTTATCTGGTGCCTAAATATCATGAAAGGACAAGATGTTGCCTGCTCTCAGAAGCTAAGATCATGGTCCCAATATTGCAGAAAATGTGGGACTAAGAGAATAAAAGCAGCAGCAGCAATTACACTTGGAAGGGAAATCACTGGGAATACCAGCTGCTGTAGCGAGCTATATTCAAAAGAAGGCAACAGCAAGCCCTCCTCTGCATAAATCTTGCCAGGAAAACTTCATGATAAGTTGGAATTGACTTGAAGGCCCTACCACCAATGTTTCACAAAACAACCATCCTTATCAGGAATATCTTCAGTAAAATACGAACGTGAAGAAAGACATGGGGACAGCAGCTATTCCTGTTCTGACTTCTCTGTGTTGAAGGGTAGGATCACCTCAAGACATTTTTTCTGCCTGAAGCCTTTTCTATCTACAAAGTCAACAATTGAATCTTGCTGGTATCTTGACTGTATTCATCATCATAGTGAAGACAGCATGTTACTTAGGGGATTCAGTGCAGTCTGCTTGGAACCCATCAGAAGGCTTAAAGCCAGGTGGTGCTGTTCTCTCCATCCCACCCAACATCTGCCACTTGAAATGACTGCTCTAATGTTTAGTGCTGGGGGCTACCATGTTAAAAGTCATGGTTGCCAGAGCATGACATGTGCACAGATATGTATATAGGCTCCTGTTTATCTTATCCAGCAGTATTCATTCTCAAGTGTTTAAAGTACATGCAACAGTGTCATATAAATGCATGCAGCCTTGAGTGGCACCAGTTTGCTTGGTGTTTATCTGCCTAAATAAGACATGATGCGTTTTC
The DNA here is from genome assembly GCA_948474755.1 of Ctenosaura bakeri. Classification (NCBI taxonomy): domain Eukaryota; kingdom Metazoa; phylum Chordata; class Lepidosauria; order Squamata; family Iguanidae; genus Ctenosaura; species Ctenosaura bakeri. Next base: position 629,752 of record CAOLHI010000821.1, read on the forward strand.
TGTTCATATTTGTCTCTTTCCAAGTTGCATTGTTCCTGAATGATGGCTATATTTGTTTGTCCATGATGCTTCTAAGTCCTCCACATGATCCTCCCTTCTCCCATGCTAACATCTAATACTTAGTTCATGAGATGAACTCATCAACTTGTTCATGACCCCAAACATTCAGTCCAATAATATGTAGAAGGGTGCAATTAGTTGTTACTCAAACAAGTTAATTCAGGCAGTAATATAGGCCAGTCATTTTTAACTCTGTTCTGTATTTGGGCTAGGCTCATTTCAGTGATTATTTCACTATGTCCATCACACAAACCATTTCTCTGTGGTAGATAACCATTTACTCTAATCAGAGGTTGCGCTTAGTGTCTCTAAAAATCCTTGAAAAGTGGGATTCAAATACAGTATTTGGTTCAGTGAAGGTATTTTGTGAGATCTCCATGTGATCTTTAAAAAACACAACCTAGGATTCGGAGCTGTTGCTTGTAAGGTGATCGGTCTTTCTCTATTCTGTTGGGAGCTTTGACTTACCAAGTTTCCTGATCTCATGAAGCCAATTCATGTGTAGTTAAATGTGGTTACACTTTGGTTGCATACCTTCCCAATTGCCTGAATCAGAAGCAATAGTATATCTATATCTTTTCTTATGAGGTTAAAAGGCACCTGGAGCATTTCTTAGTAGAAAAATGTCAGAGGGGAAAAGGCTGAACAATTAACTCCTCATGCTGTTTCTTCACTTAAAACATACAATTTTTGAGGCTGCTTTCAGTTTTCAGAAAGTTAAGCAGAAGTTGATGCAACTAAAGTTTTAATTTGGACAACTTGCTCTAGGATTCAAATTAGATCTTCCATAGCTTCTGTACCACTTTATTTCATTGTTCCGGTCAAATCAAATAATTCCCTTATGTCCATTCTTTTCTGTAACATCCAAAATATTCCAATGCATTACAGCTGACTCCCTCAACTTTGGAGTTTCCAGATATACTGGATTACAACCTCTATTATACTCAAGCCCTTTCCGCACCAGGCAATTAGAACAGGGCAGTGTGTCCTCTCAAGGAGGTCGTCTGCACCTTGGAGCGGACTAGGAGTGGACTACTTACTGGAGATCTGCACCTCAGTCCGCTCCAAATCAACCCCAAGTGGTCCTCCAGCGTGTTTTCTAAAGGCTGCAAAAAACAGGTCTTTATTTTCCTGGAACATGCCATTGCGTGCCTGTTCCCTTGTGCATATTCGCAGGCTTGCACCAATGCAAGCCTGTGATCTGTGGAGGGCAGGCTTTAAGCATGGCGAGCTTCAGCGGTTGGTCAGAACCCATGACCAACTGAAAACCACCATTTTGGAAGCTGGAAGCCGCCATTTTGGAAGCTGGAGCAGTGCAGATCTACAGACCTTGCACTGTTCCAATTTGCCCTGGACCAAGAAGGGCCCTGCGGAAGGGCTTCAGGGACAGTCTGCGTTGCTTCAGACCCCAGAAGAAGCAGTAGGTAATGGCACAGAGCGATTCCCTCACCTCGTGTGGAAAGGGCGTCAGTCATGGAAGAGAAGGCATAATTTTTGTGTGTTGTTCATTTTGACCATCTCAACATAAATACAAGGGATTGGGAAGACATCTGAAAGGTGGAGAACTTGAAATGAAACCCCCTCCTTGGTTAAATAGCCAAGCTCAATTTGATTTTGATCCTTAAGTCTATGCTATGCCTTTTGCCAACTGTCATCTGTTGACCCTAACCTTAAAGAAGATAGGGTAACAGGGAAATTCCCATATGAATGCTCTCTTCCACTAGAAATGTACTATAGATGCAGCTGGGGATCCTATGCCTTGCCTAGAAGCTTCATGATCCTCAGCTGAGGATGGTGTCATTGGCAACCAAAGACAATTTACAGCAGGGGATCATACAGCCTCTGGTCTGAAAAGATGCCCTCTACATACCAAGATGGTTCTGTTTTGAGTCAAAAAAATCTCAAGGGTTTTCATGGATTTGAACACTGGAAAACTCTCATGCTAATCAAAGTCCAGGACAAGATGTGGAGGCTTACCACCACTAGTTAAGAGCAGAACTTGGAAAGATCACATTACAAGTAACGGTATTGCCTGTAAGGCCTTACTTTTGGAGCAATAAGAGCATTATTGCTGTTGTTCCATGTCTTCAAGTTGATTTCCATTTGTGCTGATCCTATCTTAGGTTTTCTTGGTAAGATTTATTCATAGCAGGTTTGCCAACTCCTTCCTCTGAGAGAGTGTGACTTGCCTAAAGCCACCCAGTGAGTTTCCATGGTCTCATGGAGTTTCAATTTGGCTATTCCTAGTCAAACATATTTTTAAGTAAAATAAAATAAAATAATGACTGTAAATGTTGTTACATTTTACCATAATGAGAAAGGTTAACTGCTGCCTTTGGAAGTATTGGAGTATGTTGGTATTTTAAGTATTTTCTAATAAATTACAAAAGTAACAGACATATTAGTAACACTGCACCAGTGTATATTAGTCTTCAAATAAAGAGCAATGAGTAAAGCTAACTAGCTACTTTTATGACTGAGAAGTAACTATCAACAAATTACTTTGTAAAGATCACATTTCAGGGTCTAGTTACTTTCTAAATATCCAGCCAGTTGAATGAAAATAGTTTTGCATTCTCAGCAAATTTAAAACTTCCATTGGTACGCTTCTCTCTCCCTCTGGAGTCAACATTCCTTTACGACTCCTAAATCATACCACACTGTGGGTAAAGCTGATCTGATAAATCATGCTATATCATTAGCATTGATTTATCTAGTACAGCGTCTAGTCTCAAATACGTAGCCAGAAACCTGCTGTAGTTTGATGGGAATATTTAGGAAAGGGAATATCTCTTGGTCACTAAAAATATTCAACATCTGTAAAAATTACTTAACTGAAGAACCTGAAGAATATATTAGAATTTATATTAATCTGGCCAAGTCTGTATTTAAATTATAAATACCTGAGATTTATCCAAAACCTCCACTTTATTAGGTTGTAAACATATGCAGGTTTTTGAAGACCAGCAAGCTGTTGTACTGGAGATTACTCCTGAATGGATGTACATAGAATTGAGCTATGCTTTATAGAGCTGGGCCCATTCTGTAGGATGTTATTGTCCCTCAACGGGGACAGGAGAAGGACGGACTGGATGATGCTTATGCGTGATGTCATCCATGTCCTGTCCCATCCCGATCCCATCCCCAGGCAGCCCGATCACATAGCCCTCCCACTGCCCTCCTTCATTTATCTGAGCTGCAGAGGGTCAGGAAGTGCGATGGCCATGTTTCCTGCACAGTGCAGCATGGGACAGTGCCTGGATGCACTGCAGAAGAAAGAAGGAAGGAAGAAGAGTGTCCATTGCACCTCCTCCACTCCTGCAGGGAGCTGGTCTGGAGAGGAGTGCTCCTGCTGCACTCCCCTTTCAGGAGAGTCTACTGGAATCCCTATGGGATGCCACCAGGATCTGGTAACATGCAGAAAGGACCTTGATGAGCAAACATCCAAAGTAGTAAAAGTTAGATTGTGCTTTGGCTATGCTTCCGGTCCTTAGTCCCATAAAGAGCTGGAAGTGACTGCTGAGATTCTTATGCAATTGGAATTGGGACCCAGGCCAAATTAAACTAAACTAAACTAAACCAAACTAATCCTAACCTTTACTTAGACTTACCAGGAAGTAAGCACATTTAAGTTAGTTGGGTTGACTTCTGATTAAAAATGCATAGGATTGCACTGCTAAACTGCTATTGTGTTACTTCGGCCCAAGCCTACCCAGTGATAGCACTAGATATTGCTTTTTGATATCAAAACCATTCGGCCTTCCTCTGCCATCCTGCTCCACGTGTTTGTGAGGCCTCCAGACAAGCACGTAAACAGGCGCGGCTGGTAATTGTTGGACATTCCATTCTCCACCTAGGCAGGCAGAACAGAGCCACTCCATTGCTTCAGGGACCTCTCCTGCAAACACCCTTTTGCTTAAGCACGACACTAACAAAGGCGCCCAGCTCTGAGCCAATACTCTTACAAAGCCAAACTAAGCACCTTGTATTTGCATACTGGCTACACTATTGTTGATTCAGCGCTAAGCCGATTATGTTAAACTTGACCTTTTCCAAAGCTTTGTCCCGCTCCAAACTCGCATTGTTCTCACCGAGTAAGGCATGGCCTGCAGTCACAATTCACTCTATATAAACACCCCGATTCCGAGACCCCCTCGGATTGCTCCCGAGCTCCAGACCGCCTTGCTGCCATTTTGTCCAGCGAGCTCCCCTCAGCGAATTGCGCTGAGCTTTCTTTGCTACCATCTTCAAGCTTCTTCAGGACTACGAGAAAGGTGTCGTATAACCCATTTCCCCCGAAAATCCTTATTTCCAATTCTTCCGAATAGCTGTGTGATTGTGGTGTCTTTACCATTTGTTTGTCCTTTAATAAAACATCATTTTGCTATTTTAAAACTGTCTGACTGCTTGACTGACCTGACCCTGTAGACGCTGGGTTACAAGATCCCTGCTAAGTTACCCTGCCTCTCGCTAGCTTTAGTGAGTGCTCCAGCTAATTCTCCCCAGAATTGTGTTTGTGTTTTGGTTATTTGGGTGCCCCTCCTGGGACCCACAGAGAACAGGGTAACAACTGGCATTGGTAATCCTTTGATCTCTTCCACCAATTTGTGGGTCTGTAATGCTATTCTTCACATATGAAAAAGTTCTATATCATCTCCTGATTCATTTGTAACCTGTCCCAAGGTCATCCACTAAATTTTTTAATCTCCTTCCCATCTGACTCCAAATTATCAGCCTCAATCTTTGCTTCCCTCTGGCAAGACTCTAGTCATACTCCTGGAAGTACCCTAATTGATCTACTACCTTGGCTGCTGGTAGCTTCCATGTGAGTGATGTTGGTGAATCTGAACCATGTTTTAACATTAATTTTAAATGATCCAAATGTCCTGAAAATAGAATCAGAACCTTAGGCACCTCCTTTAAAATTTAGACAAAAACCTGGAGAAATGTCGCACTCCAACGACAGGGAAGCCAACACCCACTACTAGTTTACCGTTTCCCAGCAATATTATAGCATTTTCTTTGAATCCAGGAAAAACTTCCTTTTCCATAGTGGGCATACTAATTCCCTTCTTCATATTTCCTCTCTACAAACCACTCCTTAAGCATTCAACCAGTGTCTTGGAACCTGTTTATATTCTGTGTTCAGGTTCTCCTAAAGTCTCTCAAAGCTTATAGCATATACCCTTAAACACTGTAAGCTCCCAAACTCTCCTTTAAAATATTTTTTTTAAAAAAGTGATGTTGTACAAACCTTAAACCTGCACCTAAATCATATTTCATATTGTTGTCTACTCTCCACTTTATGGCTGGCTCTCTTTTTGCTGTTCCCACTAATTGGTTGGTTAAGACTTCTTTTATCTGTCTCATGAACAATTCCTGCAAGCCAAACTCATGTTTTGTTGCTTGTAATTCTTTCAATAGTAGCATTTCTCTTGATATCTTCTCTGAAAATTTAGAAAACCAGAGTGATCCAAAGAATTTCCACCCATGAATGTTGGGTCCATATTGTTGCTGAATAACTTCTTGTGTTAACTGTTTCAATGTTTTCAATATATTAAAGTTTCTATAATGATGCCCTCTGATTTAGACTTGTGACATCAAGTGCACAGCACACCAGTATAAAATGTACAGTACACCAGCAGAAGCAGATGAGCCATCAGTTCCTGTATATCAGAGAAATGCTTGCACACTGTTTAGCTAGCTGAAAACAGATAAGGCAAAAGAGATAATAATAAAGGGGAAAAATACACGAATAAACCCAAGAATTTTGTTTTTCACCTGAAGCAGTTTTGCTTATTTAACAAGAGCAAATGGGATTGTGTCCACTTCTCCTAGCCCCAATATCCTCATATCCAGCAATAGCTATGTACAAATCCTGCTTCCATAAATGTACATAGTTTCTATTCAGAGCTATGTATGATCATAATAGTTGAGAGTGCAGTTAGTGATTCTTATCCCTTCCACATATTTTTTTCTACATGTCCGCATTCACAGTTATGCTGAATGTGGAGGATCTATATCAAATCTTCCTTCATGTTTGTAATGCTTCAGAAATGATAGAAATCATTCTCTGTGCAAGTTCTTTTCATATTGTTAGTTTCTCCTTCTGAGTCTTCATTGAATCCTAGCTGGAAGAACCCTTCAAGGATTTTTAGTTCAACCTTTTGGTCAAGAAGAAAATCTCCATTTTTCCCCCAAAGTCATGCAGCCTCCTCCCCCCACCCCCACTATCATTTTCTTTAACTTGGTCTCAGCTACCACCAATAGTCTTTACATTCCATTTCACTGACATCCTAATTTAAACACACTTTTCTTCAGGCTCTTTCACTTGAGACAAATTGTATGGCTAAACAGGTATAACTGTTACAGTGATCACCTTCACTTGGACCTACCATTTACAGAAGTTTTCACCTTAGGGTGTTCCCACTGTTCAGCCACAGACTTCTCCTTAGGAATAGATCTCTTATAGCTATTCACTTGTTCACATACAAAATTAAAACTCATATTTGAAAGAGTGTTTAGTGACTTGTGCATTGGTGGTCTTTCTTCTGCTATTTATTTGTATTAGCTACTACTGTTTATTTAGACTTCATAATTTTAATGCGGTTTTCATACATTCATTTTTTATCAATTACATTTTAGATATTTATGTGAGCTGCCTTATCGGTTGTAGTGTAAAAAGGCAAGATATAAAGATTTTAACTAGATCATGAATCATGCTAGCATGCATATGAACTCTCTTTGTACTGTGACTTGAAGCAAAATATGTGAATGCTGTCATAATATGGAACATCTTTTGTCAATAACATTTGGTCTTTATTGCTGTTTCTCTCTCTCATGTATGCACATACATCCTACTGCTTTCCAGTGCTGCCATCTGATATGACCCAGCATTTTTGTGTAAACTTAATATTGTCTGTCCAGTGAGAGGAAAGTTATCAAAAAGTGGGAATACTTAATTTAATTACAATATGGTAAAAATCTAATTTAATTATATTTACAGAGACAGGACCATATTTTAAATAATTAAACACTACCAAATTGCACTAAAAGTTTTATCAGAATGAAACTAAAAAATCCTATATGTTATTTTATTCTTCGTCTTCCCTCATCTTTGTACCTGCTTTTAGTTTTGTTCAGAAAGTAATAGGAGCATGATTTTTTTAAAAAATCTCTTGCACACTAACTAAAACCTTTATCTTGTTTTCTCCTTCCTCTCCCTCCCTAAATAATCTTATCTCCATGTTCTCCTTCTTTCCTTTAGATTCCTTATTCTGATATTGATTCCAGAGAAAGTCACAAGTTTGAAAACTTTAGAATACAGTGTTATGGGTCGCATGAGAAGTTTATAGGAAGTCCCCAGTGCAGAACAAAGTTGAACTATCTGGGTGCAAGGAAATCAGTCCCTTCCAAGACCTTCCAGACCATAATAAACCATGAAATAACAAGACACAAAATTGGACGATAAGGACAACTTTATTTAAACTGACCTATTAAAGTTGTTTTGGCCTGAAAGGAACAATTAGGGGGGAGCAACCTGATGCAGGTCTGGTCTTTCTAGCTTTCCCTTGGGTGAAACACTTCAGCCCTGAGGGCAATCCAAATAATTTTGTTTGCTTCCCTATTCGGCATAACTGGAGGGTAATCGGGGGGGGGGTGCCATCCAAACTGCAGGGCCCTACAAGTGAGAGTCCTAATCACAGATGAATCTCAAGTGTAGCCTCCTTCTCTGACTCCTGGGATGCAGGGTGCTAAAGAGGGAGTTCCAGAGCCCTACATTACACCAAAAGGGTGCCAAGAGATGAACACCAAAGTCTTATATTCCTCCACTACCTGCAGAGCAGCCAACAGCACATGAGCAGGGATGGAGCAGCATAAAATAACATAAGCCCCACCCCTGTCTTGTGTTGTGATCGGGTGCCACATAACAATCACAGACTCACTCTGATCTCTGTTGTGGAAATCATGAAATCTTTACTCTTCCCAGCAGCGATGAATGCCACACAGGTCCAGTAAGTATTTCTTTTTTAAAGAGCTTTGAAATTAAAAACAAAACAAAACCATGAACTAAATTGAACAAAGAGAGAAGATCAATTACTAACCTCAAAAGACCACTAACCTCAAAAGCCTCTTAACTCAACTCATCTCACTGGAACTATTTTTGCATAAATTTTTGGGCCCAGTGACACTAACACTGTAGTTTTTCATATCTTGATTAGCCAGTAAAGAAATAAAAAAGATTTGCAAAAATCCAAAAACACTGGATAAAGAACAACCTGGGTAATTTAAAATTTGTTGGCTCTTTAGTACTACCTCTCATTTAATTAAATGGCAGTTAACTTATTTCCAGATAAGTATTTATGCTGAAACTCTAGCTTATGCCAATCATTTTTAGTTAAAAAAAGCAATTTAATGAAGTTGCTGCTTTTCAACTGTAAATTTTCAACTTAATTCATAAATCAGTTGATTTTAATTAGTTCCTATCATTGGGTTTGTCCTGAAAGACACATTGCTTTTATGATTGAGCTTTACTTATTTTGAATTTTGTCATTCACATTGCATTTCTTTATAGATCATCTGGTCTTGCCCCTGCTCTCAGATATCAAGCACATCTCTCCCTATAACAGCTGTGGTAAATGTTTGTCCTCTGGCACGTAAGCCGAAAAGTGCCCTAGAGCTACTTTCTCCAACTGGATACTCACTACCTTTCATCTCAGCTAACATGACTATTGCAATACAACACACTTGGAAGGTACCAGAGTACGGAAGATTGTGTAAAAGATACATTTGAAATATCTTACCAAACTCTACAAAACAGTGATGTAGCTGCTGTCCACATCTCTGTGGCCATGTAACCAGACAGGAAAGAGAGACAAATAAAGATTTTGCATCTTTCAATGACAGGGAAGAGTTCAGCATTGTTTTGTTTTTGTTTTCTATGCCTTTTACCCAGAAACATAGTTTATGTGCAAAAATATATTTAATGCATTACAAATATGCAAACATTTTTATTTATTTTTTTTGGAAAGTAAAGTCCCACAGTGTGAAGAAACATCAGAAAGTGCATAAAACTCTCAGAATCTTGCCCAGGATGGAGAAAAATTCTGATTTTTTTCATTCCTGTGAATGACCAAAGATTTACATTCCTTGTGAACAGTTACAGTCATGAAAACTGAGTGAAACTTTTGTGAAACTATTGACAGCTCTTGTACCATACATTTGTACACAATGGATATGCCTCAGTCCAGATAGTTTTCTGCATGCTGACCCAGAGTGTACTCTATGGACAACAAGTAATCTGTGGGCCATATCCCATTGCTTCCACTCCCTAACTAGTTGCTTTTGTTTTTGGAAAAAAAATTATCTAAAATAAGCTTGAAAGAGGCAAATAGAGTGAAAGGGCCAATTGTAGCCACCAAAGAATGTGATTAATCATTTTAGTCTTTTTAAAAGAATCCAGGAGTAGGGGGCATGGCAAGCATGGTGGGGAAGTGTAGCTTTCCAAGACCTTGGGTAAGATGAAGCCCCCCAACCTCTGGATGGTGCCTACACTAGCAGATTAGTAAAATTTTCCCATGTTTCAACTGAAGCAGAGCTTGACTGGGATGAAGGTACCTCTTCATTGGTAGGGAAATGCCCCTCTTTCTGAGGGATTGGACTTGTCTCAGAGGCCCCAGATATGCATGTTGTGCAAATAGTTGAATGAAGAAAGAAAAAGTAATATTGGTGGTATTCTTAATTGCAGTAGAGTCCAAAATGGAATGTCCTGAATTTACTAAAATTGAAGGAGAGATCACAGACTTTTTCAGGAAGGTCTCTGTGTTAGCCAGCCAGCCTGCTTTCCTGAATCTGGCATAAGAGTATTCCTTAAACAGAACTGACAGCAGTGGACAAAGAGACCCAAAGACCTGCACGGGGCAAATTATAGCAAGTGTATTTTCACACAACCCATGTTGCCATAGAGAATCATAGAATCATAGAGTTGGAAGAGACCCCAGGGGCCATCGAGTCCAACCCCCTGCAATGCAGGAACGCCCATCAAAACATTCCCAACAGATGGCCATCCAGCCTCTGCTCAAAAACCTCCAA